>VWPU01002037.1:0-662678 GCA_013398955.1 Callaeas wilsoni | reverse complement strand
AATAGTCCAGGTGGTTCAGGAACTTTATTACTTTTGTCTGTTGACATCTTCTGTACTTCCCAAGAAGCCAGAGGCATTGGAAGGTTGAGTTTGGCAGACTGGAAGGCTCAGCAGGATAGGGAGTGGTGAAGATGATGTCTGGGGACCCACCACTGTCTTCTGTGTGTTGATCTGGTAGAAAAAAATGTCTGCAAAGGAGGATTTCTATTTCTAGGATTGCAAGACCTTGAATCTTTTCTTTCTTCAGCACAAGCCTGGAGGGAATTGGTGAGGTTAACCTTTGCTAAGCTGCTGGGCCCTCCCTCCCACAAATGTCTTGGAAGAGGAAATGGCTTCAAGAAGTGTCTTCATTTTCTTTTCTCATTTAATTCCCAAGTATATTTCAGTATTGTGAGTAGTAGTGGTTGATGTGCATTAGGGCAACATGGATCTGGGCAACAACCTTGTTTACATGCCTCTGGGAAACAGGTTTATTTATTTTATAATTTAATATAGATTCCAGTTAATAGAAACAAGATCCGGTGTATGAATGCTTACAGAAGTAATTGGGCAATATGCAATACTAAATTATATTATTTTAGAGTGGTCTGTGGTACTTTATAACTTTCTGCAACTGTTTTTCTTTTTAGTACTTTGTCACTTGAGGACAACTATGTTTTAGAAATGGTCTTATCACATGGTGCATACTCACTGCCTGGGAATAAACAAAATAAGGCACTTAACTTGGGTGGTGCAAGTTATAGACACACATGCACGCATAAATGTGTGTGCGTGTGTGGATATACGTGTTTATACATCCACACTCTGTTCTGTAGGACAGACCTCTGCCCTGGTCCTTCTGCCCCCTTCCCTACTTCAGTGATGCAGGCAGGTAAGACTCTAGCAGCTGTGCTCCTGGTCTTTGCTGTGGATAAAATGCTTGTTAGGCAGCAGAGCCTCGCAGACCACGCAAGAGCAAATCCAGAAATGAAAGATGATATTGGAAGTATTTCTTTTCTCTGTTTTTAAAAATGAAACTGTAAATTGTGCAGCTGTAGCAGCGGTGCATGTTACTTTTTTGACAAAGGAGGCAAAAGGAGGAAATATGAGGAAATAAGTGCCCTTTGAGGTAAGGTTGCAGGCAGTGGGATGAAGATTGAGAAAACTGGATTTCATAGACTCCTAGAATGTTTTGTGGTGGAAACATCATCCAGTTTCAACCCCTTGCCATGGGGCCTGCCTTCCACTACGCCAGGTTGCTCAAAGCCCCGTCCAACGTGGCCTTGAAGACTTCCAAGGATGGTGGTGGTAGCCACAGCTTCTTGGGCAGCCTGTTTCAGTGCCTCCCCACCCTCACAGGAAAGAATTTCTTCCTAGTATCTAATACAAATATGCCTTCTATCTTAAGGCCATTCCTCCTTGTCCTGTAACTCCATGCCCTTGTCCAAAGTCCCTCTCCAGCTCTATTGTAGCCCCTTTATGTACTGGAGGGTGCTCTAAAATCTCTGTGGAGCCTTCCCTTCTCCAGGCTGAACAATCCCAGCTCTCTTAGCCTGTCTGCATAGCGGAGGTGCTCTGAGCATCTTTCTGGTCTCTTCTAGTTTTGCTCCAGCAGGTCCACGTCCCTCTTACACTGAGCTCTCCAGAGCTGGGCGCAGCACTTCGGGTGGGGTCTCACCAGAATGGAGCAGAGGTGGAGAATCCCCTTTCTCTACCTGCTGGTCACAGTGGCCTGAGATGTAGGCTCTTTTATATTAGCAGGTTTCTTTTTGTTTCTTTTATTAAGTGGGTTACCAAGTGGCTGACTGACATTGGAACATTTATTTCTGTATCTTCCCAAGCTCTCTAACTGGAAGAGGAACTTGCTGTACAGAAAGGACCATTCTGGTAGTCTACAGTGTTATTTCAATCACTCTCTCTGTCGGAACTAAAATACTAAATAAAAAGATGTGTTGGATTGGAACCATGCCTAAAGCAATTCTTGGCATAATGGGATTATTTGACTGATTTTTAATTAAAATAGAATTCTAACTAGATTGTTTTGAGCTCACATACAGCTCTGGTTTGTTGTTGTTGGTCTAATTGCCTCCTAAATTAAAGATACCGGTATTCTAATCCACCCTCTCCCTTGGGATACTGGCATTAAAAGAGGGTGTGGAATGCTATGTAAATGATTTACAGGCATGCAAGATAGAAAATGGTCTTTAAAGGCATTAACCAAAACTTAGGTCTTCCCTTTACCTGCGCTTACTTGACAAAGAGAATGATGAATTGTTATTTTTTGGTGTGTATTTACTTCTCTGTCCTGACAGGCCTTTTAAAAGGTTACAAATGTAGTCTGAGAAAAATGCCTATAATCCCAGCCTTTGAGGAAGAAGCAGTTAACGAATCTCCAGGGAAATATCCAGAGTACAAATGCTCTATGGAAAAGAAAAGGTTAGGAGCCAGTGGACCAGGGGTTGGAGACAATACATCATCTCAGATCTAAGATGGAAGCTGTCTGCTGACAACTCAAGATACTCAAAGGACAGAATTATGGGCTTATTTGCTTAGGACTACTTTTTAAGGGGCCCATTTAAAAAAGTCATTATTTGGGATTTGACTACTTCTATTTAAGATATCTTGGTTAAATTTTGGCAGAAATGAAGTGTTATTTTTTTGCAGATTTTTAATTATCTTTATGATTTGAAACCCTTTGGGGAAGTTTCACCTGTGGGGGATGTAAATTCAAACCATGTTGGAAGTTTAAAGAATATATATTAGGCTCATATCCAACTTCTATTTTTAAAGCTAAAAGGGACCTTACAAAGTAGCAGGCCACAAGTTTAGATGTCTGTTTTATAACATTTTAATAGAGCAACTTTGAGAAAACTTTTGTCAAAGTAGAATATTTAAGCTCCTCAGATAAAACTAGATGTACATGGAAGAGTGTTCACAGGAAAACAAGAGTTATTTCCAGCCTGAAAAGATTTTTCTTAAGTATAAAAGCAGCCAAACGTGCGTATGTTGGGAGGCTGTGAATCAGCACCTGCAAATACCAGCAGTACAAGAATAACCAGGCATGGAACAAAAAGTTGGATGGCGCCCTGGGCAACCTGATCTATTGCGAGGAATTGCTGCACATGGTGGGGGGGCTGGAATTAGTTGATTTTTAAGGTCCCTTCCAACCCAAGCCTTTCTATGGTTCTATGAAAACTTGGGCCAAAAGAAACAACTGGAAAGAGTGGAAGAAGCAACCTCGTACTTGCAAAGGAGACAGTTCACTTAAGCCATCAGGTCATGCTTTGTTGTGGATTGATTTGAAGGATCTCCTTTCCCACAGCAAGTGTATTTTACTTCACTGGATCCCTCTGCAATGAGTGTAAGAACACGAAAGATGGAGTTGGGACACACTGTGCCACAATATGAGTATGAATGTTATTGTTAGTAAAAGGAAGGCAGCACTTACATGAGACAAGTGTAAATGGCATAAAGTGAAGGGGGAAAAATTAGTTTGGGAAGTGCACCCCTATGCATTGTTCCTGGGTGTGCTCAGGGACCAAACCTGGGATTTCTTGAGAAGTATGCAATAGCTGTTTCCAAAAAAAGACTGCCCTGTTTGTATATTTTTTTTTTTTAGCAAACAGAGCTGTTACTGTAAAGGTGAGCAGTGAAATTATGGTGTGCTAGTTACAGAATTTAAAGTATCATTTTATACACTCTTGCCTTGGATAGGAGAGAGGGAAGTGTGGTCAGGTAACCTGAGGTAGGTGCTGGGTTTGTGGGCCCGAACACTGAGGAAGCTTTGGGTTGTGGGTAGGTACCATATCTCTATGACAGCGTGCTGTGAACATCCTTGACTCTTAATTGCTGAAATTAGGGAAGGATGATCAGAAAACTGCACCTGGACTTGCTGCATGCTGTGGTCTCCTAGGAAGGCTAATTCTTAGGCTGGCGACCTTAGGAGGAAGTAGCTGTAGGACTTGCGCAAGGTGACTTAGAGCAATGTGAGGAAATACTTTAGTGAACAAAATGCCTTAACTCATACAACTTCCTAGAGCATCCGCCTTTGGTTTTTGTCTTCATTTTTGAAATCTGCTGGGTTTTGGCTACCACTTAACACAGGTAAGACATTGTCTATAGAGCTTCTTATCTGCCCAGTAGTGACCATAAAATGATTTTTAAGTACGCAGAGGACAAACAACAACCTGACAAAGCAGTCTTGAGATGAATAAAACATGCATACTGGCAATCCATCCATCAGTGAAATCCCAATTCTGCTGAGTTTGCAGTTCATATTGTTGCTAGTTGTATGATGTAGATGTTTGTCCACTGGGAATTGGATGAAAATAAGCAAGTCACTTGCTTCAGATGCTGACAGGGCTGTGAATGGGAGCTCAGTCAGTCTCCTCTGGGTTGGGTTTTGTGGCTGCGGTGTTGCTGCCTCTTGAGAAAGAATGAGTTTTAAATAGGTAGCAGTGAAGTTCCATGCATCCATGCAAAGTTGCTTAGGTCATTTTAGCAAGAACAGAGGGTAAGAAGATCCATGCCCCAGAAAAACCTTGCTCAGAGGTATTGAGGAAAACCTTGCCTGCTATATCTAGTCTTGTAATTAACTCCTACTCCTAATTACACAGTGCCTTGAAATGGGCCTGCCACTGTAATAAGTGATGTTGTTATATTTCCTTTTGTTCAGTGGAGTAAAAATAGTTCACTTGGCTCATGGGCTTTATTTAACTGAGTGCTAATGCAGACTTGGTTGTAATGTATTGCAGAAACAGCAGTTCCTTTGTGCCAGTCCTATAGAGCTTTCTTTTCTCTACTGACATACACTAAGTATGATTGGAATCTGAGTAAATGATGTGATAAAAGGCTTGATGGTGCTTCCTAAAAACAAACTGCTGCTCATTAAATTAAATGATGATGATTCTTAATGGACTATTAATACTCTGCAGTGCATTTGGTAGGAGTAAGGAAGTCTAGGGACATGAGACCTTGCCACTATGGTTCCTCCTGTATGTTCTGGAATCATAAAGCAGGTAGAATAGGGAGTTTTGCTAGATAACATATAATTATAAACACAAAGTGGATGTTCTTGCAGTAAAGAAGACTACTGTGAAAGTTTAATTAGGAGAGAAACCCTAAGCCACCTTGGGCTTTTTCATTTTGCCTTGTAAGTGAACTGCTCTTAGAGCATTTCATGGATTGCACTTGAAGGAGTAATCATTGCAAACCTGAAGTAGATTTATGTGCAGTTCTCAAATTGCTTGTCTTTACTGATATTAAATTAGCTCTTGCAGCGCTGGGTATTTGATGGTGCTTTCCTTGTCTCTAAATTCAGTTTGTCTGCAAAAACCTCGTATTTGATGCAGAGCTTATCCCATCTTTGGAGAGCTGTTCATTCTCCCTCTTTCCCCAGCTTTGAAAAACCAAAACTTTAAACAAAGCAACATGAAACTGACCCAATCTTTGTGATTTTATTTAATTGAAAACTACTGCCAGTATGAAAATCCTGGCTAGCAATTAAGGGAATGTGACAGCTTTGCCAGTCATTACATAAATACTATGGAGCACTGGGCTTCCTACTGTCATTAGCTGCAGTGAACACAATGGAGCTATACACAGGAGCAAGCACTACTCTGATGATAAATGTTTGCATTTCCAATTAGCACTGAACTGTTGTGGCATTTTCCCCTCAGTCTAATTGAGGGTCTCGGATGGTTTCATCCACTAATGATAATTGGGCTGTCTTCTTGCTCTTTACTTTCCCTTTGACAAAGGAGTTCAATGAATTTTGCTCTTAAAAACATTGGTTTCCTCCTTGCAGGTCTTTGTCTTGGTGTTAGCTTTTACAGGTTAATGTAAACTTTAATCTATGTACGTACTGTGGCTTTTTGCTAACCACTGTATTGCAGTGTCCTCTGTGCCTATGGGATGTTGTCGACTTCATCTGACGATGTTCTTGTTTTCTTATATATTTCTTACCTCCACCCCCATTGCTAAATGACAGATCTCTGCATTTAAAAAGGTGCAGTTTTTGCAAATGCTAACATGTATTTAAAGTATGAATACGTTTTACTGGGAATTATTCCATGCTAGGGGATAGCAGGGCTTAATTCTGAGCCCTGTGCTCTGTGCCCATCTTCTGGATTGGAAACTTTTGAATGGAAGAATGATTAATGATTCGGCTGCTCTCAGTTGCTGTTAATGTGTAGTTAGAACTCTGAGCCAAGTAACTTAGGCACAGAGTAGTGGGGGTGGGTTTAACTGTGTGCATTAATATATTCTCTTTATGCTGCATCTAGTCATTTCCGCTGGAACACAGATTTCCTCCAGGAAACCTGCTTATATGGGCTTTGGGTATGCTTTAACATAAGAGGCCTTTATTTTTCCCACCCTGCTTAGCAAGCTCCGACTCCAGCAACTACTTTGACTTGTGTGGTTGAAGCCCTGCCCTTCTGTGAGCAAGAGCGGAGCCGGAGCCAAGGCTGCTCTGTGCTGTGCTGGAAAAGGGAGCCTGTCCTGACATCTGCAACAGCGAACTTGCTTGTTCAGGCATGTAGCTGGGGGAGGGGAGGCAGTGCTTCTGGAGATGAGGAAACAAGGAGGATGATTTGTGGGCTGAGAGCTTTTAAAAATGATACTCTTGGTTCTTTCTGTCTCAGCTTGGATTTTATTTTTTTTTCTCCATGAATATGGATGCAATTTGTTTCTCTTGGGCTGTTCAAAGGCGCTGTTAGAAGTAGGTAAAAGCTCGGTCAACATGAGGAGGCTGCTTCCCAGGGGTGGGATCAGCCAGAGCTGATCTCTGCAGTTCTCCAAGCTTGAGTACTGGAGCACAAGTAAGGGGAGTTCATCACGTGTTCCAGGTACTTGGGCATAGCTGGCATTGATTGTGAAATGGTTATTGTTTGACACGGCCAGTTATTTGTGCAACAGCTGAAGCCAAGTCTAAACACGGCAATTTAAGCTGGCATTGCCTCTCTGTGGTTTTGGATTCAAGCCTAATGTGGTGGAAAGGGCTTGACCTGCCTCAGTGCTTCTGAAACCCTCGGTGTGCCTGGGTTACTGTCACAGTGGTCATGCATGGGCCCACACTGTGGAAGCTGGTGAACATTAGGCCTTGATTCTTTCAAATGAAACAGAAAGAAGCTTCCTTAACTTGAATGAAAGGAGAACTCTGTTGCTAGGAATCGAGTGGTTATAATTAGTCTGTTCTTCTTCAGAAGTGTATCTGTGCAGTAGGATGGGTTAGCATGGATATCTGCCCAGGGAGAGATTTTGCAACTCTCCTGCCCGCTGTGGTGATGTCCACGTCCTCCTGCAAAATCTGGGCCAGGGAATCCCACATGGCAATTCTTGCGTTTAGCCCAAACTGTTGGGGTTGAGTTAAAGGCTTTTTTTTTTTAAAGGACCATCCAGACTTTCGGCTTTTAAAATTCAAAGCCATGGAATTGTCTAGCTTTTCCTGTTGAGTTGTAAGTGGTCAGTCATTCTTTATGTCTGGCACTATGGAAATAATGCTGGCAGTGGAGCAAGACTGCAACTGGTAGTTGGCCATCTGCCATGCGAGTGTCTCCCTTCCCCCTCCTCACACCCACCCACCCACCCGTGCTCTAACAGTGGATGCATTCTCTTCTATGTGTATACTGATGTTGAGTGATTATTCTTTCATTTAATTTAGCGATTTCATCTGCATCTTTAGGTGTTGGCAGCACTTGCAGAGGTGTAACGGGTAAGTTCTAAAAAGACATCAGCAAACACTGCTGTTTTGTAATTATTTGTTTGAACTTTATGCAAACCTGTTGTTTTGCTGTTGTTTTTGTTGTTGTTGTTTGTTTGTCTGTCTTTTTGGGTTTTTTTTTGTTGTAGTTTAAATGCCGGGTCTGGGCTGGTGCTTTGCTGGTCTTTGGCTTTTTTGGTTTAATTGGCACACTTGTGCAGAGCTCAGATGTGCAGTAACTGGCTGGGGAGACAGCTCCATGCTACAGTTTCTGAGGGTTTTTTTAATCACCTCTAAATGCGGTGATCAGTCTGTCCTCCTTCGGGGTGTGTGTGTTGCAGCTGCCTTTTTTGCGACAGCGTGTGTTCCAGGTCCCATCTGCTGTTGGGTGGAGGAAGAGGACACCTCTTGCCTCTTTTTCAGGTGGAATGTGTGGGGTGCCTTTTCTTCAGTGTGAGACTGGTGTTTGAGTCTTAGTCCCACGTAAAGTAATGAAAAACGAATGACTGTCTTTTCATCCTGTGTCAAAACCCAGCTGGTAAACTCTGATGTTACTTTTTCTGCTGGGATTTGCATGGAAGCGTGACACACAGGGACGGAATCTGCTGCTTGCAGTGTGTTTGAACAGAGCAGGGCGCAGCCTGTGCTCTTTCTCGCCAGGGCAGTGCGAGGGGAAAGGAGGAGATTTTAACTGTGTGTGTGCACACAAGCAATTTCTAGCCATGGCGTGCAAGGATGCAGGGATACTGGTGCAGAGGTAAAACACTTGTTCTGATCAGGATCAACTCGATTAAAGGTTAGTTAAGACTGTCTCTTTTTTTTGTGAGCAAAACACCCTTTCCTCACCCTGCCAAGAACAGAATACTAGCGTCTTGGAAAATGTGAGGTTTTCTTCTGGTAGTAGGCAGAGAGGAAAGAGCAGTTGCTGAGCATCTTCCTCCTTCCCGTCTTGTTTAATATAGTTTATTCATCTGTAAGTTGTAGTGAGTAACTTACAGCTACTCTCTTGCCAGACTGCATGAATTATAGATGGCTCTTTTATGAGTTTTCATGTTGACTCCTGCAATTAGTATGCATTGGACGTAGTTATCTGTATGGCATCTACTGTAGCGTAGGTTTCAGCCTTTCTGACTTTTTAATTGCTTTCTGTTTTAGCAATCAGTCATCTGTCTGTCGTGCTAAGGAATGCAAAGAGAACACAAGCAGCTTGATAGAAACTTAGAGTTCAACGTGGAGCAGCAGGTTTGAAATGATGTACTTAAGTAGAAGGGAAAATTACATACATAGAGGGTCTTTGTTCTCTCTTTTTGCTGTTTGTGTGTGTGGTACAGTAGGGTCAGAATGCCCCACCTACCTTTGGGTCCCACTCTGCAAGGTGAATGTCTCAGGAGGCTGTGCCTGTACTACAGTTTATGCCTGTAGTTTAGGCACGAACTTCATGATTCACAAGGCATGTAGATGTGGCACATGAGAGTGTGATTTAGTGGTTAACAGAGTGGTGCTGAGTTAATGCTCAGACTCGATGATCTTAGAGGTCTTTTTCAACCTTAATGATTCTTTGATTGTCTTTTATGTTATATTTTCTTAACAAAGATCAGCAGACCTGCATGGATCATTGCATGTGTGAATGTACTCTGTGCTCTTGGATGCCGCTCTTGGCACCTGTGGGTGCTGTCTTCTGTTCAGTACTTCTGCTTGTTCTGTTCTGTTTTCTGCCTCCAGAAGTGTTTTGTAGGTGTAACAGGAGAGTTTTTCAGGTTTGCTGTTGGACTCTGAGGTTGAGGCAATAATATGTAGCTAATGGGCTGCAAAAGTTGATAGGGAGGGACGGGGTGCATTGAAGGCAACCATAACTTGACTACAGCAGTCACAGATTGCACTATGTAATAAAACTTTTCATGATTACTGTGTGCTGAAACAACGCAGTGTTTGCAGAAACAACCAAGTGTCTGCAGAAACAATAGCCCTACATCACTGCGATGCCTTCCTAGTGGTGTCTACGGGGTTTGGTTTGAGTGCTGATATTTTAATATATATATAGTAGTTGAGAACAATTGTGTCTGCAGCTGAAATGTATTCCCTTATCTGACTCAGGTTGAAAAGTTCATGTGCTGTTTCATTGCTTCCACTGTTCACTTAATCACACTGTGGAAACCTAAGATGGATTTCTCAAGGCAGAGTCGTGCTGGTGTGAAGAAGGAAATAACTCCGTGCAGTGATGCTTTGCATTCCTGCTGGAAAGGATTGTGCCGAGCAGAGTGACTCATTTCAGTGGCCTAGCACTGATGTTCTGCTGGCTGGGGAAGCGATTGCCTGGCGCTCTGAATTTGAGCAGCGCCTACATGAGGGGGTTTGTTTAAAGCCTGCGTACATGCGAATTGGCAGGAGATTATTTTAGGAAGAAGAGAATTTGCACAGCCAGCTGGACTGCAGTGAGGAAGACGGCTACCTCTGTAGAGGTAACCACTGATCTGTAACCACTTGGCATGGCTCTGGGCTCTCAGCTTTGACTTGGGGGTATAATTCTGTCAGCACAGGGTTTCATCCACCTACTTTGAAGCCAATAGAAGTTGAAAGTTTAATGATGTTGCATTCTGCCTCTGTATTGCAGTGGGAGGACTAATGTAAGCAGGTTTTTGGTTTTCCCTTTAAATATATAGTGGCACAAGGCTTTTGGGAACTCTCTAGTGCTGCTGTTACAGGGGATAACTTCTGTGGAATCAGTCTCTTAGTTTTGTGGATCAATGGATTTCTCTCACCCTCCATCTCCAAACAGCTCACGTAACTCCACACATAAGACTTTGATGAAGAGAAAGGTCTGGGAGCTTGAGCAATGGAGGGAAAATGAGAGGGTGTACTATAGGCTTTGCCTACAGCAAAGGTGCAGTTATCAAATAGGTGTGAAACAATATTGTTTGTAAAACTATGTAACTTCCCAGCAGTTACTTGCTCTTTCAGGGAATAATGTAAAATAAACCAGAGCTTGTACTGCCAGTTTCCGTCCCTGCGGTAAAACAGTAACTCACTTGTGCACTATCCTTTCTGACTGAGAGATTTTGAAAAACTTTCTTATACTGAAGAAACTGAGAGCAGATGTCCCTGGGGTTTTGCACTGGTGGAACTGAGAAGGAGGATGCTTGACATCCAGAGATTTTTCTTAGAGTCTTTTTTTGGGTTTTTTTGCTTATGTTCTTTTTCCTTCCCCCAGCACTAGACCAGCCTCTGCCTGTAATCTAGGGTGTTTTTTATTCCTCTTCTCACCTCTTTTTCTCCAGCCTGGAGCCACATATTGCTCTATTTCAGTCTGATGTTGCCTTTATTCAAACCCCCGTGGGGGTAAACCAGGGTGTTGGAGCAGGAAGTGTGGTGCCACTCCTGGGGAGGTCTGTTTGGCAGGCACAGAGCTGCTAACATTCCTTTTCCTTCTCCTTCTCCGTTTGCAGTACATTTTATATATATATATATATATATATATATATATATAGCACCTTCCTGGCAATTTGCTTTCTTGTAGTTAAATAAGATCAATGCAGAGAATGCGTCCCTTACGGGGCACTTGCTGCTTATGTTGTTTCGAATGGTTTAGTTGTGCCAGTTCAGTTCCAGCCACTGACACTGTGATGTGCAAAGCCCATCAGGAAGGCCTCAGTATCTTCATGTTTCACGAGATACATGTGCAGCAGTGGCTGCCAGAATTATCAGTTGGGTTTTAGTGTAGACTTTTTTCTGCTGCTTAGGCAGGGAGAGTATTTGTTTGCACCAACCACTTCATGGCTGGCACTCCAGCTGTCACTTAGTTCTGTTCTGTTTTATACCTGAGAATGGCACGAGGCTGAAACAGAAGTGGTGGGACATGCACAGGACACAGCCAGACAAGTGCACAGATAATTCCTCCCCACCCCTCCCAAAGGCCAAAGCTGTCCCACCATTAAAATCAATCTCCAAATGCTAGTCTGTGATTTAATATTCCATTGCACAGCTGTATTGGAAGGAAAACGAGGCTGGGGTCAGACCATTTACAAAATTCCCTGTGTTTGAAGACTTGCCCAAGGTCTTACAGGCTGTACAGCACTGCCAACCTTCCCGTTTAAGGGTGAGTGTGAAGAAACTGGGAATCAATCAAGTGGAGGAGAAGGTGGAGCTGCAGGCCAGCCAGGGCTTGGCAGGCGACAGGGAAACTCTGCTCTTGGCAAAATCTGGCATATTGCTGCTGAGTGACTTCTGTGGGCAGTGTTTGCCTGCCTCAGTTCCCCGTGGCCACGAGAGCAGTGTGCTCTGGGTCTGAATCCTGTCACTTACACTGAGGATCTGTAGCTTGGCTAAAGAAGACTTTGAAGGCTGGCTGGGTGCTGTGTGGCCACAGGACTGTGGTATGGTGGTAGGATGTGTTTGGAGTGTGGCTCAGTGGCACACCGAGCCCAGCCTATGGAAAGAGGCTCCCCAGCAGTCAGCAGTGATCTCAGCTTTGTAACTAAACTTCTCACTTGCAGAGAGCAAACAGCTCCTGACTTTCTGCTACCCTGTAATTCTCCGAGTGAAACATCTTCCCATACTGCCTGTGAAATGGGTAAAGCTGTTGAATTGCTTTTTCTACCCAAACAGAAACTGTTCCCACTTTGGTCTTTATTCAGCAGTTAACTCCCAACTTACTTTTGAAAACATAGTGCAGATAATTCCAGTTTCCAGAAGGATCTTGCTGCAGCCGGGCTGTGTCCAGAGCAATGCTGATCTTATTTGGGTGGAACAAGTTAGTTGTTGCAGAATAATCTACTACCCTGTTCCCAAGCTACCGTCTTTAAATCTGCACAGCAGGGATTATTTACTTATGGATTTAAGTGTGTGTTGGGGATCTAGTTTTGCTTGACCCTCCCAACAAAACAAAATGCAATCAACTTCCTGGCAGTTGGAGTTGCTCCTGAAGTGTGCTGTTAGTGCAGAAACGCCAGGGCTGGCTTGGTGCAGTCGAAGGCTGTGGCACTGCATCTGAGGTGACACGGGTACAGCTCAGGGCTTCCCGGCCACCTCTGCCTCTGAACCTGCTCAGCAGCTTTTTAGCAAAGAAGCCTGAGTGGCTGCATCAAAACTCTCTGAGCGCAAACTTCAGTCTCTGTATCGTGCTGTGCTGGAGACTGATGTGAACCTTTTGACATAGTTTTTAGGAGAACTAGCATGGATCTGAGAGGTATTACAAACTCAGCAACTTGTTGGCTCTTCTCAGGTATCCCTACTCTTTGCTACCTCATATTTACGTTCCCACCCTGCACTTCTGCTCCATGGTTAGCTTGAGAATTTGTATCCTGAAACAGGCTTTTCTCAGTGATCAATAAATCAAATGCTTGAATGTAGTTTTATTAACAGAAAAAAAAAATTAGAGCTTGAGTAGAATTTGTTGTGCTGACACAAATTGTTGTGCTGGGTTTGTGTTGCTATCATTATCTCTGGAAGTGTTCAGAAAGCCTGTGAATGTGTCACTTGGGCATATGGTTTATGGTGAGCGCAGCAGTGCTGGGTTAATGGCTGGACTGAGGTTGCAGGTCCGTCTGCAAATACCTGCTTATGATTTACTTGATAGTGTGTGGTTCTAGTCTCCAATAAATAAATAATTATGGCTTCTAATTTGTTTTCCAATTCCCAGTAACGGCCTCCCCAGCTGAAGATGTCTAACAATGGAGTTGAAACAGAAGACAAACCACCTGCTCCTCCAATGAGAAATACCAGCACTATGATTGGATCAGGAAGCAAAGATCCCGGGACTTTAAACCATGGCTCAAAACCTCTGCCTCCCAATCCAGAAGAAAAGAAGAGGAAGGATCGATTTTACCGATCTATTTTGCCAGGAGATAAAAGTACAGTATTTTATCTCTTCTAATGAACCTTCTGTCTGAACATTGCTCTCTTGAACATAGTCAAGCACTTGATGGTTAGTGGTGGTTGAGGTTTTAGAAAATGTTGTGTGTTTTTTTCCTGCACATCTGTCTTGGTCATTTAGGGGTACATAAGGTACAGTCTGTAAATATGGGTTTTTTTCTAATGATTAATCCTGTCACATTTAATCCATCTCACGTTATTTTCATGAGATCATAGAATCCTAGAATTATTTGGGTTGGAAGGGACCTTAAGGATCATCTCGTTCCAACTTCCTGTCATAGGCTGGGATATCTTCCACCAGACCAAGTTGCTCAGAGACCCATTCAACCTGACCTTGAACACTTCCAGGGATGGGGCATCCACAGCTTCTCTGGGCAACCTGTTCCAGCACCTCAACACCCTCACAGTGAGGAATTTCTTCCTAATACCGAATCTAAACCTGCCCTCTGTTGTTTTGAATCCATTCCCTCTTGTCTTACCACTCCATTCCCTCTTCAAAATCCATCTACAGATCTCTTTTAGGCCCTCTTTCTTGTGGGGCTTTTTTTATTTTTTATTTTGCCTTTCCCACAAATTATGAGAACAGCGTTTCTGAAGACTGGGACTAACTCTGGGACTAGCTCTGTTACTTCCCAGCCTGACTTGTCCATAACGGTCTTGAAAATCATAAAATTTTGTGCCAATTACAAGCTGGCCAATAAAGCTGGCATTGGCAATTCCTTTGGTAGAGAGCAGAGGGAGGTCTTTTGCTTGTTTTGTTGTTTTAAACAGGAAATAATTTGAGTTATACAAGACTTAACACGCAATCCTCTACTAGACCTGTCATATTTTACCTCATGGCCATTTACTCTGTTCTAATGTCTGGGTCAGGCATTGTCTACTTGCTTTTAAGAACAATCTGTCACTGAAAATTCTTGCATATTTTTTGTGAACTGGAGGAATTTTTCATATTCAAGGGACTGTAACAGACGGAAAAAGAGATAGGAACTGTGAACTGTACATGAAATTCTAATTTTTAGGATGAGGATATTTTAAAAAACCTCTTTCTCTCATGAATCTTTTGAAGTGATGCAAGGAAAAAAAAACCCTCCTCTAATATGTACTGGTTTCTTTTTATATCTGACCTATTTTTTTGGAGTTCCTCTTCGTAATACATCAGCTTTTTTTCTGTGTTGCAATGGTATCTAAGCATGGGGTAACTAAAGTCAAGACTAAATGTCTTCAACTCTCTGGGCTTCAGGAGGGAGACTGCCTCCTAATTTTTATTAGTGAAAAGACTAGTTGAAATGATAGCTTCACTAATTTAAATAAGCAAGGTGGTGGATCATTTTCTACAAAATACTGTGGCATTCATTATTATTATTCTTATCTGATACTTTTGGCAACTTTGGATTGTTTTACAAATATGAGGTTTTGAACCTGCAATCCAGAAACCAGTGAACTCAATGTTAAAAGTCTGCTGGATCTTAGTTAGAACTTGCCATTATGAGTATGAATCCTAAAAAAGCTGCAAGATTTTTGTGGTGGATTACTTAAGGGAGAAGAGTTTTTAAGTCTCTAGGATCAACTGTTTCAGAGATCAAAGAAATCACCTGGAACTTGTAAAAGAGTAAAAAAAGTCGGACCTGAAATGCTAGTTTGTATTGGATTATGAAGGAGAACTATGAACGAGGAGAAAAACGAACGTTTTGGGTAAAATCAGCAGACAGACTGCGACTGATCTGAAGATGCCTATGTTTACTGAAGATTGGCCAACATGGCAGATGCTTCGAGACATGAGAGATTTTTGTTTAGCCAAGCCCAGCAGAGCCTTCTGTTGCAATACACCTGCCCAAAGAAGAATGGTTGCTTCTGTCCTCTAGTTCCTGTCAAGGAAAAATTTCCTTTAACACTGTCACCTTCACTTCAAATTGGTTGATTTCCATCTTATGAAAACTTTTTCTAGTCTCATGATGACAGCTAAATTCCTAGTGCTTCACGCTGGTTAAATGTAGGGAAATTCTTCAGTGTTCAGACACTTCTCTTTGGTTTGTGCCTGAAATAATTTGGGTGTTATTTGCTAGTTGGGCTGAACTAAAAGGGAAGTTGGTTTCTATTCAGTTAGAGGAAAGTAATTTAGAGCAAATCTGTGCTACCCTTGTACATGAGCAGAGGTGTTGTGTAAAGGACACATGGGGCATAAATCCAGGGCCTCATGCATGTTTGCACACTTGCATTGAGTTATACCCCTTGCCAGGTGCCTCTGGAGGTGTCATGCTCTGCCTGCAAAATTTAGGATGTAATTTGCAGTCCTGATTTCCTCTGTCCCAGCCTAAACCACAAACTCAGTGTTTAAAAAACCTGTTGGCTTAACACTGGATGAGTCCTGTCCAATGGGATACAGAGCTTGTGTGACTTGTTGCTCTCAGCAGGACTTGTGAATATTTTGAATTTTCCTGGTCTCAGGGGACTCATCAGTACCTGAGGGTATCAGTCTGGCTTGAATGGGGCACATTTATCTCCTTTGAACTTTGCTGAGCTCAGCTGCAGCTTCAAACAGAGGCAAGGTTTCACCCACAAGATGACAGTGTGCAGCAACCAGGAGCCCTTTCCATGGTGACTGGGAGCACTTTACACCATGTTAGCAGTGCTGAAGACCTTTCTCGTCTCAATATGCTTTGGGATGGACTCACTGCACGATCAGACATCATGCTTCACAGTTGTAGCTCAAGTTGCCAGAGCATCGTAAGGAAAATTTATGGGAGGCTCTTGCAACAGCATTGGACATGGGAGGTTATGAATGAGGAGGTGGTGAGGTGTTTGTGGGAATAAAGCCTTTGGTGGTGGTAGGTAGGTCATCTTAAATATATTATATTATTTCTCTTTTTCATTTTTTTTTTTAAATTAAGATTCTTCAAGTCTTTTTAGCTCCTTGCAAGGATAATGCAGTCACTTTAAAGGGACATTAACTGTTTAGCAATATTGGGAGTGCCTGTCTCTTTAGTTCTTTTTCCCTTATGCCACCTGCTGTGACATAAATATCTGCTTGCAAAGGCAATTGTGCTATTAATGGTTTAATAATGTTTAGGCTTCTAGATCTGTCAGATCTGCCTGAATGTAGAAATAAAAAAACACCTAAGACTTCTGGATAACAGCTTAAGGCCCTTAAGCTTTTTTAGGAGTATGTTCAACTCTGCTGTGGCAGCCGCCCTGGACCATGTGTGGGTGTTCATCGTCTGCGTGGAACTCCTGCACAGTGGTGCCTGTAGAGGTGTCCTCTTCTTCCTCACCTGAACAATGGGCTTGTAGGCTGAGATGTCACTTCAGTCTTTGGCTTGGAAGAGCGGACTGATCCTGTAGGCAGACCTATGGAATATGGTGCCTCTGGTGGCGCTCCCTGCACCTCTTTGCCTCTTGCTTTCCATCCAGTGCTAGTGCGCGCAGCAGGCCTCTGTGCTGCAGATGCTCACCATCTGCTAACCAGCAGCTGCTCCTGTCTCCTCCTCGCTCCCTTCTCAGGGATGGCTCCTCCAGCATGACTCTTTTCCCCTTGGCAACTCTGTCGCTCCTCTGCGACTCAGCTTCCCCCATCCCCTTTGTTTGGAGGAGGGATCAAAAACAATCTGTTCCATCTTCGTGTCCCAAATGGAGCATCTGATCCTGTTCTTTATCCAAAATTACTCTGTACAACTGTAGCTCTGTAATGGTAGAGAACAGTGCCAGAGCTGGCACTGAAGGAAATGGGATTCAGTCCTTTGGGGCCAGCTCTGAGCCTCTCTACACAACCAGCCACAGCAGTGTCTTAAAGAATTGCTACGCTGAGTGTTAGCCTTGCAGGCTTCTGAAATACCTGAGGTTTGGCATTCGTGTTGTCAAAAGTACACTGGGGAATGTCAGCCACAAAACAAATTCTGTTTGGCTTTGGATAAAAAAGGGGAGCAGCTGGGAAACGTAAGTGGTTTCCTCACCTTCTCGTGGCTCCACTGATTTTATAACTGCAAGCAGCAGCAAAGCCGACTAGAATGTGGTTCTTCCTTAAACTAACCTCAATTTCTTGAATACAATAAATACTAAAAGGAAGGTGGAGTCCTTAATACGTGATGAATATGGATGAACTTAATCCAATGCATAATGATAATCTTGTTTGAAGACCTCAGTTTAAAATTTACAGGGTGCATCTGCTTTGATATATTTCCTTCCCTGTTTCTTTATGACTTCTGGTCCTCACCTGCCTGATTCTGCTGTCTTGCTCATGTCTTCAAAGCTGGTTATTAAAACCACCTTTAGTTCATTTTGTGAGCAAAAAAAATAGAAGTGCTTTTGCTTATAAGATCTTGTAGCAGAAGCCCACATTATATTTAGATTTCTTCATAAACTTTTAAGGAAAGAGCATGAAGGAAGCAATTTCTAAGCAGTATTTGTAGTTAGTTTTGTCCATGGCTTTGTATGAGAGACAAGTGTATATTTAAAAGCACATTTTTTTTCAAAGTTACTTAAAACAACAAATTAAAAAATGTGTTCAAAACTGACTGGCTTCTACTTAGTGCCACTGTAGAGCTTTTGACCTGTGTAAGTTCGAGTGAATATTTTAGGTAAATAGCCCTCATGCTGTTGAGTCAAGACATACTAGTTGACACTTTACATACTGAAAATATCAGTTTCTTTCTTTTGTGCTTGTCCTGTGTTACAGGACTTTTATTTCTGTTGTCCGCTCACTGTGGCTGCTCTTAAGTGTGGAAAGAAAGTTTTTAAACTTGCTGTTTGTTTGCTTCAGATCAAAATCCTATGACTAGCAAAAGTGGGGGGGGGATTGTGTAGGTGAATTAGAAGCTATTGGGGAGATTTTAATTCTTGATGCATTTATGGATTTTTTTTTCTTTTTTTTTTTTTTTTCTCTTGCAGCCAATAAGAAGAAAGAGAAAGAGCGGCCGGAGATCTCCCTCCCTTCAGACTTTGAACACACGATTCATGTGGGGTTTGATGCAGTCACGGGAGAATTCACAGTAAGTGAATCTGGAGGAAAAGACAACTGTGTGGTTTAGCTTGTTGCTAGGAGGAGCCAGGGCCCATTAATCTTTTATATATTAATGCTGGAAGGGCTATTAGCGTCATCTAGTTTGATTTCATTTGAAACACATCTGCAGAGGTTACCCACTAATCCATGCTGAGAGGCTGTCAAACTTGGCACATCCCAGAAGCTCAGGCTGCCAGCAGGCTTTTCCTTTCCTGGTTTTTTGGCTGTTGTGGTCAGATAAACATGGTATATCTCTCCTGCCTTCCCTTCTCTTCCCCTCCCTTCTTCCTCTAGAGCTGAAAGAGGTCTATAGCATAGTCTGTGTCCCCCAAGTGGGACTCTGAGAGTTTTCCTTTGGGAGGCACACAGCTGTGTACAACTACTTAGGACAGAGCTTGTGTGGGCTGCCCTCAGGCTAAACGTCAGATGCTTTTATGTGTTGTGGATTTTTTTTTCAGTCATTGACATGCATAATAGTGTAAAGGCAGAGTTGTATTTCTTCATCATCATCATAATATTTTTATTCTTATTTTGGTTATGAGTTAGTATTTCCTAGCAGCAGAAGTTGTTTGTGAGCAAGGTATTTCTACCTGTCTGTAATATGCTGCTTTTTCAGGGACTTTATTCACCTACTTTGGAATCATGTGTACACCTGTGTTTTGCATGGCAGCCTCTAGGCTTGCCCAGGTTACCCCACATGTACCAGTGGGGCATTACCTGAGGGGTGTATCCAGCCATCCTTTCAAACAGGGAGGATACCCAATCTGCCACTTTGTCCATACAAACTGTTAGCCCTGCTGGTGAGGAAAGGCACAAGTCTGGCTGTTCTCCAGGTGTGTCTATTTTCTGGCTGAAATGATGTCCCTATAATGAAATTCTCAGCTTCAGATGTGAAGTTAACACCTCTGCTTTCCCAGCTCTGGTTACAGTGGGCACCACACTGCTGTTACCAAGGAACTCTAGTGCTGCCAGAAGACCCAAATGAGTGTTGCATGTCCATTATGCTGGAGGCTATGCAGTGTATGTTGCTTCTATAGTCTTTCTTGGGTATATATATAAGTCTCTAGATAACTGTGCATAAAGGATTTTTGTTTTGCTTTTTTTTTCTTGAGGCTTTTCCTTAACTGCAGCAATTGGGTGTTCTCCTTTCTGGTTTTTGAATTTTGGTCTGATAAGGACTTGGGAGTCACCCAGAGACCCAAGAGCAGAGGGACATTTACATGCCCAAGTGTGATTTGTAACACAGGCAGTGGCTAGGGAGGCACGCATTCATCACCTCTTTTTTTTTTTTTTTTTTTTTTTTCCTCTCCTCTCCTAGTTTTTTCTCCCTAATTCCATCACAATACTGTGTAACCCCAAAAGCCGTGGCAGAACTGTGGCAGTGAGCTTATGTTTTGTGAACCACATTAGGCCAGCCGTGTGTTAATGAGGTCCCTCTTCCCACAGGGAATGCCAGAGCAATGGGCACGTCTGCTGCAGACTTCCAACATCACCAAGTCAGAGCAGAAGAAGAACCCCCAGGCAGTGCTGGACGTGTTGGAGTTTTACAACTCCAAGAAGATCTCCAACAGCCAGAAGTACATGAGTTTCACAGGTACATGGTGATGGTCTCATGCAGCTGCTCTGTCCAGCTCTCCATTAGTTAGGGCATGTGGGCTTTCTTTTGTTTAATCAACAAATAGGTCTCTCTTTTCAAGGAAAATGTGAATGAGGTTCTCTGGCAGCTCAAGCACCCTTCTTCCTTTAAAATGCTGTTCTGCTAATCCTGATGCCCAGCATAGCTGCAAAAGAGGAGGTCAGTCAACTGGCTAAGCCTCCCAAACACATACTTTTTCTGATGCTCACAGCCAGCATCTGGAAAGCAGATCCCAGACTGGACTGGGTTCCCACTGATGTAAGTCCCTGGAGAAAACAGGCAGCTAAATTTTGCACCAGTTTCAGTTTGCAGGGTTGGTGTAGATGTTGCTGTTTGTGTACTTGGGGAGAGAGTCCTTCTGCTCCCATGTGCCATGATAGAGGAATATGCCTCAGCTGCCTGGATTCTTGAAAATTGCTGGCTGGGTTCCTCTAAAAGTCAAAACTGCCAAAGCTTGTGCATCTTTCTATGGAGTACCTGTCATCTGAGGACACCTGGAACCACCAGTCCTTTTCCCTTTCAGCTGCAACTCCTTCCCTTTCTAAATATTAACCCCGACTTTGGTTCTTTTGAGGGGATAGAACCATGTCACCAGATCTGGTACAAGTTAGGAAGGCTCCAAGCAGGGATAAAAGCACAAATCTTCCCTCTATGTGCCTGGATAGTCAAATGAGAAGCCCACCAGTTCAACTGTGGGATCCTCTGTGCTATTCCAGGAAGTTTAGGTGGATGAAACTGAACATTTTTTAGTCAGGAGTCAGCTGCAGTGCTTCTGCTGGGGCCTTAGTCCATTGATAATATTTTGTGTATATGGATGGAGGACAGTATTCATTGAGGTTTTGCTCTGGGCAGTTCCACCCTCCTGCTGCAGGGATTTGTGACCCCTGAAATTTGTCTCCATTTATTTACTTTCTGTTCCTATATCTGCCAGGGTTCAGCTGGTTCTGGGAGGCTGGAGTTAGGAGTCTAAGTTTGGGAATTGCCTTTTTTCCTGCCTTTTCTAAAGAGAGCTTGTCCTTTGCTCCTTTTCCACTGCTGCTGTGTTTATAACTCATTTGTAATGGCATTATTATCTGTCTTTCAGATAAATCAGCAGAGGATTACAATTCATCTAATACATTGGTAAGCCTTATACTCACATTCTGTCTCCAGTCTGGGGATTAAAAAAACTTGCAAAAACTAGTTTATTACATGTAAACTTGTAGTTTGCTTAGTGTTTTAAAATTTGTATTTGTATTGTATACACTTTGTATTTCTATAGTGAATACATTTTTATAAAAACAGTCATGCTCTTTTCACTTTTTTTTCAACTGGTGGCGAATAAAGCAGACAGAAGTAGGATTTTTAGTGAATAGTGAATTAACGAATGAAAATTAGTGAATTAATTAGTAGAAATAGCTCTGTTTTCATAGACATTGGTCTTTTCCTGTACCTAGAATTTGATAACCAGTCTGCTGTCAGGTTTTATGTCTCTATAAACATCTGTGATATAACAAAGTTTATTTACTGACCTGCAAGGTCTGATCTACCAAAGCTAATGTTGATTAGCTAACCAAACTAATCTCTAGCAGGAAATAAAAGGTTCTGCTCCTCTCTGCTCGACCTTTACTCAGTCCTTACCAGGCACCACTCCTGTTTGCTTTGTTAGGAGACATGATAAATTTCTGTGTGTGCCTGTGAGACAGAGGAATCAAAACTTTCAGTTTAAGATGGTTCATAAAACCCCACAATTCCCTCATCTCATGGCCATGTCATTACCTAGAATTGGCTAGTTCTGCTCCCTTCCAAAGGCAGCTTATTCAGGTCTGATCATTTAGGACTCTGTAAAAAGAAAAGGAAAATGTTTCTGCCATTGTTCATTGTTACATGTCATTGTATGTCAGTTCTCAGAAGTTTCAGTATCTGAGGTTGGATTTTTAAGTAAATCCTGATAAAAGCAGTAGTTACCAGTCTACTGAGATAGCCTGAGGGGAGGGCATTGGGTAACCTTTAATTTTGGGGATATTCAGGAAATTCCAAGTACATAGTTTTTCCTTGTTGTTTTTAACAAGCTAGGTTTTTGTGTTACATCAAGTGCATTTTGTAATTATTTGTCAGGATGATGGTGACTTCAAGTACTTTAGGCTCAGTGAAATACTGTGTTGCTTTCCCCCTCTTTCTGAGGACTTTAATACTTTTCCCCCTGCCACTCTTAGGGAGGTGATGATGCACAAATAGAACTGGTCTAGTGGGTTGAGGACCTCACCAAGTTTATTCTGAAATGTTTGTAGGGTAAAGGATGCAATGAACTTCAAATCCAGTTTCAAATGTATAAGTTTAAAAGTGACTTTCATTCCTAATCACAATATTGCAGAAAATTCCAGATAATTTTTTAACCACTTATAAAACTGTTTTTTAAAAAAATAATCGTTCCTATTTTTCCATGAAATTTTATGTTAGGAAGTAATTTTAAAAGAGATTTGGGAAGATTTTTCCCAGATTCTGCTTCTAAAATCTCACATTAATTAATTAGTTCTTAATCACAATACCAGAGGCGATGTTAACTTGACCTCCTAACGTTTGGAGAAAACTTCAAGAGTTTGATGCAAATTCTAGCATTTAAAGTCTGAAATCTTCATACTGAATGGTCAGGGTTTGAAGCAAGCAAAAAACCCTAAGAGACAGTATAAATAAGGACAGATATTTCCAAACTTGAGTGTCCCAAAAATTGCTGGTTGGCTGTGTGGTTGTTGGGAAAGCAGTGAGAGAGCCCAGGTCGTCTCAGCTCCTTGGGGAGAGGATTGCTGTCACTCAGGCAGATGAGGAGCTCTGTCTAAACAGTTGTGTCAGGCAGTGCTGGACTGCACATCCATTTCCCGTGAAGACCCAAGAACCCTGGGCTTTGAATTTTTCAGACACTGTAACTCACCAGCCTGTTCTGGTTATTGTTTTTCTGCACTTGCTTCGGTGCAGTCTCTGTTAGGAGCTTAATCCAGTGTTTGTGATTTTGTTTATAACATGTGATTGGGTTCTGATTTTTGCTGTTCGTGCAACTCCATGCAGAACGTGAAGGCTGTCTCTGAGACCCCTGCAGTGCCCTCGGTGTCTGAAGATGAGGACGATGAAGATGATGCAGCTCCACCCCCTGTGATAGCTCCGCGACCTGAACACACTAAATCTGTGAGCAGAAATTCTTCCTTCAGCCCGCACTGCTGCAATCACAGTCAGGTCTTGAATGTGACTCTTTGTCCTGCTGCATGGCTTGATGCTGAGCCCTTCTCGGGAGCAGGAGGGAGGCAGTGGGAGCCGTTCCTTCTGGCAGGGTACCTTAGTATTGTCACCTGCCTAGTTGTGGGGGCACGAGTCCTTGATTAGTGATGCTAGTTGCTAACAAAGTAGCCGTAGAAATGCGTCCCTGACAACAACAATAACAATAACAAGATGAATAGAAGTGTTTAAATCTTCACCTGACTTGTGTGTTTTTCTCAACAAAATTAGATATACACCCGCTCTGTGATAGACCCTCTTCCTCCTCCTACCAGAGATGTGGCCACCTCTCCTATTTCTTCTCCCTCGGAAAACAGCACAACAGCACCCGACATGCTGGTCAGGAACACGGAGAAGCAAAAGAAAAAGCCAAAAATGTCAGATGAAGAGATACTGGAAAAATTAAGTATGTCCTTTTTCTTTAAAAAAGTTAAATTCCAGGTCCTGCTGTGTTGGTTTCTCAGAATCTCAATAAGCTGAAATGTTTTCCCATTTTGAGATCGCTTACTGAAGACATGGGCACAGAGTCACAACATAGAATTGGGGGCAGATGTAAGGGGTGAGCTTGAATGGAAGCTGAGCACCTGTGATACTGGCTGAAGTCCCCAGGGAGTTACAGATCCTCAGGCTCTGCAAAACAAGCCCTGAATAAATAACATCTATTTAACTATGAAGTCTGAGATTGTTCCACATCTTATTCTGTAGCTCTGAAGCACAAATGATCATATTGCAATGCTAGACATAAGGTGTCTAAAAGATGGAGAGAAAATTAATGCATCCCCAAGTTTGCCTTGCACAGTATCATGGTGTAAAGTGACTTGGTTATTTTTAAGTGCTTTAACATTTTGTGGGTAGCCAAATTGGTGGGTTTTTTCTGAGAAAAATTCATCAAGTCTCTCAGTTGTGTCCTCGTGTCTTTAACAGTTCCTACCTTCAGTGCAAGTGCTCCTCTGCTGCCTGGTGGTTTTGGGTTATGCTGTGGCACAGCCAACAGCTGAACCAGCTCTTTCATGCAATTGATTGCTATCCTCAGCCTGGGCTAGGTTTTATTAGAGTAGAGCATTTCTAGTTCTTTGAACTACTAATCCTGTATTAATTACATCCATGCCTTGCTCATCAGTTGATTTAAATTGTGTTAGCACCTCTATGATTAGACTGACCTCCTTGGTTCGAGTGTATATTTCTCAGTATTTTAGGAATAAGAATCTAGTAGCTAGATTAAGACTTAGTCTGAGGATATAACTTTAAAAAAAATTTAAAATATTAAAATGATATCTGAGTAACTCATTTCTCTAAATAAAGCCTAAATTGACTTGATGGCTTATTAACTGGATCTGCTTGCTCTTGGAAAACTCACACCCATTTTTTGAAAACATCAATTTCACTCACTCAATTAGCAAGATCTTTGTACCATTAAGGATTAAAGACATTTTTGTGACCAGTAGGGTGAGCAGCAACTGTGGCAGGAAAAAAAGTGCTATTCTAATACAAATACACTCCCTTCAGTCATGAAGAGAAGTGCAAGTGCTACTTTTAGGGGTGTTGGGAAGCAGATGGACCTTCTGACACCTTGCTTGCTCTAGGTGTCAGCTTCTATATGTGGGCTAGTCAGAAAAACATTATGAAGTTTTAATCTTTAGTCTTAATCTAAGTAAAAATGTCTTTCCACTGAGGGCAATGGAGCTGTACTTGTGCAGGTGAGCACCTTTTGACATTTTAGTTTGACATGCAAATAAAATAATTAAAACTGTAAAGCAAAAATAGATTTACGCATACTAAAGATGCGCTAAATGTACACAAAGGTTAAAAGGAGACTGCTCAATCTCTACCTCTTAGCATAAGCACAGCATTGGTGCAAACATTAATGAATCCTCACCTGACTCTTTGGAAGGTAGGAAACATCCCCCATTTTAGGGTTAACAGCATTAAACAGGGCAAAACTGGCAACTACCTCTTGTCACCACAGCATTCTGTCCAGTCCTTGCCTTGGGGAAACATTCACAGTGTGAACTTGTAGCCTGTGTTAGGCTTTGGGGAAAATTTATGTATATTTGTCCAGAAATACCAGTCCTCAGGGCAGACAGCATTGCTTCTGTAATTGTGGAGTGGGTTTTATAAAGCCAGATTTCTCTTCCTGCCCTCCTCTCCAAACATGGGCTGTATTCTCTACTTCTACCTCTGTCTGTCCTAAACCCTCTGGGTTTGGCTGCTCTCCAGTGGTGTCTGAAAATAGCCTGCTCTTGCTCTGCTTGCTACTGGATTTCTTGGCTTAATGACCATGAGCAGTTTCTTTGCCAGTATACATCTGTGAAGGCTCAGTCCCAGACCCTGTGAAAGCAGCACCATATGTCGGCAGCTTCAGTGACTTGCAAACACCAACTTGGATGCAGCTCTGCATCCCTTGATCCTGTTGGCCACCCTAGTGCTGTTAGAGAGGAGACTGGCTCCCAGCTGAGCTGTAGAAATTGCTGGTTCTGGTTCCTTCACCCAAAAAAGGGTGTAATTCCTGTCTGCCATAGAGGGTTATCAATATCAGTTAAAGTTTGCAGCCACTTGCAGCCCTGTGCTGTGGAACACCAGGCAAAGTGCTTTGCCCTTTGAGGAATGCAGTGGTAGCCTTTATTTTGGTTTTGGGAGAATGAGCTGAGATGGTCTCAGGTTGATCTCCAAAACCAGAGTGATGCTGGTAACTGCTGCTAAAACCTGTGCTGTCAGGTTCCTGGAAGAGCAGCTGAGCATTTCCCAGGACAGGCCAGGGGGGCTTTGGCTCTGAAGGGTCTCTCCACCTTCTCTCCTGAGTCTTGCAGCCCAGTCACTGGGTCAGTAAATGGCTGTGGTTGTTCTGGTGCTAAAACATCACAAATACTTCATTTTCTGCTACAAATTGTCATGGTGTAGGGAAATTTTTGACTAGTTTTAAAACAGACTGTTGGCTCCAAGATGATTGAGAGCCCAGCCTCCAAATTCAGAGACATTGCAGTGCAGGGGCATCTTAGATCATCCAGGGTGTTGAAGCTGGGAGTGACTTTAAGTAGCAGGTTTCCAACAAGTAATTGTTTTTCCATGTGTTAGGCCTGTGTATCCCCATCCTGCACTTAGTAATGACTGCTAGTGAAGGTTAAATGTTCTTAATGTCTGTGCCCCATCATTTCTGAAGGGAAGTTCCTGATGGAGGGGAATGCTGCAGCTGGTATGGGCATAAATGACTGAGGACTTCCTTGGTGCCTCTGGATTTCTGATGAGTTGTTCATGAGACAGAGCCTGCTGTGGTCAATGGAGCTGTTCTTACAGCTAGTTCTTGTAGCTGTATGAGAAAAGGACTTAAAGAAAATCTTCTTGCTTTTTGTCTTTTGTAGGAAGTATCGTGAGTGTGGGTGATCCAAAAAAGAAATACACGAATTTTGAGAAGATTGGACAGGGGTTAGTATATGCTTCTTCTCTGTCCTAAACCTTTCATTTCCTTATGCTAAGAAGAACTCACTGAAACCAGGCTAAGTAAGCTTGCTGGAAAAGCTGTTGGGGATACTTTGGAAAGTTTATTTTGTTTGGTTGTTTATTTGTTTTCTTCTTTTTGTTTTTGGTTTGTTTTGCTGGGTTCCACATCCCCCCCAACTCTTCTCCTGTTCCTGGCAAAGTCACAGGGACTGGGTTTTTGTTCAATTGTGTTGTAATATAAGAAATTATGTCATTAGATGATCAGGTTGATAAATACAGCTACAAGCAGGGAAAGAACTGCAAGACCATCTTCAATTTACAGATTTGCTTCTGAATCAGCTCTCCTCGAGGCATTTGCTGTGCCCTTCTAAGCAGGGTAGGGGGAAAGTAGAGGTTGTAGGAGAGACTGTACTGAGGCAAAACACTGCTCTGCAGTCAGCTGCATGTGCTCAGGCTCAAACTCCTGTTTTCCTCACTACAAATGCCACATTTGTTTACTTTAGCTGATCCTGTTGCTCTGTTATCGTGTTGGGCATTCCGCAAGCCAGGGTAGTGCAGTCATGCCACTTGAAATGGGATAAACGCACAGTCCTACAGTTTACTAGTTTAGCAGCAAGGATTTGGATGACCATAGTGTCCCTTATTAGGAGCTTTTCTCCCCATAAATCCTCTGGCTTCTGCTCCAACAACAGCCTTGTCTCAGAAATATTTCAGATGATGTTTACCAGTGGAATTATTGCATGTAAAGGAATGGAACTGAGAGCACTTCAGAGAGACAAATGGAAAGGGGCATGCCTTAAGCTCTCACTTTTACTTTGAGACACTAATAAATGGTTTTTTTTTTTTCTTTTCTCTGTTTTGTTTAGAGCCTCAGGTACAGTTTACACAGCAATAGATGTAGCTACAGGACAGGAGGTAAGTACTGCCAGAGTACCACAGCAGTGGACTTTGGATCGTGTCCCAAAAGTTCAAGTTGATGCTACAAAATAAAGACTATCTTTCAGGGGTTCATGACATCTTATTTTTATTGAGGTCTTTATTTACTTACTAATGAGACATGGTTGAGTGGTCTGAGCAGAAAACTGGAAAAAATTACTTCCCAAGTTTTGATTCCAGAATTATTTCATATTTATAAAGATTCTTTCTGTGATTGCAAAGGCTAGAAGCAAATGTTTGGACTGGGCAGTTCGTAAGTAAAAGTTTCTGTGTTCTTCCCCAAGATTGCAGCCTGTCTCCATACAAGCTCTTTTATTTGCCCTCTGCTCCTTCGCTTCCTACACTTACACTACTTAACTTGCATAGAAATAGTTCCTGTCTGACCCTTTGCTCACCTACTTTCTGCCCTTGAATTGTGAGACAAGGAATGCCCATCTTTTCTTTTTTCCCCTCACAAGCATTGAAAAGTGCCATGCTCATTGCCTGCATAATAAACTAGTAGTGATGGATATGCAGCATCTGTGGAAACCTTTATTTCTAGATGGAGGATTTTTTAAAAGATGAAAGTGTATGTGTTATTCCAAATATGTTTATGGAAGTCTGCAACAGCGTGTGTCTACTTTGCCTTTGTACAGTGTAAGAGTTATTCACAAGTAAATTTCATAATTGTGCTTTTTGCTGAAATTCCTTCACACCCTTTTTCAGTTCCTGAAGAATTAATACCATTTAGTTGCAGCCTTTAAGGAAGGGTTCTTATGTTTATTTTGAAGCAATGATAAATTTTATAGAAGGAGGAAGTCCTTTGATAGTTTTCTGCTTTCTTTCTGGACCCCTTGGGTGACTCTCATGCAAAAATTTGAACTCCTGTATTACAACAGACTTTTAAATCATTCCTATTACACTAGTGTGATCAGGCCCTGGATTTTTAAATCTGCATTTGGGATCACTGTAACTTTGTCATGCTGTTGCTTGTTCTTTTCTGTGAAGTGCACTGAACTCAGGAGCTCAGTGCAGGGAAACACTGGAATTTCTTTATCTGCATAAAATGCCTTCCCTCTCTTCTTCATCTTTCATTCTCCTCTCTGGTCTTGTACAAAAAGCAGCATGGGGTTTTTGTTTTTGTCTTCTTTAAGTACTGTTTGGCAGCCCTCATGAGTACTGTGGAAAACCAGCATGTCTGTCCGCTCTTGCCTTCTCATGTGTTGGGATTTTTCTATAGTCTTCCCTGCTATACTATCAAAATGCTGATTGTACCCATTTCTACTGGCACTCTGTGGCTTCTTATAATCCTTGTTTTTGTGAGTTACTGTAGTTGCTGGCTCTGGTCCATTCACCTAGGCCTCTTTCTCTGCAGGTAACAGTTTTGTGAAGTGTAGTTTCACTTCATTCCCTTTGCCTAAATATTGTACCAAAGACAGTTGAGTTGTAACATCTATGAGTTATTTCTGCCTCCAGCTGTGCTGAGTAGATTTACTTATTTGAAGGCTCCTCTGAGGGCCAGGTGCTCTCATGAAGTACTGGTAGTGTGGAAACTTGAATACAAGAGTTAAAAACTATGTTGTAACCTTCCTGCTCTTTGCATATATACATGCAGAGCAGGAATCCTAAAACAGGAAGAAAACTACTAAACCAAAGAGCTGCAGCTGACAAATCCATCTCTGTTGCCCTTCAGTCATGACTGGACATAAAGCTGACTCCAGTTCATTTATTTTCAGCCTTTTATCTAAACATTGGCGCTTCTCTCCCCCAGGTCTTGTTGTGACAGAAGAAACAGAGTTACTACCTTGATGTACTAAGCATGGTTGCGTTATTTACTCACCCTACTTTAGATTTCTAGAAGCAGAAATTTGCATGAGAGCAGGGAAGAAAAATGCCAAAAAATTTCAGGAACATCCAATTAAAAATAAAATTAATAAGAATCCTTTCAGAAGGAAAGAGTTTTTGACATATCAGTCCATACCAGAGTAAGGGGATCTCTTCCCTGTTACCAAGAAACTGTGGATGGAGATGGCTATCCAACTGTGATATGAAGGTCCAGTATGAAAATGGCAATTCCCCTTGTTCTTTTTGGCATTAAGCATCATCCAGCATATGTGGAAGGGGACTGGCTGCAGGAATTTGCAGTTGCTAATGATGAAAAAGTGATTTTTCTTCCCTCATGTGAATGTAGGACTAAATTGACTGGTACTGGCAGGTTTTGGGTGGACTCCTGCAATAATGCTTTACTTGATCTCTTTTCATTGCAGGTTGCAATCAAACAGATGAATTTGCAGCAGCAGCCCAAAAAAGAACTGATTATAAATGAAATCCTTGTGATGAGGGAAAACAAAAACTCCAACATTGTCAACTACTTGGACAGGTATGTCAGTGTTTGAAGGGCTCACAAAGGGACACTGGAAGACACCTCCTTGTCAGTGTCTTAAGGGTTCCTGGCTCAGCTTAATGCAAGTGTAGGACAACCTTGCATTGCTTAATGCATGTGGCATTGTGGGCATGTGGGTGGCCTGGCAGTCTCTCTCCAGAATGAGGAGAAACAGGTATCTGAACCAGTGTTAATGGGATGTCTAGGCTCTCTTTAGAGATGCTGGCAACTGAGGTCCTGTCAGAACTCCATTTTTCATCTCTCTCCTTTGCCAGATTTGACACAACAAACTTCCTGCTTATATCCTTCCTGTTACTAAAGGAGAAGTAGAAACAGTTTGAAATGTAATATTTCTATTTGCTTTCCTCTTCTTTTCTTTTCCACTGAGCAGTGCTGGTGTTCTGCTGCCAGAGGAGGAGACTCCTTCCAGGGTTAGATGTAGTCTTGTCCCTGTGATGCCTTAGGATTTTAGCTTTTATATTTTCATATATTAGTAATCCTGCAATTCTTGAGTGTATAACTCTGAACTCCATATAGAGTGTTGACTACTGCTTTTCCCATTTTGGTCAGCCACAACAATTCCTCTCTAGCCCTGAGAATCAAGGACACCTCACTGTTTCAGGCCTCGAGAAATGGAAACAAAAGTGAGTTGAGGGGGAGCAAACAGAGAGAATGGGACTGCACTGCCTGGAGCCGTAATTGGACAATTAACCTCTGATATGCAAATGGACAAAACTTACTATCTGTCCGAAAAATGTGTGCCTGTCATCCATCCTGGGTGTAGTCTCTGTGAGACTCCTGCACTGCCCAAGGTGTACCCTGTGAAGGCCTTTCAATAAATCCCTACCCTTTATCCTTTCACTCTGTCCAGCCTCTGTTCCAGGTCAGCCTCTACAAGGCATCACCTTTTGCTGTCCACTGAGGTTTTTGCGCAGTAGTGTAACAGCAGTGAGGGTGAATGACGTGTGACACATAACGTGAGGTCTGGGGAGACCTCAACATAGCCTTCCAGTACTTAAAGGGGGCTTTTAAAAAAGAGGAAGAGTGAGTTTAAAGGCAGATTGGGATAGAACAAGAGTGAACAGTTTTCAGCTAAAAGAGGATAGATTTAGGTTAGGTATAAAGAAGAAATTCTTTACTGTGGGGGCGGTGAGGCATTGGCACAGGCTGCCCAGAGAAGATGTGGCTGCCTTGACAGTGTTCAAGGTCAGGTTTGTGGGACTCTAAACAGGCTGGTATACAGGAAGGTGTCCCTGCCTATGGCAGGGGTTTGGAACTAGGTGGTCTTTAAAGTCTCTTTGAACCCAAAGCATTCTGTAATGCTGAAAGCCCAACAGGCAAAAGCATTGCGTGGTGGCTTGAATTCACCATCAGCATCACACTGCTGCATTGTGTCAGGCCTGTGTCACTCACCTGTTAAAACCAGAGCTAGTTCCATTTGAGCTGCGGCAAGATTTTCAGTCTGCTGCGCTCAGCATCTGAATGTAGTGGTTCTGATGAACCACAGGTTTGCCTTATTGTAGGGTAAAGACTGCTTGAATATGGTGAGCTGCAGGCTTTAATCTTGGTAGCTTGGGTTTTTTGGAAGATACAATGAAGGGATGTGACCTAGAATCTCTTTTGGAAATTTGAGAGAGGATTTGCACACATTTTTGCTCTACATGTGTGTCAAAATCTAATCAGCTGTTTCTTTAATAGATTTCTTTAGCAGACTTTTAATGTCCTAGCCAAAAAAGGTGGTACTTATAAACTGCAACAGTTCTTTTGCTAAATTTTTGTGGTGCTGTGTCCCATGCATAGCTGTAAAGACCTACTTTGTTGAGGGGACAGAAAGTCTGCTCCTGAAATTTTTGAAACAGAGGTGTGTGTGCAGGGAACTGATGCTGGGCACACGCCCTCTTCTTAGAGAGAGAAGAATGTTACCAGTGTAAAATGAAACAATTGGTTAAGAACTGCATGTGGGTGGAACTGCTATTTTCCTGTGGCTGATTAGACGCTTTGTTTTGACAAAACTGTTTGGGAGACAGGCTCTTCCCATTAGAGAGCATCACTGTGTACATGCACTTGCCTTGTCTAGCCAGTGCATCCCAGCATAGCTCCGTGTCCTGCTGTCTTGTTCAAACTTTCAGCAACAAAAGCTGCTGCTTTTGTCCTCCGCTTTCACTAATCTTTTTCAGAGGGATTAGCTTTTGTTTGAGTGCTGCACATGGACAGAACAGCAACTGGGATGAACACGGGGGTTCTTGTGCCTATTATACCACTTCAGCTCTGCAACTGCAGAATCCTGTTGCTGGGAGCTGTGTCCCTCCTGCCCGGCCTAATGTGCCTGTGCTTCCCAAGTGCTGAATTAAGCTGATATTTGGATGCCACTTGCTGGCTTCTGCCTCCTGCTGAAGGAGGTGGAGGAAGGATGTACTGATCACTGCGGGGCCTGGTTTCTTGCTTTGTGGTTCTGTTACAGTGTCTCCCCTTCTGAGTCCCTAATGGGAGTTGCAAGGTAGTCATTGGTATAAACAAGCTCTCTCAATTCTCTTTGCCTCAGCTCCTGCCCTTATGCAAGGGTTTCCTGTGCTCTGTCCTCTTCACTGCATGGCCTACTTGCTTGTGGTTAAGCAGCTTTTTTGCTGCAGTCTCAGTGGCCAGCGTTGCTCAAAGGTGTGCTGTGATATTTAAGATAGTGACATGGCCTAATTCACCTGTACTTGGGTGCTGGATTTAGAAGCATCTGGCTCTGAAGACAGTGACACTAGTCTTCTGTACAGACAAACAGCCACTTGTGCTGAGTTACCTGCTGGACGTGCCATTTCCTTTCTGCTGCTTGAAAGAGGCCCTCAGAGCCCTGCTTCTAAAGTCAGCCATCTAACACAGGCGTCAGATGCCCGGTGCTAGGCAAGGCAAACTCCTGCCCTTTAGTTTCTTTCTGAAGAGCTCCTTAGCTTAATAAACGCCATGAATAAGTGGTAGGCTCTGTTACCCCAACCCCAAACTGTGGTAGGGATGGATGGTCAATGAATAAAGCTGAAGATATAAGACAGTCATGCTACAAGAACGCACTGGTTTTTTTCCAGGCTACATTCATGTTTGCATGTTGGAGGCATGTTACTGGTGCAAAATTCTGTAATGAATGGACTTGCACTTCTGGACAACTTCATATTTAATCAATTTTATCAATAAAGAATATGTATTTGTGATAGAGAAGGCTTGGTAACAACTTCCTAAGGTATCTAAGTGGAGGCTGAGGAAGACCTTACAGGATCAGACATTACCTGCTCTTGCAGGATGAAGAGAAAGCTGTAGACCATCTCCTTCTTCCTCAAAGATTTTCATCAGGTTTTTCTTACTGCCAGCTTGTTTTGGAAGGTGACTGTGGGTGACAGGATGTGGCACCATGCTGTGCCTGATGTCGCATCAGAGCAGCATGTGTGGTGTCTCTAGAACTGCTGAGAGAGTGAGTTTGAGTCATGCCTACAGTGGACAGCTCAGTGACTAAACTTGGCAAGAGAGTGGAAAGATCCCTGAGATAGTACCACCCTGAAATGACATTCCTTTGGTGGCAGCTGGCAGGGAGCCACTGTTAATTCCACCTCCCTGTGTGTTATGTCAATTCTATCAATTATTGGGCTGCCAGGGTCTTGGCACATGTCTGTGGCTGCTCATGGCTCAGCTTTGATTTCACAGTGTGGCTCTTGGCTCGCTCCATCCATTTTGGCTGCAGAGAGATACCAGCTTGCTCCCAGCATGTGGAACCTGAGATTGTCATGCAAAGAGCTTATTCTGCCTCCATTCTTACAGTCAAGTGGATTTGGGCTGCAGAGAGTGCTGCTGGCAATGAAGGAAAACCTTGTGATGTCCACGGGGGTGATTTGTTGAGAGGGTAAAATCTGATAAAATCTGCAGAGAGCCTGATTTGGCAAAAGTGAAGAAGTAGCTATAGCATTAGGGACAGGAAGGAAGAGTGTGGATAGAGTTGGGCTTTCAGAGCTCAACAGAAGGTAAATGACCCACAGAGTTAGCAGGAGAGCTTCTGAAAGCAGTCCTTCTGCTCCTCTCTCACTCAGAGGGGCTGCTCTGCAGGTGATACTGCTTTTGCTGGGGTCTGTAATGATGCCACTGCATCAGCTTCTGTTCCATAGTGGAATTTGACACCTCTGCTGTGGGAGCACAGCCCTGTGCCTTTGGGCTTTGTATCGTGGAGAAATCTCCAGATTGCACCTCCCTACGTAGTCTTCAGCATCAGCAAACCAAGATACCCACTTTGTCTCTGGAACTAAAAGCTGCCACACTACTGCCATCCAGGTATAGCTCAGAACATTATTACTATTTAGAGGGATTTTTTTTATCAGCTTAGTGTTGTCAGTGTGTCCTCTGGGGGTAAATACCACACCTTGCTCTCCCCTGTGATGTCTCACTCATCTCTGTCTACTTTCCATGCCAAGCTTAATAACTTCTTTCTCCTTTACTGTTGCTTTCTACCTAATTGATCCCTAGTACCTATCCCAACTTTTGCATTTGGCTCCTGGCAAATTCATTCCTGAGTAGGATCGGTGTTTTATAGCAAAGCAAATGTATCCTTGATGAGCTCTAATGCCAGATGAAGCTTTTAATTAGATTCTCTGCCCTCTCACTTTTGACTCACCTGTTCACTCACTTGAAAAATGAGAGGATAGGCTGAAAAGGTGAGTTTTCAAACTGATGATTCCTTCCTTCAGGAATGTGTAATCCTGATGTATCTGTCATGGAAGTTTGTGTTGATGGGTCCAAAAAGAAATGGTTGGTGGTTTGGGCTTTTTTAAAATTTTTTAAATTTTTCTTTTTAATCCTTTTTTGTTTGTTTTTAATGAGTTATTGCTGAAGTCTTCATCTCCTGTCTTCCACTTTTAGACTTTTAGACTGAGAAAAGCCACTCTCATCTCAGCTGTCTCCTCCCCATCTTCCTATGGGCCTTTTTTAGAAAAGACCTGCCTTTTTGAGGTTTCCTTTTTTATTTTAAGTCTTTAGAATTGCTGTTTCATCCAGTAAGGTGTACTCCTTTGGCCTTCTGAATGGTTCTGAAATTTTCAGACAAAATCACAGATTGGTTTGATAACGTAGAAAAGACTGAGGTGATTTTCAAATGCACAGCGCTCAAAAAAGAAGTGCTCTTTGATGATTGATTGTGGGTAGCCATCTTTTGTGTCACCCAGGGCTGTGCCTGGGCCGAGGCAAAGCAGGCAGCTGCTTAGGACAGCAGGATGCCAGGAGCAGTGAAACAGCCCCCAGTCACCTCTTCCAGCTCAAGAGCCCTCAGAAGCCATTGCTGTGTGCCAAATGTCTGGTATTCATGCTTGGACCCCATCCTTGAGTAGCAGCTCTTTGCCTTCTCTCCCAGCAGCAGGAGCAGTTGTAAGGTCAGGTCTCCATATTAGTCCGCATCCTTTCCATGGCAGAAAAATCCAGCCTTGCTTTTATGGACAGGAAGCTTGTAGCCAGCTCTCCCAACTTTTTTTACATCTCTCTTCAACTTTCTGTGCTCACCCTTCTCTTTGGTCATTCAGGGTGTGATCGGATGCTCCCATGCACAGAAGGTACCAGGAGTACGTGGTTCCCCAGTACTGTTAAATGCAGCTCTTGTTTTTACTGCACCTGTAAGACAGCTTTAAAACCCTGTGTGATTTTATTTTAAAATCTGGTTGTGGCTCTTCAGTTACCTTGTGGGAGAAGAGCTCTGGGTGGTCATGGAGTACTTGGCAGGAGGCTCCCTAACCGATGTCGTGACGGAGACCTGCATGGATGAGGAACAAATCGCCGCCGTGTGCCGGGAGGTAAAGCAGCACTCGCACTCGGAGGGAGCTCTGGTTGGGAATGGGACACGGACTTCCCATGATCTGTCGCTGACTCCATGGGGAAGTCTCCAGCTTCTGTAATGTGACAGTCGTTGTTTTAGGGGATGAATTTCACCTGTGAGGGTGCAGCATACAATTCCAATGCAAGCCTCATGCTTGACCCTAGAGGGAGGAACTGGAGTGGGAAATGGGGGAGGGATCCTCTTGGTTTTGTCTGTTCTTCAAGTCTTTTGCGACTAACTTGTCCTCCTGGGACCCGCTGATCCCAGAGTGACATTTCTCTGTAGCCCTGCACGTACTGAATATATGAAAGGCCTTAAGACCCTGCAGCCTTACTACCAAAAAGACACTGTCTGTTTGAGTCCTTTAGTTGGCTAATTTTGACTGATGAATCATTTCATGCACAGTAAGAATATCTCAATTATTTTTCAGTGTCTCCAAGCCCTGGAATTCCTCCATTCAAACCAAGTTATTCACAGAGACATCAAGAGTGACAACATCCTGCTGGGAATGGATGGCTCTGTCAAACTAAGTATGCAGGGAACATTACTGCTGATGACTTATCAACCCATGCAAATTATCTGCTCTGGGCCAGGCATTTTAGGGAGATGGATGTTTCAGGTGCTTGATGCTGTCATGATGAACAGGCTGTAGAAATGCTACAGCAGATACTTCTGAGCCATCTGTTTTAATGGAGATTGGCAAACACAAATCCTTGTGAACTGATACCAGACTTGAAGTGAGGCTTGGGCTTCATTTAGCTTTGGGCCATCTGTTTATGTGAACTAAAATAACAGTATTTTAATGCTACTCCAGTCTAGAAAGCTGGGTTGGAAGGTGTAAGGCTGGAAGTCTTTATTCATGAACAACATCTTCAGTCTGGAAAATACTGCAGGTACTTAATGGGCAGGGGAAGTGGAGGGAGAATTGAAAATCTTGTAACTAGAAATCATTTAATTTTACAATGCCAACCCAAACTGTAGTCTAAATGTTGTTTCCTCCTTGTGGTATCACCAGTAATGAAAATCTTGAGACAGTGCTGCCCCTTGGGTGCTAAGGTAGCTGTTGTGCTTGTCATTGTTCATGCAGAGATAAGCCTGGAAACCAGTGAATTATTATCTTCCACCTATAGCTTTAACAGAATGGTGCTCCTTTTTTCTTCCTCTCAGTTCTGTTGGCTAGCACCCAACAGGCATAAATAAATCTATTTTTGTTGGTAGTGACAGCAGATATGACTCAAAATTCACAGAGTGCAGATATGCTGAGTAAGAAGGTGGGGTTTTTTTGCACATAATTGCTTTTTAAACTAAAGCTGCACTTCGGTGGAGCCAGATCTCAGGAGTTGGGAATGAATAACTGATGGGGGGCCAAAGTGCTCTATTCTTATGGAATAACTTCTTTGAGCATGGTGTGCTGGTAGCGGGCTGTAGTTTAAAGTTAGAGAAATCCCTGTGGATATGATGCAGTAACCTTCTGGATCTGAGCTGCTTGTTGGCTCTGCTGGAAATTTGCCCTGTTTATGAACCATATGTCCTTTCCTGGTATTTACCCTTGATGAAAACTCAGCTAGGAATCAGTTTAATTTTCATCATTCTGCCTAAAATTAGACCTGCAATGCCATAGGGGGTCAAGATGGGCGGTGCATCTCGCTGTGTTGATTCTGCTGGGCTCATGAGAACAGATTTCGTTTTCTTTTGGCAAGCCAAATACAAGTAAGACACAGGGCGCAGCAATCTTTGTGTGAAGGCCCTCCATCTTTCCCTCTGTTCAAAGAAAATAATCAGTATAAACTTAGGTACTTTAAATTTATTCTGAACTCTCTTTGCTCTATAAAATAAATTCTCTTTGAGGGTTGGTATGTCTACAGGGGAAGTAGTGCCCCTTGGACTGAAAATATCACCAGACAGTACAGGGTGTGGTCTGGGGGGTGTATCTAGATCAGATTTGCATTAATTCCTGTTTTCACATACCCAGGAATGGTCTTTAGACCATCTATTACATGGTATGCAACAGCTGTGTAATGCTGCAACACAGTTGAGTGTCTCAACTTCTGTGTGTGGTTATTTCCTGATCCCCATCTTTCACACAGACAAGTCAGCAGCTCTAGAATCCTCATGGCCTCAGAGAGTCAGGTTTAGAAACTTAGCTGCAAGCACCATCCTCTGTGTTAGCCACAAAACCACTCCTCCTGTCACAGTTGCAGCAGCAGCACACCAGACATTGCAGCAGGGTAAAGTTCTGTAGCTCTGGTGTCAGTAAGGGTTGTTTTTGGAGAAACCTGCTGATTCCTATGTCTGCCTCTTTTCCCTCCACGCTATTTTAATCTTCCAGCTGACTTCGGCTTCTGTGCCCAGATCACTCCTGAGCAGAGCAAACGCAGCACCATGGTGGGCACCCCATACTGGATGGCACCTGAAGTGGTGACACGGAAGGCTTATGGGCCCAAAGTGGATATCTGGTCTTTGGGGATCATGGCCATCGAGATGATCGAAGGAGAGCCCCCCTACCTCAATGAGAACCCTCTGAGAGTAAGCGAGTGCTTTTCTCCTCAGGTCTTCACTAAGCTGGTGAAACTGAACTCCTGTGAATCCTCTAGTGTGGTTTCATCACCTCCAGCCCCATCTAATTCAAATGGTTCTGTGGTCTCCTTAGATGTTATAGTGAGAAGCTTGAGATAGTTAAAGGCCATAGTTTGCTATGGGTAGCAGAGGTGTGGGTTCTTCTGTGAGTTAGATCATGCACGCTCATAATTTCCCACTTCCTGGGATGCTAACAGAGACAGAAGTTCTACCTTAAAGCAACAAAGCAGTCACGGCCTGAAACTTTCTACCCCGTGAATGACAGAATTCTCCTCTGAGCAACCTGGTGTAGTGGAAGGTTCCCTGCCCATGGCAGGAGTATTGGAACTAGGTGATCTTTAAGCTCCCTTTCAACCCAGAGCATTCTATGTTTCTGTGATTCTATTAAATTCTGTTCTAGTAGGAGCTTTTTCCTACTGGGAAATTGTTCCTCCTTGCATGCTCCTAGTAAAATTATAATTGTAATAAGCCTTTAGACAGGGCTTAAGCCTCCTGATGTCTTTGCTTTGTTTAATTATTAACAAGAGAAGATATGCTGTCAGCATGTAGGGACATCACTGCTCTTAATGTAAGCTAGGTTTATGCCTTTTTCCCCAGTTACATGAGTTGGAGGGATCTAGAAAAATTGTGGTTGGCTTTTTTTCCCCCATCTCTTGCACTGGAAGTGATTGGGAGAGAAGTGCAGCAGCCAAGAAGACTATAAGGAATAAAATGGTGTTGAATTAAAGTAACAATACTTGGCCTCATTTAACTCAATTTATGCCAATTCCCAGACTATCAAACTACTCCCATGGGACATGTTGAGTGATGTGCTCAAAAGGCCTGTATATTAACAAGTCTCTGACAGATTTCTGTTTCCTTTGAAAATTCATCTGGGAAATTTCTCACATGCAGTCCTGAAATGGATGAATTTTGAGACTCTTGATTCTCAGAGGGGGATGTGTGTGAATGCTTCATCTCCAAGCTGTAGCAAATCTCCTTTTTTTTGCAGGATGTTAAAAGATGCCTAAGGGTCTGCTGGACATCTTTTGTAAAGAGCCAACTGCATCTTTATCATGTTGATGTTTTGGGCCTTGTGCACTCAGGCAAAGTACCAAAAGAAAAAAATCTGTTTAGTCAGGGTTACCTTCCTGTGAAGATGTAGTCATTACAGGAGTAATGGTAGAGTTATGCCAGTTAACTTCCCTATGTAAACAGGGTCTGGAATGTTGTTTTTGTCCTTGTAGTCCCTTGAGAGGGCTGCAGGATCCAAACCCAGATTACGAGGGTAAAACAATAAAGGGTTGGATCTCATCCACAAAAAAATAGGGCTGGTAGCTATTCTGTTTGCTGAAATCTAGGCATTGATTAGTGACTCTCGTAAGGTGGGGTTTTTTCCTCCCCATTGAACTGTGGGGAGGGAGAGGAGAAATGGGTGTCTCTAATCTGAAGACAGAATCTAATCTTCATAACCTCCTGTTTCCTGGGTGCTTGTTTTTGTCTCAGGCCCTGTATCTCATTGCTACTAACGGGACTCCAGAACTGCAGAATCCAGAAAAGCTTTCACCCATATTCCGAGACTTCTTAAATCGCTGTCTTGAAATGGACGTGGAAAAGAGAGGCTCTGCGAAAGAGCTGCTACAGGTAAGTGATGGGACAATGTAATCATACAATCCTGAGTGAGGACAGGCTTAGGGCAAGATCTTGTTTGAAGTCTTAAATACTGCATCAGCTGAAGGCACAAGCACAGCTAAGGTAACCTCTCAGGGGAAAAAAGCAACTGAAAACCACAGCCCTCAAACACAAATCCATAATAAAGTGATATCAGACTGCTCCCTTTCCAGTACTGGCTGCTGGCAGCAGCTGTGCAGCATGTTCTGTGTTCAATCTCAGATAATAGCTATGTCCCAGGCCTGCCAGATGCTGAGCCCCCCGCTTCCCATGGTTTCTTCATGCGACTGGCCATGACATCTGTGTGTCGTGTCACAGTCTTGTCATGCTTGTTCCAATTTGGACAGCAGGAAGGCTTCTAGCTCTCAGATATCCTCCTTTCTGGAGGAGGGATGTCAAAGCTCTTTGAAATGTGCATGGCTTCCATTAACTGGAGCAGTTCACTTTTACCACATTTTGCCTGACACTACTCCTTACAAAGATGATGGAACAAAGCTTGTGAGATATCTTAATTATAGAATGACTTGGATTGGAAGGGACCTTAAAGATCCTCTGCTTCCACTTCCCCTGCCATGGGCAGGGACACCTTCCACTAGACCAGGCTGCTCAAAGCCCCATCCAGCCTGGCCTCGAACAGTCCCAGGGAAGGGGCATCCACAGCTTCTCCGAGCAACCTGTGCCAGTGCCTCACCACCCTGTGATTAGATATCTCACTGAAAACCTGGTGTCTGAGTCTGAACTCATGGGGAAAGTTGAGGACCAAGCTGCCAGGATTTTTACCAACATGGATGAGAGGAGTGGTTTGTGTGTTCTTTCTGTCAAATTTGCCCTGAGGGTGGAATATGTAAGTCTTTGTAAAATAGATCTGTGATCAGGAATGCTTAGACCTTAAGTATCAGACAGTTTCCATTTTTTGTTTTCCTTTCTCCCCACTAGTTTGTGCAGTGGGCTCAGACTTGGATCTGTTGCTGCCTTCTGAGACTGTAATGAAGCATAAATGTCTGACAGTGTGCTCGGAGTTGAAAGATCATTTTTTCTTCTGGACTTTTCAGTCCTAAAATACCAGAAAGAAGTTATGTCCTGTTCCTTGGAGCAGGAGAACATTCTGACTGTAACACTTCAGCCTGTTCTTAACTACCTCGTGGCCTCTGAATTTTTACTTTTTATTTTTTTCCACCTCTGAAGCATATTGCATTGGATGATTGATCTCTTCTGATGCTCAGAGTCTTGTGGATTATCATTGCTTTTTGTTTTCAGAACAGCTTGTGGACTTGCCCTTCGCTCTAACCTGAGGGCTGTTTTGATAATCAATATTGTTTTATTTAAAGAAGAGCACCTATATAGGAGACTGAATGGTGCTGTGTTGCAAGCGCTGCCCTGCTCCCCTAAATTTCACCTGCTTTGCAAATTTCTGATATCTGGTAGAAGGCCAAGGCAATGCTTTCTCCAGACCTGTGACAACAGGGAACAGGGAAATAAGAGGTGATTCCTGCATAGAGCCCTGTGCCTTGTGTCTGAATCACACAGGTTGATTTTAGTACACCTTCTTTCACACTGGATTTCACTGTAGATTTTGAAACTTTGTAATTCCCTAGGGAAATTCCCTGAGTTTTGCTTGATCTTGAACATGCACAAACATTGGATAATTTAGCATGTGTTGGGTGCAAATCTTTTCATCACTTCAGGCAATCCTCAAAATTTTGTGGCAGTAACAGCTCTTCTGGTTTCATGTGTTCAGAGACTAGAGTAGGTTCTTAGATTTCCTATGGGTTTAGGTGAAAGTGTTTAGAATAGCCACTTCTGGGGCATGTTCTGAAAAATCTAACCATTTTTCCTTTTGTTTTGTCCTAGCACCAGTTCTTGAAAATTGCAAAGCCTCTATCCAGTCTCACTCCTCTGATTATTGCAGCTAAAGAGGCAGCCAAGAACAACCATTAAAGTGGTGAAGTCAACACAGTCATCATGTCAAGACTTTTAGATGTTCATTTCAGACACTGAATTACTTGCCCTTTTCCCCTTCTGCTCCTTCTTCATAGGGGTGTTCTCAAAACTTTGACTTGCCCTGAAGAGTGGCAGAGGCATTGTTCACTGTATGTGGAAGGGCACACAGCAGGGACATGGCTGATCTTACATGGAGAACTGTCCTTCCATCCTCGTGATGGGGACAAGAGGGGAAGAACACTTTGTATGGGTGCGAAGATCTTTCTGAGAGCGTCTGAACCTGACCTACACGTAGCGAAGCCAGTTTGTTCTCATATTTCTTATGGTGTTTATTTTTAAGAATAATGTGGAGCCTTAGACCATGTTTATCTTAATAAATTAAATCTTTTGCTGGCTGCACTTTGCCTGCTTCTGCCAAGCTGCTGTTACACCACGGAGGCTGCTCTGTGCTTTGGATGACTTGAGGAGGGAAGGAAGCAGGCAGCAGCAACGTGAACAGCTGTCAGCTGAGAGGGGAGTGAGGGGGTGAACGTGCATCCCTCTTGCAGCACTGCTGGATGCTTCGAGGAAGCATGGACAAAGCCTCTGTGTGCTTCCTGCAGCCATTGGAGAACTTAATTCATGGATGATCTCTTTGCCAAATTGTGTGAACTGCCCCCTACTCCCCCCTTCCCCCTTTAGTGGCAACTCTACTAGTTAAACAGATCTCCAATATTTTTTTGTTGTTCTAGGAAATAAATCACAGGAAAAAAATGAGAGAGCTCTTTTAGGGTTATTTTATCAGCGCTGTGAGGCTTTTTAGAGATCCTGCCCTGTGTGACAAACAGAGCCATTACTATTCTAAAGACAAGATTTGCCTGCAAAATATGTTGAAAACTCTTGTTTCTTAGAGCAAGTCCAATGGAAAACAAACTGATAATGGATGCTGCTTTCTCCTTGGAGATGTGGGGACACGAATTTTTTGAAATGATGGTATCTTTATGCTACTGATTCCTTGACTTGCCAATAGTCTGTAAAACAACAGGAAACCGGGAACTACTAGAAGAGGGACTGGTTGTAAACACTGGGCTTATGTTCAACTGTATACTGATTTTTAATAAAGTGACTGCTGTGTTTCTTAACTTTGGGCTAGGGGAGAACTGGAGAATTCACTGACACCAGAAAAGTCCGTCATTGCTCATATGGTCACCAGGTACTTGAATGTGTTGGAGGTAATATAACCTTGTTTCTTACCCCTTCTCCTGCACACCTTTGGGATAGCGAGTGGCTCCCGAGGGCGTAACTTTACACATAGAGAAAATCGATACAAAAAATGTGCATTGTAACTGTGGGAGCTGCTTTCTCTGTCCTGCTTTGGTCACGTATGGGGTGAGTTTAAACGTATTTTGGAGAGTAACCTCTGGTCTTTCTGTTGGACAGAAATTAATTCCTTCTTGCTGAGACCTGCTGCTGGCTCAGCCCTTTCCTCCCTGCACCTGGGCTTTAATCAAATATATTTTTCCGATTGACTCCTCAGTCCATGACAGCTCTTACACTGGATTTACTGGCGGTAGGTAGTTCATGAGTTCTTTTGCTTCTGAGGAGCCTTCTCCCATCCTTTGTGCTCCAGGGCAGTTGCTGTTTGACACAAGGCTGAGAGGTGAAGTCAATTGCCCAAATTTGCAGCCTTTCTCCCTTTGTGTATGTATGTTTCATCTCTCAGTATTATTAAGTTTCCTCTCACAAAGCTTGTATCCAAGGATGAATTCCTCGGGCAAAACAGCAGAGCTGCCGACCTGGAAAGGGATATGATCTATTGATGAGGTCATCTGCTTGGAGCTTAGGTGGAGATTGTGGACTGGAAGGCCACTATGCTTGAATAATTCCTTTTGAAAAGGACTTTGTATTCCCTCTGGAAGACTCAGGATGGCATAGGTGGCAGGAATAGAATTAGTGGCTAGATCTGTCTTGATCTGAAATGTCATTTGACCGGCAGGTTTTGGCAATTGACTGTTGTTCTGACAGCACAAGGTTCAATTTGATCCACAATGTGTTAAATGTCTCTGACTTCTCTTTAATTCCCTTCCCCACTCCCTTCTCTGCATCTCATTGAGATGAGAACCTTAATGCAGATGTGCCCAATCTGCAAGCATGCATGGGAGTCTATTTTCCTGCAGCAAGATTTCTGCTTAACTTCCCCAAAGAAGGTAGAAATTTGTATGTGTTTTTAAATTGCTCTTCTGGATCCTCTACTGCATAATGGAAAGGGATCAACAGCAGCTGTTTATCCCTCCTCTTACAATGTGCTTCTGTCTCATCGACTTCCACGTGGACTCGGTCCTGCCTGGTTTCTGTTGGCTGCTGGAGAGGGGTGTTGCCAAAAGCCTTTCGTTCTGCTGGGGAAAGCTGCAAGACTGTGCCCATGCTTGTGTGTCATCTTGTCTCAGGCTGTTTTGTCCCCACTTGTGATGGGTGGGTGGGAAAAGGAGGTGATTGCTACAGTGTGCCTGGACCTAGTTTCTGGTTACCAGACACACCAGGTTTTTATGTTCTCAGAAAATCTTAAAAAAAACCTTGTAATCAGCTTAATCTTAGGAGAATGGGTTTGTTTTTTTCTAGCTGTTCTGAAACGCATCCTTTCCTCCCCTCTCCTTTCGTGTGTGAGTCGCCCAGCACCAGCACCTCTGGTGGCTTTCGAAGAACCCTTCTGTCTACGGCACCATCCTGTCTACAGAGGGCTCTTGAACATCTACTTTCTGACTTAAATTTTAACCTCCAGGGCTTATTTTTCTGAGAATATCTTGTCCATGCTGTTATTTGAAAGTAACTACAACTGGACAGCTTCTTTGGTGCCTTTTTCCCCCCCTGACTTTCTCTTATTAACTGATTTGCCTGATTTGAAACCGTTTTTAATCACAGCCCTTAATTATTAATTTGCCTGCTAATATTAAAGTTCTGTCTTCCACATTAGAACATTAAATATTCAATTGTTTTGACTGTCCTTTCAGAAAATTGATTTCCTTTTTGAGGGATCTCAAGCAATCTTATACCAGAAATAATTTCATATCCTACAGATTGCAAAGGGCTTGGTGGAGGGAGAGACTAAAACACATCTTTTTTTCTGAAACACAGAAATTGTCTTATTTGACTATCAATTGGTAGCTTCAATAAGACTTTTCCTGTGTTTGAAGAATGGGCATTGATTTGTATTACTTTAGCTCTTAGGGTTTTTTAGGGTTTAGAGGTTTTTTAAACAAACAATTTGACTTGGGTCCAAGAGTTTGTCTGTGAGACATGTAGGTATGGAGACCACGTAGGAAGAAGGTTATTTGGACAACACTCTCAGGCACATAGTGTGATTCTTGGGGTTATCCTGTTCAGGGCTAGGAGTTGAACTCCATGATTCTTGCGGATCCCTTCCAACTCAGGATATTCTGTGAGGCTGAGAGTGAAGAGCCAGGACAGGGATGGAGGGCACAGCAGAACAGGCTGGTTGCAGCAGCAGTAGCACACCTTTAGCCATCCCTGAAATGTCTTCATTGAATGGATGTGTTTTTAAAGAACATAAATCTGACCGATTAGTTGCTACAGGCACTTCTCTAGGCAGGCATTATGCTCCTACCAAACTGCCTTCCCCTTTTAAACAAAAGGGGTGCAGGGATTTCTCCAGCAAAGGAGGCTCCTTGAGAAAGGAGGTTTCCATGGAGACACTTACTTGACTTAAACGATCTGGCTACGGCTTTAGAAGAGGTTTGGTGGGTAGACACCACATCGACACAAAAGCCACTGTTTTGCAAAGCAGCTGGGGTTGCTGCAGTGTTTTGTTGCCAACTTGATGCCCCTTTTGAGAGAGTTGGTTTTGCAAAAGTGCTGAGAATGTTGCCTGGTCAGGATTGTGAGGTGTATAAATGTCTGGCTCTTCTTAGCTTGGCTGAGATCTCTGTTAGTATCCTAATCCATCTGTCTCAAAACGCTGCAGGTCGGTGTAAGTAGGGCACATTTGCAGCAGAGTACTGTGCAAGAAAGGATTGCAATGGTCTGTAGCAGGTGCTTGCTTTCTTGGAACCCACCCTTCTTGGCTGACAGCAAAATTGGTTCTGACCAGTTTTCAAAATAATATTTGTTTGAAGCCCACTCGTAATTAAGAGCATAGTCCATTTGTCTGGTGAATGACACCTTCAGTGTTAAAATTGTTAAAGGTGAACTGATTATCTGCTCATCTTTCCCCCCTAAAACGGTAAGACTTTTTAATGGCTTCTTATATTAGCTGTAATAGAGAGCCTGTAAATGTATTTTGGGGTCGGAAGCCCAACTGGATGGAGCATACGTGTAACGAATGCTGTAGGATCTCATAGTTTGTTGCTAATGACAGCTCATGGTGAAAAAGGTGGGGTCTTAGAGAAGCAGCTGCCAGCTTTGACAGGGAATGGCCAACAGCAACAAAACTGCAATACAGATGGGAGCTGGACAGAAACTTACTGCCAAAATGGAGCCTACAGGGAGCAGTGGGAAAGAGGCAGAGTTGGTCCAAAGGGTAGTATGAAGCAAAGATTAAGACTTAAATTACACAGGTGCTGAGGAAATTCAGGGAGTGCCACAGCAGCCTGCTGCATCTCAAGGCAGCAGTGTCTCTGAAGGAGGAGAGCAGAAAGGAGCCTGAGAGGGGAAAAGGTGCTGAAAGTGGAGACTGGAGCAGCAGTATGGCTCTGAGTCACAGCCTGTGCTAAGAGCTGGAGCTAATCCAGTAGGTTCACAAAAAATGACAAAATTCAGCTGAAAAGGAAAAGTGGAGCTAGAACACAGGAGATGGCCTTGAAGTGCCAAGGAACTGAAGAGAGAGGCCAGATTTCCTGAATGTGTGAAACAGCAGAAACAAATTTAACACAGGCTTCTGTGGATGACAAGCAGCTTGTTCCCTCCTGCCTTGCAGCATCAGTGTCATGTCTTTCTGAGATCTGCTTTGGGATCATGTCAGCAGCCGCCCAACTTCGGTCTCATATTTGTAAAGAAGGCTTTCTGCTCTGCACCTACTGATTTCTGACTGCAGCTCTCCGCTGTCAGTAGACGTCTTTGTGTCGTGTCCCACCTGGAAATACGGAGGCTGTTGCAGTTCTAAAATCTGCTGGATAATGTACTTCTCCCCGTGCTGCCTTGGCATAACTCTCCTGTACTGTACTGCTGGGTTTGTTTAATGTGCCAGGTCAGCTCAGCCATTTTAAAAATAAAAATGGAAACCTTAAATAAAACCTTGATTAATTATTTGGTTCTGCTTGACTTGCTGTTTCAATGATCCTTGCAGTGATAGTAGAAATGAATGGGGGTGCTTGAAGGAGGGGTTGTGTTTCTCTGACCTGTTTTAGATTAATCAAATCTTACTTGATTGAGCAAAGTGACTGCACTAAAAGCTGTTGCAGCAAGCGTGACTTTCGCCACTTATTTTAACTTGTTTGGACATAGTTAATGTTCTGGAAAGCAGGCTGGAAGCAAGATTTGGACCATAGCTTGAAGAAGAGAAGGAAGCTCGGATGCTTGTTTTCTCTGCAGGTAAAGTTTGGAGTCTGAGGCTGCTGGTATGGAGGAGGAAATCAGGGGTGGGTTTGAGATGAGTATGTGCACCCACCTTCCTAGCATCACTTCTTCTTTCAGGTTGGTAGGATAAGGCTGACGACAAGAACAGGAGTTCATCATACTGCCTGGCTATCATCTGAGCTGCATGTTTTACTCTGAAGTCTGAGAGGCCCAACCCAGTGCTGAGAGGACTTTCTGAGGTAAGCATCTGTGGAACTTGGGGGTGAGGAGCAGTGAGAAGCTCCAGGTGACAAGCTCCCATGAGTCAGCTGGGTGCTGAGCCAGGTTTTAGAGAAGTCACTGAGAGACAAGGGAACACCTTGAATGGGGGACTTGACCAACTAGAATAAGGAAATCCATGTGACTCCATAAAATCCACTCTGCCTAGAACAGATCCTAGAGCTGAAGACTGCTTTCCATCAGCTCTTTTTCAGGAAAGGCAGAGGAGATACCCATCAAGTTGTGTTTTACAAAGATGGGGGCTGCATCGTTTGAGCAAAAGGAACGTTGCAGCTGAACTGGCAGAGATTTGGGGTGATTCTCTTTGCCATGATGTGGTAGCATCCCACATTGGATGTCGTTGTCCCATTAGAGAAAGGAATTCTGAGTGGGCCAACACCATTTCCCCTTCATAGAATCATAGAATGGCTTAGTTTGGAAGGACCGTAAAGATCCTCTAGTTCCAACCCCCCTGTCATGGGCAGGGGCATCTTCCACTAGATCCAGGTTGCTCAAAACCTTAATTCAATCTGGTCTCGAACAATTCCAGGGATGGGGCATCCACAGCTTCACTGGACAACCTGTGCCAGTGTCTCACCACCCTCACAGTGAAGAATTTCCTCCTAATATGTAATCTAAACCTTCTCTCTTTTGTTTTGAAGCCATTTCCCATTGTCCTGTCATTCCATGTCCTTGACCAAAGTCCCTCTCTGGCTCTCTCATAGCCGCTTTATGTACCAGAAGGTGCTCTGATATCTCCACAGAGTCTTCTCCAGGCTGGACAACTGCTCTTCCTCCAAAGCTTCACAGAGCAGGGTACCAGGCAAACTTTGCTCATGGGAATGTATGCCCCCCAAAGTGCCCCTAAAAATACTACTGGATTGGTGTCTGATGGCTCTACCCCCTGCCCCATGGAGGGAGCGTAGTGTATTCTAACTAGCTACCATTATCCATGATTTCTGTGGAGTCCTTTCTGTCTTGGAGACTTCTTCTCTTGAGATGAACTTGATTGAGTTGCCCAGCAGTTGATGTGGGTTGGGAGATGTTGGACAATGAATGATACCGAGGCTTTAAGAACTGGTTGATGTTGATTTCAGTGCAGTATAACTTGTCTGAAGGCTCTTCAGAGCCCAAGGCAGCTTTCCTTGAAGGTAAATTCATAATAAAATTTAAAACCAAATAATTATTGAAGGCTTATTTCATAGTTTAATAGTTTGGGAGTCAGAGAAATAATTCTGGAGATGGACGCAAGGTGATGATACCTTGTGTTAGATCAGCTGATCTGTGGAGGGGAGCGGGGGAGGAAAGACAGCAAAAACCTTTGGGGAAAACACAGCTTCGAGTCTGAGCCAGACACAGCAAAGTGGCAGCTAAATCCTAGCGGGAGCAGTTATTCTGTGTGTAATTGCACGATATTAGTTTATTTAGGACTGAAATGGGGGAATAAGTGGTAGGAGAAGCAATATACTGGCAAGTACCACAGAGAAGAGGTGTTCTTTATTACACGCTGCAGGAATACTGCAGCTCGTCATGGAGAGGATGCTTTGACTGGTCCCTCATTTCCTAGCAGCACCCAGAAGACTTCCAAGTTTTGGTTCTCAAGCTCATCTTTGAGGAGGATCTGTAGCCTGAACACGGTGAGCAGGGAGCTGGCTGGGCTTGCCCGATCCTTCCTCATTCCTGGGGCTGTGATGCCCTCTCCCGGCAGCTGCACGGAAGAGTCTTTTCCTTTCGTGTTCAATTTCTATGAGCAACGCAAAAAGAAACTTTTTGTTTGTTTTGGAGGATGCACGCTGACGGCAGCCGGGCATGGATAAGGAGATCATCCTGACGTGGAATCTGGTGTCCCGCTCTGTCTGTTCCCTTGCGATCACCCCACCTCCAGCTTTGCTCCTCTCACATTTTTAAGTTGCAGCAGTCTTGTAAGGCAAACGTGTTTCCCCAGGCTATGGGTTATATATGAACTCTCTTCTCCCATCTCAGCGTGCGTCCCTACTGCTGGATTGACCGACACCCTTGTGCTTCCCCCAGGTCTGGTGGGACTTTCTGGTGGGCCAGGTCTGCTCTGACATACTGGTTAAGCCTGGTAAAGGAGAAGGGGCACTGTGCCATGATGGCTGGCAGGGTTGAGAGAGGCTGCTGGGCAGAGATTCCTCCCCTGTGAATGCAGTCAGGGATGAAGCGAACCACAATTCATCCCTCATCCCATGCCTCCTTGCACCCTAAAACCACTAACGTGCATAAATTTGGGGCTAAGAGCTCTTCTGGCAGTCAAGGTCATGGTCCTTCTGGCCATGTGCGCGGCTGTAATGGTGTCCAGGGCTCAGGTGTGCCTGGAGTGTGCCCTGGAAGGCAGCAGGCAGGTAAGAGTCCTGTCTTTTCTCACCAGTGGAGAGCTGAAATGCTCAAAGGTGGACTGCTGAGTGAGTCTGGACTGGCACAGGAGGGCAACTGCTCCCTCAGTCCCACTCCTTTTCATTCCCCAGCCTCACGGCTGCATGATTAGTGAGTCCCTACATGGGAAGCATCCACTGCTTTCTTCTGTTCCTCACATTTTCTAACCACATCAGCCCCTAACCCCACTTCTCACTCAAGGCCTTTGTGTTTTGTAGCTACTCTGAAGCCCCCCAGGCTTTGGGAACAGCCCAACCCAGGGACACTGTAAATTGTCCCCTCTCTCTTGTGCCACGAAGAATCCACCAGGTAGGTCCCAATCCAGGAAGGAACAGCACGAGATCAGTGATAATGCTGGGGCGCAGAAGGATGGTGGTGTCCTCAGAGCAGGCAATTCAGGTCCCCCCTTTCACGAGGGAGAGCGGGTTGGGTGCTCCTGAGTTGGGTGCAGGAGCTTTAGGCAATGTCGGCACTGGTGCTGGTGGGCTGGGGAAGGGAGGTCTCATTGATGGTGGGTCCCACTGGCCAGCCTGTGTCTCCTTGCCCATGACATCCACCACGTGAAGGGTAAGAAGCACCCAGTGAGTTCTCTGGACTTACCCTGGTGATGACAAGTGTCACCTGAGAGGCTCCTCAGTGACAAAGCTGCAGCATGAGCAGCATGGCGCAGGCTGAGAGACATGGGGCACAGCACATTTTTAAGAGCCTGAGTGGTGAGAACCATCTTTGCTAGTCCAAAATGGGACAGCAACTCTGAGTCCCCACAAAACCCTTTGGCTGCTCAGTTCCCTGAAGGGTGGTTTATAACCCTGGGATAGTTGGGGATCTTGCTGCAACATCCCTTCTTCCCACTGAGGAGCAGCAGGGTGTCCCCAGCACTCTGGAGGGAGGAACCATCAGGGCAGGGGCTAATGCAGACCTCCAGGTTCACTGACCAAAGAGCAGGAGGAGGAGGCAGCACAGAACAGCTGCCTGTGTGCTCAAGAAACAAGACTCTGAAGTGCTTCACTCCTGAGATCTGTCACAGTCCTCCCTCACTATTTGTCACATTACATTTCTTGGACACAGAAAAATTTGGCCAAGGGATGCTTTATCACACCCTCTTCTTGCTCACTGGTCCTTGCATGATTTTCCCCTCTGAGAGTCCCTTGGCCTCTCGGGGTACCTCAAGCTATATCCTCCTGGGTGTGTTGCAATCCCATAATTTCTGCCAGGAAAGAACAAAACGATGCCATTTCTTAAAGGACAGCCACAAACTACGGAAGGAGCGTGAGGACTGTCCCTTTCCCCCTTTAGACAAGGCTGTATCAGCTCCAGCAGCACCCAGCCCTGCCGTGGCAGAGCAGGCAGCCGAGCTGCTGCAGCATCAGCTGTGAGATGCAGAGTTTGTCCCTGCCAGCTGCTTTGAGGGTGATGTAAAAGCTCCCTCCATCCACTCAACACAGCCTGTATTTTTGCTGGGGGGCTGGTTGCCTACGGTCAGGCTCATGATGGATCCGTCTGCTCTCCCTCGCTGCCCCCCCGAGGGATGTGGCTCAGAGCCCCTCGTTGAGCCCCAGGACTTGGGAGGACTTGCCTGGCAGTTCTGCCTGCGTGAGGTGATTTTTTGGAGTTTATATTTTGACTCTTGGGTTAAGTTTTGTGCCTGGTGGGTTGCACATTCCGGAAGAAACTGCCACATCTTGGGCACAACTCGTTGGGCTTTGCATGTTTATCCACAGCCACTGCCATCCTTGGGAAGGGACAGCAGCTTTTCTTGGGAGCAAGTGCATTTAAAAACAACTCTAATCAACCCAGCAGCCTGAGTAGTGTTGATGAAGGAGATTTCCCAGGATGCAGGAGCAGGGCCAGGCCCAGGTTTCCATGGAGGCTTGCCAGCATCCTGCAAAACCTGCTGCTCCCCATTTTTGCTGTGCCTCTACTTTGCCCTGAGTCTCCTCACACCAACATTTTGGGGAGTGCTGATGCTTTCCCTGTTTTTTGTGGGTCAGAGCTCTGTGTGAAAGGGTTCAGACTGGGAGATGGCAAGAGGACCTCCCACCCCCCTCTTCCCATGCAGCCTCATCTTCTGGGGCGTGATGTGAAGCTGACTGTGAACATCTTTATAATTGGACATGCTATGCATTGTGGGGCTGGAGGAGTCTCTGCTCTCTTGTAATGGGGCTTAGAGCTGGCCAAGGTCTTTTTCTTCCCCCTCAGCCCATCTTTTCTGCCTCCAGGGACTGGTATTCTGCATTTTGGTGGGATACTACTTGTTGCAAAAAGCAGATTCTGCTTTCCTCTGGCTGTGGGTCTGAAGCTTGGATCAGTTCAGGTCACTTCCTTCTCCCCCCTCCTCTCTTATCATTCCTGGAACTGCCATAAACTGTGCCATTTCTGTCATAAATCTCGTGGGGACATCTTTACCTGCATGAGTCACCTGCTCTGAAAATTCAGCTGTTCCTTGGGCAAATGTGCTGTGTGAGATGGGGGACATGATGGGGACACACTCTGGCCCCTCTTGCTGCCAAGGTAGGGTGTTGTGAGAGGACAAATGTCCCAATGTGGGTAGGACTTAGGATAGGAAGGTGTGAACATACGTATTTCCCAGCAAAATACGCCATGATGTGGCTGGCAGCTGGGCAGGTACACCATCCCCACTCTCTGTTTGTGCCATTTCTGCCCTGCTTTTATCTTCTCCTGATACAAACAGAGGCAAAACTCACTGGGTTCAAGGCTGACCTGCCCTGCTGATATCCTTGGAGAGGGTTTGTACAGCACCAGTCCCTTGCAGGCATTTCCTTCATGGACTCATCAACTCCTAGGCTGCACTTGCTGGTGGCAGGGCTCCAGCAGATCCTTGCTTGCCTTTATTCCCAGTTTCTGGCAGGTCTAGGACGTTGACTGGGACACTGGGTGAGGATTTCATGCTTGAAATAAGCTGTTGAACTCTGAGCTGAAGATACTGATGCCAGAGCAGCATCTGCCCAGCTGATCAGTCCTTTGCCAGGTGTCTGCAGAGCAAACTGATGCTGAAGGCATCTCTATACCCAAAAGAAAGCAAAACCACAGAGATACTTTAGGGCAGAGAACAGAGATATTTGGGCTTTTCTTTGCTTGTTAGGAGGTAAGACTACGGTTGCACTTTTAATAAGCTTTTTCATTTTTCAGGCTCTTATCTCCACTGTAAGGAGCTTTTTTGGGCTGATGATGTTGCTCAACCCTGTCCCCTTACCTTCCTGTAACCCTTGGGGTTCATCCACACTGTGAGGATGCAGCAGCTGGAAGAATGGCAGCCTGAATAGGGATGATGGTGAAGGCCCTTCAGAACTTATTCTGGGGAATTGCTAACCCTACTACTGTCTTCAAAGGTAGAGCAAAATGCTCTGGCTCTCTGTGCTCTTCACTACTCCTTAAGCCTTCCAGGCCACCCCCATGCCATGCTTCCCCTGGCCATGGACCTTCAGGACCTCTGTGTGGCCCCGTGATGAAGCTGGGCTCAACACGGCCCAAATACATAAGGAGAAAAATCCAGTGGATCAACTCAGGAGATTAAAACTGCAGGGTACCTGGAAAAGCTGCTGCTTCCTAAATCTCATTAGTGCCACCAGTCTTCTTAATCTCACCCTTTCCTGCCCTATTTATCAGATTTCCAGGAATTAGACCATAAAGAAACTAATTTTTCTAGAGGCTCACGCACAGTCCTATGCATTTTTACTCCAGCCAGCTAAATGTGAGCTGGAAAACCACCAGCAATAGAACTAGCTGCTTCTACCTTCATGTCTTGTGGTTCCTGCATTTATTTAATTCCAATTCTCCCAATTCCACAGGAAGAGTGATGCTATTTTAGGACCAAGTGCTAAGTAAGGATTAGCAAGGCTGTTTTAAAGTGGGACTCTTCTATGCCTTCTGCTCATCGTTACGTTTCGGAGAGAACCAGGCTGTCACCTCTGTAGCTCATCTTCTAATTAAAAGTTTCTCTTTGTAATGTGAACTGCACAAAAACTGCTGGACCATCCTTTCTGCCTGTTCTTGCCCTCTCTGTTTCCAAGGGCAGTTTGCTGATTTTGCTTTTGAGGTACTCCCTGATCAGTCTTTACACCTAACAAGAAAAATCCCAGTGTGAGAAACTACAGGGATGGAAAAAGTGCACCAGTGGTGTTTCAGAGAGCCTTGCAGGGCTGGAGGGGATGTTTGTTTAGCTTCTAATGCAGTGAAGAGCTTTTATGGAGCAGGAGGAGCTGCACGAGGTTGTGCAGCTTCCTGTCCTGAGAAACTTTATTATAGGATTTTGCCTCTCTGAAAGCCCAGGGTGCATTGGAGGTTACAAAATACAGCCTGCTTTTGTTGTACTGACCTGTCCCCTCTCCCCCTTCAAAGGAAGTTATAACTCTAATAGGATTTAGCTATTAAAGCCCAAAACCATGCAAAAACTCAAGTAAAATAAGCAGTTTTGCATCTGGGGTTGCTCAGAAATCTGGTGCAGTGGATTCCTGCCTGGGGCTTACAGCCATAGAAAATATTTTCATGGAGGAGGTTCAGGAGGTTTAATTCTGAGGGTCAACGATGACACATCTTTCCCAAATCTCCTTTGGGATATTTCCTCAAACCCCATCCTTTGGACACTTAATTCTGCCAAGGTGGGATGTGAATACCAGCCTCTCCTGTTCTGAGTGGGCAAGGGATAAATGAATCAACCCCAGGTTCGTCCCCAAGTCCCGGGTGTCTCCCAGAGTCGTGCCATGAGCAGCTGTCTGCATCCCATGATGAGATTTTAATTTTTCTAGCCTTGGGGACTGAATTTATTAAGCCTCTCGTGGCCCCTCCTCCCGTGGGAGGGACGGCTCCAGCAGCCTCTCTAATACCGGGTGTCACACAGCGGTGCCACCATTCGCGTCCCGGAGTGTCACAAGCAGAGGACACAGCAGCCCAAGTGCAGCGGAAAACAAAAATAACCCCTCCATGTGCGTCAGGGCGCGGTGAGTTACCTCCTCCCTCCGAACTCTCGAAGATGCTCCTGCCTGCTGAACTTCACCCCCGCCTGCTCTTCCCTGCTCGCCTTGAAACTTAGCACCGAGGTGGCGAGATTTTTTTCACTTTTCCTTTGTTATCTGTGGATTTTTGAGTGTGTTCGCTGGGATGCGACAGCGGGCGATGGACGCGGCTCCCGCCTGGGCTGCAGAGGCAAACAAAGCCCAGAGAGCCGGAGAGTAGGGAGAAACGACAACAAAAGGGGAGGGAAGGGGGTGATTTGTGAGCAGGGGGCTTTCTGGCAGTTTGCTGGGGAGGAGGAGGTGCTCAGCGGTCCTGCTTCACCCAGGGTCCGTGCTGGATGAGTTGGCTGTGACCTGTTGAGCGGACAAGCGGGAGCCGGGATGAGACGTGAGCGGCGGGTGGCTCATGGGGTCGCTGTAGCTGGGGCAGTGGTGGGAGGGAAGCGGCGGCTGAGCGTTTGCAATCCTTGGGATAAAGGGCTGTTTCCATAGTAAAAGGGAGAAAGGAGCCTCTCTCTTTCTTCCCCTGAGCTTGCCTGGCGTGTGAACGGAGAGCTTGACTCAGGAACAAATAACCCGTGAAAGGGTAACATCTGGGAACAGCTGTAAATAATCACGGCTTGGTTAGAAAGGCTGGAAGCAACACTACGGTCCACCATCTGCCCTGATGCTGCAGTCACCCTGGGAGCTGTGATGGGCAACTGTTTGGAGAGCAGCTCGGTTTGCAGCTGAAGCAGGGTTTGACCCTGGCTTTAGTCTGCTGTTGTTTGTCCGAATGCTTCCACATTATTTGTAGGCATAACCACAATTAGCAATGAAACGGGAATTTTCGCTTCTAGGAAAGAGTGAATTTTAATTCAGTATCAGGCACTCAGCTGATGTGAACCTGGGGACTGGCACTGGGACAACTTTTAGTTGCAAAGTGCAAACTTTGATTAGCTGGAGATCCAGCCCATGGTGTACATCAGCTTCTCTTCACTTTTACACTTTTTCTGGGAATCCTGACCTCACAATGTAGCATCTCCCCTGATAAGTTCTGAGAGATGATACCAAGTGGAAGGACAAGAGAGAAGAGAAATCATTTCCTACAGGTGCTCAAAGATTTTAAACTGCATTTAACAACAAGAAAAGGCATAATGTACCATGAGACCAGCTGGATTTTAACTAAAAATTGTTCTGAGTGTGAAGGGAGCCAAAGCTGTCACTTCCTTTATAACTTTACTTTTGAAATGTTTAAAAGGTGTGCAAGATTTTCAGGGCAATTTGAAATCCTTGAGGAGAATACAAATACAAAGTTTGTTCTCACGACCAGTCCTGGAACTTCCTTAGGCCATGACATTGGACAAAGGAGGTGAGCAAACCGTTTCTTTTGAGCTTTATGTATCCTTTCTGGTGATAGAAACACAGTTCTTTACATTTAGTTGTGTCAGCTTTATTGTGAGAATGCCTGCAGCTCACAATGTACCTCTGTGCAAGTTGTTACCATACAGTTTTGCTTAAACTGTGTGATACAGTATCAGCCAAAATAAAAGAGGAAGGTTTTGTTTGTTTGTTTGTTTTTGTTTGCTTGTTTGTTTTTCCTAGAAGTTTGTGGCCCTTTGACAGTATGCCCTTATTTTCTTTGCAAACCCAGAGGCCCTCCTTCAGGCAAACCTTTCTGGTTGTGCAGAGACTCTTTCAGAAGCTACCACCCATCTGCTGAGACGCGTGCTCCAGTGGGGAGCAGATCCTGCCCATTGGCAAAGCCCCAGCTGGGTGGCTTTGCATGGGGGACCGGCTGCAGGGAGCTCTGCAGTGGTCATTCCCTGTAGACTGCAACACCATACACGTGTGCAGAAAAAGCCTGGCTTTGGTCCAAACCTGACTCCATGTCTCAGGATATCTTGCAGGAAGAGGTCTGTACCTTGTCCTGGAGCGACCTGCTACGCGTTGGCCTGTAGAATTGCCCCAGAGACCTCTGTGGTGTGCAGCAAACCATGGTCTTGGGCTACATTTTAGGTGAGCAGATAGCACAGAAAGTTGGGAGAAGATTCTTTGTGTTACATATCTTACTGAAAGGAGAGAAAAGAGCGGGTGTGTGTAGAGCAGCTTGGAGACAGGACCTGTGATGCAGCCTGGGCTGTCTCTTCATGGCAGGATGAGTCCTGAGGGTGCACAGGCTTGGCTCCACATTGCACCCTCTGCTCCAGCTACAGACACATAGTGAGAGGGAGCTGAGCAACCTGCCTGCAGGTGCTCCTCTCTTCAGTATCTTGTCCTCAACCTGTTCTTCATGTGCTGGACACTGCTCTCCCAGCAGCATTCACTCAGGACTCACAGCTGGCTGCTTTTTGGTGCCTGAGGGCTTGGCATTTTATAAAATCCCAGTAAACAGAGGGTATCTTTGGTCATGTTCCCTGTTATTCTCCCCACCAGCAGGACATTGGCATTTGCTGCATTTCTTGCCCTCCCCAGGAAAGAGGAGGGAAGTAGAAACAGTGATATTTCAAAGGCTTGAACAGGAAGATGTCCCTGCCCATGGCAGGGGATTGGAACCAGCTGATCTTGAAGGTCCCTTTCAACCCAAATCATTCTGTGATGCACTGATTTTATGAACATGCCTGTGTCCTGGTCTCCTATTGGTCCTGTTCTCCTGTCATTGTTTGCCTTGCCAGTCTTTGTGGTGTCTCCAGTGAAGACATTGTGTTAAAAGCACAGTGAAAACCTGCTGTCAGGGTCAGGATGGACTCTCCATGCTCGTGGTCTGGGTCCTTTCTGGTGGCTGAGCAGTTGTAGTCTATATGAGTGCACCTGATTCTGTAGCAAGAGAGGGATGAGAAACCCTGTCCTGGGACTCATCTTCTGCAGTTATGGTGCCAAGGGAAGCTCTTGGGGCCACCACAGTGTGCCAGCTCTTTTCTTTCGTCAACACTTGCAAGGAGAGGTGACAGGGTAAGAGGGTAGCTGTGATGGTGGTGTGCTATAATAGCAGCAGGGAGCACGAGAATAGCAGCAGGCAGGGAAAGAGGGCAGGGCTGGGTGGGGGAATGAGTACATGTGTGAATGAGGCTGTGGCTGCTGCCCAGGGGGTTTTTTTGACGTCAGCTCTAGTGTTGGGTGCAAGAAGAAAGAAGCACATGTCTGCAAGCAGGGCAGGAGCTCGCAGCATCACTTAGGCCCGCTGGAGTCTCACTGCTTGTGCAGAAATGCTTTAGAGTCAGTCCCTGCCTTACTCTCCTGCTTAATTTCCTCTGTTCTCCAATGCAACTGTGAGCAATTCCCTCCATCTGCTCCAATTAGGCTGGAAGCCCCTGGAAGGTTTTCAATCCCTGAGACACTTTTACAGCACTGAGCCTCAGTGACTATTATGGGTCCGGTCCTCTCTGCTCCGGCAGCCCCGGCTGCCGCCACCAACTCAGTCTGGTCCTTTCGGCAGCTGCTCTTAATCACTGACCTTACTTTGGAAGGTCTCCAGAGCTGGAGAAATAAAAGACACTTCAGAAAACAGGGAGGGGGGAATTGGCAAAAGCAGTTGCTTTTTAGAAGACTACTTATTTCTTAAGATGTACTTGCTACTGATTAACCTTTGCTCTGTGATTGCTTTAATTGATTCATGCCTCAAAGCCGTCAGAAAAGTTCTGTGGGGTCATGGTGCCTCTGTCCTAAGCGCTCTCTTTCCCTGCAAAGCTTTTAAGAAGTTTTTCGTTGAGCAAAACTCAATCCTTGCAAGAAATGCAGGTGAATGACGCCAACTCTTTTATCTTCTCCATCCCTCAGATTTTCCAGCCTTCATCTTAGTGCTTTGCTGCTGTGACCTCTTCCTTCCCTCCCTGCTGCCAGTTGGCATCCTGCTACCAGGCTGGGCCTGTTCTATATTCCTCTGCAATTCATGGTCATTGCTGTTTGGGGGGATGCAGGGGGGGTGAGCTTTTGGCCCTTCTTTGAGAATGAGGCACTGTAGGGTACTACTGCCCTGTTGGTGCCTTACATGTGGTCCTACCCATGGGCCCCACCTGTGGTCCCTGTGACTGCTTCATGTCACCCCACATGCAGAATTTCTGTGGCTGTCCCTTTGTATGGCAAAGGATGACAACCCCTTGGCAGTTGTGGCCTTGTCCTCTCTGTGCCAGGATGCAGAAGTTCCTTGAAGGTGAACTGGCAAGGCTTGCTGGGTTTGAGTGATGAATGCCCTGTCGTTTTGGGCTGGGCTCGTGCCCTGGCAGTCTGGATGTGTGTGAGGCTGTTCATCTGGCCTGTTTAGAGATCTGACCTTGCATGAGCTGAGTTGTGCCCATTTCTCTTTGCTGGCTGTTCTGGGCGATCGGGGTGACCACTCAAACACAGAGGAGATGGAGCACAGGTCTGATGAGGAGCAGCTGAGGGAGCTGGGAATGTTTAGCCTCAAGAAGAGGAGTCTGAGGGAGCACCTTAATACTCTCTACAACTACCTGAAAGGAGGCTGTAGCCAGGTGGGCGTCTGTCTCTTCTCCTAGGTAACAAGATGAGAGAAATTGTCCTCAAGTTGCACCATGGGAGGTTTAAATCAGATATAAGGAAAAATTTCTTCACTGAAAGAGTGCTCAAGCATTGGAACAGACTGCCCAGGGAAGTGGTGGAGTCACCTGGAAAAAATGCTTATATGTGGCACCTGGAGATGTGGTTTAGTGATAGACTTGACAGTGTTGGGTAAATGGTTGGACTTGATGTTAGAGGGCTTTTCAATCCTAATAATTCTACTATTCTAACCAGCCTTCCAGGAAGACCAAGGGAAGGATGAAAACACCCACCCCAAGCTCTCAGCTAAATAAATCACTCGTTTCCTCCAGGATGCTAGGATGTGAGCGCTGCTGGGTGCTGATCCAGCAGATCGGACTGTGCTGTGTGTGCTTGGCCCTGAGGAGGTCCATGAAGGCTCTGCCCATGGCTTATTTGTGCTCATCTTCTTGCTTTGCTAAGCAAACTCCATGTCTTACACCAGCAGATGGATGAAAATCAAATGAGCCATACAGTCCTCACCTGCTGATCTTGTGGCACTGTTGGCACAACCCCGAACTGGGAAACTGAGGCTCTGGGTGATGCCTCAGCTGCATCTGTAGTTTTAGGTTAGGTCGGAGGATTTGTGTGTCAGAATACCCCGTTGCTCTGAAATGAGTTCAGAATTTTGTGAGATGGCTTATGCAGAATTGTGGTAGCGTTAATTAGCTGAAAACAATTTTTCTCTGAGAACAGCAGCATCACATTCTTATGGTGCAAAAGCTGGCTAACCCTCATGTATTTGGATACTGTCAATAATTAAATGGATAAACTTCTGTCTGGTGACATGGAAAGCATCCTTTCCTCCCTTTTCCTCCCTTTCTTGCAGGGTGTTTTGCTCCAAGGCTTGAACTTTAACACCCACAGCCTGGTGGAGGGCCAGCGCTGGGGTCTTCAGCACAGTGGCTGTCCAGGGCCCCTGTCCTTTGTCCAGGCTGAATAGCACTCTGCAGAGCTGCTGATCAGAGGTATGCAATCTGGAAACCTCTTTTCTTCTCCCCTCTTGGCTCAGGGACAAAATCTTCCCCCGGAGATGATGCTTGTGGCGATGCAGAGCCTTCAGTCGGGCTGTGGGGCCAGAGAGGGTCCCCCACTCTGCATCCCAATCTCCTCGTCTCCCCTTAACAGCAGGGCACAAAGACCCGCTTAGGCATTCCCAGGAGCAGAGAGGGACCCAAGCCAGGGCATGCTGAAATGTACAAAGTAGGATTTATATCTTCAAAGAAACATTTCCCTCCTTTCTGAGCTCTTTTTTATTTTTTTCCAAGGGATTTATTCCTCCTCCTCCTCCTGCCCAGGCAGGCTTTGAGGCGTGGAAGCACTTTTTGCCTCCCCACTGTGGCTTTTCAATGGTGGGAGAGCGACTTCTTAGAAAGCTGTGGGCCACCCAGGGGCAGAGCCCGGGGCTGTGCCCACGTGCTGCACAGGGCTGAGCTGAGCATGACTGCACACATTGCTGCTGGTGACACTGCATGACCATGAGCACAGTGAGAACAAAATTCTTCCCTTGTCCTGTTGACCACACTGAAGTGTGGGGAGCAGCATCTCGCCCCAGACTGGCCATGCTGAGTCTCCATTTTCAGGCTTGACCTGGGGAAGTATAAGCTCAGTGATGCTCCTGATTCCCTCTTTGGGTGAGCAAAGTGACACCCAGATGTGGACATCTCGCTGCTGCCATCTGGGACCAGCATCTGGCTGGGGGATGGAAGGTCTCTGTGTGATCACAGATGGAAGGTAGCTGTTCCTGATCCCTTTTGGAGCTAATTTCTGCCTATGCTTACCTGTATTGCCAAGGGGAAGGGTGCCAGCTTCCCCAAAGGGCTCTGTCCTTTTGGGGTGGGAACCCAAGACTGAGATAAGAGGTGCTGTATAACCCAAGATATCGGGTTATATAGGAGCCATATGAAGGCTGATCAGGGTCAAAAACAGAGGAAAGACTCTGCTGAGGGGTCTGGCACCAACAGAGCCAAAGATACCTATCAGTCATGCTCATTTCTGTGATGCTGGGAAAGTGCCCATGTACCCAAGAACACCTGGATCAGATTATGCCCAAGTCCAGCCAAAGACATGGCATTTGAGAAAAAAAACTTTCTCNGGAGCCATATGAAGGCTGATCAGGGTCAAAAACAGAGGAAAGACTCTGCTGAGGGGTCTGGCACCAACAGAGCCAAAGATACCTATCAGTCATGCTCATTTCTGTGATGCTGGGAAAGTGCCCATGTACCCAAGAACACCTGGATCAGATTATGCCCAAGTCCAGCCAAAGACATGGCATTTGAGAAAAAAAACTTTCTCCCCTCCCTCCTTCCTCTCCTTCCTCTCCTTCCTCTCCTTCCTCTCCTTCCTCTCCTTCCTCTCCTTCCTCTCCTTCCTCTCCTTCCTCTCCTTCCTCTCCTTCCTCTCCTTCCCTTTTTCTCTCTTTTGCTTTATTCAAAACACTCATTTTGCTCCCAGCAGGTGAGAGGGAAAATGTATTGTAGCACTTTGAGACCCTTTTACAAACGTGATGATTTCCCCTTGCCTGTTTCCATGTGAAGCTGAAAGCATTTGCATAAAACCCATTGTAAATGCTCTGAGACTTGGCCAATAATTTCCTGGGCTCACACATATTAATGTAGCCTGCAAGGTGGTTTGAAAATGAAGAAAAACAGCTGTAATTTCTAATGATGGTAAGTATGATTAAACAAGGTTTCTGCAAGTGGTTGTGAATAATGAGTCATCCATGGGGACTGGACACTGGGGGCAAACATGCTCCAAACATAGAATCATAAAACGGTTTGGGTTGGAAGGAAACTTAAGATGGTGTCATTCCAAACGCCTTGCCATTGGCAGGGACACCTTCCACTAGACCAGGTTGCTCAGGGGCCCATCCAGCCTGGCCTTGGATACTTCCAGGGATGGAGCAGCCACAGCTTCTGTGAGAAACCTGTACCAGTGCCTCACCACCCTCACAGTGAAGAATTTCTTTCTAATATTTAATCTAAACCTATCCTCTTTCACTTAAAAGTCAGTAACTGCCCCAGCTTTTCAGTAACTCTCTCAGCTTTTCTTCAGAGGAGAGGTGCTCCAGTCTTCTGATTATGAGAGACTCTTGAGAGAGGTACCTTGAAGAATTAGAGACACAAAACAGTTCTGGGGGAGAGTTTTGGGAGAGGAAGAATGTGACTTGTGCAAAAATGTGTTTCAACTTTGCAGCTTTACTTCCCATGGTGATCACTCTGGAATAAAACCAGGGATTAAGATGCCTTTTCTATGCTAAATTCTCATGGCTGATGTTGGGTTTTGTTTCAAGGTGAATAAATTTCATCTCGGAGTGAGGCTTGCTTCACCATGTAGGGGTATGTTTAGAAATTTGGGGCTGCAGCAGCATTTCCAAACCCATATCACTCATTCTTAGCCATGTGGGCTCCTCAAATTGACCCCACAAAACCAACTGTTTGCCTGAGAAGATTTTGCCTTAAGGCATGTACCCACAGCTGAGGCACCTATGGCTGAGCAGGGCACACCACCCATTCCCAGCACAGCCCCTGCTGGATGTCCTCTGTGATGGGGTAAGTCTCTGTGTAATAGATACAGGATTTTGGCACTATTTATTTGAAATGGGCTTGATTATTTTTGTCTGTTCAAAATGTGGTGGGATGTTCCACAACACAGGGCACGAACCTTGGTGGAAATCTCTCCGTGTCTTTGGAAGCCACAGCCACTGCCTGTTAGAGGTGTACTACGATAAATGGAATGGAGAAGCATTGTCCCTGCAGTCGCAGGAGCTGTAATTCCTTGTTAAGCCCTTCTATATCCACATCTGTTCATTGTTTCCCATGTTAAGACCTGTTATATCTTTCTGCTAATGGCCGTGTTCTTCCACGTCCGAGCCAACAGACATGCCTTGCACATGTTTGTCCCAGGCTGTACCACTCCCTGGGATCCCAGATCAGGGCTTATCAAGAGGCTGCTGAAGGTCGTAGTGATAAATTATAATTATCATCTGCCAGGGAGAGGATATAGAGCATATTCTTTATCATAGGGAGATTACAACTGTCTTTATTTTATTTGATCTTTTTTTCATTTCCTGGGTTACGCCTCATTAATTTCCTGAAAAGAAACTGAAGGCAGATGATAGTCAAATAAAAGGGATCCTAGACTGTGATCAAGAGCCTTGGGCAGACTGTAGGGTAGAAATGCATGCTTAAGGGATGCTCTTTGTTGACCTTTTCTGGCTAGTGGCAATATCTGTGTGCAGCTCATGGTGATGGTAATCAACTAGCAGCTTGCCAGGAGGTTTTATTTCTTTGCTTCTCTTGGGGTAATGCTGTGAAAGAGTCCCAGGGGAAAGGCCAGGAAGTGATGCCCCAAAGCGTGGTGACAGGAATCTCCAGGCTAAGGAGCTGCAGATGCTGGAGAGACTCAGCTTAGGTTCAAGGAATCTCTTAGTCCTGGCATAGGATTCACTTTCTCTCCAAACCCCTTGGAAACAGTGGAATTGGCAGAGTGGGCATCACTCCTTCCTGCTGTCTTTCTACACCATCAAGACTCTTAGGAGATGCTGGCCATGCTCAGGGGCTGAGAAATGACCATCTCTGTGTCCCTCATGTGACTCCTGTTGCCCATGTAATCTTGTTTTCCCCAACGCTCTTCTTGCAGCGAACTGGGAAATGTATTTGTAAGATCTGGAAAGAGCCTGCAACCACAGAATCATGGAATCAAAATGGGTCAGGCTGGAAGGGACCTCAGTGGGTCATCTGGTCCAACCTCATACCTCAAGCAGGGTCACCCTAGAGCACATTGCACAGGACTGGATGGTTCTTGAGTATCTCCAGTGGGAGACTCCACAACCTCCCTGGGCAACCTGTTCCAGCGCTCGCTCACCTGCACAGTAAAGAAGTTCTTCCTCCTGTTCAGGTGGAGCTTCCTGTGCACCAATTTCTTGTCCTTGTGGTTGGCACCACCGAGAAGAACCTGGCTCCATCCTCTTGTCACCCTCCCCGCAGGCACTTAGAGGTGAGGTCCCCTCTTGGTCGTCTCATCTCGAGGCATCTGAGGCAACTGACTCTGCTGCCTGTGCTGGAGCGCCTCAGCGGCCTCCCTGCGCCAACCGCTGGGACAACCGCTGAGACAACCGCTGCGTGTGCGAGCAGCCGCCCGTGCCAGCCGCTGCCTGCGAGAGAACCCCCGCTGGCCGCTCCCCGCTGGCCGCTCCCCGCTGGCCGCTCCCCGCTGGCCGCTCGCGCTGCCCGGGCCGGTTTGAAACCGCCGCGGTGCTCCCGGCTCCGCCCGCTCCTCTCCCGCTCCGCCGCCGTGAGCTTCCCGGTGTTGCGGGGGCTCTGGGCTGCTGCTGCTGCCGCTCGGGTGTTTCCCCTTGGGCAGCCTGAGCTGACCCTCACCCCCGGCCGTACCTCGGCCGCCGCTGCTGCCGCTGCTGCCGCCTCGCCGACCGTGCCTTACAACCCCCTGCGCTGTAAGGTGGTGTGTGGGAGATATCTCCATGCAGGGGAAAGGAAAGAAATATTCAAGAGGCCCAAGGGAAAAAGCTATAGGGCAATGCCAAATTTGACTGCTGTACTTTTGCCTCTTGGAAGATGAATGCTCCAGCCCCAGCACCCAAAAAGACACAGGTTTTTAATCCTTGCTTATGCACTGGCCTCTCAAGCAGGTTCCTCTTTGCAGTGCTTTCAGCATTCAGGCTGCATGACTGAATATGTTTCCTGATTTTTCTCTCCTTCTCTTTCCTCTCTCATCTCCCCAGGCTATTTCCCATGCTTTTCCTCACTCTGTGCCAAGCAGTGGGAAAGCAGCAGCCCTGTGTGGCTGCCTGCGATTATGGGGACTCTTATCTGCGAGCAAACAAAGTCTCTGTTTGCCATGGAGAAATCTGAGGTCCCTGGGGTTTATGGAGCAGAAAAACATATGTTGCTGCTTTCATGCCTCACTTGTTAAGGAGTCCTAAACCTTGCCATCATACTAATGCATGTTTACCTGCTCGCTCTTTGCTCCCATGGCTTTCCCAGTGAATGGATGCAAGTTTGCTGTTTCCCTTCTCTATCCAAATAACTTTGCCTGGTAAAGATGGGCAGGAATTGCAGACGATCTCTGAATTTTAAGAGAACCGTGCTTCAAATCTAGATGCAAGGACTGTTAAGCCTCTTGCTAAGTCCTGCCAAGGACTGAACTGGTTTTTTGGCTTCTGCATCTATCATTTGTTTCGGTGTTGTTTGCCCCTTAGGTGGTTGTTGGGCTCAGTTACTGGGATATTATCTTTCTTAGGATCAGATGCTTGTGAATTCAAATGTGTCAGTCTGATGTGGTCTGAGGCACTGCAGATTCAGCCAGACCTTGGGAGTTACAATGTTTTTATGGCTGCCAATTGCCTTGTCCCAGCTGTGGCAGCAGACTGATAGTTGTTTATCAAAGATGAAACCCCGAAGGATGAAACCATGGTACAGAGGGTCATGGAGAACTTGAAGGGCAGCTGAGGTGTAAGGAGGGAGCTTGTGTTAAATGGAACACAATTACTTGAGAACATGGAGATGAACCTCAGGGCAGAAACCAGGAAACACACGCGGATGTAAAAGGTGAGGAGTGATGCCTGTTTGGAAGGACATATATAAAGAGAAGAATGGAGTGCCTGGAGATATGAGTACATTTTTAGCTGAGAAGCACCCTTCTGACTGTCCTTGTCCTGTTATTGCATGCCCTTGTCCAAAGTCCCTCTCCAGCTCAGTAGAACCCCTTTAGGTACTGGAAGGTGCAAGAGGGTCTCTCTTTATATCTCCATTTACTTGAGTGGAGATATGCTAGAGAACATCTGTCCTCTGTACTCAACAAGATAAAATTTCAGTCCGAGTTTATTGCCTTTGTGGGATTCTTTGGCCTTTTGCAGGCTTCAAAGGAGCAGCTGAATGAGGTAGCTCTGTCTGTTGGGGGCTCGGAGAGAAAGGTAAAGTTCTCTGGGCAGAAAAAAGGGAGAGGGCAGGAAAAGAGGGACAGATGGATGCCAGCAGAAGCCAGAGCCCAAAGCAGGGGACAAGTTATGTTTTTTGAGTCTCTTGATACTGGAAGGCCTTATTGCCATAGTGATACTGCTTGGACAACAGGGTCAATGGGGATTCAGGAGATGCCAGACACAAAGGTGTTTTGCTCTTGTTTGGCCAGCCTGATGTTTTTGGGAGGGCCAGAGGCTGGTGGAGGGGGTTGTGGACAGCAGTTTTTGTTTGTCTCTCCCTCGTTCCCCAGCCTCCTCTGCAATGAAGTGCCCCTTTCCCAATAACCCATGGGCTTCGAGAGTGACTTGGTTGGAAAGGCTAAAGCAGGAGGTCATGAAATTCCTAATTATAGTGGTGTCATAAGTACTCTGATGCATAGATGAAGCTCTGATGTTGCCCAGAGAAGTTTTGGATGCCACATTCCTGGAAGTGTACAAGTCCAGGTTGGATGGAGCTCTGAGCAACCTGGTCTAGTGGAACAAACTTTAACATCCCTTCCAGTCCAAACAATTCTGTCATTGTGTGATGAAGCTGAAAACACCTTTCCCTTTCTTCTCTGGGGATGAGTCCAGGGTGAATTATTTAAGCATTCAGAAGCTCAAGGCCAGATGATGTTTGATACATGAGAGAAACTGGATGCTGCAGGTATCGAGTAGCCTGTGCTACGGGTGAACAGGTGTATCCTGGAGAGACCATGTGCCAAAACCCATGGGAAATGCCACAGAAATCCCAAATAGCAGGTGACTCTGCGCTCCATACAAGGATACTCTGAGGAGGAGGAAACATGAACTACAAGGAAAGACTGGAAAAACTGGGATTGTTGAGGCTAGAGAAGATTTAAGGGGAAACATCTATATGTGAATACATGAAATACCTAACAGAGGAAGAGTTTAAGCTGTTCACTATATCCACGATGAACAAGGCATGAAGTAATGTCCTTAACTGTAATACAGGGGACAAGACACTGGGAAAAAAACCCCAAACTTTTAATTATAAAGCGAGTTAGGTCTAGTTCAGCCTGTCTTGAGAGATGGTGGGATCTCCATCACTGACAATTTCATGAGGGGTAAACCAACACCTAGGTTTAACACCTGACATGCTGCTGTAGCCAGACAGATGATGCAGGCAATGTTTCAGGATCTCCATAATCTGTTTTCCTGTCAAATCCTGTGTGCTCATAGACAAATATCGATGTGTGATCCTTGTATGCACACTCGGGAATGTGAGCAGCAAACCTCATGGCCCTCTGACAGCAAAACTAATGGGTTTGGTCCAGTGTCCTGAATTCCTATTTCTGAAGGAGAAGGACTGAGCAAAAATGGATGCTGTGCTTTGGTGATATGGGAACTCATATTTTGGGGATCCTTCTAGGAGGTAAGAAATACTGCAGTCCCATGGCATGTGACAACCTTCTGGTAAGAGCTCTGAAGGCTCAAATGTATTCAGATGATGTGGCTGTTGTAACTTGGTAATTGCTGGGTTTATGCCAGGTGTACTTTAGGCCACCTGATGAAACCAGCCAGATCAGCTGTCATCTGTGCCACATCCCCCCAGCTGTGCTCTGGGAATTCTAGAGCAGGATCACCATCTTGCCACATGAGATTGGCATAAATTTTTTACTAAGGGTGACTTGCTGGTGCCAGGATCGGAGCTTCTAGTAATGGCTTGACCCCACCACATCCAAGTGTGTGTGATTCCCTATGACTGTCCAGGATGGACAGACACATCTGTCTCAGGAAGTCATTCAGGGAATGATATCCTTAGTGCTGCATAATTAGTACTGGTTCAAACTGAACCCCTTTTTTTTCTTTTCCATCCTTTTTCCTTGTACTCCACCTGCCAATAGGCTGGGGAATTTGGAAAGGGTATCAGGAGAGCATCTTTTCTGTTCTAATTTGCATCTGATGTCCCTGATTTATTTGTGCTTTCTGCAGACTGGTCAGTTATTTGGATGTGTCAGTCTGCAAGGATTTATGCACTGATTTCTCCAAACTCACACTGGGATCTGAGTTATTTCTAAACACAAACCCTTTATATGTGCATTTCATCCATGTGTATAGTGCAGCAAACTGTTTATTCTTCCTCTTAAATTATTGTTATTACATCTAAAAAATCAGGGAAATCTTGAGTCCTAAGCTGGGACTTTGCAGCAGATGTTCCAAGATTTGGACATAGTTGGTGTAGACTCGAGGATGCGATGGTGCTTTCTAACGCAACAGAAAAACATCTGTGACTAACTCGACTCTAAAGAAGAACTGTATAATGGGGCTTCTTTACATGCCCACACAAAACTGTTTTCCTAAATCTTTCCTTGAAGTCTTGGTAGTGCCCTGCTGGGTGAACCCCTCTTCAACTAGCACTAGTCCCTGTGCTATTTGCTTTACTGTAAGTACGCCGGTTGCAATTTACCACCAAGCTCTTTGCTTTTAATTATGATTATGAATAGATCTCCCACATGTACATTTTTGCAGCTGGTCTTTCTACACTTGAAAACCTGTTCCAAGTAAAGTTGTTTCGGCTAGGTAATAATTATTTCTTAAGGGATCAGTCTCTGCAATGCTGCAGTTTTGCCAGGATGAGAGACCTGTGTACCTGGGGTGGGTATAGTGCCTTTTCTATATGAGCTAGTTAAACTGATAGCAGGTTTCAAACAGGTCACAGTGATGTTGGATAATTCCCATAGCTAAGTCTAGGCTCAGGTTCATTTGACATAATTTGAAATGTGCTAAAGTTAATGAATTCATTTCCCAGAACTCCCTGTATAGCCAAAAAGATGCAGAGGTATCCTCAAAGGTGATTCAGAGCAGCTAAGTTACAACCAGGAGCACCACTGACTGCTAAGAGGATTTGCAGTGACCATCCTTCTCAACTGGCCATCTCACTTTGGTATATAAAATAAAGCGGGATGTCCTCAGCATCACTTCCTGCTTGTCTCAGCGTCCTCTTGGGACAACTTCCTCTCCTTTTTCAGATATGGAAAGCTTACCCAACAGTCTCCCTCTAAAACTTGTGGTCTTGTTCCAGGAGGAAGATGAGATAAAGCCACTCAGATGGAGGCCAGTCCCACCAGCCTCAAGAGGCTCAAGTTTGGGAAGCTGAAGGTGGTCCGTCGGCGCTTGCTGCAGAGGTACGAGCACCAGCCCTTCATCTCCTGCCTGGCTGGTTTCTACAGCTGCCGCTGGAAGCGGTACCAGCGCGAAAGGACCGAGCCTGGGAAATGCTGCTGCAACATGGTAAATGGGCTCAAAATCAGCACAGACCTGATTTCTGTACTGGGGCACAGCAGTCTAAGCAGACAAGGGGTTGATGTGGAATCCCAGCCCAGTATCATTTGGAACCCACTGGGATCTCTTGGGCTGCTAGATTTTGCTCTAAATTCTTGAAGAATTGCTGTGTTTCTGTGGCAAGCTCAATTTGTCTGTGCTGCCACACAGCTAATAAATGTGGACTTTGCACCAGCCTCTCATGGCCAGTCAAACATCTCAAAGCCCTAGAATCAAATTAAAGAAGTAACATTAAGGTTGGGTGGGCAGTAAGAATTGCAAAGAAGGTTGCTGTACAGTGCAGTTCCCTCTCATGTGAGGCAGTTAAAATCCCGTTCGTTTGGGCAGTCATGAATTTTCCCTGAGAACAAGTAGTGCAGAATATGCTTTTGAAGACATTCTCCTAGTTACAAGGGACAGGAAGGGAATTCCTCTCCATATTTCCTTCAGTTAGAATTCCAACACCAAGCTACATATTTTTAGGGACAGCCTAAAAGTACCTGGCATTTGCTTTGATTGCTCTGGGCTGGCCATAGCTCTGACTGCTTGTCCTTCCTCTCCCTCTCCAGCGGGAATGCATGTTTTTCCCATTGCTCGTTGCAGCTTTCTGCTTTTCTCTGGTCTTTCTGTACACGTGGGGTGAAGGTAAAAATGACTACAACGGCTTTGACTGGTAAGTACCATCTTTTCCTCCTCTCCCACACCTTGGACAGGTGACCAGGATGACTGGGAAGGGATGAGCACCCTCTGGAGCAGCTGTCATGAAGCTTTAGCACTTTAGTCATGAAGCAAAGATTTGGCACCTTAAACTCTTGGTTACACTATCCAGATTGAATGTCCAGTGACTCTGGAGGTGCTGAGGCTCTGCCCTTTGCTTGGCTAAAATTTTTAGGTGTAAGTGTGAATTTAGGAGAAAGGGGAGGATCATTGTCACAAAAATTGTGAATGAAAGGGACTAAATAACTCTTTCCTTCTCTGAGTCTTTCTTTTCCCCTTTCCCTTTCTCCCCCATTCCACCTGAAGAAATGTAGTGGCTGGAATCAGAGGCATTGCACCAGCTATCTCACTGAGAGTTCCATGCTCCCAGATTCAAAAGTAAGAAATAATAGTCAGGGATTTATGCACATCTTTTCCTTCTGTAGTACGTAGGCAACAGTTATGCAAATCTGGCCCCTAAAATTAAATTAAAGCTGCTCAAATATTATGGGAAGGAAAGGTATAATAATGTGCATTAGTCTGATGGTTAATGCAATCAGGGATTTTGGGAAGGAGGCCCTTAGTCACTTTTGCATGTTACAACGTAGGCTATTCCTCTGCCTTTTGTTGTTTTATTGCTTAGAAAATTTCAGAATTTCAAGGAGCAGAGCTGCTGGTCCCCTCTAGTCCACGTGCAAATCAAAAACATTCTTACAGTATTTTATTGGTTTATTTTTAGGTATAACTATGGGAACCTGGGCTTCTGGTTTCTCTGGTCTCTTGTTATCCTGATTGTGGCTGCGGTCTTGTTCGCGTACATCTCACTGTTACTGGTAAGTAATGCTCCTTGTAAGATGACCTTCACTTGTAGTCCTGAAAGGTAAACACAGGGGTGGCTTTAATGTGTCAGACCAAAGCTCAGTCTAGTCCTCCATATGATCCTTAGGGAATGCCTGGAGAAGATCTGGAACACAATGAGTGTTTACAGTACTTTCTCCCTGTATCCATGCAAATGACCAGTTTCAGCTCAGGGGTCTCTGAGCCAGATGTAGTTTCTGTGATTTCTTTCAATGATTTCCCATTGATAAATGTGTACAATTCCTCCTAGAACCCAAGGAAAGCTGAGCCAGCAGTGGCTGGATTTAGATTTAGGGGGAACTAAAATGTATTGCTTTGGCGGCAGGGAAATACGGGGCTCTGAGTCATGTAGTAGTGGTGATAACGTCGTCGCAGCTGAGTTATTCTAGTCCTGGATAAAAAAGGTTTATTAGAGGAAGGAGAACAGAACTTTACCACTTGACTCATTCTGCTTTGCTGGAGGATTTTCTCCAGGTAGAGGCTATAAATGTGATCACAAAATGCTGCTGAAGTTAGTGCTGAAAGAGGTTCCTGAAATCTTCAGTTTTCCAAATCCTGTGAAATTTTCTCTAGAGTTCTAATTTGATGTCTGCTTTAGTTAGGGAAACATACCAACCCCAAACTTTTCCTAAAATTTCTACTTACTCATCCTTTTCCTCTGTTATTTCCCCCATAAGAAAGCTCTCAAAGACAGATTTGCACCTGTGTTTCCACCTTCTGTATTCAGGACTATAGGCGCAAGAATTCACTTTGACTCCAGGCACTGGAGTCCACATCAGTCCTATGCCTGCTCCGATTTATATTTTGAAATGCCAGGTGGTGAAGGTGAGGTTATGGCTTTGTCTCACCTCTGTGACCAAGACAACCAGCTTTTATCATCCATTCCTGCTGTTCTTACCCATTCCCTGATGTGTCATCATACAGTCAGTCTGTAAATTGCTCATGACAGGGAATCTCTTTTGGCTTTGTCCAGGCAGTACCTAACACAATTGGTTTCTGGGGTCCTTTTTTCCTGATGAAGTACAAATAAATAGTACTTTTATTCTAGTGCTAGCAATAAAAACCCCAAAGTGATAAATAGGACAGGTGCTTAGTCATGCCCACAGCGATCAAGGGCATCATAAGAGATGTGGACTGACTGAGCTCTGAATGGGACAAATAACAATAATTAATTACAAGGATTTTGTAACACTGTGGTGGCTCTAGGGCTCATGGATTATTATTCAGCAAAGCCTGCCTGGCTTTCCCAGGGGCCATGGAGTAGTGTGGGTAGTTTGGTGGTTACAATGCTACTTGAGGCAACTCAGAGTTTTGCCAAAGATGCCCATGTGACACATACACATCTGAGACGGTGCCTCAGCAGTCTGTGGATCTGGAGTCAGCCTCAGGATCAGACTAACTCACCATAGCCCATGCTAGAAACTGGCTTTACAGGATTTCCTGGGCTTAAGGAACCTGAAGACCCTTGGGGCTGATATGTCAGCTTGGTCATGCTCTGTCTGGATCCAAACGTCAGCCAGTGTCCAAGCAGTGGACTTTCTTAGAGCATTTTCAGGTTTTTGACAGCGTGAGTGTGATGACTGCAAGCTATCAGGGCAGGTGATGGGCAAAGTAAAGCCAGAAAGGAAGATGGAAGATAGGAGGTGAAATTGGTGTCCTACATGGTTTAGTTCAGTCCTGGTCTCACTCTTTATTATGTAGCCACATGCTCCTCTTCCTCTCAAGCCTCTCAGATCTGTCTAATGAGGCTAACAACATTTGCCTTCCTCAGAAGGGTGAGCATGGATAAACCTGAAAGAATGCAAGTAGTCTGAATAGTATCAGACAACAGGAGAAACACTTCAGAGGTTCCTCTGCTCTGGGAACAGCCCCTGCAGTGAAGGTCCATTTGCTCCTTGCTTTTATGAAGCTGTTAAATTGACCCAACCAAAGCTGTTGGGTATTTCTGAGGACACTTGTCCTTCTTGATTGCATCACCATGCCACCGTGTCCTTTGTGGCAAGACTGCTGCATGCATCCATGCTGAGCAGTGGGTGTTGGGGGCATGAGGCTGCTCCTTCGATGTTATTAGGTCTTGAGGGAAAGGGGAGCAAGGAAAGTTGTCACTGCCACCACTTACGCTCCTGCAATCTCAAAACATGAAGGGTATTGTAACAACTGTAGATGGCCAAAGCTCATCCTGGCAGGGCTCTTTCAGAGGAGGACTCTACCTCCTCTGGAGGAATCCACCCCTCCACCACTGTTTGTAAAGCTTCCCTTTCACTGAAGGGTTTGATGGACCACCCAGTAAAACACTGGGAGCTTCATGGGCTGGTAAGTGTACCTCAGCCCTTCCACATCTAAATAAGTCTTTCAGCGTGGGTACTATACAGTAGGTGTGTTGCTCTAATATGTTTCAGACAACTGATGGCCAAATAGGTTTCTGCCATGATGAATTACATCCCAAGTTCTAGTTGAACAGTATTGGATGGAGAGTATCCCTGCACGTGTTGCAAGAAGGACTGGAGACCTTCACCTAGGTGATATTTTCTGGTGGTGTTTTGCATGAACATCAGAATCACATCACATCAGAAAACTGAACACCCTGATGCCCTTGTTGGAGCAGAAAGATTTTATATCAACCAGTGGCTGGTTTGGTTTTGCTTGTGAACACCATACCCTCTTTCCTAATGATGGCACCCAACTGGAACCTGCAAGCCTGCTTCCATGACCTTATTGTGACCCACTGAAGCATACAGTCTTCTGCCCACTAGCCACAAGTGGCTGAAGAAAATGCTGCACAAAAAGCACCAGCTGTCTGGACAAAGATGCTCTCCGTCCACATGCATCTTTGTCATTTTTTCACACAATCAATTTCAATTAATTCAATTGATCAATCACTCCCCAAGACAATTTACTCATCCCTATTAGGGCTAAAAGGTTAAGCTGTAGGGTCTAATTACAGAACTGTTCATGCTCAGTGGACAAGAAAAATCTTTTCTTGTTTAGTCTTTCAAACCCCAACAGATAACATTTGCCCCTCTGCAGTTCAACCACGTTTGTTCTAAGGGTTGTGAGAGGTGCCTTGTGACTGTACAAAGTAAAGAGGTTCAGATGTGTTGTGGCCTCTTCATTCATAAATGGAGAGGACTCAACATAGTACATTGACACTGAAATCCAAAACATGACCTCAAAGCCATCCCCAAGAGACTGGGATAACAGACAAATTCTGAGTTTTTTGCCATAAAATGAATGAATATTAGGACCTGCTGTTGTGAACATCTAAGTGAGCAGATGTTTCAGGTAAGCCGAGCGTCTAAGCGCCTGCCTGCACGTCCTTGTAGTGTAAGTTCAGAGCCTGCCCACACCTCACCAGAAGTATTGAGATGATTACAAGGTTGTTCCCATGCTGAATTAGAATGGAGATAAGCATCTGCTGTCCACCCTTTGCATCATAACCTAATGGTCAATGCAGCCATTCAGAAAGAGGGAGGCAGAGGTGAAATTCTCATTGCAGTGGATCCATTTCTCTTACCACTGGGAAACATCCCTTAATCACTGCTTTGGAGGTAGATGGTGGAGGGGAGACACTCCCACACCACATTTTAAAGAAGAGAAGAATGCAAGGGTTGGAGGCTGTAAGATTCTGGGAGATTATGGGATTGGCAAGAGGGACCTTGACTCTAACCTTGGCAGTATTAGTCAGAAACATACTGGTCACTTAAGCCCTCATGCCTCTGTACTTATATTAGACAATCCCAGAAAGTGTGTGCAAGCAATTTGGAGTAGACAGACCAGTGAGAAGACGTGAGGGAATACCATAAAACTGTATCAGCGGAGATTTAGGTTAAAAATTAGGAAGAGGTTTTTGACCCAGAGGATTGTTCAGCACTGGAACAGGCTCCCCAGGGAAGTAGTCACAGGACCAGGTCTGCCTGAGTGCCCTGAGTTCAAGAAGTGTTTGGATTATGCTCTCAGGAACATGGTGTGATTCTTGGTGTGATTTTGCGCAGGGCCAGAAGATGGACTTTGATGATCCTTGTGGGATGAGCCCTTCTGGCTCACAATAGTTAAATGTTTGGCTTTATTGTATACAAGGACCAGGTCTTTGTGTAACATCACTTGCAGCAAAGGAGCAGTGTCTTTTTGCTCTCATTTTTTCACCATGAAATAGCTTACTTAAATGGGGCTGATTTAAGATCTTTAGCAGTACTTCAGTTCTCTCTCAACTGCTCCCACAGTTACTCGTCATGTACTGGGTGCATTTATTCCATTAAAGGAAGCCAACATGTCAAGAAGCACTTGTATTCACTGCTGAGCTTGTCATAGAATCATAAAATGGTTTGTATTGGAAGTGACCTTCAAGATTACCTAATTCCAACACCCTTGTCATGGACAGGAACATCTACCACTAGACGCTGTTGCTCAAAGCCCCATCCAACCTGGCCTTATATCTTGCTTCAAATCAGCATGATCCTGTAAAGAGACTGTATTTGTAGATGGATAGGAAACAACATACATTCACTTGCAGTTGAGCTTCAGGAGAGAAGACCCTCTTCCCCCAAATCTGTATGTCCATCCTGTTTTCATACAATCCCAGTATGCTACAATCTGGAGGGACTTGCATCATAACTGATCCTCCTCAGTGGAGCACTGATGTCTACTAACAGATACTTTTCTCTAAGCCCTGATACCTGGTGATACTGGTGCTGAAATTATCCTTTACAGTGGTTGCGAAGTTTCCCCAGGCATTTAGACTCCTGAGCATAGACCTGTGCATTCTCACAGCAGCAAAGTGCTTCTTCGGGTGAGATTCATCTCCAGACTCACTGGTTACTTAGGTGTGGAACTATGTGAAGAAACTCTGCATGAGAACCGTGGACTGACTTGCCTCATTCTTGGCTTGTTGGTGTTCAAGGCATCTCGGGTTGTCCCCTGTCCTAGCTGGGTTTGCAGCATGCCTCACAAGAACCCTCCCCAAGGGCTCTGACTTGCCATTAGGTGGAAGGGACGTGCCAGCCACCAAAATCTGGAGTAATTTAATCCCCAAGACACTTTTCTCTGGTCTGAGGTGTGCCTTTCTCTTACATTCCCTGCGGTTAATGCAGAAGAATTGCCTTTTTTGCTGTCTGCTCTGTACTTTTGTGCTGCTCTGAGGCATTTTTAATTCCCTGACTTCTCTCCCATGGCTGATACACCTCTAATCACAACAAATGCACAGAAAATAGTCAAGGTTAGTGCTGTATTGGTTTATACAATAATTGACCCTGACCATCATTCCCCTTTCAGAGTCTTTCCTCACAAAAAGTCTTTGAAGGCAAATGCCTCAATGTGCCCAATTATCTGTTACACAGGAAAATGTCTTTGATCCTGAAGGGCAATCTTGACATGTGCTTGGCCATTTTAAAAGCATTTACTGTAGCACTAAACTTTTCTCTCCATACACCTGCCCTGCAAACATTGACACTGTGCAGTAAGACCTAGTGTAAAGTAACTTCCCAAAGCAAAAATCATTCCAGGAGTGCCTCCCTGGCACACGTCACCACCTACCACCAGGATGCATACAATCTCTTCTTGATTTCCCAGGTCCTCGCGATGTGTTTGCTTGCAGAAGGTCAGCAGCTGTACCTGCACTGGAGTCACAAGGTGGGGAGAGTCAGGGCTTTCTGGTAACTCTGATCTATGTTTTTAATTGAGTCTGTGGTGTTTCTTTGCACAGAAAATCTCTTAGACTATGGGAGAGAAGGAAGAGAGGGAAGAGGTTAATCTTAGGAGATTGAGATACCCATGAAAATGATATCGCCATCTGAGCTGATCACGCAAACTCCTTTTGCACTCAGTGGAGGGAAATGAATCCTCTGAGGATGCAATTCATCCAGCTGGTCATGGGCATCTAAATTAAGATGAGATGAATCACATTCAAAGAACCTTTTTCCCTCACTGACTCTAAAAGGTGCCTGCAGTGACTCATTCAGGTGAAGATGTCTATATTTGACACATCTACATATGGTAACATGAAGTCAAAAGCAAAGTTTTCATGAGAAGCGCTGCATGATTTTCTGGAGCAGACCTCAACAATAGTGAAAAAAGTGTCTGCTCTCTCCGCAGGAGAGAAAGATGGCTTTTCCAAGGCATCCTGGTGCTTTATGCCTTTTGGTCTTTGGCTGGATCCCTGGGAGTGTTCAAGGCCAGGCTGGATGGGACTCTGAGCAATCTGATCTAGTGTGTGGCATCCCTGCCCATGGCAGTGAGGCTGGAACTAGATGATCTTTAAAGTCCCTTTCAACCCAAACTGTTCTATAGTTCTTAATTCTATTCTATGGTTTGGGAAATGCCTTTTGGAGTTTTGAAGACACAGAAACAAATTAGCAAGGACTTGTTGCTGTAAAATTATGTATTGGAGTCATCTTCCTTAAGTAATTTTTGAGGCTATGTGAGGCATTTAAAAATGCTCCTCTATCCAAGCAGTTTAGCGTAGGATGCAATGTGAGTGTAAAGGCTGCAGTGGAAGGGAATAGCAGAAAGTGCAGATGCTTGATCCTGTGTTTCTTCATTTAAGTAATGGAAACGGAGTGATCTTTACTATTGAAAAATGGGTTTCAGAAGAACCAGAAAGTTGTAGAACAATTTGTAAACAAACAAACAAAATTTTTAATAATAATAATAATAATAATGAGACATTATTGGATGCAAGGATTAGGGATAGATTATTAAGGTATTGATCCATAGAAGATCCCCTGAAGAATGGTTAGGGCCTTGGTGCAATTGCTACTTGCCTTTAGTTGTCAGCAGATAGATGATAGGCCAAGAAGAGCCTGCCATTACCACAGTGCTGGTACCAAACGGAACAAGAAGCTGAAGAATTGACTGAGATACCGCCTCACCGTTTTGGTTAAAAAGTGAACTCTCCTCTCTTAGTTGTTATCACTGAAGCCTGTTACAAAGCAGCTCATAGAACAAGGAAGTTGTGTTGTTGTCCCTTTTGGGTGGAATTTGTCACTTCTGAGTTTAGAAGTGATGAATTCCATCTGCAGGTTAGGGATTTATTGTAAGGTGATCACTTAGGCTCCATCTATATCAACAGAGAGAGAGAGAGGCATATTCCATCATAATGCAAGCAGGAATGAATCACTTCTGAAATTCCTTTCTCCACTGATTACAGAGAGAGTCCTGAGGGCTGACTTAGTTGAGTACCCAACTCCTGAAATAAGTCCTGCCATACTGTGATAGTACTGTGGATTTGGTTTTAGTCCCATTGGATGTCTCTGTCTCTGAACTGGCATAGTTAATCTCATGCATCCGTAAGAATTTATCAAGGTGCTTAAATTAGCCTGTGACTAAGATGGATGGCATACCTATGCAGAAATGCTGAAGCTGGTTTTTGTCTTCTTTGTGTCCCCAGATTGGTACTTTTCTCGTTCTGGGCTTCTCTATCTCATCCCTCTTCGCATTATCAGTACTCTGGCGAGATCACCGGAAAACTGTCCGTTTGTCATTCCAGGTAAGAGATGTTAGGAGGTCTATTTGAAAGAGCAGCTTGATTATATAAGTATTTTGTGACAATTGACAGAAGATATTCTGTATGGTGAGTGTTTTTCACATGGTTTTTGTTAGCAGGGTACATTCTGAGTAAACTTTTGTTATGACTTAACATTTCTTGTTAAGTCAGGAAAGGAAGCCAAGGCCCGAGGCTGAGTTTCAAGCTATGTGATGTTACATGTCTCAGTTTGGAAAGATATGGAAAGTTACATCCCCTTTTTTTTTCCCTCCCAAAAAATGCAGATGTACTGTTAAATTTCTGCTGTCTAGGGCAGGTAAATCTGACCCCTTAGGCCGGTAGGTTTGCTGGAACAAGAACTTTCTTCCTCATCCCAATCTGCTGGTACAGCACAGTTCCAGTCTTTTGTGACTCAGAAGAGTTTAATTTCTTAAGGGCAGGAGAGCACTGAGATTTGGGGAGCAGGTGTCATGTGGGACAAAATGCTGGATGCAGGAGGTCAGAGTTCATGGTTGCTGGTCTCCTCAACTCTCACCAGATCTGAAGGTGGAGGCTAGAGCCGTCCAGTGCTGTTCAGTGTCTGAGCATCCAGGCCCCACTTGTATAGGGAAGGAAGAAGCATGTAGCCTTTGGCTACACAGTCGCTTTGCAGGATCCAAACCACTCTACAGTTCTATGATTCTATGCTGTTTGGGTCTACTACCTCTTTTCTATGTGGCTTAGTGCTTGTGAAGGCCCAGAGAGCAATGCAAATGGACTGGAAGAGGAATCGAAGATGTGGTGTTTATAGGGTGTGGTTAATTGCACATTCCTGTTCTTCAGTTCACTAACCACTGGGTTATGCACTGGCAAAGGTAATGAGAAACCATCAGCTTCTCCTCCCGCTGACAAACACTGGGGTATGTGGTCGAGGGGAAGGAGACACAAGAGCCTTTGGGTTCCCCATAGGTGCTGTTTATTTCAGGTGTCCATGCGCTTTGAGATGGCCTCCCATTGCTGTTTCCAAAGGACATGAATCTCTTGTAGATACCGTGTCATGTCCATTAGCCCTGCAAATCTATCTCAGGTATTCTGGACATCTCAGGTGGCACCTCTGCTTGCACAACTGAATCCTGCTTCTGGTCGGGAGATGCTGGTATCAAGTGTCTGGGGCAGACAGTGTCACATGCAGTAACATCTCCCAGTGACTGCTGCTTTCTTCAACCCTTCCAGCTTAGAGAATCGAGCATCAGGATAAGAAATAGGAAAGGCTTGCATCTGGATAGTTGGGTTTTTTCCTAGCACATACCTTAATAACTGTCAGTTCTAGCTGGAATATTCACCACAGGGCTCTGATGAGCATGAGAAGATGATGGACTGGTTTCTAGCTCAGATTTGCCTAGTTTTAGGAAAAATGTGTCAGACCAACAACCATTCAGAGTCTGTATTTCTGCTTGGTTTCCAGCTCTATTCATGTGTTCATAAGCATAGAAGTGATTCCTGTCTTATGATCTTCTCGTTTAATCTTTAGGATTAAAGAAATCAAATCTATTAACTGTATCTGTCCAGCAATATTATCTAATATATCTGCTTCTCTTATACCACAATAGTTATTTTCATACCACTGCTAGTAAATACCACATTTTATCACTCAGGTTTGGTGGCATCAGTTTAATGATTTAACTGCAGTGTGGTGTGTGGAGATAGCTATCGCCCTGATGGGATTAGATTGGAGTGGTTTATATTGGGTTAAACTAGAGGATGCTCACAGATTATGGTGTATCAGTAGTGGCAATCATGTCCTCATGAAGGAGGGTAGTTGTGTCCCCTTCAGCTGATTTAGGAGAAAGTAAAGAAGTGAGGAGCACTTCTCAGGCTGGAGCACACTCCTCCCTGGCCTGGCCAGGGGCACATGTCTCTCCTCTGAGTCCTGAGGTGTTTGGTGGCTCCAGCACAGGTGAGGGAGAGTGGTTAAGCACTGGTATCTGCAGCAGGAGCCCATCCAGGTGTAAGGGCTGTAGCTCTGATGGGGATTGTTTCCATCTGTCTCCACAGTTCATCCTTTGACTAAAATTCTTTTTTCTCCTTGCCAGGTCACAGCTCCTTATCTGCACATAGGGGCAATTGCCATCATGGTCCTTCTGTCCTGGCCTGTGGCTCTTCATGCCATCAGAGCTGACAAGAAAGGTATGGTAGCTCTGGTTCCTGCTCCCTATATGATAAAAGATATATATGAGCATGGGAAAAGAGGCATGCAGGAGGCCGTTCCTCCCAAACCTGCCCTCCAGCTGGAGGAGGTATTAAAATTCTGCATATCCCAGGGAAATTAGTGGGGCTAGGACTTGGGCTGTGCACTGCCCTGTTGCTGTCCCAGTGTGTTACTGGTTTGCATGTCACCTCGCACTGTTTTGCCCTATACTGAGGCAGTGATCTGCTTTGAGATGGAGTAGACTAGCAGAAGCACCCATGTTCTGAGTCATGGGTGAAAATTTGTTTAGCCCTCTGCAGGAGAAACCAGCCAGCGGCAGCTCCTTTGGCTGATTCTTGCTTGTTGTATACAGAAGGGATCTCCGGTCCAGTCAGACAAATCACTTCAGACTAGCATATCTCAGGAGAAGCCAGCTGAGACAGGGAAAAGAGCTTTTTGGTCAGTTCCTAGTGTTATCTCATGGGAAGTTCCTGCCCACCTCTAGGAAGAATGATCAAATGTTGTAAGGATTAAGCCAGATGCCAGGAACAACTGCAGAAAAACCTGACAAGGAGTGGCTGTTTTTCTCTGATTGTCTCTCCATAAAGCCAAAATTATCTACCTGACACCCATCTTCAGATACTGGTTTGCAATAAAAATCACAGATGGAATGGACTGACGAGAGCACTTTTTCCCTGTCCAACACTTTTCTTGTTGAACTGCAGCTGGGGAGGTTGGGGGAGAATACACAGAGACCCTAGACATTACATACCACCATGCCTGAGGTACTCATAGCTTAGTGCATCATCATCTTAGCACAAGCCCAAATTCCTTCAGAGCCACTGGCACAGAGGGATGGTGGTACCCATTCAAGAAAGAGGTGTTGGTTCATAGGTGCTCATTTCTCAGAACTGTTTTGGCCCCTGAGGTGAAGGACTCCTGGGGCTCTTGGGCAATGTGTCAACAGACTCCAGAGAAGACCATAGGTAATGAGTTGGCAAGTTTCTGAGGTGCAAATATCCATGCTCTCAGAGTCTGTAGGATTGTCTAGGTCACACACAAAAGGTCACTAACAACAATCTGAATGAACCAGGGAAGTATTCACAGTAAGGAGATGCAACATAGTTGAAGGAGATGTACCTACTCTTCGTCACTGTGAATGAAACTTCAAAATGGTGCTTGTTCTTATCTGAGTAAGAAAAAATTAGCATTCTTCTGTTGAGGATTGTTTTTCTACATATGGGGGAGATTTCATTGCACCATGTCTAAAGAAAAAAGAAATAAAGCCATATCTTGCTGTAAGGCACAGTGAGATGTAATTAAAGCATAAAACCTGCAGTCCTGACTTAGACAGCCTGCATCGTTTCTTTGACCAATTTGTTTTCCTGGGTTGAATTGTTTGGAGAGAAACTGAAAATTAGGGGAAGAAGAGAAGGAAAAAGGGATGGGACAAAGCCCAAAAGCTACTTAGCTGGAGGACTGTATTAAAAGTTAAGCGGCAAGGCAAACTCGTATGTTATGATGTGGATTAACTCTAGCCTTCCTCCTTCAAATTCTTTCAGTTATTCAGGTGATAATTGTTGGTCCATACCTGGCTATCCTTCTCTTTCTTTTCTTGATACCTCTGGGGATGTACTCTCCTTGCATCAGAGAGATGGGAACACTTGGACCAAAGCCAGCCCTCATTGGACACCGTGGAGCACCAATGGTAGGTCCGAAGAAGTTATTTTATATCATTTCTTCATCCTGTGTGTTGCTACTTTCATCATCATCTTCTGTTGTTTTTTTGGGTTCTTTTTACCCACGAAATCTGTGGAGGGTGGGAGACATTTCTGGTCACTGGCACTGCATGCCAAAGGCATCAATGCATGGGTTTGCTTATAAGGAAAACACTGTTCCTGAGGGACAAGACCAGATTGGAGGGGACCCTGAGCAACCTGGATTAGTGAAAGGTCTTTCTGCCCTGGCAGGGGGAATGGAACAGGGTGATCTTCAAGGTCCCTTCCAACTCAAACCATTCTATTCTATTATTCTTCTACAAGACGGGTTTGGTTAAAGTGGAAGAAAACAGACTTTAACAATATAATGATGCTCCCTTAATAAAAAACAGAGATGTTACAAAGAGGCAGAAAGTATTTACAGAGTCCTCCAGAGTGTGTTTGAAAATGATCTGCTCATGTGCCTTTTTTTTCAGCTGGCGCCAGAAAACACTGAGATGTCATTTCTGAAGACGATTGAGCATGGTGGGGATGGTCTTGAAACAGATGTCACGATAAGGTAAGGGCAAAATGTCACATCTCGCAGAATATAGACTGCTTCTTCTAAGAGCTGTCTTTGGAGGCATGCAGCTCCAGGCAACTGGGTTTTACTGATGGCTGGGACAGGGTCCCTCAGCTGTCATGTGATGACAGGGGCTGTAGGGCATGGTTGTTCTCAGGCAAGTCAATAAGCTGCAGCCATTGATTTAACAATCGTTATTTCTACAGTGTGTTTTAAATGCTTGGCAGAGTATAAAGACAAGTCCCTACTCTAGTCTGACTTTTAGGTCACAGTGAGGGTTATATCAGGTCTACAAACCAACAGAAAATTGTGTTCAGATTTGTGACAGCATTGTCCTAATTATTAGATCTTTAATTGCCTTTGGTGAACCCATTGCCATGAAGTGCTAACATTCTGTGCAGGAGGAGCCATTTCCAGGCACTGAATAAGAAAAGCACTAACATTTAGATGTTCTACTAAACTAGACCTTTCTATAAGAGAAAATTTTGTGTTTCCATCACTGTCCATTCAGAATTCAGTCCTCTGAAAATCACAGAAACACTTCAAGGTCAGCAAAAAGAGATTTCAACCACAAGTTACTATCTATTTTTGCAGGAGTTGGCAGGCAGAAAGGTCACCTCCTTCATGTTACCCCCTAGGGAAACTGAGGCACAGACAAGCAGGGCTTCTATGAGATCTCGTAGAAGTATTTAAGCTGGAAATAACCTGGTGTCTTGAGCCTCAGCATTCCTCCATATTGCACTCTCTGCCCTGAGGGAGGCTGTACTGATGCATTCACAGTGGGCCCACATGTTCTTCTGACCTGGCATGAGTCTGCTTATGCTGTGAATGAACCTGCACCCCAGGTGACCTGAACCCTTGCTCTCTGACAGCTATGATGGGGTTCCTTTCCTCATGCATGACTACACCTTGAAAAGGACAACTAACATCCAAGAGGTCTACCCTAATGAGACTGGTAAAGATGCTTCGTTATTCTCCTGGGATTCCCTGCAGAAATTGAATGCTGGAACATGGTTCCTTAAGGTAAGCATCATAAAGGGCTAGAAACATTCAAGAAGATCAGTTGGATTTCACTCTAGGCAACCTGATCCAGTTGGACACGTCCCTATTCATTGCACGGGGGTTGGACTAGAGGAGTTTTAAAGGTCTCATCCAATCCAGACTTTGCTATGATTTCATGACTATCACCAACTGGATGTAGAAGAAACACTAGCTGCCTACTATTTAACAGCATCAGTGTTAGAAGAGGAACTACTAGTTGAGCCAAAACTCAAATAAGTCCATGTAAATCCTTCAGTTTGGGTCTCTTTGCTTTGCCTAGTTTGCCTTCAGGCTAAGGAGACCTGTAACAATTGGCTGGTGGGTGTACTTGTGTCACCTTATCATGGCAGCAGCAGAGGTCACGGGCTAGGGGAAGAAGACAAGACCTACTTGTGCGATGTGCTGTTTATAATGTTCAGAGCTAACAAGGTGGGACAGAGAAGCACAGCAGAGCTAGCTGTGAACTATGCAATTTAGGTCCCAGAAGCAATGTCCTCACAGCATGGGTTACCTTCCCTCATTTCTTATGTAGAAGAAATAAGCAAACTAAAATATCCCTACCTGTTGAGGACTGACACCAAAACTTTTTCCCTCTTAGAGATACAGCTGACTCCCAGAGCAAACTGCCTGATTGATTTCCTTTTTTTTATATCTGTTTATTTCTAGAACAAACCATTTTTAGGGATGGGCTCGCTGTCAAAGGCAGATCAAAACCAGGCAATGAATCAGTCCATTTACAAGCTAAGTAGTTTTTTGCGCCTCGCAGACAGTCACAATAAACTTGTGATATTTGATCTCTACCGCCCTCCAGAGAAACATCCTTACAGGAACTTGTGGATCCGCAGAATCCTGGACGTCATCCTCAAGGAGTCGAAGATTAAACGCCATCTGGTAGGGTGGCCTCACTCCACATCCCTTTTTCTTGCTCTCCTAATTGGGACTTTGGGGCATACTCTGCATGATTTCACCTGCATAAAATTGGCCTGAATTGCACTTCACTTGATTTAAAAGACATAATTTGGAATATATTCCTACTATTAGTTCCTCAGAAGGTTCACAATGGTGTAAATCCTTCAGCAGCACAGGAAAAAAGGCAGTGTATATACCAGCTGATGCCTTAGCCCCTGAACAGCACCCTTTCATAAATACAGTAATTGTCAGTTTATTCCTTGCTACCCATGCTTGTTTTATATATTGCATAAAAATTCCTGGCTTAAATTAAAATAAATTGTGAGTCTTTATTGCCTTCCTCCCCCTGGCAATGGATGAATGCTAAACTCATGGGAATTGGGTTATGTACCCATTGGGTATCTGGAGAGTTATGCTGATTGGTATCTGCTGAAGATCTTTTCTTCCATGCTGGAAGAATGGTAGAACAGAATATTTTCGGTTGCCTTTTCCATAAACAAAAGCTGTCTTTTCATTCATTTTCAACATTGCATCTTTTGTTGGGCTGTGTGAAATGTACTCACTGATTTCCAGCGGATAAGCAAGGAACAGTGGATACTTATTTCTTGATAAAAGTGACTTGCAAGTTTTAACCCTGCATCTGAATGTTCTTTCATCATTGGGAGAAATGTCATTTGACAGGCTGGGTTAAGCCCCTCAAGACATTATCTTTACTGGGTTTGTGGGAACAGCGGGGCATATTAGGGGCATGAATTCTTCTGCTGAGAATTCACTGATTCCTCTTGTTGCCTGCAGGTCCTGTGGCTGAATAACAACGTGAGGTCCTTTGTTCAATCTGTCGCTCCTGGGTTTCAGCACACGATGGGCAGAAAGGCACCAATAGAAGACCTATTAAAGCACAATATTGTCAAACTCAATCTGGTCTACACTGACATGTCCAGTGAGGATATCCGGTAGGTTTCAGCCCCAGGTACAATCTTTGGGGTGCATCTGGACTATGTTTGCATCATGCATGGGACAATGTCTCCCTCCAGTGACCAATTCCAGAGACTATAATATTTTGGGAATGGGTAATTCAGATCAAGTAGCCATCCCTGATGTATTTTAGGGGTGACAGACTGCAGTTCACTCCTATTGGTGACTAAGACGTGGCACACGTAATTAAAGCCTGCTGTCCTCAATTCCATATTGACCAGGATCTGAAGATCTTCTGGTAAGAACAACACAGCTGTATCCTGATTTCTTGTCTTTTTATTTGTGCCATCCCCAGGCCCACCAACACCAAATCATGGGGAATGAACAACTATTTAACCTCCCATGGCTCTTCCACAAACATCAGTGGGAGTGCATAATGCTGTAGTGAGAGACCATCACCTTCTTGTAGCCAGTTTTTTGGAGACAGCACTTCTTGTCTGCTACTACCAGTACTCTGTTGCATGTGACACGCTGAAAATGTCATTTCTGTGGTGAAAGGCTCCACATTCATTGCAGGAGTTTCCAAAATGCTAATCTCACATAGGAAAATAACCCAACAAACCACCAAAAACCCCCAAGCTTTACCTGTGCAGCTCTCCTTTTGTAAATAGGATTTTTTGCCCTTTCCAATGCACAAAACCATTGAAGTCTAGCTGAAATGAAAAAGAAAGGAAAAACTTTTATCCTTTAGACAAGAGTAATGTTCATGTTTTCTCAGTTATAATTGTCACAGGATGTAAAATCATAGAATCATAGAATCACAGAATGGTTTGGGTTGTAAGGGACTTTCAGCACCATCTAGTTCCAGCCCCTCTGCCATGGGCAGGGAAGCTCCACTAGACCTGGTTACTCAGAGCCCCATAGCCTTGCCTTGAACAACTTCAGGGATGGGGAGTCCACAACCTCTCTGGGCAAGCTGCACCAGTGTCTCAAGCACTCTCATAATCAAGAATTTTTTCTTAATGTCTGATCTAAACCTTCCCTCCTCCAGTTTAAGGTCATTCCCCCTTGTCCTGTCACTCAATGCCCTTGTAAAAAGTCCCTCTCCAGCTCTCTTGTAGCCCCTCTCAGTACTGGAAGGTGCTCTAAGGTCGCCTCAGAGCCTTCTTTTCTCCAGGCTGAAAGGCTATAAAAAATCATAGGCAGATCCATTTGGGTAAACCTTGGATAGATCCTATGTAGATTTATAAATGCTGATATTGGTGATAGATTACTTTACCTTTATACAAAGAATGAACTTACTTCATATTAAATTTCAATAGCTTATAATAACTTGAGAAATGATGCGTTGATGGAGAAACCATAACAAACTTGGGTAGCCAGCTTTGAAGATTAGCTTAGTCGGTCTAATCAACTCAGGTGCTCTAACCAACACCAACATTGTGGGTTCAATCCCTACATGAGCCACTGACTGAAGAGTTGGACTCTGTGGCCTTCTGGGTCTCTTCCAACTCAGGCGATTCTGTGATTCTGTGGTGGTTTTGAACACACTGTGAGGAGATTATAGAATAACACGAATGATTTAGATTTAAAAGATTTTTAAGATCATCAAGGCCAACCATTATCATAGCACTGCCAAACCCACCACTAAACCATGTCCCCAGGTGCCATATCCACATGTTTTAAATACCTCCAGAGATGATGATTTCAGCGCTTGCCTGGGCAGTCCATTCCAAAGCTTGATAACTCTTTCTATGAAGAAATTTTTTGTAGTATCCAATCTAAACCTTCCCTGGTGAAGCTTGAGGGCATTTCTTCTTGTTCTATTGCTTGTTACTTGAAAGAAGAGACCAACCCTCACCTGGCTATAGCCTCCTTTACAAACGCATTGTTACATTGATTGATATGGCAGAAGGATTAGAAAGGTTTTGACCTTTTGGACATTTTATCTGCATTTGTTTCCAGCTGTTCAGCTATTCTGGATTGATCAATTGTTAATGATTAATTATTGGCTGGTTGGCTTTCCTTTATGTTCCTTATCTAGGTCCTAAAGTAAGCACTTCCTACAGAAGATTACAACCATTTCCCATGATCTTCCCGAATCTCCTTGAGTAAGCCCGAAGGAAGTACTAATCTCCTTGCTCAATGAAGGTTGTTGCCTTTTGGTCTTTTAAAGGAAATATGCCGAGGCAAACATCACCACCAACTTCTATGTGGTCAACGAGCCATGGCTCTATTCCCTGGCATGGTGCTCTGGGGCACACTCTGTGACCACCAATGCCGTCCACTTGCTGAAGGATCTCAGCCAGCCACTCTTCCTCATGGTAAGTGGAAGTCTTCTCTGTCTCAGGGGTGGGAAGTAGGGTTGAGATTTCATGATTGCCTTTGGAGACTATGGGCTAGTTCACACATGGATGCAGCATCCTTTGCATAAGAAAGACCTGAGTTGAAACCTGGCTTACCTGGAACCTCTAAGCCACTATGGGTATTACCATACCCTTCTCTTTTCTCCTGGCTCAGGAAGAAGCATCCTACTTGTTAGGATTAACGCCTTAGGCCTTGAGATGAGGGAAAAGAAGTAATATTGAGACTTGTGCCGGAAGATAGAAGGGCCTTTGAAGGCACAAGCTGATGCATGAGATTTCCATTTCTAACCTTTTGAAGCACCTTACTGATGTCAGAAGTTTCTCTTTTCCCAGAGCGTCCCACTGCCCTTGTCAAACTTGGTCTTGTTCCACAAGTCCAAGGGAAACAAGCACAGAAATAACCCTTCCTGGGAGGAATTTTCACATAATTTCTCTATTTGTTGTTCTGCCTTGGACAACCTGTAGGACCAAGAAGCACCTGAGGCATTGGTCCCACCAGAGTCTCTGTAAGGACTTTAAGCAGTTGGATTCAGAGTCTTGAATTAGATTTTACAATGCTCCCCTCCAGAGAACTACAGTGTTTCAGTCCATTTTAAGTTTGAGTGGAGGTCTAGTTTAAGGATGAATCTTCAGATGCTCTTAAAGTGGGAGCCACCCTGGGTTCTCTATGGTGCTCAGTAAAGAGCAGTTTTGCCAGAGAAAATGAGATGCCACCAGTTGATGTTATTATTGGGGTGGAGCAGAGACGTGCAAGGCCTGCCTGTACAAACAAGAGGCCTCTGTGGCATTCACTGTGATATGGTAAAATCTTCTTGGCTACACGACAGACGTGCTTTTATGAAGGAGAATGTTTTGGCACCAACACCCCGTGGTGAGTGGCCACTTTGCAATGCCACTGAAAGCTTTAAACACCCGAGGGATGTTAATGCAGATGCAAACCAGGCAGCTGAACAGCCACATTCAATCAGGAAGAAAGAGCTTGAGTAACCTTTTTTGCAAATCTTGTGGTCGTTGATGGTGGACACAACCTCTGTTGTTTTCTTCCAGACTCCGCAGCAGTACAACATCATGTGGATCCTGACAGATCTGACCTCTGCATTCCTCATCTCACTCATCTTTGCACTGCACTGGTAACTACCAAGTTGTTAATGGCCATCCTAACCTGATCTTTTGCTCCAGGTGGAGGGAAGGAGGGATACATTCAGGTGACCTGAAGGGTTAAAACTACACTTCAGAACATTAGATTTCTCTTCTGGAAATGGAACAAAGCCCTGAAAGTCCCCCAAAACCTCTCTGTTTCTCCTGCTTGATCTAATTTTCCCTTTCCATTTTGGCAGCCCAGGCACTGTCTGCCTTCCAGATTTAGTGGAGAACTGGTGGATTTATAGTAGCAACATAAACCAATTATCAAAGCTGATGGGCTGAGAAAGGAACTGATTTTTCTATTATTACTATTTGACAATGTTTAATGGGACTGATTTGTTAGGAAAGCTCTCAAAGTTAATATTCAAGCATCCTATGTCTCTCTGCACATGCCAGAGCCCCACAGGAAATCCATCCTCCCACACAAAAATGTCTGACTCTGTCACAGACACCACATTTTGTTTCTTTCCACTCTGTCAAAGATTATTGGGAAATCTGGGGTTCATGGAACAGGCTCACCCCAGCTGGTCATATTTGGCAGCTGGATGTTCTGCTCTGCCACAGTTGTATGAGGAACGTGCCTTTGCTCTCATCCCAATAGTGCCCAAGGAAAGCAGGATGTGCTGGGCTCAGCTCTTCAGCTGGCTGGCTGTGAGTTTGTGGGAGGATCAGAGCAGCCAGCCCAGGGGAGTTTTTTTGCAGGGTTCTGGCAATCCAACTGTGCTGCAAGTGGCAGCAAGTGGAAAGTTTGGGAAGCCCCTGGGTGAGCACTCTGGACTGCTGTTAACTGTGACTTGCTTTGGCATAGGAAAAGGTTGGAGTGCTAATATTGCTAATATTGGGATGATGAAAAAATTAATTAGTAGCACTTTGACAGTGATGAACTAGCAGCTGTACAGGCATTTTTGCTGGGCATCCAGGCTTCTCCCTTCCCAAGGCAAGGTGCCTTCCTCCCTTCCTTCCCCTCTGACCCTGCTCTGCTCTCCTCAGGTCCTGCTTTCACCTTGTTTTCAAGGCTGCAGGTTTCAGGGTGGTACACAATCACCTCTGTAAGGCATCGCCACCACCATCAGACCTTGCCATGCCCAGCTCCTCCCGAATCATGTTCATGTTTTGTGCATTTCCCAGGGTCCTGTGGATGCTTCTGGTCCAACCAAACAACAGACTCCTCTGGGCTGGCCTTGCAGCAAGGGCATCCCCAGCCCTCCTGGGACTGAAAGGCCAGCAGCAGTGCCTCAGTAGCCTGCATGGTCTTCTCTGTCAGGTTTATGAACACACCAAAATCACAATTTTTAAATTTCCCTGGCTGCTTAAGAACCAATGACAGTAAACATTTCTGGGGCTTTGGAACTCTTAAATCTTGCTTAGAAAACAGGGCTTAGTCACAAAGTCGCCTTCAAAATGCTGTTGCACACATGAAGTGTGGATGCTTAGACATCAGTCATGCACTCGAGTCTTTTCTTAGTAAGGACCTGAGAAAATCCCAAAATACCTGCCTTTAAAAAATAGGAAAAAGGTGTCCAAGGCAGCAGGGGGCTGTGAGGTGGCCTCACCCAGGTGCTTTGTTCCATGCAGGTGGCGAGAGAAGAATTTCTCCTGCTGTACCCAGGACAGTAATCCGATGATAGAGAGTGGCACCTACAACAAATTCAAGACAGGTGAGCAGGCCAAGGACAGCAGCTGCATCCTGCTCGGGGCGGTCTCTGTGGGAGCACCGAGATCCTAATGGGTGGGTTGGTGATGGGTGTCCATACTTATAAGGAAGGTTATGAGGAAGGATGCAGTCTGGGTTATCTCAGCCCCAAACCCCATAGCGGCTCAATCCAACTGGCCCTGCTTCAAGCAGAGGCTGGGGCAGACACCTCCAGATGTCCCCTCCAGATGTACCCCCAAAATCATTACTCTGTGATGCTGTGAAAAGAGACTCTGGAGGCATTGAGCGCTCTTGGTTCTGCCAGGCAGGGTGAGATTGACTGAGGACCCTCCCATGCACCACGTTTCTTCACCCATGGAGGTATCATCCAGACAAAATGACCCAACCTGGGCTGCATGCATTTTCAGACAAGTTCTGTTTGCTCACAGTGGCTGTCACAACAGATGCAGATGTCACAACACGCTCACTGCGCATCTCCTTTTCCAGAGCTCAGCGACATGCCTGCCGTCCTGGCCTGACATGGGCAGAGAGGGGACATGGACCTGCCATCTTGATGAGGCTGGGAAGACCAGCTAGTGGGGGCTCAGATCTACCTGGTGAGGAGGAGCCATTTGCCTTCATGACCCTGCTGGAGATGAGCACCAACCTTCCTCTCCTACAGCTTTTCTCACATTCCCATGCCTGTCAGGGATCCTTGGGGTGTAGGAGAGCGCAGATGGAGCTGCAGCCATGAAGAAACTGTGCACTATGGTGAGAGGCAGCAACCACATGGGAGCCACCATTTACCTGAGACCACTGGCATCCCACAGGGCAATCATTCCTGCTGTGCGTAAGCCCTGTTTCCACACATGCTGCAAACATCTGAGCATCCTCCAGTCCTCCTCGTTCTCAGGTGCCCAGATTTCTCCTATCAGACCAGCCTCTTCTCCACACACTACCTCCCTTCCTCCCTCCTTGCAGGTGTCCTCCATCTCCAAGAGCACACTACCCTCACCACGATGGTCAGGTGCTGCTGGCTGGGTCATTACAATCAGAATCTTTCTATATCGGAGGCAGGGGCAACTTTGGTTTTCCTTTTCCCCACTCTTGCCCTGCCGTAATCTAACAGGACAGTCTCCTCCCCCTGTCTGTGGGTCATTCCCATGGGGGCTGAAGGACTTTTTAGTGTCTTGGCCATGTAGCTACTGGGACTATGATCAGTAACACCACTTTTCTTCAGAAGGATGGAGCTGTATGTGAATTGGTCCCACCAAGTGTTTGCTTTTCCCTTGGGAAGATCTGTACACCTGTACTGCAGCCTGGGATTTATTTCAGTTTTCATTTCTCCCAGTGGCTGCTGGCACACAGTTGGGAGGGGGGCCTATGCTCTGTAACGGAGATGTAAACATCTCTCAGGTTTAAGCCATATCTTTCTACTTGAAGAGATAATAAGAATATGTCTTTTTGTAAATTGCAAGTGATGTTTTAAATACATTTTATCTCTCCTATCCTGTTTTGTTCTTATTTCAGCAAACTGGGAAAGGGAAAGAATACAGTAGTCTTTACCTGATCCAGACTACAGACATTTTCTCATACATGAGCCTTTTGTTAAATGAAGTGATCACAAGTGAGAGGGAGGCATTAGGTTTCAGAGTTATCTGTGCTGAGAAGCACCCAAACCTTTCCAAGTTGCAGTTCTGGAGTATTTTGGAGGCTAGAAATGCAAAAAATTAAGATCCTCCTTTTGAAAAAGGCTAGAGGGCTGATGAATTGTTGTAGACCAGCTCCAGATCTATGAAAGATGGGGAGTGGCTGGTGTTAAATCCCCCTCCCCATGCCTTGCATACATAGGTGGTTCATAACTTTTCATGGGTACCGCTCGTGGGCTATGTGAACAGCACAAGTAGGAGGTGGGGATTGTGCACCATGGGGTCCTCAGCCTGTCCCTTGGTGTTCCAGTGAGGGACTTGGCTGTGGTCTCCCAACCGCTGCTTTTAATATGCATTGGGAAAAGCCACCTGAATGCTCTTTGATCCATGTATCTAGCTGCTGCTTTGCCAATATGCACTGGTAACTCCCTGTACTCACCCTCCTCATCCTCAGAAGCCTCGCCTAGGCAGAGCTTGGCCAGTTAGACCTGTGGTCTCCTTTAATGCCTTACATTGTCACATCTTGGCTACTATTTATGTTGCTTCACAGCTAGCAGGATCTGGCAACTTTGTTAAGCACATGGCTGGTCATCTGACTCCCAAACTTTTCACCCAACACTTCCTGCATCCAGTGATTTGTCTCAAAACTGACTGGAAGATTCAGCCCTTGTCATAGCAGACAAGCAATGGAGACTCTCAGACTTCAGGGTTTGTTATCCCCAAAGAAAAGATTTCAGTTAATTTCCAGTCTGGGTACACTGATGGTTTGTTCCTCACTGCTGGATGCTCTCACCAGGAATTGCACTGTGCAAGGAGAAGTCTTGTCCACAATAGGAACCCGGGAGCCCTGATCCCACCCTTCCCCCTGGAGATGTCACCACAAGTGCACAGTGCAGAACAGCCTCCCACAAGCCACTTGATGCTTTTTAATTGGAGTATTTCACTTGGACATACGTTTTTTTCATGTTACATCGCTTGGTGTGAATACAAAGAGGCCAGCAGATGCTAATACATAAGACACACAGGTACACACACACAGAGTCCCACCCCTGCCCATAATTATGGGGTGCATGGGAGGCCAACAGATCTGTAAGTGGAGGGATGAGGGTGGTGGAAGGGAAAGATGTTTCCAGAACAACTCTGAAAAACACTGCTGTGCAGCAGATCATCTGCTGAGCATGCTATGGGAGGCAGGGATGGCTGGAGACTCAGAAAAAGCAATGATGATGGTGTGGTGATGATAGGCATGTGTCTAAGGACAGGTGGGATCCCTGGGACAGCCAGATCATGGCAGCTGGGGAAGGGAGAGGAATGTCAGAGATGGATGGTGAGAAGGCAGCTGGGCTCCCAATGTAGCCTTGATTGGTGTAACCATGCTCCCCATCACCAGAGCGCTTTGCATAGGGGATGATGGAGGAAGGGGATCTCCTAACAGCCCCGTCTGGCTGGTGGATGTCTCCATGCAGCTTCTCATTCGCTTTGATGGAGCAATCAAAGTCTAAGTCACTGCTGCATCCCACTTGAATGTCACAGTCCTTGAGGTCTGGTAGGCAGCGCTGCCAGTTCCGCTGGCACACCATGGTGGTGGAGACCTGAGCCCAGCTGAGCTTAGCAGCATGTGACAGCCCACAACATGGACTTCTACAAAAGCACTCACTCAAACCCAGCTCAATGCATGAGATCAAGAGAGGCCTCAACATCTACAGAGATCCACTCAGTGTTAGTGACCCCAACATAAGATCTCGGTGGACAATTGTCCCCTCTCCTGATACCCCATGCCTAGCCATGTACTCCTTTGCAGCCTGGATTTTGGAAAGGCACTCCCAGGCTTCTTCCCCTGCATCCTCCCAGACACAACATGGTTTCAGTCTCCTGTCTGCCAGCAGGTCCCATCTCTGCTCCAAAGTAGGCTGGTCCGCACTGCGTAGCATTGGGTGGCAGATGAGACAAACAGCCAGCAGATGAGTACAGCCAATCAAAGATGGAGAAAAGCCCACCAAAATCAAAGGTCTGCCCTTGCTGTGAGTGGTTAAGGTCCAGCTAGGACTCACAAAGAGCTGCTTTATACAGAAGCACACACACAAAGCACAATAAAATCATCAGCTGGTACAAACCCGATGGCCAAGTTCATGTTTGAATTACAGCCCAACATAGTCTCAGCCTCAGTCTTCCAAGCATGGGGTGTTCAAAACCCCTATATCCATACTGACGCTTGCAGTAAAAATCCTCCCAAGGTTAATTTTTCTGGACACAGGGAGCAAAAGGAGATAATTCATTTTCCAAGCTTCACTTCCAGCCGAACCCTTAAGTTGGGAAAAATGTGCCTTACTCAGCCTCTGGTAGTCATGGTTCTTGGGGAAATCCCTGGGCAAGGGCTTGTTCTGCAGGTCGCCCTCAGCCCCAAGTCAGCATCCAGATATCGGCACGAAATACAGGAATTTTTTTTCCTTTTTAATATTTTAAAAAATAAATAGAAGAAGAAACAAAACTTTAAAATTTGTTCTTTAAATATTTCCAGCATTGCACAGATAGCACTTTAGTACTCTAGCCTGTTCGATCAGTAGTTTGTTTATTCTGATTCCTAGTTAAAATGTGCTCCTCCCAGCCTGCTTTTTCTTTCTGTCCACCTTAAGAACACAGTGTATTTTTTTATAATGACAAAAAACCAAGCCCTGCAGTGTTCATTGGACATCTTTCCAGCATGAGTCAGGGCTCTGTTATTCCTCTTCAAACCTGAAATTCCCAGAACTTCACCAAAAACCTGTTAGCATCCTAACAGCTCTCATATTTAAGAAAAAATACAACAAATGAAAACAAAGCAAGCCACACACACACACACGCAAACACACACACACAAATCTTCTCCTAAGAGCCTTTGTGATGCCAGCCATTGGGTTCAGGCAAACCCTCTGCTGGAGTGTCTTTGCCTTGGTCACTCTCTGAGAGCAGTGGTGTCCCCTGGAAATTTTTCAGGTGTAAGACGGAGTTGGGATGCAGGGTGAGGAATGTGAATAGGAGGTCAGAGATAGTCATCTTCGCTGGAAGGGGAGGTGGGATTGGAACCCTCAAGGTCAGAGTCCAGTGAACTCCCTGATGGTGTTCGGCTCATCTTCCACATCTGAGAGGCAAAGGTTCTTGCCCAGCTGCATGGGTATCCCACAGCCCTCAACTGGTGAATTAGCCCCATGACCACGTGCCAGTGGCTTCTTGCAGTTCACTTGCTACCCTTTGCACTCCTCTGTTTGCTCATGGCTGTTAGCATCTGGCTGATGTACGAGGTCAAAAGATCATCCATCTTGTACCCCTGAGGAGGAGAGGGAAGATGTTACCAGCCTCTAAAGCACAGTTTGCAGTCCCTGGCTTGTGCCTCCTGAGCACACTGGCTACCAGTTCTTGACTTTCAAATTTTCAGGTACATTCTGACCGGTTCCACCATTCTTCTTGAGTGAATGTCACCACCACAAGGAACACTGCCCAAACATAACTTGCAACATTGAGACGGCGGAACTCCTTGTCCCAGGATGCTGCTGAGGCTAAGGACATCGGGAGCTTTGGATAGGACAAGAATTTTCAAATGGCCAACAAATACTGAATGCCTCAGATTAGTAACAATCAATACAGAAGGAATTTTTACCCTTTGTGCTTTTGGTTTAAGAAGGTCTAGGAGGAGGTTTGTTGCTGTGATTGTTACTAGGGACAAGCTGGGTAAACGATATTGGTTAAAGGGCTCAAGAGTACCCCTTAAGCCCACACCAGCTTTAATGTGTTTTAAGTCCCGTGATAGGGAGCAGTCCCCCATGCTCCTGAAACAGCAACATCCCAAGCACCTTAGCCTTGCTTGTATGCTGGATGATGGACCAAGTGAGAGCCCTGATTCACTGAGCAGAGTATGGGAAATTCAGAAGAAAAAACCCCTGTTAGTGGCTCTTCGGAGAGACAACTTTCAGCCCAGAGAATCCCTGAGACACAATTTGCTGCCAAAGTCAGGATTTGGTCTAATCTTTAATGTTTCTTACCAGGGAGGTCTCACAGAGCAGCTTGCTTCCTCTCACCAAGTTGCCAATGGTTATGTGGAAGTACGTGTTGCCACTGCTCCAGTTGGAGATCTTGGTGAAGGGGTGAGTGATGAGAATATCCTGGTGGGAACACAAGACTGACACTCAACATGCAAGAGCCTCAAGTTCCATGAAGGGCTGTGCACACTTCTCACGTCCCTGTTCACTTTCCATCACAGCAGACCAAGGCTGTCTACTGTGATGAGACCGATGGGAATGGCAGTGTGATGCAAGACTCCAGATTCTCCAGAGCTTGTGAAGGACTGCCACACTAGAATAACCATGCAGGTGGTGGAATTAACTAGTAGGATCTCATTTACTCAGGCTCTTGTCCTATTGCCTGTGAAAGGATTAAGGAAGGAGTGTGTGCATCCTCCAGGTACAGGGCCCTAACAGTTGATGCTCCCAATCCATCTTTTGTCTAAAAGATCTGGGCTGGCTCTGTGCAACAGTGAATTTCTGCCTCCAGAAAGCTTTCTGTCTATCCAGCCTTTCTAACCAGGCTTGAAGAGAACTCACTAAGTTCTGAACAACATGCTCTTTAGGATGTCTTCTGTGAGGGCTTGGGGACTGGGCTCAGGAGCATCGGGTGAATACCGAAGTTTTGCTTACCTTGGTTTTGGGATCAATGAGGCTGACTCCATGCTTATTGATGGCAATTAGAAGGATTTCTGGATAATTTGGCTCTGTAGTTTGCTGTTGGAAATGAGATGAACTGGTTAGGGGATGTGTCAAGCAAAATCAGACCCCTTCCTATTTCCTCTCTTCCTATCTTCTGACAGCACTGGCTTCTACTGTCCTTGATGGAACTCTAGTGCCACGGTGGATGGTCTGGATTTTGTTTGGGTGGGTAGAGACACATCCCTTGGAAAACCACAGGTTTCCCTTTGCCTTGGCAAAACAGAGAAGGGCTCTTGCATGTTCAGCAGCACAGCTGTGGGAACAGCCCAAATGACTGAGATATACTGAAGCTCTACAATGCTTCTGTCAGTGTAAAGAGGCAGGGCAGCAATAAACAAGTGTATTTGCCCTCTACCAATGGAAGAGTATTACACTTCTTCCCTGTTCCATCAGCATTGTCCCAGTCTGGTTCAGATCTGGAATCCCTCTGTGGTACAGGGCTCCTGATCTTGGCTAAAAGCTGCCAGAGAACCCCCAGGGCAGGTACCTTCACTTCAAAGAATGCTGATCCAAATGTAGGCCACTTGAAGATAATCTTTAGAAAGGCAAGCTTGGCTTCTTCTCTTGTTTTGCCCGCGTGTTTGTTGTAGTATGCCACGATGGACTGCAACAGAGAACATAACACAGATGGAGGGTTTGCACTATCTGGCACCACAGATGTTTGCAGAGAAAGAGCATCAGTTCCACAATGATAGACTTACACAGAAGAGTTTGGGTTGGAAGGGACCATTTAAAGGCCATCTAGTCCAACTCTCCTGCAGTGGACAAGGCCACCTTCCACTAGAGCAGGTTGCTCTGAGTCCTGTCCAACCTGACCTTGATGTTTGGTTCTAGCCTCTATTCCTGTAACACTTCAAAAAAGTGTTGGCTGGTCATCTGAATAGGGTCTGGAACCAAAGCAGGTCCTTCTTAGATAAGCTGAGCTGGTGACTCCATTAAAGAGACTATAAATTTTGATTATGCAATTTATGCAGCAGAGGAGACTAAGAGACCTTCAACCCATAGACGCTGATAGCAGACATGAAACATAAAGGACTTATCAGACTATTTCTTGACAGTGAGACACCTCTAGTATTTTAAGGCTAGACCTGTTTGCACCTGTGCCACAGCTCTCCCTGTGTAAAGCAGGAAGAATTAGCCCTTTACTCAGTAATCAGCGTTAAATGACAGACCACCTCTACACAAGACCGTTTCTTAGCATTTTTCCATCTGGCTTTGCATCCACCACTACAGCCACAGTCTCAGGACAAAGAAAACCCAGGGCAAGGCATGTGTATGTGAACATGCATGTACAATTTCTCCTCTTAGTGGTGCCAGGGAGGCTGAAGCTCTGATAAGGCTCAAGAAGGACCAGGGGTCACTGATTCTGGCAGTCCAACTTCAACACTCAGTGTCAGACAAGTCACCCAAGAGACTGGGCTTCTCCCAGCCAGGCCTGGTGTATGAATCAAGCTGCTGGTTTACCCTTTTCCAGTCATCTGGAGAGAGCTGCCGGATGAGGTCCTGAGGCACCAGCTCCTTCAGGAGTTTGGGGATGCTGGGGAAATAGGACTTGTCATCCTCAAACTTGACCCGGTAGATGAGAGCTGCCAGCTGCAGGACCTCTTCTCGTGAGCACTTGTGGTAGCCACGCAGGTACTTTGGTAACTCCTGCATGGAGGAAAGAACAACAGAAAGATAGAGAGGATGTCTGTGGACCTTTACCCTCAGATGTTAAATACAGTTCGTGGAGGTATCCAGCCCCTGGCTAAGTGGCTGGGCCCTGGGAACATCTGCAAATGGTCAAGTCTTTGCAACCTACTCCTAATCCCTCCCAAGTCTCCACCACTGTTACAGAGTCCTGGCGCACCTGGTAATAGTGGAAAATTGAGTCTGCCATCGAGTCTTTTCCAGGCGTTGTGTTGGTCCACAGTTTTTTCATGAAGAACACTTGGTAGGTGAGGGAAGGCACTATACCTGCACAAGTGAAGCAAATGTAAGAGCGATGGCGTGAGTACCAGCTGGCGATTTGTGTCTGCATCCAGCAGTGCCCATGTGCCATCACAACCTGCAGGGACAGGGGCATTCACAAGGCCAACTGGGCTCTGACTTTGCAGAACAAACCACATCACTGCCATGCAAAGCTTTAATAAGGTGGAAAAAGTTTCTGGGTTCACTTGCACAACCTCACTGATAGTAGCCATGCCTAACACAGGACAGAGGAGTTGTACCCTGGAGGCACCTTGCAGTGTCTTGCAGCCACTGCTAAATTCAGCAGAGCTGCAGCCAGTTCCACAGCGGATGTGGTCGGTGAGGTGAGATGAATCCCACCACTGAAACCTTCGTGCAGGGACTTCCTGGAGAGCTGCCCTCCAGCAGGTGCTTCTCACAGGGGCCAGGACTAGCCCTGGAGCAGAGGTTTTGCTGCTCCTGGATGGACCACCTCCCATGTGATGGACCCAGGGATGGTGCAGAGACCACCATCCCCATCAGTGTGGCCCAACAGATCACAGAATCATTGAGATTGGAAAAGACCTCCAAGACTGAGTCCAACAATTAACCTAACACTGCCAGGAGCACCACTAAACCATGTCCCTAAGTACCACATCTACATTTTTTTGAACACTAGAGGACAGTGATTCCACTGCTTTTGTGAACAGCCTATTCCAATGCTTGTGGCATACTATGTGGTCGATCTTACTTGAAAGGGCTGGAGGAAGGCTGTGTGGGACCCATAATGGCAAAAAGTCATCATTACCATCTTTTGCTGGTCTTGCTTTCTTTATCCAGTCAGTCAGGTGTCTTACAAAGTCGAAGAAGAAATCTCCCTCCGGCACACTGATGACCTGGGGGACATAGCACATAGTCACGAAGGCTGAGCAAGTGAGTCATACAATAGGATCACAGAATATCCTGAGCTGGAAGGGACCAGAAAGATCATCAGAGTCCATCTTCTAGCCCTGAATAGGATATATTTAAGAATCACACCATATACCTGACAGCATTGTACAAATGCTTCTTGAACTCTGTTGGGCTTGGTGCTATGACCACCTCCCTGGGGAGCCTGGTCCAGTGCCAAACCACCCTTTGGGTGAAGAACCTTTTCCCAGTATCCAACCTAAACGTCCCCAGACACAGCTTCATGCCATTCCCTCAGGTCCCATCACTGGTTACCGCAGGGAAGAGATCAGTGTCTGCCCCTCCTCTTCCCTTCCCGAGGAAGTTGCAGACTGCAATGAGGTCTCCTCTCAGTCTCCTCTTCTTCAGGCTGAACAAGCCAAGTGACCTCAGCTGCTCCTCATAAGGCTTCCCCTCAAGGCTCTTCACCATTTTCGTAGCCATCTCTAACAGCTTTATTTCCTTCTTATATTGTGGTGCCGAAAACAAGCGGCAAAACTCCACAGGCAGGGCTGGCCATTGCCCAGCCCATCTCCTGTAGTTGTTGCTCACTGCTTTGTGCTGCTTACACTGATGTGTTATAAACTGATGATGTGAGAAAGCCACTGCCAGCACCTTGCTTCAGGCTCTGTCTCTAATTTCACCCATTACTCCTTATTGCAACTTGTTTCACCACAATTCCTTTCCCTTCCTGATGGCTATCTCCATAGATTTCTCCTAGTTGCCAGAGGCAGCTCTAAGCTGCACATTTTTCTTACTTAGTCCTTTCTTATAAACCCAACTCAGCAACAGGCTATGAGAGCTTTGCCTGTCTGTGCTGTAAGTCCTTTGAGGTGCCTGCTGTAAGTCAGGGCTGTGGGACTGCAAATATCACCTGTATCAGGTCAGATCTGACTTAGAAGTGCCACATAGCTTGTAGAGAAATGCTTCTCACCACGTGGCTCTGGCTCCACCAATGTGTACCCACTGGCGAGTGGGTTGTCCTGAGTACCTCAGGCCTAGCTCAGCCTCTGGGTGGGTCACTCACCTTGTCAGAGATTTTGACGAAGAGGCTGAAGCCCTCAGAGGACTTCAGGAGCAGCCTGTTGGAGATGTTCTGGCAGAAGTCCTTGGCTTTCGTGCTGGATTCCACCTCAAATGCCTACAAAGAGAGGAAGATCACCACTGCTATCTAAGGGTTAATTTCCACTTTTGCTGTCTTTGAGGAGCTCCAGGTGCACATGCACAGAGGGATTTAGATGCCCATCACCAGTGAAATCAGTGGCATTGTGGACTGGGGCTCTGGGCATTGGAAGGGATGTCTGCAGAAGCTCTGTCATGCTACTGCTGTACCATTGTGCTTTGTGATGCTGTATCTATAACCTGTGCTGGCTTATCCAGAGCTCTCCAGGCAATGCAAGAGATTTTTCTGATCTAATGAAGTCTCAGAACTATTTGTTTGAGGGAAGAGGGGTGGGAAAGACAGTGAGAGACCTCCAGGCTGATTTGTCCCAACTGTCTCTCCAGTGATGATGAGGAAGTCAGATTCCTGGCTTAGACCAAGTCTAAGCCCGATGCCCAATTTCTAGATAGCTGAATAGAGGGAAAATTATTCCTGTTTTATGCATATCTAAAGGATGGCATGTTTAAAGGTCTGTCCCATTTGTAAGCACATCTCAATTCTGGTTTTGCCTTTTGAGCTGTGCTCAGCATTTATATTGCCTCAGTTTTGCTCTGCCCACTTAATGAGATTCAGTTCATAGCAGTTTAAGGAATTTAAGCTTCTGACCACCACATGCATAACTGAACCACCAAACCACCAGGACCGATGTTGCACATCCCATGAGAGTATGATCTGGGGGTCAGTTCTGCTAATGCTCTGCAGCACTTCAGTGCAGATGCATGTTGTACTGGAATGATGCTACTCTGCCAGTCCACCTGCTGACTTCCACGGCCAAACAGAACACAGCAAACCCATCCAAGTGCAGAAGTCCCCGCTGCCTCCTTCTACTGGCTCTCACACAGATGCATGTGTATGAAGTAGTGTCATGCTCACTGCTGGTCATGAAGGAAAAAATACTCAAAGTGATGAGAACCCCCAAGAGTTCTCTCAATTCTCATTACAGAATAACAAGGGCACTCACAGCTGCTGCAGAGGAATCATCCTTTTTCTTCCATAGGTGTGAACTGTTTTACGAATACACCCACTTGGAAATACAGAAATTTAGTTTTACCCAAGGGCATGAGGGAAGAGAGAGATGTGAACCTCGAAGGAAGACTGATCAGTAGCGTGAGACAGCAGTATCTGCAAGGACATGCCTATCTGCTCTGGCATCCATATGACTAGCTGCCTTATCAGCATGTAAGATGCTTGGTGAGAGCTTCCTGAGTGCAGGTATGATTTCTGTGTCATCTCAGGTCAGAAGGGGTAATTTCAGTCACCTGCTTGCCAGTGCTGCAATAGTCTGCCCACTCCCCAGGGAGCCCCCTCATGGTACCCCCCTGGACCTCGTTGGGCAGACAGTATCTGTTGGTTTAGGCTCCAAATAACTGAGAGCCAAGGCTTGTGAGCTACTGTCAGTGAATGGATGAACCCATCCAGTTTCCCTCTTTCTGCAGTCATACTATAAAGCCTCCAGTGAACACCAGCAGAGCACTTGTATCTTGAAAAGCACGAATTGCAACAAATCCGAGTAGACAAGGATGGATTTTCCTCGTAACGCTTTGGCCCAGAGGCTTCTGGAAAGGCTGAGCTTTTCTGAATCAGAACCAATATTAGCCTCTTCTGAGATTTTAACAAGAAAATTGACAGTCATCCTGACAGAAAAGAATTTCCTCCTCCCCCATTTACCTCATCGGTGTCATCTGGGAAGTAAACCTTGTGGAAAATTTGGGTCGTTTTGTGTTGAATGGCTTCCACTTCTACCAGATGGGGCGGGTATTTCCTGGATCCATTCCTGCAAAACAGGAGGTGGCAAGTATCACAGCATCATCAAAGCAAGAATTCTTTGTTTAAATCTTCCCTTTTAATGCATATTCTTTTTGAGCAACTTCGGCTACTTTCTTAATATTAAGATTTTTTTTCCTCCTAAAAAGAAGAAAGTGACTTAAATGGACCTGGACGAAGTTAATTAATTTCTATTTTTCTGCACTGCTTATCAGCAACCCAATGTCCCTTTCAGTCAGATTGGTGGAATAGAGAGAGAGGCTGTGAGCTTTCACTGTGTCCCCAGTCACCAAAATATCTCCTAGGTGTATTTTCTCACACATATTTGGATGTTGTGGTACAGTCAGGACTAGGAGGTCTTTTGGTGCCATACCTCAAGGCTTTCTGGAGTCTCTGGATGCAGTCTGCTGCCAATGGGTGGTGTTTCCGGGATTGCAGGAACCTCTGGACATGGGGCAGGAGGATGTTACTTGGAGGGAAAAGGCCTGTACACAACCACAACAGCTCCCAGCCTTTCTCTTCACTGTACCTGCACAAGAAGACACCCAGGAGGAAAAAAATCACTCACGGCACGGACACTTCAGATCTCCTTTGCCCAACATAGTCTAGTGCATTTGGGCCAAGGGGAATGAACAATTCTTACTTGATGTGATTGTCTGTGAGCTGCTTGAGAGTCTGGCAGTAGATTTCATCCTTTAGGGGTTCAGCTTTCAAGGCACCTTCAAATATTTGATCTGTCAGCTCATTGACTGAGCGGGTCCTTTTGGATGGGTAGTCACCCATGTATTTCAGCACTGGTGGGGGGTAGGAGTCAAGGATCAGCTAACTGGGATATTTGGGGAAGCCCCTCTGTTGATGATGTTGTTAAAGACATGCCACACATGACTACAGAAGTGGCTGCAAAGGGATATTCAGGCATCAAACCCTGTTGCCAAGGCCATGTGGACTGGTCTGCATGCACACTGGTTAGGGCTGTGGCCATCCACAGCAGGTTTGTTTTGCAGAGAGTCAGCTGAACCAAAACAGAACAGTGCCAGTGAGTGCGGACCAGCAAGACTCAATAACTGGTCCCCTAATCCTCATTTATTAAGAAGTAGACACACCTCAGATTTCAAGCATGCTTGAGTAGAGATTTACGGCGCAGACCCATCTCCAAGCCTATGACATGGTCCCACAGCCTTTAAGAGGGACCACAAACCTTTCTTTGGGCTTTGCTTGGGGTCCTAAAGAGCCTGTTCAGCCCTTTGCCTGTCAGACCTGTTGCCCAAGGGCACTCCTAAGCAGAGGAAGGATATCAATAAAGGCCATACAGGCTTCTTGGGACAGCTCCTCACTGCCCAGGATCTTCTTCAGCAGTGGCTGTTTGATGGGCTCCCGGGTGTAACACCACAGCTTGTCCTTCCCACGGCTCTTGGTGATCATGACCCGGCTGAGGGTGTGCTTTGGAGGTGGTCTGGTGGCAAATACAAAGTAAGAGGTAGAGAGATTACAGGGATAATAGGAGCAGCTTATGGCCAATGTTTCACCTAGGACAGTTGCTCACAGCACCTGGCTAATGAACTCTTACACCAAATGGGACATCACAATTTAGCAAGTATCCAGCTCCAGTTCTGCCCAAAGATAACCACTTGTACTTTCCTGTGGCTCAGAAGAGTCTCTTAGAGACCCTACCCCAGTACTGACACCACAATCACCTATCCTATTGCAAAAAGCTTCTAATCACAGGAATAATGATGGCAATGAATGGTCAGGGCAGCCACACTGAAAGAGTATCACCTCGCAGTATAAACCTGACAAGGGGAAGACATCCCAGAGGATCTGATCTGCCTGTTTGGATTGCCAGCCCATCCAAACAGAAATGGGAGCTTTGGTCAGCTGCATACAGCAGTGGTGCACATTTCAATTTTTGGAGCTGAGATGAAAATGCCTGTATAGTCTAAGCACATCCTCCCACATAATATTAAATTTCACATTGCTACACCTCTGCTGAGAAGAAATCTTTTATAAAACCTTGTCTGTGGAAAACCTGCTGTTCAAATGTCATGACCTAAACCAGAGGTTGCAGTTGTACAAAGTCGCACAATGCGGTATTCAGAGTCTTTTCTAGCAGCAAAATTTTCCTGATTCCCAAGCTACCTGCAGATGGATTCCTATAATTTTTGAGAATGGTTGAAAAAAATCACCTAAAATAATCATAAGAAAATTCCTCCAAGGTGTATGGCTTTACTCTCTCTTCACTGTCTGAAACTGCCATCTGAGAGGTCCTGATAACATCTTGTCGTTGGTCGGGGGTCATTGTGACCAGGGCCTGTGGGATGAAAAGCTCTCTGTTACCTGATATTTGAAATAAAATATATCTGATGTATTCCAAGAGAGGAAGCAGATTCAAAACAAGAACAGTGAAAATGAGAATAATCCATCAATTCCCATTAACAGTCAGTTAGAACTGTGCAGTTGGAATTTCTCTGTGCCATTCTTAGTCACTAACGCAAGGAATAGCAAATGCTTCCATAGTGTGGATCCTTTCCTAAGGAGGATAATGTGCTCTGGAACCTACAGATCCATATGTGAATGTAGCAGCTCTCTCCAACCACAAATACACCCTTAAGCAATCAGGCCAGCTGGAGTGATTTAGCACAACACATGGATATTCCAAGTCGCAAGTGTGTGGTGTCCTGAGTGCCAAGATCAGAAGAAAGGCTGAGATCACTTTTGCCTTGGACAACTTGTCACCTCTCTCATCCACTTTGGTTTCTGCCTTACATTCAGGGAGACTCTGGCCAGATCTAAGCACTTCAGGAAGGCTTTGACCTCCCTGGGCATTGTACCAAGTTGCGTAATTCCGTAAGACTGCTTACCACAATCTCCAGCGGAGGCATGGTGACTGTAGGCAAGACGTAGACGGAATCAGTTGGGAAATCCCCTCTCTGCTTGGTCCGTTCATTGAATCCATTAGCCCACCCCGAGTTCATCACTTGTTCTCCTGTGTCCTGGTCCAGAACTATCAGGTCTCCTTTAAGGAAGCTGAGGAACCCAGATTCTTCTCCCACTGCAAAAAACCCAACCATTGGTTTGAATTGTTTTTTTTCCCAAATTTCTCAGGAATATTAAATCTACTTATATGTTTACCACTGAGCTGGACTATTTACTTGCCTGGGTTTGGGTTGTCTTGGAGAGTGACCACATATTTGGATCGCTTCCTTAGTCCTTCAAGGAAAGTCACCACCAGATCCCGGATATCCTCTGCATTGTTGGAGGTGAAAGTGTATTCATCACCTTTAATGGTGGCCAGGGTGAAACTCTGCCCTTGCAGCTTTCCTCCTCTGGGATGTATTTTTATAGGAGACATAAACATGAAACATAATGACATCCAGAGGCAAAGTCTGAAAAAGACTGATTTATGGTGAGTTTGCCAGCCAAGTCTATTTCTCCTTACCTGCTGCTTGACACAGCTGTGATCTCTGGGAAAGAGAGCTCTAAGAGAACCTGCTCCTGTTCATCCACAAAGTACACCCCTGTCCAGTTGACAGCTACAATCACATCATTTTTAGGCAGGCTTGGCCCTGGGTTGAAGACAAGACATTCAATCAGTTCATGAAGGGTCTTAGAACACAGAATATGTTTCAAAGGAGGATGCAGTGATCAAAAAGCTCTGTGTGTTTTTAGGGGAGAGAAATAGTGGCAGACCCACAGCCTGAGCCACTGCTAATCAGGATGCACCAAAAAACAATGCGTCCAAAAAAGACTAGCTAGATGGTCCCCTTCTTGTCTGTGGAATCCCCATCTCTCCTTTCTTTTCCTTTAGAGCACCTCGTCCTCTGGGCATGTGCTCTACTGACTCACCTGAGAATTTGAAGGCTTCATAAAACCGAGAAAACAGCAAAGGCCACTTGAAACGTGCAAAATCCACTACTTCTTCCTTGACCTTTTTTGGGTCTGCCCTCTTCTGAGTATAAATTCCCTACAGAAAAAGTAAACCACAACCAACATGAAGCAAAACAGAGTTACATCCAGGAAGAGAGCAAGGAAAATCAATCGCTGTAACCTGACGATTTCAGAACAAATATTAATGGAGGTCTCAGTGTGGCTAAGGGCCAAATAAACAACTACAGGAACAAGTGATGAAGTGACAAGTGACTTTGGGCAAAGTCCTGGCCTTCAGTGCACACTTCAGGGAATAATTTGACTTAGAGAAGGCTGGGCAAGCATCTGGAGTGACCAGTCTCAGTGAGGTTAGTCTCAGTTGACCTTGGATTTCCCTAAAGTAAGTGTTTACTTTTCCGCTTGACATTCCTTTAGCTGGAAGCGGACACTCATCAGCCCTTAAGCCCCTTATTTAGGGCATCCTTAGACACCTGACACCTCCATACAAAGCTGACAGGCTGATGGAGGATGTGCAAGATCCGAGTGAATCCCTGTGTCTCAACTGACCGTTGAGGTGAGACTCCTAATGCACATGGAGATGTTTACATAGTAGGGACCCTAATCTGAAGCTGGCTCCTGATGTTAAATGAATGCCCATCCTCATGCCCAGGAACATCACGCCTCATGAGTGGTCATGAGTACTGGGTAATGAGTTATGGAAACTGTTGCCATGTGAGAGTGTCACAAATGTTCTAACTGAAGTCAGGGAGGTTTTATACAATGCTTGGCACAATAAAGTCCTGGCAATCTTGTGTAACAGGAATGTCACCCCAGAAATGGCGTTTTGCATCTCACAGGAAATCTTTGCAGGTTGTCTTCTGTCAGATCTTGCATAAAAACCAGTAGTAAAGCTGAATATGGTTAGTACAAACCCTGCCCCTTCTCACTGATTTAGCTTTGGGCCAGGCTAAGAGCTGAGCTATGATGTCTGACATATGTTTAAAAGGCACATGAAGCTACTGAAGCATGATGTGGTGGTCCTCCACAGGCGATCTACTGTCCCCACCTTTTTATGTGCAGCTATAATGAGCTGAGCCCATTTTTCCACTGTTTTTGAAGCTGTGATCTCTCTGTCCGGAATGTAGGATGGAATTAGATTTAGCAGCCTTTCCAGTACCATCTCTGACCCATAGTCCACGTAGTACTGCTGGGAAGCCAGTTCTGCCAGATCTTCCTCCTGTGGGAGCCAAACAAACCAAGTTAATGCTGTTACCAAGTCATCACAACATCCATCCTCCACGACTCCTGTTGTGGAGGCTGGGTGTACTACAGAATTGTGTGGGGATGCTTCTTTTTGGCAGAACTTCACCTTTTGCAGCTTTTTGCACATCTAAAGTTCAAGACGTTAACTACTAAAAGCTATGATTAAACCTTAACACATTCAGCACCACACAAAACTGTACTGTGTGGCAACATTTGCCCCAGTATGTCCTTGCAGATCAATCTGTTTCTGATGCCTGCAGTAGTCAGCAGTGGATGATTTTGTTATGGCAGACAAAGCTTAATGATTGAAAACCACATATATCCATAATTTCCCACATTTGGGAAGCCCAGCAACTGCACCTGTGCATAATGCAGAACTGTAAAACATCCTTTAGTGCAGCTGCATTTCAAGCACTTGGTGTGAAGCAACACAGCTACTCAAATGGTAACAGCACAAGGAGACCAGAAGCAGCAGAAGGTGTGGGAGAAAGGGCAGGACTTCTGATGGGATAAAAGAGCTGCAGTTAATTCAACACAGATGTGAAAAGATGATTTAGTTTCCAAAGTGGCTGGATTCTACCAGATCACAGGAGAATGGTCAGGTGTTGCGGAAGAGAGATGTCTTCAGTTTGACACTGGATGATATTAAACAGAAGCAAAATCAAAAAACCCCACACAACCCCGCAAAAAGTTGGCTGTGTGCCAAAAAATCCCAGCCAAAACCCATGATGGACATTTTCAGAGATTTTGATGTTTCCTGAAATGCTAATTTCAGTGACACTGGAATAATTCTGTAAGCTCACAGATACTCTAATGCCGTAAGTTTATGCTGCCAGTGTCTGTTCAGTCTTTGGCAACATAACTGGGTTTGTATTGCATGGCTGAGGTCTGGATATCCTGCAAATCATCTCTCATGCCTAAGGCTTGGCAGGATTCACCAAGCAGGGTTCTGCTGTGTACTCCTGGTCTGGTGATCTGGTTACAGACTACCTGTGGCCCTCCAAATTGAGGTGGATGGATGAAGTGCCTGTTCACTCTCCCATCCAAAATTCACCAGGAAAGAGTGCTCATGCAGCACATGGAAACATCCAAGACCAGTCAAGAGGATCTGATTGCTGTATCTCCTGTTTTCCAAGTGAATACCAGAATGCCCAAGCTAAGGGCTGTCCAGTGAGGAATATTTATCATCTCCCCTTTGTTGTAACCTATTTCACCATCTCAAAGATACTTGTTGGACCAGACTGGGAGCTGCTGAGGTCACATACCTTGTCACACCGGTACTCCCCAAACTTCACCCCTCGCACGATCTGTTGGTAGATGAGATTGGTGGCCACGTTGTCCTCACTTGGGTTGTGCCAGGGAGTGAAGATCTCCTTCCTGAAGAAGAGCCGCCACGGCGCGTTGCGCTCCTGCGCTCCCTGCTCCTTGGCGTACTGCTCGCACTGGGACACAGCATCCATCACGTGGTCATTGCCACTCCCCAGCGAGGACACCTAGGCAGGGCAGAGGGAAATGTGGCACTCACCTGACCAAATGCAGACCTTTTGAGGTAGATAGATATATTTTTGAGTCACTCAGACAGACTACCTTTATAATCAAAATAATTAATGGTTCTATGTCATCCACCAGCCGAGACTGAATAATTACGCAGCATGGCTGAGTGAGCCATTCCATTTTGAGCTCCAGTTTCCCAACCAGATTGATAGGAGACCATCAATATGAATCAGCAGAGGCAATGGTCCCATTTTAAACTATTGTTGATTCATACTGTGCTTTGAAACACACTGTTTCAAAGTCATGGACTTGGATCCAACCTAGCTAAGCATCAGAGAAACCCAGAATAAAAAAGCCTGTCCTGTTACAGAAATTTACCTTTCTTCTCACTGGGGTCAGCAATAAAGCCCCCAAAGCACTATACCCCCTCAGACTTAGTATCCTTTGCTGAACGTCTCCTCAAAAAAGATGAAGACAGAGTATAAACCATTTTCTTCTCCACCTAGAGGCAGAGGTGGCCACATCTGCAGGTGAGAATATACTTCATCCTGTTACATAGGAGCTGTTAGAATACTTCATTTCCATTGATTTGTAGCTGTTTTTTCACCTGATAAAGTTTTACCCTAGGTCTATTTTCCATTCTCATTTAACTCATCTTTATTTTTACAGAATTTCTGAAAAAAAAAATCTGAAAAAAATGTATGTTTTTAGGTTAAATAAATCAGGTTAAATGCCAATGTAGGTATCGTAGTTTGGATTTTAACTCATTTCAGAAGCTTAATTTCAACTGCTAGCTTTCCAATTAAATTTAATTGGCTCCCTTGCATAAAAATCCAGGTAGGTTGTTTTACCGGAAATTCATCTCTAATAAGCTTAACTGAGAGTAAGAGAATAGCATCACATAAGTATGTAGGAGGAAAGGAATTTCTGAAGGTTTCTGGTCCGGCACACTGGTCAGAACAGGTGCATCTTTGAATGGGTTTCTCTGTGCATTTTCCTGTTAAATTCTGAATATCTCCAAGGACAGAGATTTTCCTATAAGCCAGCTGCAGAGTTTGACTACTCTTACTGTGAAAATCATGCTGACATTTGCACTGTAGAAATAATCCTTCTGCCTTCTGGAAGTTATGTGACAGCAGGGAGAACCTCCCCCTTCTTTCCCAGAGCTATTCAGGAACAGAACTTAAGATATACCTTGTCAAAAAGTGCAATGTAGAGTGAAAAACCAAATCGGTCCTTCAGGCTGATTTTGTCGGCCAAAGAATTACAGAGCTCTTTAGCAGTTGTTGCAGAGTCTGTCAACAGTGTCTTTGTTGTCCCATCCATAAATGTGACAGGCAGCATGATCGGTTTCTTGGACTTGGTTGCCTAAAGGATTAAAGTCAAACTTTATAATGCTATGTGCATTTCAATACTGTTTACCTGCATACTCTTCCACCCCACTCTGGTAACAATTTATTAATTCCTGATCCCACTGACTGCCTGCTTTTCAGTGCTACCGTACCATATTTATCAACAGGATAATGTACGGTCAGCCACTGGAAGCACTTGGAAGTCAGAGATATTTTATTTAATAAATTCAGTCATCTAGGTGCCTAATCCAGTAAATACAAGCATGCCTAGGAATGCTCATGGACACTGGAGCGCAGCTGTATATGCCTGCAAACCAGTTTAGAAAATGAGTGATTTCTGCACAAACTGTCTGTTGCAGCTATAATTATCCCCAAACAAGTCCCAGGGACCTCTCACAGGAGGAAGTTTGCCTGCAGCCACCTTCATCCGGAAGACAGTTTCCTAGAACGCACAGGGGCTTGCTCTGTGCCAGCTGGCCTCGATGCTCAACAGCACTCTCAAGTACATTTAATTTACAAAGATTGATGCAGCCAAAGGGACTGATCTTCAACATACTCTGGAGCAAAGCCAGGATGTACGGGGAATGCAGTATGTCGGAATTACCTGAAAATTCTTGACAGAAATAGGCATTTTGTCACCCCACATTCTGTCCTGACAGAGATGTGGTTCTTATGACAGTGCAAGGCTTCAATCCTGAGCCCCAGTTGCCTGGGGAGGACATGGAGGGGCTCATACCTGCAGCTCCAGCCAGCTGGGCGGCTGTGTCCTTGTCCCATTGGCAAACGTCCGCCTCAGCCTCTCTTCACAATAGGGAGCATAACCTGGGGGGCCTCCGTTGATAAAGTTCCTTAAATACTGTTGGCAGCAGGGAACACATTGTTTAGACCTTTGGCTTAAGAGGACAAGCACTTGCAAAGGTTAAAAAGTAATGCTTTATTGGAGAAAAGCCCTCTGTGACTAATGACAGTGACACCACTCAGGCTTGGATGTTCCTACATCACATCACGGGAAGCTGCGAGAGAGTAGGACAGGACAGTCTGCACCCCTGCCTTGTTCTTCTACTGTGCATTTCTGGCCTCAGAGGAGGTAAGATACCAGACTAGATAGACCTCTGATTGAAGTCAGAGCAGCAGCTTTTCTGTTCCTGCTGTTGCTGCCACTGATTTCTATCTTTGTATTTTAAAGATGTATTATAAAATGTTATTGAATGTTGGCCAGAAAGATGGGAGTGAATGAAAAAAGATGTGTAAGTAATGATTCAGGGGAATTGTAAGTGAATGCCAGTCAGAACACTTTGCTGCCAGCACAAAAGATCTTTCACAGTGACAGTAAACAGATATTCCCTTAGTCAGATTTTAAATTGCATTTTGGCCTAAACCAGAATTTGAAGCACTTTAGTGTATGTTAAAAATACAACCACATTATTGTGGAGAAAATTAAATCCAGTGATTTCCACAATATGAAAGATAATAGACTTAAAAATATTACACAGGCATCTTGGCCAAAATGCTAGGTAAAACTAATAATTTCGTAAATCAAATTTTTTCTGAGAGGCTTTATAGATAGATAAAGAGTTCTCTGAATGATAACACACAGCTGTGCCTTCAGAAACACAGACTGCTTTATAACACTGTCAGCCATAAATGACATGGTTAGAGAGACAGGTCTCTCTGTCAATCATAACTTACAGGTATTTCATAGTGTCACAGTCAGGTTATAGGGATGAGAGCTGCTGCAAATGATCGTAAGCAGGCGATGCAATTTAGAAGTGTAGTTTTAATTATGCTATTGCTAATAACGAACTATGCAATTAGATTTTTTTTCACATTCCTACTTCCTTGTGACTGAACCTTCCAAACTAGGCCCACTGTTGGCTGAAAGAAAAGTGCAAAGAATGGGAGTGGTAATGTGTCTTGGCCCACGCTTAACATATGATGTGATAAAGGTGTCTAATGGGATTCAAAGCACAACTTGAATATGTGGGAACTGGAATACATATTGAAGACCTGCCTCATTATCAGTGATATCCTTCTCAAAATGTTCAGCTCTAATTGATACTTTTGAATGACAGCATCATAGAAAGAAATGGATCCCATCCAGTGGGACTTGGACATGCGTAACTGTTGGGCCTGTGTGAACCACATGAAGTTCAGTAAGGATAAGAGCAAGGTCCTGCTCCTGGGCTGGGGCAATCCCAAGCACAAACACAGGCTAGGCAGAGAATGGAGTGAGACTAATCTTGAGGAGAAGGACTTGAGGCTGTTCATGGACAAGAAGCTAAACATGACCCATCAATGTGAGCTCACAGCCCAGAAGCCAACCGTGTCCTGGGCTGCATCACCAGCAGTGTGGGCAGCACAGTGAGGGAAGGGATTCTGCCCCCCTGCTCTGCCCTCGTCAGATCCCACCTGGACTGCTGCAGCCAGCTCTGGGACCCCCAACACAAGAAGGACACAGACCTGCTGCAGTAAGTTCAGAGGAGGCCACTAAGATCCTCAGAGGGTTGGAGCACCTCTGCTACAGAGACAAGTTGAGATAGTTGGGGTTGTTCAGTTGAGAGAAGAGAAGGCTTCAGGGAGACTTTAGAGCAACTTTCAGAACCTAGAGGGGCTATGAGAGAGCTGGAGTGGGACTTTTGATAAGGGCATGGAATGACAGGACAAGGGGAAGTTGCTCTAAACTGAAAGAGGGCAGGTTTAGATTGGGCATAAGGAAGAAATTCTTTCCTGTGGAGGTGGTAAGGCACTGGAACAGGTTGCCCAGAAAAATTGTGTCTGCCATCCCTGGAAACATTCAAGGCCAGGCTGAATGGGACTCTGAGCAATCTGGTCTAGTGGAAGGAATGCCCTCCCGGCAGCAGGGTTGAACTAGATGACTTATAAAGATCCCTTCCAACCCAAACCATTCTATGCCTCTGTGATTCTATGATCCTGTGATTCTACGATTCTATGTCTGAGTCTCCAGAACTACTTATAAATTATTTCTGATAAGTGCTTCACTATCCTAAAGTAATCTTCTGTTATTAAAGATTTAAACCAACATGACTTCCTGTGCCATACTTCTCAGATCTCATTTCCACATATAATTTAATTTTCTGCGACTTTGCCAGTGATTTATCTTCTTTATTAGATTTCACACTGACAAGGCCTGGGGATGAAGGAGGCATTTCTATTCTTGGCTTCAGCTCTTTCAGTGCTGAAGACCCAGTACCTAATCTGATATCTATGGAAATTAATGGAACATCTTTATTTCCAGTCAGGCACTGGAACAAATTGTCCAGGGAAATGGTGGAATGACCATCCCTGGAAGTGTGCAAAAAAACCGCAGATATGGCACCTTTGGACATGTTTTAGTTGTAGGCTTGGCAGTGGTTGGACTTGATCTTAGATGTCTTTTCCAGCCTAAACAATTCCATGACTCTGTAACTCCTTTGGAAAGCAGACTGTTCAAATCTAGGCAACAAAACTTTGCCCAGAAAAGAGAAAAGCCTTAAGAACAACCTGATTTTCAAAAGAGTCAGCCACTCAGCATCTCCCACTGACTTCAGTCTTGCTGATCCACAGTGCATGCTGATTATATGTCCTCTCATGTGGCTGTTCGGAATTTGGTGTTTTCAATATGACACATGGGTGGGGAACGTAGTATCATTCAGAAAGCACCTTTGCAAATGTACTTCCACGTAAATTAAATCCTTCCCTTTCTTTGTGCATTTTTTTTTTTAGTATAAATTTATATTTATAATTGGCTGTGTTCTATTCCTTGCCAGTTTTGGTAGAGTAGATGCCTGAGGTCATACTGTCAAAGCCAGTAGATGCTGATTGCACAGACCTTTGCATATGAGAAACAGGAGAGAATTGTAGGCTATTCTGGTTGTTTAAATTCCACTTGCAGCCTCCCACAAACAAATTTCCTGCCAGAAGTCACTCAATCATATCTTCAGTTATCTACAGTGCAGGAGACATCATCTAATTTGGTTGTCTACATTACCTTTAGAGTCACGGGAAAGAGAGAGTCACTTCTCAGGAGTGACTCATCTGATTCACATTAGACACTGAACTTGGGATCATGCACACTTTCCTTAGGAACTTTGTCATCTTCATTTCTGGCAAAGATGGGGATTCCCTCTACTGTGAAACCCAAGAGAAAAGCTGGTCCCATGAGTGGAAAAGAAAATGTATTGGCAGACAATTCATGAGACAAATGTCATCTACAATTTACCTTCACAAACTTCTCAGAAGGAGCAAAACACCCCACACAGAGGGACATCAGGATCCAACCCCTAGCATGGCTGCTTTTGGATGGGTTCTGAGTCAGCTGCTTGCAGATTTGACAGTAGATTTCATCCCTACAATAGGAATTAAAAAATATAATTAAAAGTTAAACTATAAAAAAAAGAGGAATTATTTAACATTAATTAATTTCTATTAATAAACATAAACACATAAATTGGCTAAACCAGAGATGTGCAAGTGGCCTTCATTTGACACTTTCCAATTTTTGCATGCTTCATTTAGCAGCTGAAATGAGTTTGAGTTTTTCGTTAGCAGACCATTAATAATATTTGGACAAGCAAGAGAGATATAATGGTCAAATGGAAAACAGAGTAGCGAGGAACAAGAGTGAGCATTTAAAAAAACAATCCAGTGTCATTAGGACTTTCAGAAATGTTTGAATCCCTTTGCATGGTCTTTCCACTGAGCCTGATATGGACAGTAAGCAACATGATCCAGCCCAGCCTGCATTATGCAACATAACCATAAAAATTATAAAACAAGAGCTTTGTAAAGCTGCAGATAATATCAAACTTGTTTGAATAGCTCAAGAAAAGCTCAAGGAAGAAGGAATGGAAAGAATGGCATATTCATGCCTTTGTCTTGATTTCTAACCTTAAGGCTGGCCTGAGGATGCCATTACCAATAATGAAATGGAGCTTCTCCAGGTTGGAAGTGGGTCGGTCTTCAAGCATGCTATTACCCTGCAGTGTAGACTCACCATCGTGAAGTCTCTTTGTCACCTGCCAACCAGACATATTGGTCTCTTTCAGGACAGTCAGTTACTGTGTTCCCCCCCTCCCCATCCCAAGTGTGTGGTGCTCCCCCAGGAGGACTCCTCCACCAGCCAGGAGGGCTCTCAGAAGTTCTTCAATCTAGGATTTTAACAGCAGTGGGAGGGTTTGATTGTGTTGGCCTTAATCATGTGTGGGTAAAATTAAAAATGGGCCTGTCTAGTCACACTTCCACCTGTTTGGTCCTTTCCCAGGGTTTGTACAATGACACCCTTCCATCCCAGCTCTGAGCTGGTCCTGCTGCTGGGACAGGGCCATCAAGAGTCTTTGGAATAAACCCGTCTTATCGCCAAGGAGGATCTGCCCCTTTAACTTAATCATATTAAAATAATCATCAGTGTTTTGGCAAAATGGACCCATATTCCCCATGCTAATGATGCAGCTGAAAATGCATAAGCATGGTGCTGTTTGTGAAAACAAGGATGGCATTCATCTGCCTACCAGCTCACTGTCTCAGCTAGTCCACCCCATCTCCATTTAGAGAGATGAACATTTCTAGAGTGTGTTCAGAGCCAATTAGGGTGAGCTGGATTGGGTCCTGTTTCTCCCCACTGACTCTACAGGAAAGGAGGGTGAATATCTGACAGAGCAATCTTCATGCTCTCAAGCAGCTATAGCCAGGTGAGACTGTACCTGCTCTGAAAATGGGCAATCCATGAATTGTTTCCATCACCCCCACCTGAAAGATTTATCATTCCTCACTCTTTTAAGAGGGCATTTCTCAAAAGCTCTCAGCTTGGGGTAACTGCTCCCATGGGGAGTTTTGTCCCTGGCACTGGAGTGGAGCCGAGGATGGGTGAGTGCTGTTGGAGACCCCACCTCTGCTATCTATGCCACAGTAGAGGGCAGGAAACTGAAAGCAGGGATAACAATCAGACCATCACAGAGTGGTGAGAGGTATCGGCAGCTGGATGGAGGGCTGTGAAAGAGGGGAGGGAAGGTTCTGGATGGATGGAGAACAGGAGCCGAGGGGAGGCCGGCGCGAGGTGCAGAATGACTCAAGGAGACACGGGAAGCCAACCTTTCCCCTTAAACACTCCTTAAATCTTTCAGGCAGAGAGACAGGTAGCGCCAAACCCAGAGGAGGGCTGGTTCTATGTTGTCTAGGGAAAAGCAGAAGAGAGTCAGAGAGGGCTGCAGACAATCCAACGGCACTTGTGCTGCCAGGCGGCCAAGCGTCTCCCCTCACCTCCTCCGTCAGTTTGGATTTCTTCTTGAGCGTTAAGGAGACCAGTTTGTGCCGCACACTGTTCTTCTTGTGCCCATCAATGTGAGTACTCTGCAAAGCAAGAGGGGTGGATGCAAAGTGGTGAGACGCAAGTGCTGAACAAATGCTCTCCCTGCCTCCTCTGGGCTCCTGCAAAAGGCCTTTAATTCTGAGCAGAGAGTGAGATGTTTTAGAGGCTAGTGGGAATCAGAAGTCTGGACCCATATTCCTGTGCCCCTTGATAACGCAGGGCTGGCTCTGAATTTTGTAGATATTTACTAATCAGTAAGTGTCCCTCAGATCAAAATTATATATTGGGAACATCTGAAAAAAGTTATGTTGAATACATGGCTGATTCCTGCTTAACCCAGGTCCACCCAGTTCTGCTCTATGACAGTGGAAATGAGAGGAGCAAGACCACTCTCTGAGACAAGCAGGTTTTTAGCTGGAAGCCATCGAGCCAGGGATTCATGGACAAGTAGTTACACACTGTGGTTTCATAACTTTTAACCAGCCCTGTGCTCTATCAGGTTTTCCAGAAGAATACCTTTGATGTGGGACAGCTCCAAGCAATGACTGTATATCATCAAATTACTTGCTTTGTACTTTTATAGCAAACTTTTGGACCCAGTTTATCTCTCTCTATTTAAACAGCTTTGAAAAGACCATGATTTCACACCCAATCGACACTTTGAGTCCTGTGGCTGTGATGGTTTATATCCATTTTAAACATGAGTTGGTGCTGTAAACCTGGATTAGCATATCATTTCACTCAGGCATCTTTTTGTACTGTGAAGAGATGATGTAACCACAGAGAAAAAGGACAGCTGAGATTTTCCTTCTTTTCTGTACTACCTGATATCTCGATTGGCCAAAATAAGTCTTTTGTAATAAACAAGTAAGAAATTATGGGTAGAAGGAATGAAATGTGATTCTTGGTGTATATTTTTACAGAATTATGATCCTGAAGCTACTCTTATCAGATAATTCACTGGAAGTGCTGAATGGTATCATAATTTCTAACAATGAAGAGATTTGTTAATTTACCTCTGCAAATGCTGCAGAGATTTGTCAAGAAAACTTCTTGAAAATTAAACAGTGACATCCAGAAGATGCCAATAGCAGATAATATCTTGTCCTATTGAATAAAGTAATTGCCAAAGACGAAAATGTATCAGCACTGTGGACATTAATTTATCCAAAACAATGTTTTGTCTGGGAAGGATACTAAGATGAAGTCCTCCAGTAACATCCAGAAGGCACTCAGGATGCAATAGGGATTGGGTTTTTTTTAAATTTTTATTTCCACAACTTAATCTCCTGGTAACTAATTACTTCCTGCTCCAAGATTAAGGGCAGATTTTTAATTTAGTCTCTTCTGACTCAGGGCAGATCAAAAGGAAATCCCCAAATAAGAAACATAGGACATTGCATTCCCCCCTGTATTTTAGCCCTGTGGGGTGGAGGAGAGAGATCAAAGTCCCATGAGAGATAACAGGGCACTTCCTTCACTGGGGAATATTCAGCTGGCGGACATTCAGTTCTCCCTGTGAGGAAGGGACAGGATCACAGGCAATTCTCCCTTCGCAGCATAAGCGCAAATAAAATCAACAAACTGATTGCCTGCAGCAAACCCCACAAGTTGTTTCTTCCCAATACATTTCAATATCCAACACCTAATAATAACAACATCTCTTACTGCTGCAGCTGTTACCTCTCCTTCTCCCTGCAGAGCCTGCAGTTCTTTCTTATAGGTCTTCTTCCCAAGAGTCTCATAGATTTTTGTCATTACAGGTATCTTCTCACCACCATCACTCATGGCTGTGTGATATTTCGGCTCAGGGAGGTCTCCCATGAAACGCAGGATAGTGATCCATACAGCAAGTGCCGCCTATTTGAAAGGAAAGTTACACCCCATTAGCTCACACCAGGGCACTGGAGGGGGTGGTCAAGCCATGCTGAATCCATCAGAATCCTCACCATGGTCCCTCTGCACATCTGCAGGAGGTAAAACACTTCCCTGTGTCATGTAACAGTTTCACCTGCAGCGCATATCCTCTCTGAGCATGCTGGGCAGGCTGCTGGCTGGGACCACACAGTCAGGCTCTGTGTTCGTGCCACCATGAATGTGTTTGTGAACCCTACAGGGGGTTTGCTTCTTGATAGGAGATGCCAACCTGATCAAGGGGCAGAGACTGGCAGCTCCTAACCCACTGCAGGAGGGGAAGGAGAACCACAGTGAAGGCAAGTTCATGGATAATGTAAAGTGCATTATAGCCATGCAGATTCAATCCATTTCTGCTCTTGTACTGCTGGTTATGGGACAAGCAGTTCTTCTCTTCTGCAGCTCTGCATTGGTGCGTATGGCAAGGTAAGAAGCAACTCTTCCAACCCCCTAAAAGCTTTATAAGAGGTACTGAAGCAACAATTTCCATTGCTCATGCCCTGAGCCCAGAGCACCTCACTGTCTTAACACAAATACCAAGGTACAGAGAGGGACCCTCCTCTCTAATGCTCCATCCCTCTAATATTCACTGTCTTACCAGCACTCAAAGCATACTGGTGTGACAGTGGCCATGGACACATGCAGCAGATGAGCGTATCCCAAATGGAAACTGCTGGTGCCCCTTGGCTGGGGAGTGTTGTGGTGAAGGAACCAACCAGGAGGCCACAGGGCCCAGAAACAGAGGTTTGGTGGGCTGGTACCAAAGAGTAAAACCCCATTCTGTGAAGATGGCTTCTACCTTTGGATTCCTAGGATTCCTGAGGGGTGGTTCTGTCTACAGTTGACAGACACCTCTGGTGTCCCCTAGGGGAAGGTTTCCTGACCGGTCCCACCCTTCTCCTCTTCCTATGGGTCCCTGTGGTGTCACCCCGCCCCCTTCCCTGCATCCTTTATAAAGCCCTGATTACTGTGCCTTGCCCTCTTCGGCTTTCGGACCATTTGAGGGTGCTGCTACAATACCCCCGTGGATCACCGGCCGAGAGCCACCTCTGCTCACTTCATTTCTGGCCGCGCCTGGGCTATCCACAAGCCCCAGGCACGCTAGGCTCCATGCCCTCCACCACACGGGCTGGAAGGCTGGCAAGCGAGGCACCGAGGTGCCCCGGGGCGTCCTTCCTTTGTGTGGGACACGCCTGGACCAAGCTGCTGCCATCTCAGCCCAGCCAGCGTGCCGGTGGCGCATTTAATATTAATATAGGGGAGTTACCCAGACTTGCTCCAACCCACCCAGCCCTGCTCAAGGTTTTTCATCCCCTGCCTCACCAACTGGTCTCCTTCATCTTCATGGTACAAGAGAGGCTGCTTGAGGGGCCGGCGGATGTATGTGTGTGTTGTTGTGCCCTGGAAATATGTGGCAGCAAACTTGGCAAATTTGTACTCTGAGAGGTCTTCCTCCTCCTCCTCAGGGAGAGGCAATGCTGCATCCAGGTCCTCTTCCTCCAGCTCCTTCTGGACTTGCTCAAGATCCTGTTGTGGAAGGACATGTCAGACACTCAGCACAGCTTTGGATATCGAACTACCATTTCCCTTTGGGCCTGACTTTTCTGCCAGTCTGATTTCCAACCCAAAAGCTGGAGGGAAAACATGAAATATAGCTCTAGAGCCCATGCAAAGCCCAAGCTCCAAAGGACACGCCTGTGCCCGGGAATGTCCCCGGAGCAGTAGAAGAAGCAACAAGCACGGCCCCACTCATAGCACGGGAAAAGGATGTCTAAGAGCTAAATGCTATGAGCTGTGATGAACCTAAAAGGAAAGATCTCAAAGGCTACAGGTCCTTGCTGACCTTATAGTGCTATTGCTCTCCTCCATTTGGTAGTCCCTGGGAAAGCTGCCAGTCTGCCTGCCCATCTCTAGCCACAGTACAATAACCCTCTGGGGCCACATAGGAGAGCCTGGCCTTGAAGGAAGCCTTCAGAGAGACACTTTTTTATTGCTGTACTCTTCCTTGATCTCTTAATGTTTTGCTAATGCCTTTCGTGTGATAGTCAGGCTCATGTACATCTCCAGTACCTCGAAGCCATTGGGTGCCTGTCCTTCCTGGCCAGGAAGGGAGGAGGTTGTCCCCAGGAATCCGAACATTTTGTCCACCATTTCTGAGTCGTTCACTGGCTCGTTGCGAGCTCTCTCCATTTTTTCTAAGAGCTCTTTCTTCCGACGTGCTTCCTCTTTCTCCTTTACTTCTCTCTCTGCATCTTCCCGTGCCAGCTGGGCCAGGCGTACCTGCAGAAGGACAAGTGCAATGACTGAACTGCTCCTTCCAAAGAGCTGGCAGTAAATTCCGCAGGGCCTGGCTTTAGGAAGGCAGGCTGCCTGGTGCTTCAGGCACTATACCTGTGTCATAACTTGGAGCAAATCAGTGACATGTCCATGTCTCAGTTTCCCACATGCAGAAGGACAAAGCAATGCATTTTCCCCATTCCTTACTGCCTGTTTAGGGGTGTTGGTCCATGCACAGAAATTCTCACTGACCTAATTTTTTTCTTTTATACAACAGCCCTGCACATCCACACACACACAGAGTGTCCCAGTTCCCCCTTTATACAATAGCAAAAGCAAGTGAATAATAACTATAATCTCTGGCATTCCTGTGCAGCAAATCAGAAATTCTGGAGCAGATTCAAACTAATAGGGCACAGAGTACTTTAGAGAATTAAATACAAACCACTCAAGCAGGGCAGAAATCCCTTAGATATTTTTGTCATTGCCCCTCTAAGGAACAAAACTAGTTCCTGGAGAACAGACAGAACCCCAGAAAGAGATCAGTCCCCATGTACTTGATGTTTCTTTTCTGCTTCTTCTTTGGCTTTCTTGGCACTCATCTCCTTTCGAAGTCGTTCCTCTTCTGCCAGCCGAAGTTTCTCTGCTTCCAGGCGTCGATAATACTGTGGGAATAAATCAAAGAGCCTTTCTGAATAGGCATCTAATTATTTTTGGATCATTTTCCCTTTAAAAATGGATCCCAAGGGCACGTGATGCAGAAGCACGTTTTTCTCCCCTCTCCTCATCTCTGTTTCTCCTCCACGGTACTTACTTCCCCCCGGAGGCGTTTATAGAGCCTTCGGGCGATCATGCCGCGGGCGTAGGCCTGGACGGTGAGAACGGCCCAGAGGCGGTGGCGGAAAGCCCTACGGACCAGGTAGCCCCGGCATCGTGCCTGAAACTCGATGATCCGCCGGCGAGCCATATGGTACTGCTTGTGAAGCTTGCGGGATCGGTACAGGGCCTGCAGCCTCAGGAAGCCAATCCGCATCTGCAAGAGGGAGCAGGATGAAACCACCCCGCCAGCCAGGGGCTCACCCACCGTAAGCAGATTTCCGTCACTAATCTCCTGCTTGCACGGCTGTAAATAAGAGCCACTAAAATCAGTCCCCACAACAGCAAACCTTCTGGAGGGAGGTTCTCCAAGAGGGTGCAGAAATGAAGCCTTCTGGCTGCTCCATTGATTTAAAGCCCAGGAAGGACAAGCACACTTTCTTCCCCACTGAGCCTTTGAGAGGCCTCAGGATGTCTGGTTGGCCATCCCTAGGTAGCCACAAGCCATGAGGGTAGCTCCTGTGGAGGTCCAGCATATGCAAAACTCCTGCCTGACAGTCAAGGTGCTGTTTGATGGCGGGAGGCAGCATCCTAGCCAGCCTGGAAAGTGGCTATTTCTATCAAGTTGCAGGCTTGGAGGATTATATTGAGATACTTTGGACCCCAACACACTTCCCAAAAGACCCTGCTGTTGGGTCAAGAACAGCAGGAACAGGGAGAGAAGAGAACTATGGATGGGGTTGGTAAGAAACCCAAATATGGTCCTGCATGGAGATGGAGTCCATTTTTCAGGGGAAGCTGCTCTTAAGTTTTCAGTCATCTGGAAACTAGGGGAAGACCTACAAAACCCCAAATGACCAGTTAGTGCAAAGGGCATATAAGTCACAGGGAAAAGAACAGCTAGGCGGTGCCATGAGAGGACAAAGCAAAAGAGCAAACTTCCATTCATCACTCCAACTGATAAAAGCCAATCTCACCACTTCTGACATTCAATGGGACATTTTGAACCAGGAAACCCTTATGTATGTCCCAGGTGAAAGAGGAAGGAAGGCAGAGGTGTGAGGAAGCAGCCCTGTACTTACAGCACCATAGTTCTTCCTGCAGTTATGTCCACGCCAGTATCTCTGAATCATCAGGACTGAATTTCTCACTTTCAGGAAATTGGACCTGCAAAAGCATTTCAATCATTTGCCTCTGTGGTTTGGCCACAAGTTATCGTCATCTCCTCAGCCTCCCTTCTTGGAGATTAGAACCTGACTGTCCAGGTGGAATAAACACTGCATTTTTGACTTGAAAATGTCTCCTTCCCCAGCTCTCCTTGCTTTCATGAAAACATCTGTCGGGGCTTTCTCTGAGAGGTCTCTGCAGGCAGATTATGCCACATTATGGGAATGGGAAGAACAGGAGATGCTAGGAATGGTTCCCTCCTTCCCCCAGCCCTGCACTCTTCTCATATCTAAAATCCCTTCCCTACCTATCCTTCCCGTTTCATTCTAGAACCTGAGAATGGATTGAATCCCAGTCAAATGATCAACAGCAAACCTCACCAACACCACCCTGCTATCCCTATCTGCTCCTCTAATCCTTCCTAGCCTGACCTGATTCTTCCTGCAGACAACATGGAGACAATTGTGTTGGGAGGCCTTGGGGGGTCTCCCTACAATCAGTGTGTGAAAGACTGATGAGTTATTTAGCATGTGCCCTTCCTGCAAAGCACAACCTGAGTCACAGCCATGGCTTGGACAATCAAAGAGCATAAAACCCCAAGAATTGTCCCTACTCTGTAGGTGAAGCTTGTCCTTGGCTGCCTTGGCTGTGGCTCCCCCTCTGTATCCATAACGGTCCTGTGAGCTCCCTGTGGACTACTTGTCCTCCTCCCATGTCTGGAACCTGGGTTGCAAAGGGAAGATTTCTGAACCCCCTGGCCCTTGGGGAGAGCAACTTTAGTCACAGTAGGTGACCCAGTATTCCCACTGCAGTCTTGTGGCGATCTCCATAGACTGGAGTCTTAGCGTTGCTCTTCACCCGGCTCAGACTCCCACTGCTGCACTGTCATAGAAAACACCACATTCCCTGAAGAAAGCACTGAACAGGGACAGAAGGTCCTCTTCTGTCCAGATTCAAGACAGATAACACAGTTACCCTCTTGTTTCCTCTACTGTTTTCCTCCAGTACTCACACCTGAGTGCATCAGGGCTCCCTTCTGGTAATCTGGGCACCAAAGGATTGACACAGCCTCCAGAAGCCACTTGCTGGATGAAGCATCCCACATAGACCACCTCCTATTTGACTGTGGGGTTCATACCTACCTGTCTTTATAGCCACGGACCACCTTCTGGATGAGGATGACTTTGTCCGTGATGGCCTTGTCTCTCTCAATCTCCAGCAGCATGTCGTGGTGGTCCTGTGGGAGGAAGCAACACAGCATCAATGTCTCAAGCTCTCCCTCTGTCTGATATGTGGCCAGAAAGGGTGGTACAAGACCCTTCTCCAGGACTGTTGTTCAAAAAAACCTCTTGGGTCATTTTACATCCCAAGTGTTACCCCACCTGCTCACTGGGGAAGTCCTAACATAAACCCCAGTGATACATTCCCAAATGAACCAGGTCATCCAGAGGCTGCAAATGCTGTACTTCACAGTCTGAAAACAACCAAATTACATTGCCCTTCCCTGCAGAGCTCCCTCCTAGTGCTCTCAGCCATGGGAGTAGTTCCTAGGAACATTGGAGAGGTTTGTAAACAAACTCCAGGCTGCCTGGGTCCCATCACTTCTTCTAGCCAAGACTGCAAAGCCTCCCTATCCTAAGGAAAAAAATCAGCTCCTCAAAACACTGAATTTCCTTTGCCCTGAAGCTTTCAGATGCACCAATTCAAGCTTTGTTCTGATTCCTCCCATGTTGTGTGTGATTCAGCTTTCTTTCCCAGTCATGGCAAGCTGAGCCATGCCACACTGGGTGCAGCAGAGGCAATTCCACACATTTCCTGCTTTGCTTGACCTCCCGTGGCCCCTCGGGGCCTCCCAATTTTTCTGTTTCCTGTCCTGACAGCTGCAAGATCTTGATAACAGGCTCTGAAAAGAGCACCTAGTGCGAACAACTTCTAGGGAAGAGATGGGGGTGTTTGTGCTGGCAATGGAATTTGGGGGTGAACTTAGGTGTAAGCCGTCAGGGTTTATTGTTGAGATTTTTTGCTCAAGAGAAGCCTCACCTTCCCAGAACAGCATAGGAATGGGTTTGTAAGGAAAGACGAGTGAGTAAGGGGCTGCAGGGGACCTGTGGTGTTGAACTGCTCTGTGTCAGCTGGACTGATGCAGAAAAGGAGACTGTAGGCACATCTTTGGTTGCACAAGGATGTGCAGAAAGCAAAATGAGCCTGTTGTGTTCATGTTCCTCTCTCTGCAGGGCTCTGCACAGGCATCCCTCCTGCTGCTGTGCCTTATGGGTGAAGGCAGGAGAGGAAGCTGAACCACTCAGCCCAGGAGGGAAAAGGCTGTGCACTGGATGTGACCACTTTTGTGTCGCTATGGATTTGTGAATGCATCAGTGCTGGCACAGTGTCAGGACTTCCTCCTGTCTGCTCCTCCTAAACCGGCCCCAAATGTTCTGCCTTACGCCAGGTTCTACCCTCTGACATGCCAGCTCAGAGATCATGGAAAAGGGTCATATCTTGCGATGGAAAGGAAATGGTTGGACACGCCTCCAGAGGCAAGGATCCAAGATGGCAGGGGGAATGTGGAGAACCACCCACCTTTAGAAATATCTTTGTCTTGCCAATCTGCCAGTCATCATCCTTCCCCAGCACTGCTTCAGCAATGCGCTGGCATGTCCCACGCAGGTCACCCTGACAGAAAAGGGGTCGGGATTCACCAGGACCAGACTCACCCATTGCTCCTCATAAGCCCAGTGTGGACCTTTTCTGGTCTCAAATTCTGCAGTTGTCTGCAAATGATGTTTTTAGTTGTTTTACTGTCACCTTGTTTAAGATGAGTGAGAGGGACAGGCTGAATACGGCTACCTGTTCCTGCCAGCCCTGTAACCATTTTTCCTTCACTTGGAAAGCCCAGAGCACCACTGTGACACGTGGGATCAAATGCTGTATAACTGTTTTTGGAGAGGATGCACACCCCGTAAATATCTCTGGAGATTCCCCAGCAAAGAGCAGTCGTTACCTGTGAAAGAGGATTCTCACCTGCTTGTACGCTGGCTTCACCCCAGGCATGAGCACCCGGTACCGGTCCACGAACTCCACAAAGGTGTAGCGGATGGGGTATCCAGCCCGGCGGATGCGGATGGTCTCCATCATCCCTGAGTACCTCAGCTGACGGACGCACAGCTCCCGATCAAACAGCTGGGGAGGTTACAGGACATGGGGGTTTGACTGCAAATCTTCTAGGGCTAGCTCACTGTACATATGGGCGACTACGCGCTGCTGGCACAAGGGCCTGATGAGGCACAGACTGCTGGAGACAGTTTTGATTTTCTTTGCATGGTTTGTTATCTAATTTATCCCACGCCCTTCTCTTCGACTAACCAGAACATACTCAGCAGCAGCAGCATGGGATGATGTACAGACCCAGAGAACTCCAGCCAGCATCCCGATACAAACAATTTTTTTCGCTCCTAAAGCACATTTCAGAAGGAAGTAAAAGTTTTAGAATAACATAAAGTAACAAACAGTCAGAACTTTCCACTGACCTTTTACTTCCGCTACCCCATTTCCTATCACTATCAGTATGTTTTCCTTCAAAGGCAGGGACAGAAAATGATCTCTCAGACAATGTTCTCTTTTGCAGTCACCCTGCATAGCTCTGTGTGCCTTTATCTGGAATTTCTTTTCCTTTGGATTATTAAACCAAGGCCAAAATTAAATTTAGCAAGAAATCACATTTCATATCACACTGCAGTCTCTGATTCAGTGTTAGCTCACCCACTCACTTCTTTAATGGGGAGATTAATTTCTCTTTGTCTAATTCTTTCAAACTTGGAGCTGTTTTATTGTCCCACTGAAAGTTTTGTAGACAAATAAGTTGAATAGAGACTTCTGGCTTAGCAACTGCAAGAGCTGATGAAATACAGGCTTCCTATGCAGGACACAGAATACCAGACTGAATTCCAGACATCCAAGTGTAAAAACAGCTCAGAGTCAGGGCACTTAGAATAATTTGCTAACGTCAGTTCAGGATGTACATCTATTTCTCAACATCACCTATGTTCAAAAAGAAGGTCTTGTTCTGATCTCTGCTCATGATAATCACAGATCAGACATATTGTTAAATATTGACCCAAAATATTCCACTAACAGGCTACTAGGTGCCTTTTTACTCTCACCAAAACCAGGATAAGAGCAGAGTAAAACGATCTGAGAGAGCCACCAAAACTTTTGCTCTGCATCGTATTAGGTTCACTGAACAGCAAAAATAAGTTTCAAACAAACACTGCTTGTACATAACACCTCTGAAATTCAGTATTTTATGCCTTTTTGCACTCAGCTGAGCTTTGCTACAGACAGTGACTTTAGATAAAGCTCCAGCCCTGGCTAGATTATTTATTAAATAAAGCTCTTCCTCTCCAAGCAGCATCGCTATTAACTCTGGCGAGCAGGTAACAGTGATTGCTCACAGCATCAGTGTCTGATGCGGGGAGTGGGATCAGACACCCACCTTATCACCTGCCTTTTGCTGCAAAACTTGGGAGTCCCTTCCATGAGCAGTTTGTGGTCAGCGGGATTGATAGTCTTCTCCTTCCTTTTCATTTGATCCTAAAAGTTTGCCCCCATAGCGTTCATTGCTTTTGAAGCAAATCACTGAACTGGAGCAAGATAACTCCTCTCACGTTTCCTCTGTGCTATTTTGCCTATTTTTTCTCTGCTTTTAGAACCATGCTTTTGTAATTGGTGAGGAAAATAAAAACACAGCAGAAAGGATCCAACAGGATTTAAAATAAGGGAGATCCATTGGGAGCAAAGATTTTCATGAAAACACCCACGGGAAGATGATTTTTAGAAAGCACTGAACTCTGCCACAGAACTGAACCCATGGCTCAGCTGAAGTCTCTGGCAGGAAGGAGCCTACCCCTTATGGAAATGGAGAGGCATTTCCTATAGAATAAAGGGCTGCAGGGTGAATTCCTTGAGACAGTCCTTGGGAAGAAAGGCAGGGTCAGGAGCTACCCCCTGCAAAAAGTTTTGGAGTGCTGTTTGACTGCAAAGCAAGTGCCTGATTTTGCCAACCCTTTTGCGACTCTGTTGCTTGCACAACAGGCTGTGGGTTGGTTTTCTAAGCACGCAGGGTCAATCCTGACTCCACTGAAGCCCAAAGGAGTTTTGCTGGTAGCTCCAGGGCAGAATGGTTCCATACAAAAAGCAACCAGGAGAGAAAAGCAGGACTTACCATGGGCTTCTTGTACTCATTGGGCTTGATGCAGCGGACAAAAAAGGGCTGGCACACGCTGAGAGTCCTCATCAACAGCTCCAGGGAGCGCTTGAACTGGCTGCTGAGCGTTGGTGAGCGCTTCCTCGTCTCTGCTCCCTGCAAAACCGCAGCGGAGTGCACTCAGGAAATGAAAGGATAACACTGCCTTTCCCCTCTGGCTGAATCCCCAGGAACCTCCTGCAACAGCCAGGGCTGGAGCACGGAGTGGGGCCAGAGGTGGCTGAAAGTTGTCGCAGGAGAGGAGAAGGGCAGAGCCTGTGAACTTGCAATGGCCGGGCTCCGGCAGCCTACTCCATATGGCTCTATGCAGGCAGGAAAAGTGCCATGATTTAATTTCTCCTGCTTCAACCTCCCTGTGTGACTGGAAAATCCATCTTCCCCTATGCAGTGCCATGAGGAAGATCTACCCATTAAGAGCAAACAGCCTCTTCTGGGCCATCAAAATTCTCTGTATTACAGCTTTGGGCAATGCACCTGCCCAGGGATGCTCTCAAGAGCAGTGTGGGCTTCCCTGTCCCCATGCATTGCAGCATGGACATGCCAAACCCTCTGTCATGGTTCCTTGTGTCAGGCAGGGCTCCTCCTGCTCCCTGGAACAAGAACCAGAGATCCCTTTAGGGTAAAAAATAATTCAGGAGAATGCTTGCTGAAGGGTGACTCTGCAACAGTTCAGAAACTCCTGCTGAGATTCCTCTTGTACTACCAGATTCTTGTTGCTTTTGGAAAAGAATATTAACTAGACTAAATGAGGTGAGTATTTAGGGGGAATTGGGATGATTTGGAGTATTTTTCTTGGTTTAGCTCCTTTGGTCAAATTAATAACCCAATCTCTATTCTGGAGCAAGTGTTTCTAAATAAGAATGTATATGTTTCCCTTAATAGTGCCCTCTCCTTGCTCTGGGAAAACTTTGTTAAACCACCCCAAATGAAGTTCCTAGCTCATTTCATGTGCCAGCCACTATTGCCTGAGCTCATTACACATCAAACACAGTGGTGCTATGTGTCTAGTGGGGTCTGGTGTTCGGGGAGCCTTTGCGGGGCAGCAGGTAATGCTAGAGGGTTGGAGGAAGAGTTGGACAGCAGGAGGCAACTCCCTCTAAATTAAATACAGGGTGAACTGTGACATGACCTGTGACATGACCTGATGGCCGGATAATTCCCAAAGGGAGGATTTTAGCAGAATTTTAATGCATTTTTCCTCCAAACATTGTCTTATCTGCAGGTGGTCAAGCCATGTGTGAAGTCACAAAATCCTCATCTGTGGTGGCCTTGCTGCCATGTTTTGCAGTGTTTATTTGCATATTTTTGTTGCTGTATTGATTTCTACTTTTGCTAAAATCTTTACACATGCTTCATCCCATAGCACTAATAACCTTCAACATTCCCACCCCCAAAACTGAGGAATTCCACAGAATCATAGAATACTTTAGATCAGAAGGGATTATAAATTCCCTCTAGTCCAACTGCTTTGCCACAAACAAGGAATTTACACAGCTCAAGTTGGATGTGATGTTGAGACAAACCCAACCAAGACAAACACAGAGTCATCATGGAATTCCAACAAGAGAAAACCCAGCTCATGCAAACACCACAAAAACCTGGCCTGCTTGTCAAGAAGAGCATGGAGGGCTACCAGTGATCTCTCCCAGCAAAGTCCTCCCCAGAACGACAAACTGCTAACAAATCAAGAATAATTAATGGATACAGCTGCTAACTGCCGAGCACTGTAGAGTCTGATGTTCATATTTTGTCGCAGATTTTCTGAGGAAAAGGCTGTTTCAGCAAGAATCCTGGTTTGAAAGGCTTTGATGAATGTTTTCTCATGACTTTGCTAATTATGCACAAGAGGTCACCTCTGTGAGATGTGGAAGGACAGCCACAGGGGTTAGAAGCAGCAACAGATGCAGGAGCAGGGTTGGCAGTCGGAAGCAATTGCATGTTAGCCAAACTTTAGTCAATTTGGGCTTGGCTGGGAGAGATCATTTTTAAGCCATGGTGTTAGGAAGGGAGCAAAACTTTGTACGAGGTTCTACAAGGGAATGCATGAGTGGTTTGCTCCCAGACAGCAAGAAATGCCTCTCCAGCTTGCTGCTGCCTTGCATTTCTTTACTGCATGCATCCAGATCTGGCAAAAAGCAGTGGTGCCATCTCCATCCTTACATCTGAGAGCTTTTTGCTGGGAGGGGTTGGAAGGGAGGGACAGTGACCAGAGAGCAGCTTGCCTTCCTGTCCAAATAGTCAGAGTGGTCTGGGCTCCCCCGGTCAAGACCACATCATCCCTTTCAGGGATGACATTTCAAGGCCTGACATTTGTGCACAGACACCTCTCAATGGTGGGAACCAGCCCTGTGGGCACTATTTGGGCTCTCAGATACACAATGAATACTCTGACAAGTGTTTTGCATCAGCTTCATCCTTCAGGGATGGGTGACACCACTCAAGTAATTGTGGTTCCTTCTGCCTCACCTCAACACCAGCTTGGAGAGAATTACACCTCTTCCCTTACTTCAACAAAATGACCCCAAAAAAGGAGTGGAGCAGCCTCTCGACATAGTCTAGCAAGACACTGAAAACACAGGATTTACTGCAGAGGAGAAGCACTTTTTTAGCTAAAACCAGACCCAGTTCCCATAGCCTGATGGAGAAAGGGCTGATACATTCTGCTTTTCCCTGGCCAGACACTTCTTAGCTTTCAAACTCTGAGACTGTAACATGTTTAGGATTCAGACTATCTCTTCACTCGTGTCCATACAAAAGCCCAGTAGAAGGGAGGATGAGACCTGTGTGTCACGGGGAAGGATAAAAGCAGGATTCCCAGGTGCTGTACCCCAGACTGGGGCACTCAGCCTGTACTCAACATCAAAGGAGGAAAAGACTCAAAAATCAGAAGACAGAAACAAGAAAAATAAGATAATTAGAAGATTTACAGAGAAGAAGCATGCAGAAGAGAGTTTAGAATGATGTGCAGACCAGCAGGACACCTGGGCATACTTCAATTCTGCTTCTTTCTACCATCTCAAGCCAGTCTGAACTTTGGAGGTGCAAACACCTCCAAAGGTGTTTGCAGTAACACCAAGACAAAAGGCAAGGAGAAGGGCAGCTACAAGGACAAATGTCACTGAGCCAGAAATGGTAAAAGTTATTCCTTCTGTCCTTCTGCACATTCACCTTCTTGAAGGAGAAGGCTGCTGGTGCACCAGAAACACCATCAGGAGCCAGAAACCTGCTTCAGTAGAAATGCAGGAAGATGAAATACTTGAGGAGAGCTAGGGAAGGAGGGCAAAGCATGTACCAACAGCAATACTTTGGGGACAGGTTCTGGACAAAGGACCATCCTCCCATCTCTTTAGGATTATAAGGTCACTAAATTGAGCCAAGCCAATGTTTCTGACATGCAGTTCCTGAGCAAAATGATGCTTTTTCTTGGTTATGTTTTTATATGAAATATCACTGAGGTGGCCTTCAGGTGACCAATGAAAGCTGAGGCCACCTCATTCTGCACTGTCATATAGTGAAGAGAGTCTTTCTCCTAAAGGCTGTGCAGTCTGGAAAGTGCCTTCCAATGCAAAGCTGACATGGGCTACATAATATTGCCAAGCATCACTATTTTGAACTACAAGCTTATTGACATGCATATATATATATATATGAAAAATCTTTTTTATCTTGGCTGTTCCACCTTTACCTCAGTGTCTAACAAATATGAACAATTATTATTCATTAGAACATTAGAAAACCTAAAAAACATGAGGCTTAGTTGTAAGATCAACAACAAAACTCCCGCTTCCCGGGATCTCCTGTTGATATGTTCAGAGGGAAAAACTGGCCTAAACATTTCTGACAGATTTTGCACTTTTCTCTCCTGGATTTAATCCCACCATAGAATCACAGAACCATTAATAGTTTGTGTTGGAAAGGACCTTAAAGTTCATCTAGTTCCAACCCTGCTGCCATGGGACACCTTCCATTAGACCAGGTTGCTCAGAGCCCCATCCAACCTGGCCTTGAACACTGCCAGGGACGGGGCAGCCACAGCTTCTCTGGGCAGCCTGTGCCAGTGTCTCACAATGTGCACAGGAAAGAATTTCTTCCTAATACCTCATCTAAACCTCTTATTTTTCAGTTTAAAGCCATTCCCCTTGTCATATCACTCAATGCCCTTTTCAAAAATCCCTCTCCAGCTCTCTCGTATCGTAACTCAGAAAGGATTATTATTTTTGCTACAACTCTAGAGCGAGGCCCAATGATGTGTTCCAACTGAAACAGTTTTAACCATGATACAGAGGGGAAGAAATCCACCTCTGGAATGAAAGGCTTTCAATCATTTTGGGTCAGATCCTCCTCATTGGAATTCCAAATCCAAACATCCAAGATACTGCAGAAGTAAAAAAAGGATGAAATTCAGCCCCATGCAAGGATCTGAATTTTGAGAAGCAGGCTAATCCTCTGGTTATCAAGGGGTTGTGGAAATGTGAACAGAGTCACAAAGCTAATAGCATAAAATCTTTAGCACACAATATATTACCTTATGGCCAAATAACTAGCAAGCAAGGTTTGGGAAGCTATCAGAACCAGTCAGCAGATGAGATGCAACAAAAAAGACCTAAAAAAGGTGCCAAAAGTCTGTTTTGATGATCATGACAAAACTTCACATTATTTTGTCTCTGAAGGCTTAGGTCTGAGGTCTCCCCTGAACAAGAACTAACCCTCTACCTCCAAAAATGATGGCATTTCCAAGCAACCCAGAAATGCAATCCAGGGTTCTCTCTTTGCATGTGAGCTATCTTGCCTCAAAAAGTATAAAACAGGGTTAGATTTGCAGTCGTTTGGAAGAATAATGTCCCACTCAAGCCAATGGTGGCACCATGGCAAACAACAGCCAAATCCCAGACGATCCACCTGAAGTTATTTAAAATGATTCAAATACCAGGAAAAATTCCTCAAAACCTTGGCTGAGCCTGGTTCTGATTTTATCCAAACCAAATTCCCATCATTACAAAATTCTTCTGAGTTGAATCCTAGAATTAAGTGACACCGTCATACACCTGTACCTATTTAACAAGCTGTAAAAATGCTCTCCATCACATTGGTCACTTGAAATGGATCCTCTATAGATAGTGCAGGAAGAGGAATAAACCAACAGGAGTAAAGCACAATCCTTGCCAAGGAGAGGTGAGTATACAACAGAGGAACTCATGTATTCAGTTTACCTTTGGTGTGGGTGTGGGCGACTGGCCAAATGTGCTGGATGCATAGCCACAGAGAAACTACACGAAGCACAGGTAAAAAAACAAAACAAAACAAAACACAAAACAGAGACAGAGAAGAGCAAATAGTGAAAAGAAGGAATAACTGAAATGGGAGCCTGACATTTTTAGTCTTGAAGGTCCAGCTGTTAAATATCTCATCAACAAAATGCATTAATTCTTAGATTTTCGCCTAACCCTCTCCTGGCTTTTCTCCTTTGTCTTGATGTTCACTTCTCTGAAGCTGAGAGAACTGCAGTGTTCAGCTCTTGCTTTTTGGAAACAAATTTTGTACATTTTTTAACCTCACTCTTTATCCATCCAATTTCAGCCATTCCCACTCTTCTTCATCACATATCTCTGCTCTCAATATACAGTGGTTGGGAAGGTGCCAGGAACAAAACACAAAAATTCTAAAGAAATCCCTCCCTTCCTCCCTAATTTTAATTCCAAAAAGCAGGTATTTTTGATAGAATTTAAACTTTTGCCTAGGGGAAAGCCCCCCCCAGTTTCCCATTTGTTTTTCCCTGGAGCAGGGTTCCATCTTCCACTGCTCTTTCTACCTGTTCCTTGAGAAAGCAATGCTGCCAGACCATACCAGCTGATTCCTCAGAGGAACAGTGTACAACTCCCACTCAATCCATAATTTCACTGGGCACCACTCACAGCAATGTTCCCGTTCAGCAAACACATGCAGATAGACCTTCTCTGTGATGGCCATGCATAAATGAGACTTCACGGCCCCATGTGCTCCAGAAATACCCAGTTCACCACATAGGTTTCATTGTTCACAAATATTAGGTCTTTCAGGGACCAAACAGTTACTACAATATTCAAATATACACTTTCAACTGGTTTTCAAATTTCTCAGTGGCTTTCTCAAGTTTCTGGAATATAAGGACCCCATTTTAAAGAGTGAAAGTAAAGAAGATGTGGACTTGCTTGTCACTGACTCACAAAATCCTACAAACTCATCAATAAGCTCCTGAGGTCCAAAATTTGGAAGGTGTTGAGCAAAATGCCTCATGATTTGATTTAGCCCTTAGCAGAGTAGCCACTTGTCTCTTTTTAAGGGAAGATGTTCGATTTGATTGACCAAGCCTGAGTGTCTCTGGAAAGTTCACCCAGAGACTGCCTCACTGGTGCTCAGGGAAGGCATGCACAGTTCCAAGACATTCCAAGGACACTTCACCACAGATCTTTGCTACATGCAGTCAAATTCCATGACCCAGGCTCACTTGCTCCTTCTTTTGGGGCATGTCCTAAGAAAGGGGCTGCAAACATTACTGAACTTTAGCGGAAAGCAATGGCAAAAGCATCTCAACCCCATGTTGGATCCTGCTTGTCTGAGAATTTTTGTGTGGTGGTCTTCAGGAAATAACTGCTCTCCAGGTTCACAGTGACGCTGTGCATGACTAGGGGAGCTGGTACACAATGTTGGCTCCTTTCCAGTTCCATGTAAGGCTAAAAATCTCTCATTCAAAAAAAGAAAACCAGACATCATTAAAGTATCAAAGCACAGAAACCACCACTTGGGACAGATTCTGAAGATGTCTAGTGGATCTATAAAAAATACCCCAAATGGTTTATGTTAAAAAATAGGTTCTGATGCTTTCAAAGGTTTCAGTTCTCAGGTGCTAGATGATATCCAGGCAGACATCTCAACTTTGCTATTATATACTTCCAGCATCTTTTAAAGATGCTTTGGTAGGTGTCCCTAGGAGAAAGCTTGTGTGACTATGTAAACCCTCTTGATCCCCCAGAGTGCATCTCTGCTCTGCCCAAAGAAGAAAGAAATGACTTCCAAGGTCAACTGCAAAGGTTACACCAAAAATAAAAAGCAGCAGGGAATAAGCAATAAAAAGCAAAGTAAGCAGCAGCACTGATGCTAAGGGAGTTAGTGTCTACTTCAACAGGAGTATCCACGTCTGAGGATAGCTCTGAACCCACCAGGAGTGTCATGCCAATTGGTAGCTTAATTAATAATTGATAAATGTTCTTTTATTCCTAATGGAATCAAAAGGATAACGATCATTAATTTCAGCAGGAGCAAAACTGAATGGCTAAAGGTTATGAAAAAGGCTTGCAAAACAGCATGTAGCATACTCAAAGAAATGTCTTGGGAATGTAAATATTTCTTTCCCTTAGCAAGTAAAGGAATTCAGCACTTACAACTCGGCACTCCTGAAAGTCCCTAAGTCCCTTGGTCCATCAGTGGCATTGGCTGGCATTTGGAAATGGGACTCCGACTGCCAAAAAATTTGTTTGCTTTGAAAAATATTAACCCCACACCCTCTGCAGTCCCATGGCTTTTGCCTAGGGAAAGACTGGGGGATTAGGCCATAGTGACTGGTCTGTATAGACTTTCAGATTCTGCAAGACTGATATTTTAAAACACTTTCTACTTCACTTTTGGGAGCAGGGCTGAATAGATAGATTTAGATTTTCAACTGCCTGAAGAAAATATCATACATTTGTGTTATTAACAGTGAAATGGTCACTAATCTCAGCATTTAAGCTGGTATCCCAGGAATAAATGCTCAAATGGGGTGGAAAGGGTCAAAGCAATAACTCTGCCTTTCTCTAAAGCTGCAGGGCATACAGTCTTCTCTCACACTGAGCATGGAGTAAGCATATAACCTCCTGGAGGACTGGGATGTGGGAAGAAGAGTTTTAAAGTTCAGCTTTCCTAACCGGTGTTTCCTCTCTCTGCTGCTCTAACAGTAAAACACAACTGTTCCTTCCAAGTCCTGTTGCAGTACTTAAGGACCAACAAGATTGTCCTTTTGTTCTACTCTGGTCGACAAGTATTTGGCTTTTACTTGGACTCATAGAAAGGTCTGGGCTTGAAGGGACTTTCAAGGTCACATAGTTTCAATCCTCCTGCCATGGGCAGGGACACCTTCCTCTAGACCAGATTGCTTGAACACTTCCAGAGATGGGGCACCCACAGCTTCTCTGGGCAACCTGTGCCAGCATGTCACCACCCTCACAGGAAAGAACTTCTTCCTAATACCTAATCTAAACCTGCCCTCTGTTAGTGTACTTCTCATTCTATTATACACACATCTGGATGACCCAGCTGGAAGGCACAGTTCCTTTTATCTCAGATTTCTACAATCACAAACCTAACTGTTCCAATCCCTACACAATTCAGAGAGGGGCAATCACAGCAAAAAAAATCATATTTGATGAACCAAATGCAGTGAACTGGAGGCATGAGTGTGGTTGCACCCGTGACACTGCATTAACACTTCCTGATGGCTGACTCTCACTAACAGGTTTGAAACACCCCAAAGAGCATCAGAGCAATATGACTCTGCAAATCTTCCACCCCTTCCAGGAACAACCCTCCTCGTGAATTAAGATCTTCTCCCGCCTGCATTACCATTGCCACATCTGCTTGGAAGATCTGCTTGATGAATTTGTTTTTTGAGGAATGCACCAGCTGAATGATGTCTCCATGCAGCGTGTCCCTGTTTTTCTCCAAGAAACCTAGAGAAATAATGGGACAACACATAGATGACACAGTGCAACATGGGCAGCATGTGAGCTGCAAGCAGCTTGTGGGTTGTTGGATTACTGGACGTTCTCACTGAGGTAATGGGCGTAATGAGCGGGCAGAGAGAGAAGAACCATGAGAAGGAAGACAGAGGTGCATCTTCAGACTAGATCAAAGATGCAGTGGTGCAAAGCCATTCTGTCACAGGCACACATGAATGAAACAGCACCAAACTGCAGCTCATGGGCACAGCTGGAGGGTCAAGTCATTGCGGCCAGAAAAGGAATACACTGACACTATCATGGACTACCACCCTGCCCTGCTCCAACACAGCAGCAGCTCATCTGCCCACGAACATCCCCTCACTCCCTGCAGTGCCCCAGGAGCTGCCCCATACCTTTTGTTTCGTAGTAAACAATTCCAGCAAAATGGTTAATGCCAAACTGGGTTTCGTAGTTATTCTTCGGAGGAATATAGTTGGTGTTAAGCTTGTGCTGGGAGTTCAGCTTGTGTAACATGGTGGCATCTGTGCCCTGTGCATGCATGGAAAGATGTGACATTTAACCAAGGCTATTCCCATTAAAATAATTTTCCAGTCACTAGCACACTTCTTTCTTGTCTTGGGTGACAATGTGCATTTATTTTGAGAAGTGATATGTTAGAAAGGATATATATGTCAAGTGCAGAAATTACAGAAATTGATTAAATATCACTGGTATGTAGTGCTGTATTCAATATAATGCTCCAAAAGGTGTATATTTAACACTATTTTCTCTTAAACTTTGCCAATAGATGTTCTTGAGCCTTGTGCAGGCATATTTTCCCATCAGAAACGCTTGTTTTAGCATGGCTTTGATACTGATGGAAGAAAATTTAAGAGAGCAATAAAAACTATAAATAGGCAATCCACTGGTGAATGTGTGTTTGAGGCTGAGCAGATCTCTCACAGGGTGCCCGCACACAAGTGCAAAGGGGATAAAATCAGGAGAGTCACTGGCAGCAAGGCTGAGCCCAAAACATACCTTGGGGAACTTGCTCTCCTCGTCAATGAGGGAGATGATGTTCATAGGCTTGATGGCAATCATGTCCAAGGCATCCTGGTTATCAGTGAACTCAATGTGCTGCCAGTTGATGTTCTCCAGGTTGTACTCCTCCTGCTCTAGTTTGAAGACGTGGCGCACAAAGAACTGTTGCAGGTTTTCATTCGCAAAGTTAATGCAAAGCTGCTCAAAACTGTGGAGGGAAGGTCAAGAAAAGGGCACTTTAGATCCATTCTGGTTAATTTTTCTACATGTCTCTCCACGCTTGAAGCAATACTCTCAGACCTTGTCAACCACTCAGTAAGGCTGCTGTTGGCTCAGAATTTCCTTATTGATCCAGACAAACAGTTTTTCTCCCAAAACAATGTCATGTGTGTGGTATAAACCAGTTTAGGAACTACACTGTCTGCTGCAATTGATTAGCTCTGATAATTTCTCATATAGAAAAAGGCTTGGTCCATTCCAGTCCAGTTCACTTCAGGAGAGGTGAAAGGACTGCAAGACTCTGAGCTTGGACTTGTGAACCAGGATTAAGGCCTGGTTCTCCTTTTGCAGGCTCCATACCTGTTCACAGTGAAGTTCTCAAAGCCAAAGATGTCAAGAAGGCCAATGGATCTCCTGATACTTTTGAGTTCCTGGGAAGGAGGTCTGTAAATTGCAGCGTTGATCTTCTCCACAATCCACACAAAAAGCCGCCCATAAATTCCCTGCAACATCCCAAAGATGGAGCTCACTGAGACAGTTCAGCAGTTTGTCCTGCTAGTCTGTGTCACCATTTCACCTTTGATGGCACAGGTTCTCCTAAAGCATGGCCAACAACCAGGCAGTCCCTGAGGACGTGCTACCAACGTTTGTCCCAGACTCTTGGCATGGTTTAAAGCTTCAAGAACCATTATGTAGATCAAGGAAAACAGACCTGAAAGCCAAGCTAAAAGACAACTGAGAGCAAAACCCCAAATTTGGATAGTGCTAGATTTTGGATCTATGGGCTCGCTGTGAAGTCAGACAGTCTTTTCCTTGGTTTCCATACATTTCTCTCTACAGATCAGCAGAGCAGAACCATGTTACACTGCAAGAATATCTTGCGCACTTGGACAAGGTGCTCACTGAAATGTTGCAGCACTGGCTGAACAGCCTGATGATCTAATGACACAGATATTGCTGCTTCAGTAATTCCAGAACTTCATGTTTTAAACTGTTATTTTTATTTTATAAGCTACAGCAGTGCAACCAAGAGGGGAGCCCAATTCAAAGGCCCGTCACCACTAGAGAAGACACCGTCAGGATTTGCAGGCTAGTTAGCTATCAAACCAGCTTGATCTACCAATTCCCCACAGATAAAATGAGGACTCAAGCTGACCAAAGCATGCCAATAATGCTTGTCTCGCAATTTTACATGGGGCTGCAAACAGCACAGCAGCGATGGACACCCACCCCACCAAACTTCATCACCTCAGAGCCTCAAGCAATATTCTAAGTGCTCTGATGGCTTCTGAACTGCTCTATTCCTGGCTCCGTGTTGTTCAGCTGTATTTACTGCTGCCTATGTTCCCAAATCCTGAAATTCAGGTGTGGGTGCTAGAGATGTTGGTAGAGTTGCTCTGATTTACAGCAGCCGAGGATCATTCCTGAAGCTGAGGTGAAGGAATTTCAGAATGCTGGGTCCTTCTGCAGGTCCCCTTTGAGTACAATCAATCTCCAGTCCAGATTGCAAATCCCTTGCAGAGCAGGTTACCTAGACTCCTTCCATCTCAACTCTTTGTGCATCCCAGTGTTGCAAGGGTATTTGCTGATCTGAGCTCATACAGGCACCAAGCGAGACCCCTTTCCTGTGCAGTGGATGCTCCAGTCTCAGAAGGGGCAGATTTCTTCAGCTTACCAACAATAGGCATAAGGAAATGCCCTAAGACTTACCTTTACAAAAGCGTCCCTCACATCCAGCGCTTGTTCCATGCTGAGAGGGGTGGAGACAGTCTCACCCCTCGTGATTATAGTCCGGCTGGTAAGGCAGTTCATCACATCCTGAGGCTCAACCTGACAGAGACAACACCAAACACAGCTGCTGTACAGGGGAGGGACCTCAAATGATGACACAGGCATTTTCAGAGAGGAAAAATTAACATTTTTATACCACATTTTATACTGGAAGGTGTTCTTGTTACTTAGAATGAGATGTTAACGAGATGCGGGAAGGCAAGATGAGAAAGCAAAGCAAAGCCTGCAAAGCTGTATGCTACCAGCATGGGTTAAAGCTTTGCATCACCTTGACCCCTTTTTATACTTTTTCAGGGAAATGTCCACTCCCTAAGTGGACACAGAGCTGTGGATCACACTCTGGGACCAGCAGTGCCTATGGAGATGAGACAGTGTCCCTGAAGGATCCCTGTTAGCTCTTGAGAAGGCCACTGAAGAATGCTCCAGTCACTGAATGGATGGTTTCAGTGAGGGTCATCTCACCTCACTTCAGATACACAGAGTGTATATGACATCTGTCTCAAGTACTGTTATGAACGTTCTTTATATTAATGAGGTGAACGCCCTGCTTTAGGGACTGAGGTATTTTGGATGTCCTTTCTAGGATGATGTGCCACCAGTGGGTCTGTTCCTATCTGCTGGTACAAAGGGGAGCTCAGAACACAGAATCATGGAATCATAGGATAGTTAGGGTTGGAAGGGACCTTTAATGATCATCTAGTTACAACCCCCCTGCAGAACACTTTCTGCTAGACCAGGCTGCTCAAAGTTCCATCACACCTTGAACATTCTCACAAGTGGAGTAGCCACAAAATCCCTGGGCAACCTGTTTCAGTGCCTCACCACCCTCAAAGTGAAGAATTCCTTAATATATAATTTAAACCATCCTCTTTCAGTTTGAAGTCATTCTCCCTTGTCCTATCATTCCACACCCTTGTCAAAAATCCCTCCTCCAGCTCTCTTGTAGCCCTTCTAGGTACTGTAAGGGGCTCTAAGCTGTCCCCCAGAGCCTTCTCTTCTCTCAACTGAACAACTCCAGATCTTTCAGTCTGTCTCCATAGAAGAGGTGCTCTAGCCTTCTGAGCATCTTTGTGGTGTCCTCCGGCTACTCAGCCCAGATGGAGACATCCACCTTCATGCTGCCAATGCAGGACACAGTATGGCTTATCTGGGCCTCTTCAGCCTCCTAGAGCTGGTGATGCAAGGAGAGGCTGGCTCAGATGAAGCTTTGCCACAATACTAAAAACCTGGGATCAAATCAGAAAGGCAACAGCAGCACTTCAGTGCCACTGACCTCCAGCAACGTTGCCGCAGTGATGAGCGATGCTGACTGAACAACCTCGCAGGCATCCAGGTTGTCATAGGTCCGAGCTGGGGAAAGAAAGGCAGAGGGAAAGCCATCAGCAAGGGACATGTCTCTGCAGAAGGTGGATGGGGTGAGGGAAAGGGTCTTTCTCCACTGCCTCTGTGTGATGTCCCAGCAAAATCTGGCCATCAGAAGGAAGAGAAAAGCTCACCCATCTGCTGGAGTCCTGCTGCTGGCTGCAAAGGACTTGTACTCTGCTCTGCCAGATCAGATAGTAAAAAATGTAGAAATGTTTCTAGCATCTAAGTGCTTTAGGCTTCTGTCTTCCAAAGAGGCTTTTTAAATCACTTTGTCACTTCTGACAGCAGAGCTGTTTGGTACCTTTACAAAGGCATATCCAATCACACAGGCACCTGTCAAACACTCCATTAGTCTCTCCTTGTAAAACCTGAGTCTACCGAATGGCCTGTATTCAAGCTCACAACATTCAGAAAAACGTGGATGTCATTGAGCACACTGCAGCCTGGCTGTGGGCAGGTAGAATTATTCCTCATTCCTTGTCCTTACACTGCCACAATAAGCACCTGAGTCCCTGGCATGGCACCCTGGCAGGTGTTCTGGATACAGCCCTCCATCCCTAAGCTTGGCTCCCTGTCAGCATGCAGAATAAAGAGCAGCAGTGCACTGGACCAAGTCCCTGTATTTTGGCCTTTTACCTTCATACTGCAGGTTGCCCATGTGCAGGATGGCAGCCAGCAGCTTGGAGATCTCCCAGTTCTCCGTGTCGGTGAACATGAGGACCTTCATAGCGGAGCGGATATTGGCGTACTCCTTGCTATCATCTCTGCCATCACAGGTCGTGCAGTTACCCTGGGGAGGCAAGCAGGGCACACGCCGCATGGGGCAAAGCCAGGGACTACTGGGGTGTAATCCTAAGATATCAGGGCTTCCCCCTGAACCAGCAACGTTTTGTTTAAGGTGAGGTGCTGAACTTGTGGATCTGGCTCTGCCCGTAGTCATATTCTATGATTCAGTGCTCAGCCTTGTGACCTACACTTACCCTGCTGTCCCCAGGTACCCTGTGTCTGACTGCCACCAGCAGAGGAGAAAAAGCTCTCAGATGGGGAGAGAGAGCTGGAGGCTCCCACTGATGCAGTTAGAAAGCTGGGTCACAGTGCTGTCAATGATGCACCAGCCTTAATTACACCTGCTTCTATCAGCTCCTCTGGATATGAACACTGGTATATAGGGCATGGGGCTGGAGATTGCTGGCTTGGTCGGACACTTGGAGCACAGACAGCTCAGCCCCATATTCCGCTAAGAATGTGCCATCCAGACAAGCACTCCTCTATATCCATCACTGCCTCAAGAGCAGCAGGTCTTATCTAACACCCTGGTTACGTCCAAACATGTGGCATAGGCACCATACACCATCCCATCCAAGACTGTATTCTACTTCACAGGAAGCGTGGAAATAGCCTGGTCTAGACACAGGGCTTAAGGGTTTCCACTAAGACTATGAGCCTTGTGGTGGTGAGACAAAGAGATCCCTCAAACTCTGTGGCTAAGGCTCAGGAAGGTCATAACCAGCAAAGCAGCTCTTGGCTGCAGAAGCACCTCTCTTTTCCTTCTCCCTTGCTAACAACCTTTCACCACATCACCCCACCAAACCTCTGTTCTGCTGCTCTCTCACCATTGCAAGGTAGTTGTAGTCCGTGGCTTTCCCAAGACCCAGCTTCTTCTTCTGCTCCATGGTCATTCCTCTCAGCATGCAGTAGAACACGTGGTAATTCCTCTCATCCTGGGCCTGCAGGAGAAGAGCAAGTGTCAGCCCTGCGAGGAGAACAGCGCCACAAAGGTCGGCTGCCTGAGCACCAGCTCCCATGCCTTGTAGGTGTTTCACCTTACCTGCCTGCACACCCGGGACTTCTCCAGCAGGTACTGCTCAATCTTAGCCCCCTCGATGGCTCCCCTTTTGTTGAAGTGGATATCGATGTACTTCCCAAATCGGCTGGAATTGTCATTACGGATGGTCTTTGCGTTCCCAAAAGCTGCAAGAATTATGGTGGGTTAGAGAGGATCTAATGCAGGGAGAATGATGGATCTGGTCTCATGGGGGGGAAAAAAGTCAAAAGAGTGAGGCTGAGAGAGTAAAAAGAAGTCCCAAAGCCTCCCCTTAAGTTTGGCTGGACCAATTTCATCTCAGTGTGAGGAAACAAGATGACTGTCCCTGGAAATACAGAGAGGAGCACAGAGAAGGAAGCTTGGGAATGAGGTGACCTTATCCAGGAAAGAAGAGCTAGGACAGCAGGATTTTGGCAGCAGCTGACGAAATAAAAGAGTTGAGCAAGAGTGGTTGCAGTGTGCGAGGTGGCACTGTGCAGGAAATGACAGAGCTGCTGGTGAGTGATCTGATGACTGAGAGGGGGAAAAAAAGGGGAAAATACATCCAAAAGAGAAATACAGACAACTAAGCCAACGTCCAGTGGGAGACTTCTCCCTGCAAACAGGCTGTGCAAAGAAAGGTACCTGTGTCCATGCTCTGTTGGGCGCGGATGAGTGCCCTAAGCCAGCACACACTGCAATTTCTGCTCCAGGATTTCTGGCAGGTGATGGACATGTGCTTGAATTACAGAGCCTCTCTTTCCTGAATCTCAGCAGGGACTAAGTGCATATTCAATAGCGCCCTGTGTGCTTGTCACATTTCTGTTGACTCCTAGAGGGTTTTTTACCAAGCAATGGAGGTAAAAATCACAGATTGGTTTGGATTGGAAGGGACTTTCAAGATCATCTAGTTCCAACCCCTCTGCCAAGGGCAGGGACACTTCCCACTAGACCAGGCTGATCAAACCTCTATCCTTTAAAGAACAACTCCAGTGTTATTCTTTAAGGAAAATGCAATTTTTCTGCATAAGCATAAAAGGTCCATCTGGCATCACGTTGGGTCAAGAGGGTCAGATCACCTATTTAATTTACAGATATCCAATTAAAATAGTCGGGTTGATCACAGTAACAGCTTGCCAATGAACCTCTTAAGGCCACAAGCTGATTCTCATTATCTGGTTCTTTCTTGACCTCCTCTATTTCTTTTTCTGCATTCTGCTGCCATTCACTGATCTTGGAAGGAAAAGGTGGGGTTTGCTAATGTACATGGCCAGCACAAAGTGCTGTGAAGCTCAGGTCCTATTAAACTGATATTTTAGGGAACCATCAAAGAATAGGAATAGGAGTTTTGCAACTATGGCCAAAAAACTCAAATAATTAGTTAGCCGAATGCAGCACTGATGGGATACTGGTGATCTGCATGCAGTCCGGCACTGGAAGAGGCATTGAAGTTTTTCAAAAGAGCTTTGACTGAACATTAGATCAAAAAAGTATTGATCAGCACTTTTACATACTACACATAGAATTAGGTAAAATTCAGGTGTTTGTATGGAATTTTTTTTGGGGAAAAAAGTACTGCTTTAAGTGAAAAAACACTTTTTTTCCCCAATTTTAAGTAACAAAACAGTTGAAAAAAATAATTCAGGTCAGCTGAAATGCTTTGCTTTCACCAATAGTTGTCAAAAATATTAAAGGAAAATTTGAGATCTCAAATCAGAGAATACTAGTCTTATGAAAAATACATTCAGATGAAAAGAATCTGAATGTATTGTTTAGCAAACGTATACTTTAAAAAAAAAATCTGTCACTTTTTTGGAAACTCAAAGTGTGACGTAAGTGACTTACATTCGGTTATATTTTGTGTTTCCTGAATCTATTTTTTGGTTTTTTTTCCAGCAAAATAATTCTTCATTAACTGAGGCCTCACCTTCCAAGATGGGATTTGCCTCCAGGACCTGCTGCTCAATCCAGGAGTGCTGACCACTGATTGCTGCCAGGAACTGCAGAATCAGTTTTGTGCTCTCTGTCTTCCCTGCTCCAGATTCACCACTGCAAAGACAACAGGAGTGGAGGTCAGTGAAAGCCATGCTGCATCCCTACCAAAGTCTCTCCCTCTGTCTCCAAACGGACTTCTGTCTCCGTGTCTTTTCTGTTAGCGTAGGCAGGATGAGACCACTAAGGATGGGTTTCCAGCATCCCAAGGAATGGTTGTTGGACAAATGGTAGGACATGGTACCACACAGCTTCCAGCCAAGATCCAGATTTGCTCTGTGTTCCATTTGGCCCAAGCTATTGCTTGAGTTTGGGTATCCCCAGCAAATGCAATCATTCAATCAGCACTAAGAAGGTCATGAAGTACTTCCAGTTAGTGCTTTTCCACGTATAATCACCAGACCATGACCCTGTGGTCTAGGGTCTAGCTGTTCCCACGGGACATCTTCATCACCAGTCTTGAGCTGTGATAAGGCAGCTGTGAAACATAGCCTTTTAACAGCAGGGACTTCCACAGGTCTCCTAGGCTTGTTCTAACAAGGAGCAGGTGGGAGAGGAGAAGCTTATGGGACAGGAAGCCAGACTTATTCCTCAAACTTTTCACTGAAAGATAGCCTCAGTTTTCTTATGATGATACAAGAGGAGGGGGCTGGGCAGAAATATTTTGGTGAGTCTATGGCCTATGTGATATATGGGGTCACAAAATAAGTGACCAAAATAGACCTTCCTGATGTTGAGTACCTAGTCCTGGCCTCATGGGCAAATTGTCTCACTTTTCAGGCAACTGGCACACTGCATTGACTCTCCTATGGGCCCCACATGATGCTTTCTTAGATCAGTAAAATAAGCCTTACTGAATGGTCTTTTCAGACTCATGTACCTGAAATACTGTACACGGGATGTTCCAGAGTTATGGTTTTTTATTCAATGAAACTTAGGGTAGGCATGCCTTGGGGAAAAGGGTGCCTCAAATGAAAAATACTGTCTGTGGGTTCAGAATATGTAGGATAATGTTGGAGGGCTGAGGACATCAAATCTGGCTCATACCACCATTTGGGACAGATACTGGAGGGAACTATACCCATAACTGTGACCAGGCACCCCTTGGTGCCCAAGGTTGATCAGTCCAGAGCACAGCCATGCATGGAGACACCATTCACGAGTGTGAATGACCACAGGTCCAGTGACCAAGCTTGTCCCTGACCCTTCCTTCTGCAGAAAGTACAAATGTTTGCATTTTTGATGTCTGTAGGAGTATTGAGTTTAAATTTAAAAGGAGAGGTCAAAGATGAATATAACTCTATTGAGTTGGAAGGGTAAATACCAAAGTATTGATAAAGCACCTTTACCAGGAAAAGAGTGACTGCTAACAGAGACCACCTCTGCACTGGGAATATGTGGCTGGAAGACCTAATCAGTCATTCAATGTCTGATTCTGTCTGATAAGCTCTTCCAAATCAAGCATGTTGCATCTGCTCAGCATCTGCTTTCAGGATATGGCCCATTTGGAAACTCAGCAACTCACCTTATGATACAACACTGGTCCTTGTTGTTGCGCTGCATGTTGAAGTAGCAGTTGTCAGCAATTGCGAAGATGTGTGGTGGCATCTCACCAATCTTTTTGTTGGTGTAGAGGCGTATCTGCTCAGGTGAGTAGATGGGTAGGAGCTGGTAGGGGTTTACTGCCACCAGTATTGAACCAGTGTATGTCTGGAGGAGAAGCACATGAAAGTTTATGGGGACACATGGTGAGGTGTAGCTGAGAGACTTTGGCAGCTTGGATGGGATGTGGATGGAGGCCAGAAAAATCAAGGCTTTTTGAAAGCTGGATGAAAGATGATGCTCAAGTCAGAGATGCTTGCAGGGAGAGCCTGGAGCAAAACGGTAACAGAAGTCCCAAAATACCTAAATCAGCTCATACTCAGCCTTGCTCATGCACAGCATGGGTTCAAGCCTTAATTTATATTTTGGATGCCCTCAGTTAAGATTCAGAGTCTCAAGAGAAGCTCATATTTGCAAAAATATCACCAGAGCCAGCATATATCTCTACATATCTACTTCACTGCACATATGAGAAACCATAAACGAAAGAAACCTGAGAACCATATCTCAAGGCAAGACCAGTTGGATCCCAACCATTCTGACACATGACTAGCTAACCTGTTTTTATCAATCCACAGCAGCTGCTAAACTTCCCTCTGCAATACATTCTTCTCTACCATCTCTGCCTAACCAAACCTCTCCATACTTCAGTTTAAATCTTGTCCTGTGCAGATGGATATTGCCCACAAAGTTCTGATATATCCCTTCTCATCTACTTCTGAAATTTTCTAAACGGCCTTTGTTCCATCCAATGCTCTCTGTGGCACTTGAATGAGCAAAGCTTTCCTGGGCCTTGGGCAGCAAACTCCCCTGTAGGATCTTGCTCTTTCATTTCTGCCCTTTCAGAAGCTGTTTCTCTCAAGCCTTTCATCAAAGGACTCATGAACTTTGTTATCTTGCTCAGATGCAGTGCTGAGGTTAGGAGGTTTGGTCACATCCCAAGCTCAAGGCAGAGAATAAGGATCACTTTCCCCCATTTTATCCATCTAAAAGTCAGTGTCTAAAGCAGGTGAGTCAATGGACGTGCACCTTGGGTTAGCCAAGGGGCATGAGATGAAGGTTACTTTCACTCTGTGACTTCAAAGAATTCAAGTCACTTTCTCTAGGTTAATTTTCAGCAACTGAAGTTACAAGATTAATCTAACCTTTCTTTCTTGGTGGAACCAGCTGTGAAAGTGCCCCCACTACTGTATATATTTTTTCAGGAAACAAAATAAGTAATTTCAACATTCATATAATCCTTATGGGTTTTCATCTGCATGGCCCAAAACCATTAAGACTTTGACACAAAGCAGCAAAGTGGCACAGCCAAGGATGCTTGTGAGAGAGAACAAATAATTTGCCACCACCTATGCAAAACTTGCCACCAGTTCAGGCTTCCTGAAGGCAGCCAGTAGGTGGCAATTGTGTCCCACAGTAGGGATGAGGAAAGACATTGGGGTTCCTCACCTCCTAGTCTCATGGCCAACACAAGAGAGCAACTTTCAGTTCAGTCCCATGAGAGGTTTGACTTTACAGTGGTAACTGAGAAAGGACACGATATTCTTCTCTGTAATAGGGAGCTATGTGCCAGTAAGGGAAAAAAGCTCTTTGAGTTCCAGAACAATGTTGTCACAACTCCAAAGGGTAGAAATTGGCTGTGAAATCATGTACACTGGATTTTAGAAGAAGAAGGCATTGAAATAAGGGAGCAGAGACATCCCAGAGAAGCCTTCAAAGGGGACTGAACAGGTAACCTCAGTGCTCAGAGAAGGAGGGAGCTCAATTTCTGAATGGGATTATGACACCAAGATTCCTAATGAAGACTCCTTTGAGTCCTAGCTGAGATATCTGGAAAACTCTTTTCCTCTTTACAATTTAATACCAAGTTAATTTTAGGGACATTTTTCATCTTCCTTGAGCTTCTTTTTTAAAAAAAAATCTAACTACTAGCAGAGTTCTCTGAAATCCCTGCATTTCAGTCACACTAGTCGGCCCTGTCACAAATGCAAACAGAGAGGCTTTTAAAGGTGTTAACCATTAGGAATGCTTTCTGGATGCTCCCACTGACCCTTCCCTTGTGATCCACAAAACACTTTGTCAGCATGAACTCTTGTACTATTGCTTGCTTTCGTAGGTCATTCCTAGTTGATAAATAATCACAATTTGCCCAATTCTCACAGCTGACAGAAGGCAGAACTTTGTTCACTCTGTTCATGAGGGACCAAAGGGCACTTCCAAGGAAATAGCAGCTCACTGGTTTCTATTGCTGGGTGATGTCAAAGCCCTTTTCTATTGGAAAAATAAAGCTTTACTGAGAGCAGGGACTCTGCCGTAGCTGACCACAGGAACCGCATCTCACAGCAAATTCATTACTGCCTGCATGACCTACATTTTAATTAGCCCCAAACAAATCCTTTCTGAGCCTGCTTCCTTCACTACCCAGAACACCATGGCTGACTTCATCTGGATTGTTATGGGGTTAAAGCTCTACCAAACACTACTGCATTTTGGCAGCCCTTAGAGAGCAGCAGCCAGCACTGGTTTCATCTCCAGATAAAGAGATCTAACCTTACTCACGGGTCCAAACTCCCCACCAGACTCTCTTGCTATTCAGCATAGTTTCTCTTGCTGCATGCAAACCAAACTAAGGGCAAGAAGCCCTTGTTGAAGTTTTTCATATTTTGCTGCAGACATTTCTTCCCTTCAAGTTAAGGTCATTACTGAGAAGCACTTAAAGCTTTAACCACGTTTACAGGTTGGAGACTTTCCAGCTTCTGGGAAGGCATCACAACTTCACCATGTGGGTCAAGCTCTGCACCAAAGCAGATTGATGCTCCCAGTGCATTTATGAAGCAGCAGCAACGGTGGTGCAAAGTAAATGAGAAGGCCACAATGGTGAACAGAAAAAGGTGATCCAGCACAAGGCATGACAGCGATTGTAAATGACATTGCCAGGAGTCATACTTACCCTCCCGCCGCAGTTTGTCTTATGAAAAAAATGTGAGAGAGAAGAAAAAGGGAGATTATATTTTATTAGAGCAGAACTACATCCTCCACAAAGCTAAGGACATGAGGAAACAAGAGGAACTGAAGTCCCGTTGGAAAAGTAATCATTTACTCAGCAGGCTCAGAAATCCTTTCAAACAGTGAAACTCCACTATCTTTAAGACAGGGCTAATTATACCACAGAAAAAAACACCTCAGGGGACTGAGTGTCCCCTGCAGACATGGCATCTATATGGTACCTTGGCTTTGCAAAACTGTCATCAATATCTACCACATTCGACACAAATCTACTCCTCCTAATGTCGTCATTCTTAATAGCTGAGATCTCAGGTTGGGTTCCCGAGCTTCCAACTGCACACCTGTAGACAGAAGTGGTTTGCATACCTCTCTATCAAGCTATGCACTCTCTGTCATTTTGAGAGTGTCATTCTGATTTTGAGATTGCACTAATTGCTGTGCTGTGCCCAGTTCTTGGGCTGGCACCTTAAAGCCACTAGTGGTGTGGTGCAATCAAGACACAGTAACCTGGAACCCCTGTGATGCAAACGTCTTTGTGGGATGTGGCCATCCCTTAGGCAGGAACTCTGTAAGACACACTGCACTGTCACCATCAGACCAGAACAACTCGTAGAGAATCTGATGTGGTTATTGTGTCACTCCAGCCCAAATCACCACCCACACTCACCTCCAGGCTAGAAGCTGCCCTTTGCATCAGCCCTTATTAGGATGATGTTGCCAAACAACACTTTACCCGGTGCTTGTTTGTGTTCCTAATCTTCCTGGATGCCTGTGAATAGTTTGGCAAGAGAGCTCAGAGACAGAGCTTCTTTGACGGAGCTTAGTGTATTCACAGGCAATCTGATACTGCACACACAGAATTGTATCTGAGGACCTCTGGTCACTTAGAGAGGCAACAGGCACTTGCTGGATAACATAGGCACCCCAAAAGACACACATGGACACTAGTGAAAAAATATCCAACACGATCCAAACTTTCTCAGAGAGAGCAGCAGGAATCCACTCTGTGCCACTGCAGGGTGCCCACAAGCAGAGGGAAAAGAGACAATGCTCAATGGGTAAATACAAGTTCCTTGAATGAGCCAATCAGCTACAAATTATTGGCCACCTGTACTTCTCGGGTGGCATTCAGGTTGCTCAAATTCGGTTATCCACATAAGTACTGCACCTAACCTTGAAGATGGATGTGTTCTGAGCTGCGGGAGGTTAGACTGTAGACCTCCAGCCCAAAGTTTTCTTCCAACATAAACTCCAGTCAGCTCTAAAGCATCTGAGAGGCACTTCTGTTTGCAAAGCTGAAAGGCAATCTTGTCTCTGTTTGCTCTATTGACACCTCTGGTGACTGCCATGGATTCCCAGTGTACATGGAGATACTTCCTCAAGTATGAATTTGGGCTGTTAACTTGCTAGTTTATCATTATAAATGGCAGCAAATTTCAATTATAAAAGGAGAAACTCAGTTCATCTAACATGGAAATAATTTTCTGGTTATACTCTTTTTGTCTAAACTGACAATACAAGGGATTTAGGCATCATGCACAATCAAAAAAGTGTCTGAGTGAGAGATACATTTGGAGGTCTCTATTCTCCTCCAAGCTTTGGAGACTTATGGGTGCCTTTTCAGAGCCCATGTCCCTTTCCTCCAGGAGTGGACTCCACCTCCGAAAGAAGAGATGGATAACTCCCAGAGAGGGGGAAAGAAGCTGTCTTTAACAGCCTACACAGCAGAGTGGTGTCTTTTCCATCACTGCCCAGCCCTAATCCAAAACCATCCTATCAAAAAGCACTGGGCATCAAGCAGTGATGAACAAACAGACTTGATAGATAAAATCCCACCCATACTCTGTTAGCTTATTTTATTTGTGAAGTCTGACTGTCTTGCAATTCCCTCTGGCCTGAAAAGATAGTAGTCTCTAGAGCCTTTTAAAAATTAGATGATCAGGAGGCTTCAACAAGGCCTTCAAAGGCACAGCAGGCACTTACCTGAATATCTGGAAACTGTAGGATTTAAGAGTAATACAAAATTTTCCGTATTTGCAGAGGCTGTTTGAGTACGTTATCTAGCAGCAAACACACATGTGCACTCTGAATTTTTGTCTGAAGAACGTGCACAAGACTATACAGCATAGAGAACACTGATAAAACCAGCACAGCGACTTGAATTCTGACTCCTGTTCTGCTGGGGAGGTGGCCTTCGCGATGCTATCACAGAAAAGAGATGCAGTTCTGACTGGCTTCCTGTAAGCCCCTCAATCCATGAATGTCTGCTTGGGTTGGTAGGGCTGCCCTGGGTCTACTGGGCATGACATGACTGAGCTGACCTTAGGAAGGACACTGCTGTCCCCAGAGATCAGCTGTCAGGATCCCAGGCAACCCAGGGCTAATTAGCCAGGAACACAGACTGGGAAGGTTTTTTAGAGGTGTTCTTAGAGTTGCTCACGTCTTTGTTCCCAATTATTTCATGCATGCCCCTCTTCATCCTTCCTCCACCCCTTCCACCTCCAGCAATGGTTGTCTTCACCCCCTTGGGTTAAATAAATTAATGGTGCAGGGGGAGAGGGCAGAAGGGTCATATCCAGCGTGTAGCTTACACCTCTTCAAAAGTTTTTGCTTTAGGAGGACTACAACACGCTCATGGCCTGGGTTGAACTGGTTATTCTGCGTGCGGGAAGCTAATGCACATGCCCAAAACTTCCACAGCGGTGGGACAGCAAGGTGGTGTGGACTTTGCGTATCACCTAACTCATGGGGTCTTTCACTGGGGCATCCACAAGCTCTGCAACGTGTCCTCTAAAGTCAGAAGCCCTTCACCACCTGAGATAAGATGAAGGTAAAAACCCAGATGCTCAGTTCAATCAGGGTTCCCCTCACATGGGTTCCCCAGAGCTAAGCAGAGCAAGGGGAGGAGTGCAGAACAAAAAGTGGAGGTGAGGTGGACACTCACATAGATGAGGTGCTCCCGATAGCGAATCAGCAGGTTCCTGAGAATTCCTGCCTCGTTCAGGTCCCCCAGGCGGATCATGTCCTCCACTCCATGGATGGAGGTGGGGTGCATGGGTTTGATGTGGCTGGCATTCTGTGGGGAAATCCAGTGCTCCTGGGAAAAGAGCAAGGCCAGAGAAAGGTAAATCAAATGAGAGATCACTTGGATGAAAGACAAAAACAGCCTACCCCAAATAGAAGGACCAGACAGAAGAACATACACAAGAGACCATCAGCACATGTGCCACAGCTTCTCTTCCTGGGGCAAGGCAGAGATGAATTTGAAAGATTTGTAACAGAAGAAGGAAAACATCTTTTCATTGGAGCTTTACTGGAGCAGCAAGAGACAGGAGACACAAGCCATCCTGGCAGGAGCCTCCTCCAGGGCAACATGGTCATCCAGCACATCAGGGGAGTTTATAACAAACAGCATATTTGTCTTCCCCTTCACAACTGCATTTTCACATCACTGATTAACCCTCTGCCACAAAATACTGTTGAGCAGAGAGAAGATGATTTAGAAAAGGAGAAAGGGATGGACAGGGGTGGCAAAGTCATACTTTTATTGGCAGTTATTTGGACTCACCACTTCTAAGGGCTTCAAAAGCCACTACAAATTGCACACAAGGACCCTGCCAGACCAAATCTCTATCACCCTTGAAGGGAGTGAGAGCATTTACAATTACCTCAGCAAGAAAAAAAAAGAAACACAGAGAACCACCTTGATACAGACCTTACTCTAAAATAGCCACCACTGCACAAAAAAAAAGGTGGGAAATTGAAGGAGAACCAGTGTTTGGGCACATCAGGTATTGGTAGGAGGTAAGGAAGGACTGGATAACAAGAGAGGAGCCTCAGGTTGAGGTGGGTTTGCTCAAATAACTATCTAAATGTATTTTGGGGGCTTCTGCTATCATTGTACTCATGAAGGTTCTCAATTTCGCACTCCCACTATAGCCACAAAAGCAGGGACACAATATTGTCTTGTCTTTACAAACAGAAAACTATGGCACAGTTGATTCCCAAGGACATACAGGAAGTCCATAACAAAGTCAATTATCATGGCCCTGGGACCCCTGGCCTAGCAAGGCCATAGGGCTGAAGAAGGGACATCACAAGCCTTTGTACATACATTGCCTTCATCATCCACGACCTGGATCTGTCCAGAGTCACACAGTTTAACCACCGCTCCAATGGGGACATCGAATTCCCGTCCGGTTTTGAGGTCCATCCACACATAATCCCCCTGGAACCAAAGACAGCATAGTTACACTCAGTGCTGCAGGAAGTTGAGCATGCCTTGGGATACAAGCTGTTGATGTTTGGTACCCAAATCATTAGCATAAGTCAAATGACTTCCCTCACAAACCACAAACCACCCCTTTTCACAGAGGCTCAGGAAAGCAGATGCTTTGCATGTGGCACTTGGGGATGTGGTTTAGTGGTGAACACGCTGGTGCTGGGTTAATGGCTGGACTCGATGATCTTAGAAGTCTTTTCCAACTTTAATGATTCCATGACTCTGTGAAATCCCCTGCACGGTGCCAGCAGCAGGGCATGGTCCACACCACGTGCACCCACTGCCCTAACTCTCTGCTTCTCAAGCTCACGAGTGGTTGTTGGTCACAGAGTGCATCCAGCAGAAACAGGTTACAGAACAGTGAGACAGGCAGAAAAACCCACTCAGGTAGAGGTTTTCCTCTGTGTAATGTACAAACCTAGGAAGTCATAGTTAGGAGACAGTTTTGAGCTCTGCTAAGCCTTACCCGGAGGTACCTTTCTTCCTTGCAGATAACCACTATCAAATACTCCTTGGAGACTGCTGAAAAGAAAATGACTAAAGATGGGTTAAGAACATAACCAGAGAGGCAGATATATCTTCTTCTTCAGGAGTTCTTCCAGCTACAGCAATGTGTAGGTGGGTTGTTTGTATTTAATACTTCTCAGTGGATTTTACCTGCTGTGAGCACTTTCACTTGAGTCCTGAAGCTGTACAAAGTTTTAGCATCCATAATCCCAAAAGGCTGTGTCCTTTTACATGTTTCAAATGTTTTACCTCTTTCATTTGAGACCCCTGTGCTTTCATTTTGAAAGACACAGCAAGCAGTTGACCCCTATCCACTCACTCCATGTCACTACTGATCCTATACACCTCTGTCAGTCCTGCTGGGCAGGGACTATCTGCTCATCAGCTCTGTGGATATTAAATTACTCGAATGCAAAAAAGCTTTTAAAGAAGCTGTTTTCCTCAATACAAAAGCAAACTCCAAAGTAACTCCAAACTAAAGCCCCAAGCAGGACCCACACTGGAACAAAGCAGAATTACTTCCGACCCCTATTGTCAAGGTGAAAAGGTATTAAAATTGGGAGCAATCTAGTTGTCAGGTGTGTTTTCATTCACGCAGCTGAGATTAATGCTGTAGATTTGTAGCCCCACCTAACACCACATTCCTGTCAACCAGCTCCACTTGTATCTGTTAAGCCTGATGCAAATACAGTATCAACCTTTTGAAGTCCTGAAAAACTGCTGGGAGAGGGAGAAAGGAAAACCAGGATGTATCACTTTGCATGTGGACTGATATAAGCCCTTTCCTGTGTATCCACTATCAACCACTTCTGTGGACAGAGCATATTTATAGATTTGGTTTGGCCCAACAGACTGCTAAACAATGTTCATCTCTGTGCTGGGCGGTGTTCCAACTTGACATCACCATCCAAGTCATCATTCACTAAGACTTTCAAGAGACACAAACCTGTGAGAACCATCAGGACTCAGGGATCCACACATGGAGAAACTACACACCGGGAATTCCCAACCATTTTGTGGCAGACTTTACCCTTGGCAGCTGCTTGCTAGGTTTCCACTAGGATATCAACCAAGTCATCCTGCTACAACAACATGGAGCTCAGGACCCAGTCGTTAGTTTGGGTTTTCATTTCCTCAGAGGGTTGTGCTATAGCTCTAAGTATCTTTATCCAGCTCATAAAAATATGATATTAATATCTTTTTCTCATTAACTCTCTTATCCTCACATCTCATAACTTAGTTAAAAAGGCAAAAAAATCACAACTAATGAAGGCTGTGTCAGGAACAGATGCGTTATAAACCCATTTATATTAATATTTATTTTTTAGCTCCTTTGATCCAAGACTCTCAAAGCATTTCAGAATGTTCAGCATTCTTATCCTTTCTGCATCACTGGGCAAATTCATGCACACGGTGGGTAACCTGATCAAGGTGTCAGCAAGAGATGAGCCGGGTTGCTCAGTCCCTGCTCAGCAGAAAACCTTTCCAACACCTTAGCAGCTCTGTAAAAATTGCTCTTGATCAAAAACCCAAGGACTGTAATGCTGGTTTTTTTAAAAAAAACCCCTCTAACATTGAATAGCTGTAAAAGCAGCCAGCTTCATATGGTGTATTACCACACAGCTGAGATAAAAGGCAGCCTGCCCTCCCCAAGGTAAATTGATACTCTACTACCACTAAGACAACTTCTGTGCTTTGTCTGCTAATGCACAGAGTGCTCATCCCCTCAAACTGCTCTTTTTAAACCCATTAAAGTGCAGTTCTTAATGCTGGTGAAAAAAGTCTTATGGGATGGGCTAAGCTGGTAAGATCAGGAAGGTTGGAGGGGGTTATAAAATAACATCACTTATTAAGAGTGCCGACCTATTTCCTTTTCTGACTTTAATCAATTTCATATAAATCCCATGGAAGTCAGTTACATTCCTTCTGCTGAAGCAATCACCTTCGGATCAGCCCCAAACCCAGCAGATATATTGGGGATTTCAGGGCAAATCAGGGTGATTAATGCATTTACCAGCTGTGGCTTGTGAGTTGCATAACCTGCCTCATGCCCAAACTGGTGCAGTTTGTTTGCCAAAATACATGACAGAGTACTGGAGAAGTGAGAATACCACCAGACCTTTTACAATATCAGCATGGTCTGCCTCCTCCTCCTCAATGCAGCCAGTGGGTTTTAGTACCCTTCCAAACTAGAAAAATCTTCCAAGTTGCTCTGGGGCAGACTCTCAGGACCTCGAAAACTGGGGGCAGTGATAACCAAACAGCGGTGCAAGGGGAGAAAACATCACACACAGATCCATACAATTCACAGAGAGGATCTTTAGGAGGAGCTTCCAAATGTGAAGAACAAGAAGGTTGCACTGCAGGGGAGCTAAAATGCTTGGGCGGGGGGACAAAGGAGGAAGGTGAGGAAAGCTGGCGTAAGCAGAACAAGGATCCCATCAACAGCAAGACAGATTTCAAAGCAGCCTGAAAGCTTCCAGCCATGCTCAGGGCTTGGGACCCCCTATCTTACCGCTAACATGGTCGTGGGCTTCAGGACCTGGTTGACATTGCGGAGTAGTGTCCATCTGCCCTGGTCTTTCTCCTGATCTTCCACCACCTCAGGGCATGGCTGCATGAAAACGACTTTCTTCTTCTTCAACATCTCCAAAACTTTGCAGTGGTATTTATCCCTCTGTCTGCTTTCTATGTGTATTCCACCATGAATGCCAGAATGCGGTGGCCGGTTTGCTCTAGACCTGCAGCGTGACCATGCCTGCTGCTCACAGGACACCCTCTGACCTGATTCACAACATGGCTCTTGGTAAAGATCTTCTCCTAGCAGGAAAATTTCCACGCACCAGCCATGGTCCTCCCCTGGCCAGCTGGCACGCTCACTGTATATGACCAGCCCTGCGGGAATCTCAAAGCAAACCGTGCAACTTTGCTTCTCTTCACTTAAATTCTTCCAGGCTCTCCAGCAAGGGCTGATACTTGGTCAGGGACCTGAAGGACACTGCAACTACCCGTTCTGGAAAAACAACTGCAGGATTAACAGGAAACCTCTTCATTTCCCCAGGACTTCTCTCCGTTACCTTCCTTTCTTAGTGAAATAACCGTCTGCCAGCTTGAAGACTTTCAGCACAGAACACTCTGGGATACTTATTAATCCACAAATGCAGTCAGTCCCCATGCAACACATGGCATTTAATTAACCTAATACCTTTACATACCAAATTAACCAAAGCGCAGCGGGAACTCAAAACCAGAGGCCATCTGCATTTTCTTTAAACTGATCACCTTGAGTAGATCCATAGCAACTGAATTTTAAATAATTGAGTGGAAGGTGTTCAGCGCAGCACGGCCTCCGTGCCTATAGGTGAGAGGAGAGCCTGTGCTGTGGATGAAAATGGGCTCAATACAAGGACCACAGAGAAAATGAGGTTGCACTGACTCTACACCTGCCAGCTCCACAGACCCATTTCTGCAATCACGCCTTCTCTATAGGGAGGACTGTTCTAGTAAGGACTAATCAGGACCAGTGGCCCAACCAGAAGAGCACAAGGCATTTTACAGTCACCTCATATTTGCTTTTTTCTCATCCTATCTTAAATACACTTGAAATTTCTCATTTTCATCTAAGAAAGGCTTTTCTGGTAATTTAGAGAATTTCAGACCACTATAGCTGGGCCTCAATTTCTTCCATTAAAATTTTGAATCTAAAGCAGTGCCATTTATAAAGACCAGAGCAATGCCTGACTAGATAAAACAGTGAAGCTGCTAAGACATTCTCATTTATCACTGTTTTAATGCAAAGCTCTACTGATGCCTTGATTCAATGGGGTTTTGAATCCATTTGTTCATGAAGAACAAGGCATAGGGACATGGTTTATTGGTAGATCTGGTAGTGTTAGGTTAATTGCTGGACTCAATGATCTTAGAGGTCTTTTCCAATCTAAATGATTCTGTGATTTTTATATGCTTGGAGCTTTCTAGATAAAGGAAGGCTTCATAGGTACCCCTCACGGGACACAGTCTCCAAGGACAACAGCAGATGACAGGTATATTAAACTCATAATGAGCTAGTTCTGCTCATCCATGAGCAACAGTGATAACAGCGAGGCAGCCCTTGCCCAAAGAGCAAGGCGACGTTGGAGGTTTAAGCTGTATTACAAAGCCCTGGAACAATAAGGTGTATGATTCTTGTAGCTGCGCAGGGAAAGTAGGGAAGAAATCATGTCTCCTGGATAAGAAGCCAGATGAAGATTAATTAGATGGATGTCCACCAAAGAAGCAAGTAAAAATGTACATGAGGCACGATCGTAATGCAGGGGCAAGGGGATAGAGTGAATCCCAGGAGAGATGTGTACCTCCAGCATGACCTGAACACACAGTGCTGTAAATGACTGCAGTTTTGCTCCCCTAGAAAGTAGAAGATAGATGTCAAATCAAAGAACAATGAGGGGACCCACATGGAAGGAAGGTTTGATTAAATATATATAAAGGGACCCATAGGACAGGCTCTTGGATTTGAGTGAGGTCCTACAGAGGCTCTTTGTTCACCAGAACACCTTTGCTCACTGTGCTGTGCCACGGAAACTGGAGCAGGGTGGGAGCAGCAGATCCAAGAGAGCAGCTGGAGTATTTATCCCCTTGCACTGGAGCAGACAATACCATCATTGCTCAACCATACTCTGAACCATATTTCTGAGGCTGTGTATCTCGGTGTGCTGCCAAAGAGTAAGCTAAGGAGCAGAGAACTGCAATGATTTGTCCTAGGTTGTCCTTGGAATAGGATCCAAAGGACAGAAGGGACCCTAGAGGGCTGAATCCAGCCTCTGCAGTCCTATTATATGAGTGTGCTTATTTTTATCCTGGCACTGGGGCTGCTGAAGATCTGTAATTTCACACATTAGCACTATATTTTCTGCATTGCTCCTCTGCTAGCAGGAGATTTTCGGGGGACTCTTAGGCAGAGTCACACGTGTCAGCCAGAGACACCTGGCATTTGCAGTGAGGTCTGCCTGAACGACCCGAGTGTAATGCCTCCTGGAAACGGGAAACCCCATTCCAAAGGGATGACACAGCTTGGAAACCAGCCTCCCTTCTCTATGCATCCAGGGGCAGAGCAACAGCACTAAGCCTCCTATCAGCCTGCTTTTTCTGAGGGAATGTGCTATGCCTCATGTGGGAAACAAATAAACACACTTAGCACAATAAGGGGAGGGCCACGGTGGAGGAAAATAAACCTTTAGCTGGCTGGCAGCCTGTCAGCAATGCCATCCGCTTTAGATTACAGCTCCCTGGGGTAACATTAGACCCTTTCCTGCAGAGAGAGAAGTATGAGCCAGAAGAGCCATGCTGGACCCTGCTCTGATGATTTACTACACCTCTGCAGCAGCAGGCACAGCTGAGATCAAAGTCCTGCTGTGACACGCTTTGTGCATATTCATAGTAAGGGGTAAATGTTTATCCTAAAGAATTGATGTGACACAGGCAACATGTTTATGCTGCTGCTGAGGACTGAGTTCCCATTAAGTGCTTACTGCAGTGGCATAGACCTTACTGGTGGAGAAAGAAGGGAAATTCCACCTGCAGGAAGCACCCTCACAGCAGGTAAACCACCCAATTTAATGAAAGCTTGGGTTTCTTTGCCCCAGACTGTTTTTCAGTCCCAAAGAAAATGCACCAGACACTACCAGGGCTGAAGAAGTGTTCTTGAATCAATTATTTTGCAGCTAGCACTGAAAAGCTAAGTTATTCAGTGACAAAAGGTCAGCTACAACTCAACTAACCCAGTGTTCACCTCTGAGCAAGACATCCAGACCTTTGCTAGATGATCATCCCTTTCAAATGAAATATCCTAGCCTAGCCTAGTCTATTCTACATTCAAGGGGAATAAAGAGGCACTTCTATGGTCACCAAAGCAGGTATTTAAACTAGGTCAGATGACGCTGACCTAAAGGAGTGTGTGAAGAGGACAGTTTGGAGCTACAAAACTACAGTACATGTGTCCAAGGCTAGCTAAGGTGGCTCCTACCCACTGCATGGATACCGAAAATCCCTAAGCGCTGATACTCAGGTAAATTGCTGAATGATATGGAAAAACCAGTGGTTAGCAGAGGCTGTCTGTGGACTCAGGCTACCAGTTACTCCCTGCAGCACTAAAACCTGTTTTTCTAAAATAAGGAAGAGGACACCCTGCAGAATGGCTGCCGATGCACTGTGTGGGCCAAATGTTATCTGTGGGCCATACCTCTGACAACTGATATAAACCAACCTGTTTGTGCAGTTGTTTGCTGTTTTTTTTTTCTTACGGAAACAGCTCTGGAAGCCTGGATATGTGATTGTGTCTGAGTCCTTTACTCCCTTACTGCTCATCTTTGAAGAATGAAAATCCTCAGTGCACAGGACACCAGTGCAAACATAGGCTATTCCGCCAGCTCCAACTTTCAGTGTGATTTAGAGAGCAGACTAAAATCCAAATGTACTGGTGCACTGCAGCTGATTATGCCAGTCAGGACTTGCAGCAGCTACCTGAATCCTTCAGGCAGTAGAATGCCTGTGCTCTACTAAACACACATATCATCACCTCTCGATATCACCTGTCTGATTCAGTTCAGCTCTCAATTACACAGGTGTACCCTGCTCAGTTTAATGGAGCTCCTCCTGGATTCACAGCTGTGCAACCCAAGGGAGAATCAGGACTGCTCATCGCTATTCTTTGCACTCATCTTTAGTTGTGCATTTGCCACTATCATTAGGAAGAGGTAGAAAAGGAAGAAAAAGCTTGCATTTCTGCTTGATAACAAATGATAACATAGAGGAGAAGCACACGTGCTGGTAGTCGGTAACACTAATAATTTTCCTGTTTCATAGGAGATTCTTTTCACAATTTCTTGTAGCACATCAGGCACCAGCTGTCAGCCAAGGTAATGACCTACACACAAAAGCTTCCTGAAGCAAAGGGAGAGATGCAAGAGGAGTTGTTAAATAATTCAATAATTGATGCACTGTTACTCACTCTGTAACTCCGATACTGACAGGAGTGAAAAAAACCTCCCACAAACGTGGCACTCATCCCAACATTTTCCCATTGGTGCTGAGGGATAGTCAAAGGCTCTGGGAGCAAAAATGATGGATTTAGTCGGATTTACAAGTGTGCAACCTAGTGTGGTGTAATGAGGCTCAGCTCCCAGTGATGCTTGACCTCTTCCCTGGCTTTTGGCAAGGAGCTTGTTGTTGACTGTTTGGGACCTCTTGGCTCAGGAGTGGAGTTTAAGCATGCAGACAAACACAGAGATAGAAGATTTAATCCATGACTCCTATGGCATTACTGTCACGGGTGAAGTGGAGAATCCGGCAATCCGTTGATGCTGCAAGCAGATTAGGCTGTCCCCGGGTGTCACCCACCCAAATGCCGTGCCAGAGCCCTGTGTATCAGGTCTCACACAAAAAGCTGATGGATGCTGCTTGGGATGTGATTGAAAAATCTGCTAAGATGCAGAAGTGGAACAGGAAATGAAGACTGAGCCTTTTAGCCCCGTGGCTGGGTCCTGTCCTAAATGCAAATGGAGGAAATCCAAATGAAGACAACAGAGCCATCATAAGAAGTACAAATCTGAAAAACTGGATTGAGGGAAAATAAAAACAGAAGGAATCAAAAGGGGAGCATTTTAGGGTGGGAGCACATAATTCAGTACTGTTTGACCAAGACATATTCCTTCAGGTCCTAGGAGTAAGAGGTTGCTGGGTACCACTCTTGGAACTTTCAGATCCACTCTAAATCTGCCAGGAACAGTCGCCTCCATATCCCCAGAGAACCACGGATGCAGCTAAATCTTCCTAATTTATAATAGCAGGCCTGATGAAAACTCCAGAACTAAATACTTTGGATATTTTTCTATAAGTGAATGCTGTTCTGTATGTCAAGTTTTAGGAAGATAGTACTAAGGGAATGCCATCTTCTCTAAGCATAGTTTGGGAGGGATGCTGGTCCCAACAGGTCCCTGTGTTTGGACAGCTCAGCTGTCTGTTCCCACCCCCTTGATGGTACCAAGCTCTGTAGTGCAGTAGATGCACCTTAAGGATGAGATGCCAACCAGAGGGACAAACTCGAGGAGTGCACCCATGGGAACCTCATGAGGTTCAACAAAGCCAAGTGCCAGGTCCTGCACCTGGGTCAGAGTAACCCCCAGTGCCCATACAGGCTGAGGGATAAAGGGATTGAGAGAAACCCTGAGGAGAAGGACAGGGTGGATGAAAAACTGGACACGAGCCAACAATGTGCACTGGCAGCCCAGAATTCCAACTGCATCCCAGGCTGCATCCCCAAGAGTGTGGCCAGCAGGCCAAGGGAGAGGATTCTTTCCCCTCACCTCCATTCTGGTAAGACCCCACCTGCTCTGCAGCCTCCAACATAAGAAGGACATGGACCTGTTTGAGGGAGTCCAGAGGAGGCCATGACAATGCTCTGAAGGCTGGAGCACCTCTGCTATGGAGACAAACTGAGAGAGTTGGGATTGTTCAGCCTGGAGAAGAGAAGGTTCCAGGAAGACCTTAGAGCCTCTTGCAGTACCTAAAGAAGGTCCAAGAGAAAGCTGGAAAAGGACTTTTGACAAGGGCATGTAGTGATATGACAAGAGGGAATGGCTTCAAGTTGAAGTAGGGTTGATTTAGGCCACAAGAAAGCTGGGGACAAACTTTTCAGCAGGAAAAGGGGGTAATGGTTTTAAACTAAAAGAAGAGAGATTTAGATTAGATGTTAGGAAGAAGTTAATTTACAGTGAGGGTGGTGAAACACTGGTACAGGTTGCCCAGAGAGATGGTGGATGCTCCACCCCTGGAAACTTTAAAGATCAGGTTGGACAGGGCTCTGTGCAACCTGATCCAGTTGAAGATGTCTGTGCTCATTGCAGGGGGACTGGACCAGATCAGCCTTAAAGAATCTGTGATTTTTTTCTTTGATTTGATCCCCAGTGGACCAGCTCAGGGCATTAACCCAGCAGCAACATTTTCATGTGCTTCTGCAAAGCGTTTTGCTGGTTTAGTCCCTGAACTGACTCCCCAGGCAAAAAGCAAAGCCCCAGTGCAGGAGCAGGGAGAGCAGCAAGAACACAGAGCTGGCAGCATGGCCGGGGGAGTGGAGCTGCTGCCTGTGAGGTACCTGCTGCGGCATCACTGAGTGGAGCTGATGGAGGCTCCGCCACACTCACGGGTGAGCTTTATTCCCTGGATGAAGGCAGAGAACTGTTTGATTTGATTCATGAAAGCAGAATCCCAGCTGATAAGCATGAGAGCTACAGAACTATGTAGCAGATGGAGGTAAATAGATATGTCTACAAAACATTTTTCTGCCTCTGAGGCATACAGCCTTTTCAAGATCACAATGATTCACAGAAAGGACAGTTTGAATTACATTGTACAGTACTGATTAAGGGGGAAAAATAATAAAAAAAGAAGATGATACACAGAAATGTAAATTGGAAGGGATGTTTCTAATCCTGGCTCATGCAGGCTGTTCAAAGAAGCCTAAAATCAACCACATGAATTTAATTGTTTTGGCTGATTTTATTCCTTTGGAAATAAAGAATATTTTTCCACCATCTGCGATAAAAATATCTTTTACTTTTCACATGCAACCTGTCAAATTCTCTTTCAGAGTTTTAGCTTTATCTCCCATGCTGTAGGAAGATGCTTTCTGCTTAATTTCTTTACTTCAGGCTCTCCTTTGCTCCTCCTTGCCTTTTCACCACCTCACTGAGACCTCGTCTGCAATTAGTTCCTGTGTACCAAATAGATGTGGGACTATTGTACTCTGCACAGCAATTCCTGCATAAACAAAGATGCAGAGTTAGTACAAAGAAGTGCTTAATCGTACTGCAAATACATTATTTTCCTACACTGTAGTAGTCTATACTGGTGTAAATGTAATTTTCCCAGCAGAAATGTGTCTGTGCTAAGGGTCTGCATTAGCCCAAGTCCCACTGATCTGTCTAGACAAGCCCTACTACTTAAATACAATATCTCATCTTTGGAAATATTGAATGAAAGGGGAGTAATGCTACGTCTCCTTTATTGCCGCACCAGATCTGAGCAGATCTATCCTTTTTGCACACTAGCTATGCTTACCCACTGAGGTTTGTGATGATTACTGAGGAGAGTGAGGGGTTCTGGAGGGAGGTTAGTTTGCTTTGCAGCTCAGTCAGTGGCATCCTGAGGGAGTTTGTGATATAACTGCCGAAGAGAGAAGCTGACTGCTTCAGGGGTGTGTTTGAAAAGCCAGCCTCTGAGAGGAACGGATGGCAGGAGAAAGCGTAACTGAAAACAAATGTAACTGTGCTGGCAATGCTTGTGATGCAATTCAAAACACCTCAATATTGGTCTTTGTTCCTTAGGTGCCAGCAACAAGGGTGCAGAGATACAGCAATACAAGTAGCATCCTTCCAAAAGGAGAAAAGACACTACAAGACGTAAAAACCCCTGGATTTCGGTATTGCTCTGCCTGGAGAAGGGAAAGTTCCTGGGTGACCTTATTGTGACCTTTCAGTACCTAAAGGGACTACAAGAGAGATGGAGAGGGTCTTTGGAAAACGGCATGTAGGGACAGAACAAAGGGAAATGGCTTCAAACTGACAGAGGGCAGGTTTAGATTAGATATCAGGAAGAAATTCTTGACAGTGAGGGTGGTGAGGCACTGGAAGAGGTTGCCCGGTGAAGGTGTGGCAGTCCCAAACCCAGAAGTGTTCAAGGCCAGGTTGGGTGGGGCTTTGAGCAACCTGATCTAGTGGAAGGTGCCCCTGTCCATTGCAGGGGATTGTAATGAGATGATCTTTGGGGTCCCTTCCAAGCCAAACCATTCTATGGAACTATGATTCTATGAAAAAAAGTCTTGAGAATGTGAAGCACGTGGTTCTTTTTTCATAATGAAGAGAGAACAAAAGAATCCTGCGAGTACTTATCAAAACCCAGAAAAACAATCCATATTTCATTACTTGCTTTGCGGTTTTGAAGACTCCAGAGTTGCCTCCACAGCAGCTCACCTTGAAAAGCAAACTCAGAGCAGGTTGCTAATTGTAACCACTTGCCTGGATTCTTCAATCCCTCTGCCTACAGTACAGGAAAAACTTACCAAAGCGCTGGTGGTGGGTCTCTCCGAGAGAGGAGGTGGACCAGCCGCAGAGCTGCGCAGCACAATACCAGCCCCATCTGCTGTAACTCTCTGGAATTACCAAATGCATCAGGAGACTTGTTTTTGATGATTTCTCCATGGGTTTTAATTAAACTTTGATGCTAATAGTATATGAAATTCCATAAGGCTCTGCAATAACGTAGGGACCACAGAGGACAACTTGGCTTATAAAGGGTCTGAAGGGACCAGGCGGCAAGCTCAGCTAGACAAACCCTAGAGGCTGCAAACAGAGGTGGAGTGGACTTTTTAGGCTGGCACAAGATGATAGAGACTGGGACAACCATCACTGTTCAAGTCACACCTGCAGTTACCAGACCCAGCCAAGACAGTCGACTTGTTGGATCAGGACACACACGGATGTGCACTGTGGATGCCTTCAAACTGTGGGCTTGGGACAGCTTTACAGCTAATGGCTTAGAGCTTGATGGGCACACATTGAAGAGACCTGGCCTTTAGAAAGTGATCGTGAACCAGCCATCAGTCCTCCTTACACACATGAACCCAGAAACCTGCTTCAAAATTCAAGTACCACCAAATAATCCCCTGCCATTACAAACAAAGCAATAGTCACAGCTTGGAAAAGGAAGTTGGACCTATTTCTTACATGAAATTTTTAAAGAATGCTGGCTGGCAAGATTGCCAGTGGGGTAAGACTTTCATATGGACATCCCAAACTCTAGTAGCTAGAAGAATGAAACCATGAAAGAAATAAGCTTGGCATTTTAGCACAGCAAGTAATTCCTGTAGTTTTGGTACTTCTTATGTTCTTCATGGATATTTTATTATGGATAGTCCATTCTGCATATACTTCACAAGGGGGGTATGGCCTCCAAAACCCATTTTGAGAAGGGTTGCATTACAAATAAGTTTTGTTAAAAGTTACTGCTGGAACCAAAATTTTGGTATGGTTGTGGGGTTTTCAGGGAGCCTAGAATGGCATAGAAACTTGTTCAGAAACTGGCACCTAATGGGTACTCATGTGCAAACCCAAATCATGTGAAGGGAAATTAATTCATGTGAATAATACTCATCAATTTTATACTTGCTTTGAGAAACTCGATAATTACCATACAGCCTTAATTTTGAGACTGCAAGAGTATTATCATATGGATATATTAATTAAGCCTATGTTTCTGTAAGGAATTAGCTGGCAGTATCAGCATGGAAATACGGTTAATGTCCCCAACTACATTTTGCTGGATGTAACTGTTGTTTAATTTCCAGTATCTCTGTAATTGGAAACACTGCCTGTTAATCTCACACCAAATCTAGCGATTTTATGGGGTAAAGGGGCAGTAAAATGCCCTCACAAAGTGATTTGTAGATCATGAAAATGCGGTGTGTGACCTTAGGAGTCATTTGCCAGCAATGGTGCTGGCAATAAAACGCCTGGCTGGGTGGTAGGGGATGCACATAAATTGCTCACATTGCATTTGCACGGGCTGCACAAAAGGCTTCTGAGTCACGGTGGGCAAATCACTGTCCCAGACAGGTGTTTTTCCTAACCTTAAAACCAAGCAGCATTTTATTGTTTCTTCTGCACACAAGATTAGCCAACCTCATCTTCTCCTGGGTTCTGCTAAAGTGGCTCTGAGGAAAGGATGGAGGACATTTGCTTCTTGGGAGAAGAGCTGGGAGGGAGCAATGCTATCGGGATGCAAGTGGGATTGCCTCAGGCAGCACATGCAAATGGGTGTGCAAGGTTAAGGAACACCAAAGGACCACTTATGGTAGGTAGCATCTTGCTTTCTCCAGTGGCCCATGACGTTGCCTAGGGCAGAGTGGGACAGGTCGGATGAGATGCTTCTTTAAAACACTCTTCCAGTCCAAAATTAAGGGGATATCAAACTCAGTGGTGAGTAGGTTCAGGAAATAGCCAGGGAGGTGGATGAGAAGTAAGGAAACTGGACAAGTTCTTGGAAGGGAGATGCATTAGGGACTGCTGACTAAATAAATCCTATCTGGCCTGGGAAGCTGACAAATCATAGGTGAAGGCCAGGAAATTAGCTGAAGGATAGGAAAATATTTTGAGGAAATAACACTGTATGCTTACTAGTCCCTTGTTGTTCAAAAACAGTGATTTTGGATACAGAATGCCAAGTGGGACAGACCTGGATCTGAACAAATCTGAACATTTGATATACATTCCCAACCTCAGCCAATTGTAATTCTGCTTAGAATTTTATAATAGTTTCTGTTCAAGAACAGATCTCCTTATAACTTATAGCTGGTGAAGTTTTCTCCTTTCACAAAATTGCCTAAAAGAGGATGAAATCGTTGTAAATTTTTTAAATTGACCTTTGCCAACCAAAAAGCCAGTTTCCTTTGCCACCTCCCAGACAGGGCTGATTTGCAAAGCAGAGAAGAGGACTAATCCACCACCATGTCCCCTCCCCATGCTAGTAAAACTTATCCATGTGGGTGTGGCCAACAGGGAAAAAGCAACTCCCTTACATTGCAACACTGATGCACAGCCCCTGCACGAGCTGGGCACTACTGCTGACCACTAGAGCAGTATCTGTAAATATACCCAGGAGCAGCAAAACGGAAATGCTAAAGTATCAGAATACAAATTCCCAAGTCCCAGTCCACACTTACTCATCTCATTTCCCCATTGTCAAAAGCTCCAGTAGAACTATCTAAAGTGGCAGCTTGCTCACTGGAGTATCTCAGGTTATTTCACTCTCAGTATTGAATTTTCTTTGTTCTTAAATAGATTTTGAATTCTTTCTCAGAAGTCTCTTTATGTATATACAGGCAAACATCTAAATTATCCTCCTATTTTAGCTACATTTATGAACCAACTCAAAATAGATTCACTCTTCAAAAATTCTCACTATAAATTTTCCTTAGAGATTGCCATTTCACCAAAACCTCTAATGCAAAAGGAAAAATAAATCTTTAAGTGAAAACACTTGAGTTTTGCTAAAGACTGACATAGAGAGTATAATTTTTATGTTCTTATTGGAATTCTGTCTCCAAATTCAGCTTTTAATTTCAATTGAACTATTTTATTTATTGACCAGGAAATGACATCTTGACAGATATTATCTATACCCCCATCTCAACTTTCCCCCAGGAAAGAAATGCCATTTTTCAGTTTGTGCTATTTGAAAACGTCTGTTATTGCTTTTCTTCCCCTGGGCCCCAGCTGATGTGCTCAGCCTCTTGAACCTGATTGCAAAAGCCAGAACTAAGTGGGTTTCCTTAGGAAAACTGCTGTCAAGTCTACTCTGTGCTAGCAAATGATACTGTGCCTTGAAAAGGGAATGAATTTTACATCGTAAGAGCCACATCTTCCACTAGTGTACATCAGAGTCATTCCACAGAAGTGTCTGTAACCCCAAATCCATTAAATGTTGAGGGTTCCCTTTTTAATGCCTTGCTGTCAAATGTTTTCCAATCTTGCAAGAGGAATTTGATGAAGAGGAAGGTCTCCTCAAACAGGGAGAGACACCAGCCTGCTGCACAGCCATTTGTACAAGAGCAGAGGGCAAGCATGGGCCCACACTCCCCTGAGGATGTCACATCACAAACCCTCCTTGCAGCAGACATGTTGGCTTAAATGTCTACCTTTTACTCAAATCCCTCCAACTGTCAGTCCCTATACATCCCATCTGAGAACTGACCTGAGTAAAAATAACAGCAAAACGAAACAAAACAAAAAAACCCAACCCAACCCCATAATCTACGTAAAAGACTTTTAAAAGTACATGTGACTCACATGATTTTGGCAAAATTATGGATAAGGTGGTCCAGCTACTGGCTGTCTCACACATCGGGGACAGAGTGGAGGGCAGACAGAGGCAGGTGGGTATGACGCCATGGGGATGGGATGGGATGGGATGGGATGGGATGGGATGGGATGGGATGGGAGTTCCTTTGCTCTGCTGTTTGCACAGCTGGGATGAAGATGCTTCCTCCCATTAAGAATAGTAATCAGAGGCTCCACGGCTGGATGACCAAGGGAAATCAACACTTGTGTTGATCCCTAGCAGCAGGATAAGATGTAGGGTGGATGGGAATGAAGGATTTCTGATCTCCCTCCCCAAACCTCGGTCCTGTAAAAGGGGTTGGTGGATGGGCTGGCAGCTCCCAGCTCCACCAGCTGGTGCAGAGTGACCATGTGAGGTTCAAGATTCATGACAAGATTTTATTTTTTCTTTTAGAGAAAGCATGTAAATACAGTGAGACTTCTTCCGGGACAGGTTACAGAATCACAGAATGATCATTTAGGTTGGACAGGACCCTTAAGATCATCAGCTCCAACCATTAACCTAACACTCTGAACCACGTCCCCAAGTGCCACATCTTTTAAATACCTCCAGGGATAATGACCCCACCACTGCCCTGGGCAGCCTATTCCAATGCCTGACCATTCTTTTGATGAAGAAACGTTTTCCTAATATCCAGTCTCAACTTCCCTGGCACAACTTGAGGCTATGATGAGTTGGAGGGTTTAAGAGTAAGAGACAGTTTGAGGAGCTGAATTCCTCTCTTCGTGCTCCAGATGACAGGTCTCAGCAAGTTAAATACATTTTTAAGGGCTCTGACAGTCATGGAAAAGTTACCATCAAGCAAGACAAGATGATATATGAGCTGCTCTGCAAGAGCTGTCCCTGGGGAAACATGTGGCTCCCAGATGAAATCCAGGTAAAATTTGTTATTGAGACCTTTGAAGTTTCCTATACCTTCAAATGAATGTCCTGTCGGCTGGATATTTTGTTACTGCCTCTAAAAAAAGCAATACTAAACTCAGCCACACATACAACAACTCTCACTGCAAGCCTTCTCTGTCTTGAATTCAAATAAATGAAGGTTTCAGTGCATACACTTCAGGGAAGATGGATCCTGGGGGTTTGCCTGAGGTATCAAGAAGCAGGAATGAGTGCATTTCAGACAGGCTCTCTCAGAAGGTATCTCCAAGCCAGGGCTGAGATTGCTTGCTCTACCTTTATTTGACATCACGCAATTTATATTCCACAGCCATAGCAGTGCAAAAACATCTCCCTAGCCTGCAGCTTCATTTTCTGCACACAGCAACCCCAGTACTTTAATTGTCCCATAAACGTGATGGAAAGGATTTGATGCAAAGAGCTGTTAAAATGCCAAATATCTTGAGCACTGCAACTAATGAATGGCTCCCAACGATTCATGTTTCAATCTATATGCAAATGTGCCCTTTGGTTGGCTTGTGCTGGACTTTTCACTGCTGCATTACAGCTATCCAGGGAAGCCTCAGACTCACAGATCAGAGATATACAAGGCATAAATGGGAGAAGACTTAAATTATTCAGTCTTTATGAGGAAGAGAACCCAAACAGCGGAGTTACACTTTGCTTTTTATAATAACATGATTACAGATGAGCCCCAAGAAGACCTACAATACCATTGTTTTTCTCCCCCACCCCTTCCTCCTTGCTAGCAAAATATATAGCACAATGAATCACTTGGCAAACCTGAATGTGTGCTCAAAACAGTGTATGTCAGCTGCAGGTAAAGCCAGTGCTCATGCAGCCCAAGTGGGAGATGTCTGTGAACGGACTGAAAGATTTCAAAACCTGGTCTCTGCTTTTCTTACCCCCAGCATGGGCAAACATCTCCTGGAGCATCAAACTGAGACTCTGGCAGTCACAAAATCTATTTCTGCTCATTTACAAACTGCACAAATCCCCTTCACCTCCATTGCAATGCACAGTTCTGGTCTTAATAAGAAGAAATTATGTTGAAATAGTGAAGAAAGTGCTGCTGCCATCACAAGAGGAGTTCAGAGCTTGTTTTACAAGAGAGGGAAAAAAAGGTTTTGTAGGATTTTGGTCAACACCCAGAGTACGAAGGAAAACTGTAACTCTGTAAACAAACACTGAAAAATGGCAAGGAGAAGAAAGGACAATTTTATCTAAAGGCAATTCCTAGCATAAGAGCAGGAAGCCACAAATATCCTCAGAAAATAGAGACATGAAGATACCAAGAACTGTCTTGTTCGCGTAGGCCTCGTGGGGTTTAAAGCTGAAGTTGTGCTGGGGACTTTACATTCAAAGAAATGTCAGAGATGTCACAGGAATTACAGAGTGGGTAGTGGCAAGGAAACTGCAAGATTTTGGCATTGGCCCCGAGAGTCACCTCCTCAGCAGCTCTGACAAGCCAGGAGAGCAGAGCTGGAGTCTCTGACCAAGCCTTGACTCCTGCAAAGTTTCAAAATAGTTGGAACAACTTCCTTGTTTTGCTGTTGAACTAAAAAGAGCTTTATAGTGTGAGGCATCCACTGTGCTTGATCCCTCAGGACCTTAATATCTGGCTGAACTTTGGTTTCCTTTATCTGCTTGCATTAGGTCTCCACTGTTTCTTTTAACTCTTATTTCAACTTTTCTCCCTGTAACTGCAGGAGCAGGTTAGGGGGACACTAAGAATGGGAGAAACCTGCAACAGCAGCAATCCTCCTCATGTGGTCTGGACATGGTCAGGCGACTACTGTAACACAGATACAATAATCTGAAAAGTCTAGCTTAATGGATGAGATTTGCAGGATCATAGAATATCCTGGGTTGGAAGGGATGCATAAGGGTCATCCAGTCCAACTCCTGATGCTGAACTCAGTCCTCCAAGAAATACTTAAATTTTGCAGCATGTTTTATTCCCCAGCAGGTAAGTGGGTTTGATTCCTGTTGGGCTGGCCCAGCAACAGCAAATTTGCAGCACCTTAGATTTAAGCCTGGGTTAGATGAGGGTTGCCTACAGGACCGAGAAGATGGACCTGGCAAAAAGAGCCATGCAGCAAGCAGCAGGCTGTTGCCATTTGCCACCAGGAAAGCCCTCTGCCTGGCCAGGCTGTGTGGTCAGCTGTGGGCAGGACCACCACACCCTCCCTGTCTCCACGCCAGCTCTAAAAATGTCTCTACTTTAAGTAACAGACAGAACATGCATGAATGAGCTGCTGCTGTGCTGTGGAGCCAAACTACCTTGTCAGGCTGCCAAGGCAGGAATTCAGGAAGCCCTCCTTTTCCATCTTCCCTTTCTTTGTGCATGGAAATGGACCTGCCACTAGTAATTTGCTAGCGACTAAAGCTGACAAGTTTTGCTCCCTGCAGGCCCCTGCTGGGAAACAATATTGGCTTTTCTTTTGGATTACTGGGTGGAAGACACAGGGCAGGCAGAAAGCTCTGTGTGCTTTCTCCCCCTCGCTGGAGCTGTGCGCTGCCCTCGGTGCTCAGTTCTCCCTAAGGGAGATCTGGTATGAACTGTTCTGATGGGAGACTGGAAGAGAAGCAATGTCACATGCTCATCTTCAAAATTCCTGGATTTATAGCTGGGTGGAAACCAAGCAGTAAGGGCCAAATGCTCTGCGCTTATCTATCCCAGGTGAGAATTTGGGGGTTTTGTTTGACTTTGTTGGAGAAAGCTTTCAGGGAAAAAGGGCTAGGATGGCAGGACTGTAAGTATGTTGTGCACATTCAAGAATGAGCTAAAAAAAAAGACAGAGAGAAAGCTCCTTGGAGAGTAATACAGGTCATGAACACCATAAATGTATATCCAAAATCTTACAGCAAAACTGAAGGAGGCAAAATATGAATATTGCTGCTATTTGCAATTAAGCATCACATAAACAGCAGTCTTTTGGGCAACAGAGAGCAAAGTGTTTCCTACATGACTCAGAAAGGACCTTTAGATGGGACAAACTGGTATGAAGTGACTTCGGAAAGGGCCTGTACCTGCTAACAACTGGGTAACCTTAACTCATTACAGAGGGGTCCTTGCTCACCCTATCCATGCTGCAGAGATGTTTGCAGTAAGCAACAAATTCAACACAAACCTATTTCCCTGATATTTGTGAGCAACTGCTTGGCATCTGAACCCACAGGGAGAGTGCCCAGAATTATTCAGAAGCACGCTGCAGCCTTGCCTAGACAAGACACTTTGTTTTTAGATAACTAGGAAGGTGCTCAGTTTGATTAAGGCTCTGCAAAGGGTGAATTCAGACCGGTACAGAAGACTATGATCCAGTAGCTGAACCACAGAGGGGAACCCCCCAGAGAGAGACACGACGGGCAGCCTGGAGTGATACCATCCTAGACAGTTTTTACAGGGTATTTCTCAACTGCTATTCTGACCTTTTAGCCTAATTTGTTTTAGTTTCTACACCCATTTTCCTTGGCATCACAAACTGCATCAGCCAGTTTGTGCATGGGGCCAACGCCTAGGTGCCTTTGGAAGGAGGACCGAGCTTTACCCCTACCAAAGTGCAGCCTGTTTTTGTTTGGCTCAGGTTCCGGCAGGTTGGGGAAATGCTATAAAAAGCATTTCAGTTGCTCCACAAGATCTCCGGCATTCCTTCCACTCAAAGCTATCCTCAGCTCTTTGTGTCACTGCTGTAAACTGAAAACATGTGAGCTCCTTCAAAGGTCCAGTGCTTTCTGCTGGACAAAAGCAGATTTACCAAGACACAGAACTGAATCAAAATTGTTGGGTAGATTTGCTCCATTGCGTCAATGCTCGACTGTGTTGACAAATACACTTGAGTCTCAATCTGCAGCCCCAGCCCAGGACACGTGGTGGGACTGTCAGTCCTCCCCAGGTGAGACATGGCAATGAGAAGCTGAGAGTGAGACATGTTACACCTAGACAAAGGGAAAACACTACAATCTGAAGCCCCAAATTATTGCGGAATCTACATGAGACCTGCTATGTAACTTAATTCTTCAATTGATAGAATCATAGAATGTTTTGGGTGGGAAGGGACTTTAAGGATCATCTTGCTCCAAACCCCCTGCCATGGGCAGGGACACCTTCCCTTAGACTAGATTGCTCAAAGCCCCATCCAGCCTTCCTTTGAACACTTCCAAGGATGGGGCAGCTTCTCTGGGCAACCTGTGCCAGTGCCTCTCCACTCTCACAGGAAAGAATTTCTTCCTAATATCTAATCTAAACCTGTCCTCTCTTAGTTTAAAAGCACTTCCCTGGTCCCATCACTGCAGGCCAATGTAAAAGTTGCTCTCCTTTTTTACAACCTCCCATTTTAGGTACTGCGAGGTTATATAAGGTCTCTCTGGAGCCTTCTCTTGTCCTTCTTCTTCTCAACCCCAACTCTCTCAGACTGTCTTCACATCAGAGGCGCTCTATCCCTCAATTTCTTTTAAATGTGCAAAAAGACTCCATTTTTACACAACCAAAGCAGAATTGTTCCTGGAAATTGAAAATCAATTTTTGACCAGCTCCTATTTTAAGTCAGGCAGTAAGTTGTTTTATTCTTCTGCATGTCCAGGATTCATGTGCAGCTTTTGGGCTATCCCAGATGAGAAAATAGAAGTGGAACATTGTGTGAGGTTAATCTGGACTACACACACAGAGCAATGATTTCCTCTAAGCCAATCAAGGATTAAGGCTAATGAGTATCTCTGCATCTTGTAACAGTCCTTTTAGGGGAATAAGATAGGACAAAAATAACCTGACTTGACCCTTCCCCTCCAAAAGAATATTTTTATTAGTGCCTGTGGTGAAGGAGTAAAACCAGAGAAGCTGAAGACAGGAATGATTCACTTACCTGTCGTAGAATGACCATGGTTCCTGTATAAACACATCAGCAATCACCAGGAATGGACCTAAATCAAAAGAAGTCAGCAATTAATGACTCTCCCCCAGACTCAAGAGACCCAGCTCAGGGACTGTCTCAACCCTACAGCATTTCCAGAGCCCTAGGTATGGAAGAGTGCTAGTAGCACTGAAACTCCCAACGCTTTCGTAATATTAATTCCAGACAGTGAGAGACAATCCTCTAAATACATCCAGATTAATGCTGGCACCGTGGTGAATGAGACTGGGACTGGAGGTTGCTTATGCAAGTAATATTTTGTAAACTGAGTCCTAGAAAGTTATCCAAGAATTAACCCAGCAAACACACTTATACTGATTTATTACATGTGTCTTTGGATCCCGTGGTATGAGTTAAAGCACGTGGAGACGGGGAGTACTGTCCTTAACACATCACAAGGCTGGATGGATTTTCATCTTTCTACCCAAACTGCTTTGAAGAGGGGAAAGAAAATATCAAGACCCCCAGCATAGCCTGAAACTAAGACTCGGATTGGATGGAGTACATCCACTCTCTGCTCCAGCTGTTGTGCAAATTGTATCTTTGTAGGATTTACATGGGAAAGTCTCATGCTGCTCCCCAGTTTGTGCTTGCTGCTCTGGTGCCATTTTAAGGCCCCCAAAATTAATTGTGTTGGGTTTGCATGAGTGAAAAATGCTTTCAAAGAATTGAATTCCTGCAGCTTTTAATCTCTGAGCCATCCTTGCTACCTGGCAATCAATAATTGCTGTATTTATGGTGTGGAATGTTTTCCAGCAAAGTAAAAATACTCATGCCTTAAAAAGCAGGGAAAAAGGCACTCAATTTCAGAGATACCATTCCCACAGGACACTGGACATTGAAGGCTGATGAAGGATAATCGTGCAGAACACAAAACATTTCCATTCACAGCAGCAAAGTAATCTGGACTCATTATAAAACCTAAATACTGTGTTTCAAGTTTTAGCCGTAATTTTCATTTTTATGCTTCCCCCACTGAAAAGCAAACATTTCTCAGGGAGATGTCTTTCCACCCTCCCCACAATTGTCTTTAGGTGGGATGTCCCAAAGAGACAGACTCAGTCTCACAAAAAAGAAGGTACAATAATGTCCCGTGCCAGTGTCCCTACACACTTTCCTCATGGCAAGGAAAGTGATCTCTCTTCTCCACCAGCAGCAACTGCTTGCATCCCATTCAGCAAGGCAGGGACTTGGCCTTTGGTGCTGATCCTGCTGGCTGAATCTTCTGTAGCCTCTCAGGCACAGAGGGAAACACAGATGTTCCCATCCTAGCTAGAAAGACAGGATTTATCTCTATCAGCTCCTTCAGAGACTGCAAAGGCTCAACAGAACTTCCAGTTATTCCCCTTCTCCTCATCAGGCTGCCTGCACCACCTCTACATTTTCACAGACCACATATTTGAAGGAGATAACAACCCCACTGAAATTTGTAGGCTTTTGCCATCCAAGTGCCTTCAACCACCTTAATGAAAACATCCATCTGCTAAAACCATCTACACGACCCACAAACCATCTGCACTGCCTGGGAAAGGAACTGGTGTCCTAAGAGCAGCCAGGGCATCACTGTTCATTAGGGAATACTCACTAGACAAACTTTGGCCACAGGCCATATTTAATTAATTAATTTTGCTTTTCCTAGAAGGTAGATGAGTGGTGGACAATCACATGCACACTTCAATAACTGAAAGGCTGTGAGGCACTTTTCCTAATTCTAAGATTGAACCTTCTCTGCAGCACATTAAATTATTACTCTTCTCTTTAATTCACAGGGATTGAAAATAACTTTCTAGCCCTGCCAAGTAGCGAGCCCTGAGGCAGACTGCCTAGGGATGCTGAAGAGTCTGTTCCACTGGGAACAGTCAGTGAAATCTTAGCCTGGCTCAGAGCAGGCACTGGGGGAGGTTCTTCAGAGGTCTGTACATGATGATCATAGGGTCCATGTTGGACACTGGGATGGATAGCTGGCTAGCAGTTGGAGTTCCCTGGCTGAAGGATATCTGCTATGGACAAATCATCTAGTAGTTCCTTTCCTGCCTTTTCCTCTGTGAAAAACAGGGATCTCACCCAACAAGGGAGCTCCTAAGTACATCCCAGGCATAAATTTTATGCTAATTAGCCAAGTGACCAAGGTGAGCTGGCCCCATTGTGTGTCCACACTGCAAAAACCACACAGGGACATCTTTTCCCACAGGCTGGGCTAAAGCCACAAGCCCACGTCTCAGAACTGCTCCTTCAGTTTTTGTCCTGCTGCTGCTGAAGCAAAGCACTTTTCCATGGTTATCCTGGTTCCCAGCATTAAAACTACCTGGTGTGTGGGCGTCCTGCTTAGCCTGGCCTGTGATGCTGAATAGGTCTGAAAAGGTCCTGTTTAAAACTTTGGACTTTGGTGCCCAGAGTATTTTGTGGGGTTTTTTTTTATTTTTATTTTCTGATGGTCTAGCCTCAGCCCAAGCCACCAGGCTTGATCTTGTTCAGTGCCTTGTCAGTCCCTTCATGATGCCTTTGCAAGAGAAGTTGTACACATCAGATAGACAGCTTTCCCCAAGGCTTCCTCAGCAGGGAACACCCCAAAAGGGAAGGGCAGGGGAAGGAGCAGACTCCCCTGCCTGTTCTTCCCACAGGGATCAGTAAGAAGGATTGGGCTTGTCTGAGCACCCGACAGATCAGCTGCCTAGTAATTCATGAGGGCCCTGGTGGAACAAAACAGCCATCTGGACCCTCTGACCCTCACTGGCAGGTGAGTGTAGGGCACTTCAATCCCAGTCCTGTGAGAAGCTCTACAGATGGTCTGGGAAATGAGCTGGGCTAAACAAAACATACCCAGCACCTCTCCCAAATCACTCATATGTAACACAAGGGCACAGAGACAACCCCCTGGAAAGCGTATTTTTTGCAAATTTGCATTTTGCAGCTTTCTGGCCATCACTGGTTGAGCATCATCTGAACTGAGCATCTGAACGGGGCAGTGGGGTGAGGCTGAAGGGGCTTTAAACTATGTCTGGATGCAGAGTGATGTGTGACATGGAACTATACATGTCACTTGCTCACAAGCTGTGGTCAACAGAAGCCAAGAAGTGCTTCAGTATGAGGTCTGCACCAGAGTCATCTTCACCATGGCTTTCCTTGTTCTGGAGAGATCCTAAATACAAAAGGAACCTGGCAGAGTTCGACTCCAGAGGGAGAAAGTCTGAGGAACCTGGACAAAGCCATTATCCTGCAATTGCAAAGAAGGGGGTTGCTACTCTAATCTCTTTAAGTGGCATTTCTGTGCTCCTTGTTGGCACTTCGGGACCGGAGTCCAACCACATGACTGGCCGTACTTCCTGGGGGATCACTCCACAGTGCTAATCCTCCAGAGCACATGCTCATTAATCATTGGTTAGAAGAAATTCAGGTATTTCATTCTAAATGTAAAATCTATCCCTTTCTCCTGAAGTTCTGCATCCTACATGATTTTCCTGAATGCAAATGCAGTGAAAAAAAAGAATATTAATTTATGGGGTGTGTGCATTCAAATTCAATGCCTGCCCCCAACTGTACCCATCTTGGTGTAGAGCCTGTCTTTTGGAGAACACCTTGTGCACTTTAAATTGTAAAAAACCCAGAATTTCATTCACCTTGTGTCCACTTCACTTGACTGGCAGAAACATGTGTCACCTTAGCTGAGCAAAGAGATTTAACATGTCAGTGCTCTCTGCACACTACTGCTTTCACCTCCTGCCCTCCTGCAAGGGATCTGAGAAGGATTAAGGATTTTCCAGTGTATTTTACTGTTCATCTGAGAAATGGTGAATAAAAAGGTCAGACCTACACCCTCAGAGACAAGCGCCTTTGTCCTTACCAAAACCAGGATTACAATCAGGAACGCAAACAATGGCTCTAGAATGCGGTTAAGCTGACAAACCCCGCCAGTCTTTGGGATCTCTAACCACTGACTGTGGGTGACAGCGAGCAGAAAGGAAGAAGGCAGTGTCACTACATACCACTCCTCCTAGTCTTTGTCCATCTGGAAGCTGGCATGGTTGGGAAGCTATGACAGTTTGTATTTTTGCACTCTTCCTAGAGCCCTGAAGGGGAACCAAGGCTTTCAGGTCAGAAGATATCAGTCTGAATACGGCATCCATTCCTCTTCTTCTTGACTAACAGAAATCTTCCTTGCTGGCTTGATCAACAAGCAAGCTCTCAACAGAGACAACCCACTACTTCTCTAGGTAATTAGCCCCAGCTCAAACAATTCTTAGTGTTAAAAATTATTTAAGTATCTTCTCATCCTCTGTATTTGCTTTCAGGTTCTCACCTGTGACCTGAGTCACAGCTTACCAACTACAACTGACCACAAAGATGGGCTCATATGGAGGGTTTTGCCTGGTCTGGTGGAAGGTGTCCCTGCCCATGACAAAAGGGTTGAAACTAGATCATCTTTAAGGTCCTTCTCAACCCAACCCATTCCACGACTCTATGATCTCCCCCATTTCTCCCATCTGAGCTTTGGATTGAAGTGTTTTGGCAGCAGCCATTCACTTACATCTTCCCTTCCTGTGGCACATGTATCTTCATCCTTGCAAGAAGAAATGGTCATTTCTAACTCCTCCAGAAAAGTAAAATCCAGCCTTCTGCTTTTGTTACCCATTATCTCCTTTAATGTGGAGAAAAGATGCATTCCTGTGAAAAGCAACGGTATTGCCTGGAGTGCAATAAATAGCAACAGGAATTCACCCGGAGTATTTACTGGTTTTTTCACACACAGGACAGCACACCCTGAGCTTTTGCAAGTGAGCAAACAATACAAGACTCCTGTGACAGGGATGTGGGGACATGGCAAGCACCACCTGGCCACATGTTACCTGCCACCTTGCTGAGAAAGTTCCCTTATTTATGCCTTAATTGCCACCTCCGCACAGACGGATCAGCTTGAGGTCATGCTGACAGATGACGTGAGGAATGCGAGGAAGCTCTCACCTCAGCAAGGCAGGTCACAATAGCAATAAGCTGCAGAAAACATTGGAATTACCACTGCTCATGTGAGCAGTGCATCCATGACACAGCCCGCCTGCGGACTCTGCGTGCACCGTGATCAGCACAGAGCCTGTTTTCCTGGAAAAGCTCTGACCCAAATTCACTGAAGGTCACGAAAAGCCTTTCCTACAGCTTTTGGATCAGAACTTGAGTGATTACCAGATTTCCAGTGAATGCTGGTCTCAGGAGAGGAATACCTGCTTGAACAAGAGGTGTATTTTGGTGCAAAGAATTAACTCCCTGTCAGCTGCAGATCCAGCTTCCCAGACAAAGGGAAGAAGACAAATTCAAGCAGAGCTGCAAGCTGACATGTAAAGGTATCTCTGATAGCAGGGTGGGTAAAGAGCCATCGGGAAGCCCTGGATCCTCAGAAGGGCTCCTTGGTGTGCAATACCGTGCAACCAAAGAACAGCCTGCAAGGGCTGTTTTAGGAGACGTGCAGCTTTTTCTCTAGCTATTCCTGCAACACTCAGCCTTACAGTGATGAAAGGCACAGGATTAGGTGCTAATTAGATTCGAGGGTACTCCTGTCAGGCTTCTCCTTCTCGTGGGCGGATGCTGTTCGCAGGGAAGACTTGGTAGTTTGTTATTGTGGTGGGATTTTGTATGGCTGGGTTTGGTGGTGGTTGTTTTTTTTTTTTTTTTTTTTTTTACAAAAAGGGATGTTCCAGCCAACCTACAGATCTGGAATCCCCAAACCCATAAAATCCCAGCTACTTGGAGTAAAAACAACCTTTCCAACACAAAAGAACACAGAGAACCTGCTAATCAATTATCCAAATAACTACAGGGTGAAAAGACCACAGGTACCAAGGTGACTTTCTGTAGTAAAACAGCCCAGCACAGGAGCAGCCTTGCTGCATTACATGCACAGATACTTTGCATTTCTGTACATTAGGGCTTTATTTTTTTTCCGTGCAAGTAGCTCCAGGAAGAAAGTGCAGTGCTAATGCACACTGCAGTCTGTCAATCTGCAAGTGCAACTGAAACCCGGGGAAATGATGCTCGTAACTGAAACCACCAATAAACAGGGTGTCATCTACTCAACATGAGTGACAGACGAGTGTCAGGGGCTGTGCAGTAGTCAGCGTTTCCAGCCAAAGATTTCAGTACCCAAAAATAGGGTATGATTTTCAACAGACCTTGGGTAGAGATGAACAATATGAAAAATATGGCTTCTCCCTGAAAACTGAGCACTTATAAACCATGTGCTGAGCTCTCATCATTGGTGAGGCTGACTATGGATCAGCTAAAAATGCAAACAGTGTTGTTTCTTTTGACCCAGCTAAAAATCTCAATGACCAGATCCCCAACAGTATCAAATGATTGAGATAAAATGGCTTTGGTTGAAACTGTGCTAATTTCCACAAGCTGTGAAATGCAGTGCCATGAAATGCTGAGGTGGTGATCTCTCCTGAGACTGTGAAGGGTTTTAAGACACAGCAAGGGAAAGAAATGTGATCCTCTGTGCCTTCCTCCACCAAGAGCTGCAGCACTAATCAAAGCCTGTGATGACAGCTCCAAGCTGTGCCATATCATTTGCTTTTGCAAAGCACTTCACTGGTCAGTGAAAGGACCGTGGAGACGCATCTGCAGCTGCAGGGTCTCAGAGCTTTTTTAGAATTATAAAACAGTTTGAGTTGGAAGGGTCTTTTAAAGGTCATCTGGTCCAAAACTCTTGCCACAGGCAGAGACACCCTCCACTAGATCAGGTTGCTAAAAGCCCCATCCAACCTGACCTTGAATACTTCCACAAATGGGGCATCGATCACTTCACTGGGCAGCCTCTTCCAGTGCCTCATCATCCTCAGTGTAAAAAATATCTCTCTTACATCTAGTCTAAATCAACTCTCTTCCAGCTTAACGCCATTCCCCTTATCCGATCACTACATTGCCTTGTCCAAAGTCCCTCTCCAGCTCTCCTGTAGTCCCTTTAATTACTGGGAAGGGCTCTAACATCTCCCCAGAACCTTCTCTTCTCCAGACTGAACAAACCAAACTCTCTCCTTGCAGCCTGTTTTCACAGGAGAAGTGCTCCAGTCCTCTGAGCATCCTCATGGACCTCTGTGGTCCATTTGATCCTCTGCTTTGTCAGTGCCAATCTCCTAACAGAGTTACCCAAACTCTTTCATATTTCGGGAGAGGAAAATATAGACAGTTCCCCAAGAGGCTGACACCCCCTGTGGTTTTAGCTATGTTGGGGGTGCATTCTGAGCTATACTCTATGAGATGTAGCCAGGTGGGCATTGGTTTCTTCTCCCGGGCAACCAGCAACAGGACAAAGGCACATAGTCTTAAGCTGCGCCTGGAAAAGTTTAGGTTTGATATAAGGAAGAATTTCTTCACAGAAAGAGTGATTAGACATTGGAATGGGCTGCCCAGAGAGGTGCTGGAGTCACCATTCCTGGAGGTGTTTAAGGGAAGACTGGATGTGGCACTCAGTGCCGTGATCTATTGACATGGTGGTGTTCGGTCACCAGGTTGGACTTGATCTCGGAGGTTTTTCCAACAGAATTGATTCTGTTGTTCTGTACAAGAGTGCAACACTCAGAGTTGACACCATGTCTCGGAAGGTGATAAACTAGCTAACCCAAAAAACTAACCCCAAAACACTGCAGATCTCAGGATGTGATTTTAAGCAGAACTCAAGGCAGAAGCAGAAGTTTCCACAAAGGCAAGAGGCCTGCTTTGTGATGCACTCACTACCTAGGGATGGTGCAAAGCGATGCCTGAACATTTCTTTGCCTCCTCCTGGCCATGCCACAGATCAAAGGAGAGCTGGGAGCAAATACCTGTCACTGTGTTTATCCACACAAGCCTGGGGACCATGGAGTAAGACAGAAGCATGCAAATCCTAAAATGGGAGTCCATTAGCATATCTCTCTCTTGTGGCTTTATGCCTCAAATCAGCACCTATTGTTCCCTCTCCCATGACAGTGCTGCCCTTTAGGTGTCTGTGGTTCTCAGTCTTATCTTTTCATGCTCCAAGTCCCATCTGACACCCAAAGTGGGATTAAGCTGTTTATATGCAGACATTGAGTTTGATCAAGTCAACAAAAGATTGGAAGGGTGAAGGGTCTGGAGCAGAAGTCTGATGAGGAGCAGCCAAGGGAGCTGGGTGTGTTTAGCCTGGAGAAAAGGAGGCTCAGGGGTGACCTTATGTCTCTCCACAACTCCCTGAAAGGAAGCTGTAGCCAGCTGGGGCATTGGTCACTTCTTCCTAGTAACAAGCAACAGGACAAGAGGAAATGGCCTCAAGTTGTGCCACAGGAGGTTCAGATTGAATATTAGGAAATTTTTTTCTATTGAAAGGGTTTTCAAGCATTGGAACAGGCTGCCCAGGGCAGTGGTGGTATTGCTATCCCTAGAAGTGGTCAAAAGGCATGTGGATAGGGCATGTAGGGACATGGCTTAGTGGTGAATGTGGCAGTGCTGGGTTAATGGTTGGAATTGATGATCTTAGAGATCTTTTCCAACCTGAATGAATCTATGATTCTCTAAGATAATCTCCATGACTATGGGGACACACTAGTGCTTCCAAGGCCAAATTCATTCCATCTGTCAGGATTATTTATCTCCACAGACTACAGAAGAAACCTGAGGTGACTAGTTTAATTTCTGTGTCCCCTCCTTTCTCCCATCCCTGAGCAGCTGCAAGTATTTTAAAAGACCACTTAGCTGACTCTGATGGCTTGATCCCCAAATCTCTTTTAGGAGGGTTTTAGTAGCAGTTCCATGGAAAGAGACACCTGAACTCAATGAGTCCCAGCCAAAACGTTACATTAAAGCAAGAAACCACAGAAAACTCCCCCCTCTGGAAAGTCAGAGAATCGATATGTAGCAGCCTCTGTTCATCTGAGAGTGGTCAGGAAACAGGCATCAATTTTTTAAGCCTTCAGCAGGAAGTTCAATAGATTTGCCCTGCATTCAATCTCCTCGAAAAGTCCAGCAGGTAGAGGAGCTGAACAAAAGACCTGACCTTTTCTCCCTCGCTGTGCTTTCACTTAGCCCAAGCAGAACAATGGATCACGGCGGCATCCGATCCTGACTCTCTGCAGAGCACTCAGCACAGCCTCCCGAGGAGGGCAATTTCCTTTTGTGCACCAACCTCTACCGGCGATTGAGTATTTTTCAACCGCCACAATAATTAATCAAATAAAGTATCCTTTTGCAAGGAGGTCAGGTGTAATTTCAGCATAATCCAGACGCAGCAAGCTGAGCTGATCTAGGCAAAATGCTGCACTTGCAGGTTGGTCGAACAGCGTTTGCAACTGTTTTCATCTCCTCTTTACCTGTAGATGAACTCCCAAGTCTTGCCCCTACACAAAGGGCCCAGCCCACGACAAGAACAAATTAGGAGTAAAGCCTTTGTTTGAAACTGAGGGTGATTTGAGACATGAACATGCTCTCAAGATTCTCCTCCGTGGAGCAGCACAGTGCTGGGCTGTACTGGAAGCCCTCTTGCTGGCCCTGAGCAAACTGGGGTGTCTGGACAGCACTGTGCCAAGACCAGAGCTCAGAACCTGCCTACCCATGATTCAAAGAAGCCCAACTAGCCTGGACTGAGCAGACCAGCAAGTGCCAGTGGGATCACCATGGACCTGCTCCTTCATGGGCTGGTAAATCCCTGCTGTTTATGGAGCAAGGGATACACAGAGACGTGCTGGTTGACTTCAGCTCGATGTGTTTTACATTGAATGCATGGATTTGGGAGCAGATTCATGTGTGGTACATCCTGTTTTGGGCAAGGTTCAGGAGGCTGCAACCTTCTGCGCCACCCAGGCTCTGCCAGCCCTGCAGTGGAACCACAGACATTAGCCCTTAGCTTAGATGCAGGTGTAACCCTTTGGCTGTATTGCTCAGGCACCTACAAAGACTCTGTCTGTCATCTGAAAACAACTCATAGAATCCTAGAAGGATTTAGGTTGTGAGGGACCTTAAAGATTATCTTGTTCCAACTCCTCTGCTATGGGCAGGGAGCATTTCCATTAGACCAGGTTGCTCAAAGAGCCATCCAACAGGGATAGGGCATCCACGGCTTATCTGGGCAGCCTGTTGCAAGGGTTTGGGAACCAGAAATCTAAGGAAAGGTGCTTCGTTTTACAATAGTCTCTAGATGACCTTTCACCACCCAGACAATATATGGCAGAGGTAAGATCTGAACTAATCTCAGCTCAGTAAATTAATTACTAATCCACTTCTGCTTTTTTTCCTATAGATGTGTTTGCTAAAGGGAGTCTTTACTGCAGCCATTGCTTTAGCAACATCTCTAGTGAGATATTATCCTGTGTTATTCCTTCTTGAATCCCAGCCTAATTATGGAGGAGGGGCTAATGCTATCCTCATTTCACACAGAGGGAAACTGAGGCATGGAGGGAGGATGTCACTTTCCTCAAGGTCATGCAGTACAACCAGGGCACCCAAGTCTGTGCCTATGACTCCAAATCGGAATGTCTTTAATAAAGGCAGCTCCTCTGCTCTTCTCTATCCTTAAATTGGCATAATAAGCAGCTGTCTCACCTCTGCTCTTGTTGGGCCCTAATGATCTGGCCTTGGCTCTCTCCTTTTGGTGCTACTAATGCTGGCTGGAGCAGGACTTCTGCAAGCTGTTGTAATCCTGTGAGGCTTTTTGTCTCAGCAGGAACCCCTTTGCTGGGATTTTTAGTGAAATCCTCCTTCTGCCTGCCCTAACACTATCCTCTTATTTTTCATGGTCTTGGAGAAATTCAGGGTGGCCATTCAAGAGGCCAGGATCAGCCTCCAAATGCAAGGGCTGTTAGGATTAAGTGGGTTCAAATCATAAGATACCAGCCCTGTTTTATCCTGTTGACTCCTGAGGTTGTTTTGCTTGAACAGGGACTGTAAAATTAAGTGGAGACTCTGCTCTGCCCTTTCAGGGTGCCTTTGGTGCAATCACCATCACACCCCTCAGGGCAGTATCAGGCAGTGCTGGGAGACATCAGCCCTGTAATAGTCCAGATGAGAGGGGGATAGACACTCCCTGACTCATTGGCTGCACATGCAAAAAGTTGTATTCGTTTTTCAGCTGGGGATTCTGAGTCACAGGGGTTGTTTGCTGCTGAGCTACTGCTCTCCTCGCTGGATGTTATTCAGTGCATGGGATACTCTGTGCTCTAAAGGGCATCATCTGGCTGAGCTGAAGCCACTCGTACAGGTCAAAGCTGAGTTAGACTAAAGGGCACATAAAAAGGTAGATTTAGGTTAGATATTAGGAGGAAACATTTTACTGTGAGGGTGGTGAGACACTGTCACAGGTTCCCCAGAGAGGCTGTGGATGCCCCATCCCTGGGAGTGTTCAAGGTCAGGCTGGATGAGGCTTTGAACAACCTGGTGGTACTGGAAGGTGTCCATGTCCTGTCGTCATGGCAGGGGGCTTGGAATGAGGTAATCTAAAAGGTCTCTTTCAAACCAAACCATGCTATTATTTTATATGTTAAGTGTTGCATATGCATAAAGTAAAAGTCATTGCATCCTGAAACAGCCTGGATGGACAAAAGGACTGGAGTCTCCAGGAAGTAAAGTGGCTTTGCTCCATGTCAACTTCCCACCTGGTAAACAGCAGAGCCAGAAATAGAGAGAATTTCTGCTGTGAGGAGCAGTGCTACCAAAAGCCTCATTGACAACGATGAAATTCCAAATAATAAGATTTCTAGATGGTCAGTAGGGCATAGCCCCTCCTAAGAAGACTTTCCTGCAGGTGGAGCATCCATAATAGCTTTCTCACCCCACCTGAGATGTCCAACAGGTGCTGGCATCATGCTGCAGGGCACCAGATTTCTCCCATGCTCACCTGTGTATTTTCAGGAAGTGTCTAGGAACATTGTTTCCTTGTTACAGCTCAAATTTGAAGTGAACTTGATCGTCAAACTACTGTGATTAGGTGACACATCTAAAGGGACAGGCAGAACGGCCACACAAGCCTTGTTTCCTATGGAAATCAGCCTAGATGAGAGAGCCAGCTTTAATCAGGTCCTTAACTTATTCCAGCATTAACAAGCTGCTCTGTTCCTACCCTTGCTTGCAGTACTTTGAGATACCCACACAAAGAAAGGGGTGCCTGTTGATATTTGTCATTTGCTCTCAGCTACACGTAAGAAATCGGTGATTTTTGGAGACAAGCCTCACTTCCCTGGCTGAGGTCAACATCACAGCTGCACCTGAAAAGCTCAACTTTTTTTCCAGCCCTTTTTACTTAGTATATTCCCTGACTGCTGAGCTTGGGGCTGGGAGGACAGCACCTGGTTTGCTACTCTAAAGAGTAGTCTGCCCTGAGAGAAAAACAGATATAACAAGGCATTGGGAGAGATCTAGAGGGGATTTTTTCTAAGAGCAATAAGGCTGCCCTAATAGCTTTCACCCTCTGTTGCCCACCACCCTAATTTGTATTAGTACAATTGACCTGAATCAGCTGCAGTCCTGATTTACTTCATTTGGCTAAGATCTTAGAGGTCTTTTCCCAGCTTTAATGGTTCTATGAATCTATGATTCTATGATAAGGACCTGCTCCATCACCCACAAGCACTGGGGGCATCAGCAGGCAAAGCTTCCCCTGTTTTGTGCTGGAGAAGAGCAATACCTTCCATGGGAGGGATGGTGTCCTTGCAGAATACCTGCTCTGAGAGACCTCCCTGGCACGGCAGCAGCTTGAGATGAGCTGCTCATTAATTGTTTACAAGTCTCTGTGCACTGCTTTATGGAATTACACAAAAGATCCAATAGTTCCTGCTGTGGATCCTGATCCCTGGGTGGACTGTGTCTAGGCACCCTGAGTACTCTGAAAGAGTTGGTAGCTCTCAAATCTTGCAGAAATGAAAGGAAATCCTAAAGGACTGGTGAAGAGTTTTGATGCACTTTTTTTTTTTTGGATCAGGGAGGTAGTAGTAGTACCACCAGCCTGGCCTGAGGGTGTTTGGGAGGTGAATTTACTAACACCATGGAGAACTCATGGCGACTTTCAGTAGACTCGACTTGAGGAAGGCTCTTACACAGAAATTATAGATGAAATGACCACTCCTTTGTTTATCCAGACCAAAACCTTCTGCGGGTTGTAGGAGAGACAAACCCTGTATATGTGTGTGTGTGTGTGTGTGTAGCTTCTGGAGTTCATTTCAGCCCAGGGTAAATCTGCTGGCCTTGATGGCACTGATCCAGCAAAGCTGAGGGATGAGAAGAAGCAGGACAGAAATAGCTGGGGTATCACAACGTAACAGCAACCTCCACTGATGCTGGAAAACACCCAAAGGCTCAGACGTGGGAGGCAGCACTTTGATGCGCTCTAGCTGGGCTTGCAGGGCTCCTTCCACCTCACCACAGCACACACATGCTGGACTCCTCTGTCCCAGTGCAGGAGGTCTGCCTGTCCCCCCAGCCTCAGCCAGCGAAGGGGACCCTACCTCTGGTGATGAGAGGTGTTGTGGTTTGTGGGTGCTCCCACTTTCCTTCCAGCCCCATTGCTATTGTGAAGCTGTTTGAGCCCACTGAGCTCAGTGGGAGCTTTGCCTGGGCTGGGAACTTGATGCCACCAAGAGGCAAAGCATTTTCTTCTCCCATCCTCTCCTGCTGGCATGAATTCAAACTTCTGTACACCAACACATGCCAGGCACATGGAAAACTGACTTACAAAGCAAGCCTCGCCCCAACAAAAGCATGGGTCAGCTCTGGAAATCACAGGAATCCACACACAAACCCCAGCTTTTCTAGCAGAGTTCCAGCTGACCAGTATCTCTGTGGCAATTCCCTAATGGCGTTCAGGAAATCTGATACAGAACCTGCAAGAAATCCCATTAAGCTCCTCTCTGTATCTGCTGGAATAAAAATATTTTCAATGAAAAAAGAAGAGAACAGGTTTTGTTGTATTTCCCTCGACCCACACGACACATGGCAGTTGAACTAAAACGATGAGCTGACACTTTATCTTCTCCAAGATAACTAAGAAGTGCAGTGAGACCAGTATCTCAGAAGAATTGTTTCAAGAAGGATCTCAAGGCATCAACAATTTTTAGCGAGCTCCACACAAAATAGCCCACACTGGATCCAGCCCGTGGCTCCACATCTACTCTATTTCTCTGACAGAGGATGCCTAAGGAGCAGTATAAAAGCAGATGTAGTAGAATTACCCTGCAATATTCCCCCAGAAACTAATAATTTGCAGCTCAAGAACTTCTAGAGCCAAAAAGGGGTAGGTGTGGGGTTTTTTTCCATTTAATATATATGCTTTATAGTTTTTAGAGGCTTTTTGTAAAAGAAACTTGTCCAAGTGCTCTTTTTAACCCAATACTTTGAGAATCCACGGGGTTCTGCCATAAGGAGCACCACAGATGCCAGATTGTGCAAACTCTTTTTATCTTTGAGCCTGGTCTGTATAAGCTTTATTTGATGCTCCTTAATTTTTGTATTTCGAAGGAAAATTAAGGAAAATCTTCCTTTTGCATTCACCGTGCAAACATGATCTTCCAGGATGTATAACAGACCTTCTCTTCCCATCTCTTCTCAGCTTGGAGCCTTTGTTTAAACAATCATTCCTCCTGTGGAAGATGTTCCAGACCTCTGACCATCTTTCCTTTCTCAGAATTCTCCCCAGTGGAACCATTTTTGTTTTAGATGACTTGCAATGAGATAAATCAGCAGAGGAGTGGAATGTGCTCTTAGGGCAATGGCAGATATAAGAAGGAACACAGAAGGGCTTGGTCCCAATATTTGGGTCCTGGTCCCAATCTAGCACAGCTCAGAGCACCTTTTCCCTGTTCCCTGGTGTTTTGGGCAGGTGAGTCCTGCTCAGGTGGAAGGTGTTTCCCAGCTGCAATCTGCAAGCATTACGAGACTAAATCTAAGTGATCAAGGCCAGGCTGCACGGGACTTTGAGCAACCTGGTCTAGTAGAAGGTATCCCTGCCTATGGCAGAGTGGGTAGGAATGAGTTAATCTTTAAAGTCCCTTTCAACCCAAACCATTCCATGATTCTATAATATTACTAAAAGTCTTTACATTTACATGGAGACATTGACAGCTACCATGATCCCTGATTTATCTTCCCATTTCCAAAGTCAGGAACTGCTGAAGAGAGTGGCTTTGTCTGATGGGGCCAAGCCCTTCCAAGCACAGCTCCCACTCTACAAGCCGGTGTCAGATGGGAAGAGAGGATGAAACCAGGATTCACAGAGGCTCCATTCTCCCAACACTCCATGTAACATCAGGCATACCCTCTTGCAAGTCTTCCTTCCTCCACACTCATAAAGGTGGAGACCAGGCTGGCTGTGCAGCAACAACAGCAGTGCAAACCTCTCCCCCAGGCACCTGTCAGTCTACAGCCAACCTACAGTGTAAGTTTTATCTCCTTTCATGCATGTGAAACTGTTTTCAGGTCATCTGCACCCCGGGCAAATGCTGTGTCATTACACCAGGTTAAATGCAGGAGAGGGGATGGCAGCAGCTGAACCAACATCCCGGGAAAGGCATTTGCTGGGACTGCAGTCCAAGAAAAGCTCAATGATTTTCTGTGACTGCTGTGAGGCTGACAGTGGGACCAAGCACTCAGGATTTTAGATTCCAGCTGGGCTGAAGTGGAAGCTGCTACCTAGCTGCTAAGGCTGGGCAGGTCTGAGCAGGACTCATCCAACAATGCCAAGAACTGAAGGGGTCCACAGAGATTTCTGGCTATGGATTTCTAACTTTTCTATTTTCATTTGGTACTCAATCTGCTTCAAATGACTGTTTTTCTTTGGATTTTCATGTTTTGCACTCCTTTTGTGCAGCTGGGCACAACTGCACTGTGCTCTCTACTAGTGTCTGACTACAAGAGCTTTATATTGGATACTAGGACAACTGTTTTTACAGAAAGAGTGGTCAAGCGCTAGAACAGGCTGCCCAGGGAAGCAGTGGAGTCATCATCCCTAGAGATATTTAAAAGACGTTTAGATGTGGCACTTGGGGACACGGTTTAGGGTGGACTTGGTGGTGCTGGATTGAGGGTTGGACTTTATGATCTTAGAGGGCTTTTCCAACCGTTGTGTTTCTACAGTTCAGAGCAGAAGCTCTGTGCACAGCTCCAGGCACAATAGGGTTTGGGAGGGTCTACCTGGGGTTGGACAGACAGCACAAACATGGACACTGCTGAGGCAGTGCTGTCCTGATAAGCTTCCTGGCTCCACCTAGCACTTGACTGGGGGACCAGAAAGTCACAAACATATCAGCTCATCCCATATTGTGTTCTCCTTGGACACTGCCTAGCAGAGAGGAGGGTTTCACACTGCAAAGCTGCCTTACATGCTGTCTCCACATCCTGCCAGATCCTTGGTACAGTGACACTTGTCCCACTCTGCTTTGGGAGCAAAAAACCACTGGCTCTGCTCCAATAAACCCCCCTGTTTTTCCTCTCACCCTCAAAAGGGACTGGGAAAGTCGACGTGACAGTGATTGGAGCCAGCATGGTCTTGATGTGCACAACCAAAAATGTGCCCAGGACTGAGTGCCTGCAGCCACCTATCCTGTCAGCCCCTTTCTGCCAGGCTTGGAAGCTGTTCTCTGCAGCTCCAGGAAAGGCTTTGAAAAAAACTATTAGCTGACAATGCCTTCATTAATCACAGCATAATCCTTTCCATGGCAACCCAAGGATTGCGAAGTCACAAGTTAGCAAGCGTAAGACAGAAACACTGTACAGCAGCCCTCAGCCCGGGCAAACTTCATAGTTAGCGAGATGAATCGGCTGCTCTGAGGAGGGAAAATGAGTTAGAAATAATATTGCCTTGAAAAGAGGGCCATCCCTGGACAGGATTCAGATCTCATAAATGCCACTGTCCGTGGGGAGATCCTGTAACTTCACGAAGTTACTCCAGTCTCACCCCAAAAAGAGACTCTGGCCCTACATCTTAATTTTAGAGAAGATCAAAGCTTTCAAACAGGTCAGGGAGAGCAGAAGGACAGTTCATCACCAGGCCATCACCACAAAGTTAAACACAATTTAGATACACATATTTGGGAATTGTCAAGGCTCAGAGATTGCAAAGCCACAGGCGAAAACAATTTTGACCATCAATGAGCAGGAGAGAAGGGCTGTCCTGGATTTTTTTAGCCCTTGTTTGTCCCTCTTTGGTTGTCCCTGGGATAGTTTAGGCTAGGGGGTAGGGGGAGACTTCACAGGGTCTCACACGGATGCAGGTTTTGACTGAAGCTTTGGCAAAGCTCAGTCAAAGCTGCAAAACCATTCCACACCTTCACGCTACCAGTGTTAGGAGCTTGCAGTCCCTCACCTCATGGGAAGAGTAAGACCCACCCTATAGTGGAGGATGGGTGAGGAGTCAGCTTGCAACAACCATGTCCTTGCCATCTTCATGCATAGGTTAACCCCACAGAGTTGGTTCTTGGACATCCTTTTGCCCAGACTATGGAGAGAAGCACTCACACCAGCACCACAGCCTAGGGCTGTGAGAAAATCGTCTCTAGCTTCTACCACCTCCTTCAGCAGGGGAGACTTAACAGCAAGGGGCAACCAGGCAGTCTTAGACCCACTGGTATGCTGCCTTTCAGACTTCCCCTCTGTGTTGCCTACATGACAGGTCCTCCACCCTACACCCCAGTCTTCCCAGAGACACCAAGATATGCCAGTTCCACTGTTCCACTTTTCTTAGGATAATGTAATTGTAAATGTCCTAGGAAATCCTGGGATTTTTCTTTGGTACTGTGCTCAGCCGGTCCAACACAGCCCACGTACAAAACACCATACTCCCAAACCAGGCAGCAAAATCCAAACTGCTTTATGGGAATAGCCTATCCCTTATCAAGTATCAATCCTTTCCCAGGGATGGTCCTAATAATTTAAATAGCCTGGAAGGTCCTGGGTGCTGCTTACCAGCACCCGTGTGACCGAGGGGACACCCCCCAAAACCAGCCTGGGCACAATCTGTGCTACGCTGCAGCCAGGGAAAACTCCTGCTGCTCCCTGAAGAGCAGCACCTGCCTGAGAACGGGTTGTGCTTTATGCACCTAAATGGTGCGTTTGGAGCTGCGTGAAAGCAGGGAGAGGGTGGGGTGGACTGGGAGGACACCTGGGGTCTTATGCCACTGCCAGTGGATCCATGCAGCAGGGACATCCCCGTAAGCCTCCTCCCATGTTTAAGCACTTCCAGAGGTATCCCTGAATGTGAAAGGGCTGTGGAGCAAAGGGGTGGAGGGCTGCACACCACAGCGCAGGAAGGCAATGCCCTCCACCCTTCACTCCAGCTCACTGCTAGGTGACCCCAGCCAAATTAAGCAGCAGCTAGAAATTACCGAGCCGCTAATCCATGCTGCAGGAGCCGAGCTGGCTCGGGGCTGCCGGGCACTGCTGGCAGGTCTGCGGTCGTGTCGTCTCCCCCCTCCCATCGAGCCCAGCCTCTTCCCCAGGTTTGATCCGACTCGCTGCCCGCAGCCCCGGCGGGGACACCCCATCCACCCCATCCATCCCACCCATCGCACCTCACCGCGCCCCACCGCATCCCACAGCACCCCCATCGCAGCCCCGCTGCACCCCACCCGGGGTTGGACTTTATGACCGCCTGGCTCCCCCGGGAGCCGCCTGCTCCCCGCTCCGCCTTACCTTAGCGGGGCATGGCCGGGGACGGCGGCGGGGACGGGGCACTGGTGCCCGGCGCGGAGCCGTGCTGCCTCCAGCACCGAGCGAGGGCAGCGCCTGCCCCGGCTGAGCCTCTTAGCGGGGGAGGAGCCGGGCTACAGCCAGCCCCTGGTGTGGGTGTGGGTGTGGGTGTGGGTGTGGGTGTGGTGTGGGGGTGTGAGTGTGTGTGAGTGTGTGTGAGTGTGTGTGAGTGAGTGTGAGTGAGTGTGCGTGTGGTACCTCCATCCCGGGAACAGCAAGCGCCGCGCTCCCACAGCAGCCCCACTCCCCAAAAAGGCGTCCTCCTGCAGCCCTGGAGTCTGCCACGGATCACGGTATCATAAAATCATAGAATGGCCTGGGTTGGAAGGGACCTGAAAGATCACCGAGGTCCAACCCCCCTGTCATGGACAGGGACACCTTCCACTAGACCAGGTTGCTCAAAGCCCCATCCAGCCTGCCCTTGAACACTTCCAGGGATAGACATCCACAGCTTCTCTGGGCAAACAACCTGTTCCAGTGCATCACGATGCTCACAATAAAAAATTTATTCCAAATATCTAATCTAAATCTCTCTTCTTTATGTTTAAAACCATACCCTCTTTTCCTATCACGATCTGCTTGTGTAAAATGTTTTCATGGCACCCATGAAGATCCCTGCTATGAGTTTAGCTGCAGGTTCAAGTCCTCGTTGTGCAGAGCCCTGATGGATCCCTAGGCAAAAGGGTGGCTGGAAAGGTTCTCCTGCCCTGTGGAAAGAGGTCTCTGGGCTGTGCAGGGGGCTGTACTGAGGTCCTGTGGGGTGAGACCAGGAGCTGACAGGCATCCTTGTTTGAATGCACCAGCCTTGTGCACTTGTGAAAACTGGGACAGGAAAACACTTGAAGACCAGGAAACTCAGAGCTGAGGTTTTGCCTAGAAGGTTAACTCTGACCTGGTGACTCCCTGCCCAAATCTGGGCTAGTGTCTTTTTTCCTTCCTGCTGAGAGAGGTGGGGTTGGATTTTAACTGTGCTACGAAACACTACTGAAGTTTGGTACTTTGGTATAAAGCTTGTCCTTTTAGCTAGTGAAAGGTGAAAAACACACCTTTTTGTTTGCAGCGTTATCATAAAAGTTGTTTCTAAGCTCCACTTTGGAATGAGGGGGCTGGAAATCCTCCTGGGGACCCGACTGAATGTGTTTTTTTGGTGATACTGCAGAAGAAAGGAGCAATAAAAAGGGAGCCTCCTTGCTTCAAAGCTAACCAGGAACTCTGCTCAAACTGTAGAAGTCACAGCACAGTCACCTGGCCCCTTCCTCAGCCCTTAGAAATGCCCTGCTGCTGCCCAGCCCTCAGCCATGAACAGACTCATCTGACCTTAAGCTCAAGACAGATGATTTGTGACCGCCTGGGGCCATGCCTAGTTTCACTAAAGCCCTCCTCACTGTGTTAATATAGTTGGTGTGGATGTGAGAGCAGATACCGCCTGTGTCTGGGCTTTGCTCTGGACTGCATCTGATGTGCTTGGAAAGGCTTGGGCAGCCTTGCCCTGTGCTCAACGTGACCCACTCGTGTGAAAGGCAGTGAGGGAGGCTCTGCCAGGAACACAGGGCTGTACATGCTTCCTGACTGCACAACTGGCTTTGGAGGTGGGATTTGAAGAGTGCAAGGAGCCTTTGGACAGCTGCTCAGAACAGACTCCAATGGCCAATCCTCGGGTATTAACCTGCGCTATTGGCCAAGGATGCGGCAGCACCTGGACAGTTCTGAGAGACAGGCAATGAACCCATCCCATTGCTGAAGACCCTTCTACCTCTGCAGTGCTTCCTCCTGGAAAGCCCTCATCCTTTTGAACAGCAGGAGGCTCATATGGCAGGGAACGTATACAGGCATTAAGGTGGGCAGATGGTGGCTGTGGGGGACCCAGCTGCAAGAAGAAATACTTCAGCATCAACTTTCAACCATAGGACAGATGTCTGTTTCTCCATGAAGATGCTCTTACAGGTCAAAGGCAGACCTTGAGCTGCCAATGTATCATAGAATCGTAAAATCATAGAATCATAGAATCTCAGAATGATTTGGGTTGGAAGGGACCTTAAAGATCATCTAGTTCCAGCTGCCTGCCATGGGCAGGGACACCTTCCACCTTCCACAGGTTGCTCAGAGCCCCATCCAACCTCATCTTGAATACTTCCAGGGGTGGGACATCACATTCATAGCCTCTCTGGGCAACCTGTGCCAGTGCCTCGCCACGCTCACAGTAAAGAATTTCTTCCAGATGTCTCATCTAACCCTACCCTCTTTCACTTTAGAGCCATTCCCTGCTTGTTTTATCAAAACATGCCCTTACAAAAAGTTCTTTAAAAAATCCCCTATGAAACTATATGAAACTAATGTTGTGAGCAAAAATCCCTGGCAAATGACCGTGCTGGAGGGATTAGGAAATGCTGCAGGACCCTTGGTGAGCCTGGCCTGGATCCTGCCTGGAGCTGTGTGCTACTCTACTACTTGCTGCTGGTCTCCAAACATGCACAGTCTCTGCACATCTCCACACTGACGTGCTGGGGTCCCACACCAATTCCAGCACCCCAATCTCCATGCTGGTATGCACCACCAGCACAAACACAGGCAGGGCTGCAAAGCAACCTACACTTTTAAGCCCACTGCCCCAGCACCAGCACAACTGAAGTGTGGATGTTGGTGGGAAAGCTCAACCTCCATGCCTATGTCATGGTCTGTGGCTTATCCAGGCTTGCATAGACCATTTTTTTTAGAATGTGCACAAAGCAAGACTCAGTAAAGCCATCTAGTCTATACCAGAGCTCCTGTGCTATGTTCAGCATCAAGCATCACAGCCCCAGCCAGGTCTACTGCTCAGGACACCCTCCAGGAGAGTATCAGGATGCTTGGGGGATTGAGGTGTTTGTGAGGCTTTCCCCCTAAGAAAGTTCCTTGCAAGCTGTTTCAGTGGTGGAGGCAAAGGAGCAGGATGGTCATTTCTCTGTCTATCTTTTGGTGACACATTTTATCCCAGAGGATGATCCCAGGAGCTGGAGGGTCTGGGAAGATACCTCCACCCCACAATAAAAGGGCTTTTTCCAGGCTCTTAAGGGTGGACTGCAGAAGCACACAGCTCCTTCATGCTGCAAAGACTTTGAGCACGTGCAGCTGGTGGAGGGAAGCTGAGATGGAAGTAATATCCCAGTGCCAGAGCTTTGGGTCCCTGTGTTACAGCAGCAAGACTGGAGATTCCCATGGGCAGGGCCAGGTTTTCAAATGCTCCCCATGTGCATTGTGCAGGTTTGTTTTCTGAGGGAAAGCCATCCAAAACCCACTGCCTCTTTTTGTCTTGCTCATAACCCCTGCCCCCTCCTTTTAAATTTTAGCAATCTGCAGACCTTTTTTCAAAGTCAGGTGAGGCTCAAAAAACCAAGTGCCCTGCACTGTGGTGACTCTGGGGCATAGGATGCCAAACCTCCAAAGGTTTACAGTCAGAGGTGGTTTTCCATCCCCATCGTGGATTTTCTCAGTGAATGTGAGTGTAACCTTGTGTGAAAGCCTCATGCAAATCACCTTGCCTCAGTCTCAAAGTCCACAGAGAAAATGATCTGAATGGAGTTTGGTGAATCAAGCAAATTCAAAAGGCTCTGCAGAGCCACCTTGTGCTCATCAAGAGCATTCTGGAAGAACACAGCAGTTCAAAAGCAAGGAGTCTGAATAAAATATACACAATTTATTTATTTATAGGAGGTTTACAGCTGTACAATGTTGGCTTTCTGTTTGGACCACTCTCTGATCTTGTGCAGCACGACACGTCAGTGCCTTTGGAGATGAAGACAAGTCAAAGCTTGTTTTAACAGGCAGATGTCAAAAAGAAATGGATTCCACAGAGTGTAAGGCTGCTTGCAACCATTGAAATGATTAACAAAAGAAATGTGAAATAAATCACACACGTGTCCCCGCTCATGAGGGACTGGAAAGTGCTTTTCAGACCTGCCCTCCTCTCAGGAAAAAAACAACAAAACAAAACAAACCTGAATATTTCTGTTTACTTCATTCAAAAAGAAAAGGCATCAACAATAGGAATGGCATTTCCCCTCTCTCATCTGCTCTACAAATAAGAGAAAAAGAGTAAGAAAGGTAATTTTTGTTATTCCATTGGAAATGTAGGGGAAGAAGGCTTCTGCTCTAACTTTTCCAAAGCTTTATTTTTTTCTTTAAAAAAAAAGGACAAATATTACTGATATTAAGACAATTTGGTCCTGATATAGAGTGATTTTATTTTAAAGAAGCTATTAAAAAGCTGCCTTTCCTCTCTTTATGGCTTTATTCCCTATAGGGAGGGAGGAAGGAGGCTGCCCATGGGTACCAGGACACCACAGCTCCTCGGTGAGCTTTGGCACTGCTCCTTGGGGATCACGGTGCCATTTGGCACACGGCAGGGCACTTCTGGACAAATGGGTCTCCTTTGCTGAAGCTATCCATCACCTGATCCCCGAGAAAACAAGGCTAATGCAGGCAGGCTGGACACCTCCATGTGCTGATGACGGTGCAAAGCTCCTGTCATGTTCCTGCAATGCCAAATAGCTCATCCCCCTGCCAGGTGAGGTATCTTTGGGTATCTCTCTCACATATCACTCTGAATGAACATAAGCCTGTGAGATCTTCTCCTAAGACCCAAATCATGCCTTCTAATGCCACAATCCTGCTTCCATTTATTTTCAGTGATGAGTCTCATAAACAAAACTAGGATAAAATCAAAATATCTCTGAATTTGTCTTCTCAAATTCAAGGACTTGCTTTGACCTTGGGATCAAAAAGTTGCTTTACCTAACTAGGAACATTTAAGTCAATTCTGCAAGATGTTGAACTTGGTCCCAGTGATGGCACCTGGAGTTGGAGGGTGCTCAGTGCAAGCCAGGAGTAATTAAGATCTGGCAAGAGCATCATGGGGACCGCTGCTTGCCTTTAAGTCCTGAAAAACAAGACCTAAGAACATAAGCAAATCTGGTAAAAAAAGCCAACTCATAACCACAGGACTGTGAAGATGAGGAAAGGGGAAAAGCAGCCTGCAAAAAATCCATGCAGTTGCACTGTCTGCTTCTGGTTGCACCAAGAACTGAGCTAGCAGGTGCTGTGACTTTGGGGAACACTTTACCATGTTTCAGACTTAGCAGACCTTTAGGGACTTTAAAAGAAACCCAAACAGATTTGCAGGACAAACACAGGTATTTAGTAGGACAAGCAGAAACCCTTTTGCTATGGGAAAAGAAGGCTTTCCTGTTCACTTTTCTTGCAGGAAAAGGACTCTGCTCACGGCAAAATTTACCAAGATTCAAAGATTTTATCATCTGTATTAATTTCCACTTGCATGCAGGTGACTGCAAAATATTTGCTTGCTAGAAAATCTGACGGAAAAATCCCTTAACTTGCACCACTTTAAAGGCACATGAATAAAAACCCCCAAACAACAGGAGAAAAAAAATGGTTTGAAACTTGTCCTAGTCAGCTGCTGAAAGGCCAGACAACGGGTTGTTGTTTGGTTTATCTGGGATGGTTTGTAAGAAGCCAGATTCTGCCACCCAGTGGAATAAGGAAGATTAACGCAGTTTTCATGGAAATCAGGAGCAGACCGTGGCCCTAGACACGTCCCCAAGGATGCATTTGGGTTGTGCTCTTGAGACTGGCTCTAGGACTGTGCAACTCATCCTCCACGACAGGAGACTGTAAATTAGAGGTGAGAGATGGACACTGGTATGAATTAAATATTCCCAGCATTTTCAGGCTGCACTGGGAGCAGTGCTCCTCTAGTACAAGCTAAAATCCCACTATTTTAAAAAAGAATTTGAGAAAGCGAGGCACTGAGAAATGATGCACTGCAGGCAGCAGTACAGATGGAACCCAGGGAGCAAAGCTCCCCATCCCCTGAACTTGACACTTTGGCCTTCAGAGGAACCAACCTTCTCTTACCTAAACAATGAACTGCCTCAGCGGACAACCCACCCCAGCTCCTGGGGTGAGCTCTTGGGATGGGGACAGCATGGAGACATGGAGACAGCAGGCACCACGGGAGTTCAGGAGGCACACACAGGAGCTGGGTCCAGACTGATTCAGAAACTTGACCCCAGAGAACAGTTATCCCACCACAGCTGTTCACATCTTTGTATACTTCAGAGTTGCATGGGGTTGAACAAGACTTGGGTGGAGACAGTTTGTCCCCAAATATGGAGCCTTTGGTCTTGTTGCCCCTGTGAATTTGGAATTTGGGCTGCCTTGGTGCGTTTTCCTTGCAGTTTTAGTATGCAAACCCAAACCCAAAAAACGTCCAAGAGGGTCTGATCTGTTTTTCCACTTCTCCTTTGCTGTGGTGCCTCCACAGATAAGCGATTACATGGCAATTTCAAGGGAGACAGCTCCATGCACACTACTCTTAACCCAAGCAGACACATTGAAGATGCACTGAAGCAGCTGGTGGGACCACAGTGGCCACATGTGTGCGTGGTGGCACGTGTGTGTGCCAGCCTGTGTAAACAAACAGCCCCAGGGCATCATGCTCTGGCTGTCAGGACACACAGCGTGCTCGCAGCAGTCCCACAGCGCATGTGGCAGCCAGGGGGGCTGCAGAGGACGCCAGCAGAAGGATCATTGCGGTTCCCCAAAAAAAGGCACCATTTTTTAACATTGAAAACACAAGACTGGCTCCTTGGAGTGGAATGCATGCATGGTTCATATACACTTTGCAGACGGAAGGTAGGCTCTGTGTGTCTCTTTCTCTATATATATGTATGTGTGCATGTTTATATTCACATATGTGGCACCAGAAGAGTCGTCCTTGAGTACTCAGACATTAGTGAGGATGTTACTGCTGAGCAGCATCACAGCAATGGTTCCAGGGAGATCATTTGACCTCCTATTCCCCTTGTCCTGGAGGTGCAGCGTGTGCACCGACTGCCGGTCACTGGGATCCCCCGTGAGCACCACTTGGCCCAAGAACTCGTCACTTATCAAGTTGTGGTTCCAGATCTGGGGAAACAAAACAGGGATGAGGGCAGCTCCTTCAGGAATGCAGCCAACCTTCATGAACTGGAGAGAAGAGGTTACTGGGGGTGTGCCCTGAGCTGAAGCCAAGGAGGCAGTGAGGTGTGAGGGTGTCACTCTGGAAGTGAGAGGGGTGAAAGACATGCCTTTACCAGATGTCACCACGGTGGTGAGAGGTTGAGCTGGATTAACTAATGATGCTCAGCCCGGGGAACACATCTGCTGTGGACAGTGTGAGGAGAGGGCGGGGAGTCCAAGTGAGAGAGGGCCTCCATCCCTCAGCCCCCTGCTTGTCTGCCAGGTACCTGAACAATGATGGGTTGTCCTGGCTTCTTCCGGTAGAAGAGCCCTTTCACATCGAATTCTGGTGATACTGTGTTCTTCTTCACTGGAGAGCGAACCTTTTGCCCTTCACACTTGATGATCACGTAAGGGTCAGCTCCTGAAGAGAGAAAAGGGAATTTTTGTTTTGTTGTAGCTTCTTTAATTCCTTAGAGTCCTTTCCCAGGGGTGTCATACAGTACTTTGCCTCCATATCCCACTAGAGGAGATGGGTATCTGCCAAAGCGTTTGTCACACCCCAGATGATGTCCATGGAGCTCAGCTGTTTGGCTCAGGTTTAATTTTATTAGGTGACATTATCCCTGGGCAGCAGGTGCTGATGGACTGCTGGGAAGCTGGGGAAGGGTCTGGATGGAGCACAAATCTGGTAAGGAGTGGCTGAAGGAGCTGAGGGGGGCTCAGCCTGGAGAAAAGGAGGCTCAAGGGGACCTTATCACTCTCTACAACTCCCTGAATGGAGGATGCAATGAGGTGGGGGTTGGTCTCTTCTCCCAGGAAACAAGTGACAGGATGAGAAGAAAGGGCCGAAAAGTGCACCAGGGGAGGCTTAGACTGAATATTAGGAAAAGCTAATTCATCAAAAGGGTTATCGAGCACTGGAACAGGCTGCCCAGAGCAGTAGTACAGTCACCATCCATGGAGAGATTTAAAAGATGGGTAGATGTTGCACTTGGGAACATGATTTAGTGGTGGACTTGGCAGTGCTGGGTTAAGGGTTGGACTCAATGATCTTAGAGGACTTTTCCAACTGAAACAATTCTATGTTTCTATGAAATGGCTGCCTCTCTTGTCCCTATATTCTACAGAAACACTCCTTCATCACCCCAAATCCTCCTGACCATTGCAGTAAATGTTCCATGGAGGACACCATCCTCCTCAAACCTCCTTTCAGGATTTTCTCTCCTAGAGGCAGGCAGAAATAAAACCATGGAGAAGAGAAAGAGGCTCACACAAGGAAATACCAGAAGGAGGATAAAGTTACCAAGTTCACATATTACCAGCTCACAGCTGGATGGTACCTGAGCTTCCAGGAGAAGGAAAGAGTCCCTCATCAATGAATACTTTCATCTTGCCAAACAAGTGCTTGTTTTGGGAATTTCAGTAGAGAAAGTGCTATTGCTATGGAAATTTAACTGCCAGAATGCATTTTCTTACCATGAACTTTAGTGGCTATGATGGAAACACAGACCAGTTGGATGAGTTTTCTTGTCCAAGGGAAACAGGAAATGAGGAGGAACAAACCAGCCCCTTCTGAGGGCCAGGGATTTTGACTGCCAGACCACCTCTTTGCTAGCTTTCTGTTTGCAAGGACCTGGCTCCCCTGGTGAGACACAGCTGCTGGATTTCACAGCTGGTTTTCCCAATTACCATCTTTTGAGATGTCCCATTAGATCCTCAGATTCCATCAGCCAGAGCCAAATTCCTATCTGTAAATCACTATTTCCAAAATAGTGTGGAAGGCCTGGGCTGGGATGTGTGAGACATGCCATTGCACTGGAAGACACCAAACACACTGTTGGTGGTGGGGGCTGAACAGCTGGAAAACAGCTGGAAGAAAGCAATTCCCAAGGGGTTTTTGTGGAAAAAATATTTTATGACTTCAGAATCCACACATCATCTTGTCTGAAGCAAAGATAGACCTCCTTGTTTCTGGGAACAAGTTCAGAGACTTCTGGCTACAGATTTCCCTGCATTGCTACAGGTGCACTGACCTGTTGTGAATAACACAAGAGAAAACCACCTGACTAAGATTAAATTCCCTCCCCAAACACCAGATAGAGTATAAGGACTCCCTTTGTGGCATGTGCTAAATAAGCACATTTGACTAGTCCTTGCTTAGTAAAGATCCTGCTTGTTACTTTCAGGGATATAGTGATAGGCAGTCCTGATAATAATTATTGAGTGAAAAAAAAGTATAATTTTAATTGAGTTTTATTTAGCTCTTTCAAGTTTTCAATTTTTGTATTTTAAATTTGGCTTGAAAGTGTTTGGCTAAATCTTGCCACAATCACCATGTGTCCTTGACTCAGGAAATGGGGAAGAAAGGACAGAATCTGGTCTATTTCCATGGTGGAAAGATAATTTGCTTCTCTAATCACAACCTCTAGACCTTTCATCCCAACTTTAGCAATCTCCCAGTACAAGCCATCACTACCACTGGGTTTCTTGGTCCAGATGCTCCAGGCAGACAGAACATGGCGCTCTTGCCATGAGCCTCTGTGTGGCTGCAGGAGACCCGGAGGTATGGTCCTGCTGCCATCTTCCATGCAAGAAAAGTGATTGATGTCAGAATTGATCTAGATCCACACCATCCCAAAGTGAGCTAAATTTGGCATACCCTCTACTGATAAGACAATTATTCAGCCTCCAGTGATGAATACTACACATCAGACTGTTTCTCTGTCCTTCCTACTAAAAAGCCTTTAAATACAATTCCTGACTTTTACAGCTGCTCATACGTGGGAGGAAAGCTTGGGTTGTTACAGGACCACTAAGGGCTTTGGGGAAGTTTAGGGAGGGTCTCAGATAACAGCCTAAATATAACAGCTCCCAGATCATGTCCACTGCAAGAAGTCCATGGTTCTCCATGGACTTTCTCCTCCTCTGGCACTTGAATCAGACATGTTCACTGAAAAAAAAATCTGAGGATATAAATTCCAGCAATGTCCCACTTCATAAACCACCTCCCAACTCCTCTGGGACCAGACAAGAGGTAGAGAAAGACCCCTACCTCCTTGGGAGTCCTGATTCTTGAGCCCAGCTGCAGCAAGGACATGGATTTGGGATACTACTTGCGGGTAGCCACACATCCCACTCCAACAGGTGTGTGGTGGCTCATCCAGTGTCAGCTCTCTGCAAGGAAAAACACGTGGCCTTTGAGAGGTGCCCAGTCTTACCCCAAAGAGTTTGCTCTGACATGATGAAGGACTGTAAAGGCCATTCACTAAAGAGTTGGACTCAATGATCTTTGGATGATCCTTGTGGGTCCCTTCCAACTCAGAATATTCTGTGATTTTGTGACTACGCACTGTCCACTGTCAGACTCTGCTCCCCACTCCAATTGCCTCAACCTGGGTTTGGGATGCTCTCTCTATATCACACTTAGAAGCAGAGTGGGAGCTTCTCTGCATGTCTGTGGAGAGACCTGTAAAGATGTCCTGTGTCTTGACCACCCTTAACAGAAAGCCAAACATCAGCTGCAGGCAAGGCTATGAGCAAGCAGAAAAACCACAAATCAAAAGCACAGGGCTGTCTCCAAAGAGCCAATTCCTCCCCATCCCTGCTCGTGCTCCTTACCGGCAATCTGAAGGCACATCTGTGAAAATCCGGAGAAGGAACTCGCCTTCATGACCAGGGTCAAAAGTGGTGGGGATGATGACGTAGCGGCCTTCCTTCAGGTCTGTCCTCAGGAAGACGCTGCGGGAGTTGATGTAGATGGAGCTGGCGACCTTCTGCTGCAGGGTGTGCATCCGGTAGTTCCTATTCAACTCCACCTGGGCAGAGACCACAGCGGAATGGTCAATGGATTGTCACTGGCTGAAAAGGTACGGGTATCCACGAAGAGGGGGAAAAGACTGTAATGACTGAGTCCACAGTGCCAGGAGACTTGGAGTTATGAGAACCAGCAAAACAGTCCCAACTGTGCTGGGTGGAAAATAAGTGTGGACATGGCTTTCCCAACTCTTTTGGCTCAGGGACTCATCTCTTGCATCCCAGCTTAACACTGGGGACCCAGCAAACAACACATAAGATTTCAATGTTTGGAGAGAAAAGACTAGTCATTGCTTTTAGCAAGAACTGCACAGAATCATAGAATGGTTTGAGTTGGAAGAGACCTTCAAGATCATCTAGTTTCAATCCCCTGCCATGGGGAGGGACACCTCCCACTAAAACAGGTTACTCAAAGCCACATCCATCCTGGCCTTGAACATTTCTAGGGATGGAGCATTAACAGCTTCTCTGGGCAACCTGTTGTCCACGCTGTCCCCTTTGATATCCCTCTTCCTCTCTAGAGGAGGGCAGGCTGTGTTGATGGCACCCCAGAAGCACCCAGATAATGCTTAAATGAGCGATATGGTCATGCAGGACTGATGTACCACTCCACAACCAACAAATTTACGGTGGCATTCAGGCCAACACGCAGGAACTCCAGCATACCTTATGGATATCAAAGCCTATGGCCAAGTTCTCTCCTTTGCCCTCTTTGCGACTGGTCCTTTTGGGCTTCTGCTGGATGGAGATCAGCACTTCATCTTCTGCCTTCTTCACATCAAACACATACTAGAAGCAAAGAGAGGAAGGTAAGGGAGATTTTTATTAATAGAGGATCCCTGGGCATGGGCGGGGGGGGATTTAACATCAGCTTCTCCCCATCCACCTCCATGCAGGGACAGCCTGGCTTCCGTACCCACACTGAGAACCTATACTCTCCTCTCCTCTTGGGACCTGGCATCAACTTGCCAAGCCAGGCACCTTTTTGGCTCATCTAAGAAAGATACTGTGAAATCCAGTCATTGAATTGCTCATCAGAATCCAAACAGTCTAGATGTCTATAGTCTTACAGCAGAGACCCACATCCCTTGCAGTCTGTGAGAAGTCCTATAAGGCATGGAAGGAAGAACGGATGTTCACAGAGACCTAAGACAAAGGCTAATACAGAGCTGGAAGCTGGAAACAACTCTCCTACATCCTTGATGACAACTCCTGCAATGGACCAGAGCATCCTTCAACTGCTTGTTAGATGAAGAACCCACAAGGACCTGGCTTGTGATACTGAGGATCCCAGTTCAGAGCAGGACAAGACAATTGTAGAATCATTCATGTCGGAAAAGACCTCTAAGATCATCCAGTACAACCCTTAACCTAGCACTGCCAAGTCCACCACTAAACCATGTCCCCAGGTGCCAGATCCATATGCCTTTTGAATGCTTCTGGAAATGGTGATTTCACCATGGCCCTGGGCAGCCTCTCCTAATGTCTTCACCCTTTCAGTGAAGAAGTTTTCCCTAATATTCAATCTAAACATCCCCTGGCACAAATTGAGGTTGTTTTCTCTTGTCCTACCACTTGTTACCTGGGAGACTGACTCCCACCTGGATATGATCTCCTTTCAGGTAGATGTAGAGAGCCATAAGATCCCCTTGAGCCTCCTTTTCTCCAGAAAAGTTTGCTCCAGGAGATGAACTTCAAGGTAGAAGGAAATGGCTCTATGGGCTACACCTGTCCTGGTAAATTTAACAGTGTCAAAGTTTGGGCAAAAAACCTGGAATTTGGTCATTCAGACTTTCAGATTGTTGGAAATTATTCCTGGCTCTGTTTGACTGGAACCAGCCAACACTGCTACCCTCTGGCACAGTTTGTTTTTTCCTTGTGACAAGATGCTCTACACTAAGCACTTGGATGCAGCCTCCTTTATAAGAGGGATAATGTTAATAGAGTTGGCCTCGATGCTGGTCATGCTGTGCCAGAGAATTGCCATAAGCACAAATAATCTATTAGAGGTCTGGTAGCCATTTCGGCCTTCTAGGTCCCTGTAGGAGAGTTAAACACTTGGAAGCACATGTGAAGGCTCCAGAAGGCCCTCTGCCCCATTACTCACTTGGGGGTTCTGCAGAAAAGTGTCCTTGTGGTTGATGCAGCCTCCAGAGCGGTTTTTCAAGGGGTCACTGCTTCTGGTCCATGCCCCGTGTAGCACTGCCTCCTCCCAGGTCTTGTGGATGCTCAGGTAGGAGGTGTTGATCAGACGGCACTTGATGATGTCCGTGAAGTATTTGCAGAAATCTTCAAAGGTCATCCTGAGTCAGGAAAGGGCAGAACTGGGTTATGCTGCTTCATTACTTGGAAAAGTGCACTGCAGGGATTTTCTTGATCACCTGTTAGAGAGTGTGGGTTGTCTCTGATGGCTGATGAATAACAAAAGTTATTCATTGAATATCTCCAGAAGAGAATATCTCCACTTTCTCTATTCCTGCAGTAAATACTTCGTGAGTTTAAACAACAAATCTCTGTATTTTGGAGCAGGAGAAGCAGCACAGTGGCCCTTTCCCCACGCAAGGGTAAATGTTGTACTGAGATGTATCTGGTGAGGCTGTGAAGTTCAGCACATTTATGACAGGTTCTCAGTACCATGGTGAGATGGTTTGGCCCCCATGTGACACAGAGCAGCTTGCAACTCCAGGGCCATGGCCATCCAAAGCTACCACCTGTGGGCTCAAGGAGGGGGCTTTGCTAGAGATCCTATGGCTTGGAAGCCTTTTTTCTCTGGATAGCTGTATGCATGGAAAAGATGTACACGCTCCATGAGGTGGGAGGATGCTGTGGGCATGGCCTGTGGTGCCAAACCCAGGAGGGACTCACCAGAACTCTCCGTCATCTTCCACTGTCATTCCCATCTTCTCCCTCTCACTTTTACTCACTTTCTGCCACTCCTCAGACCTGAGGGAAGAGAACAGGATCATTACTCAGTGGTAAGGGATACATATGAGTTCGAGGCTCAAGGACTGCATAAAGCCAGTCCCCATGCTGCTCTGGTTAGGTCATCTGCCAAACATGGGGGAAGTGCAGCACTGCTTGGAACTTCAACTTCCTTCCTGACCAGTCAAGTTGAATCCAGCCTGACAAGGTTTTATTTGGCCAGTACAATCACAGCCCTATCAGTGAAGACAACAAAATTGACTCTGGCCAAAGGCTCTGGTTGCACCAGCCCTTGGTTCCTCATTTCATCCACAGCCATCACACCAGTCGGTGGTGGCAGAGGTTGATTCTGTTGGGTGCTCGTTTTGCTGGAACAAGACTGGGAGCAGAAATGTGAGCTATAAACATCCTTCACTACTATGAACAAACAGGGAATCATAGAGTCACAGAATAATTTGGGTTGGAAAGGACCTTAAATATCATCTCATTCCAACCCCCCTGCTATGAGTAGGGGCACCTCCCACTAGACCAGGTCACTCAAAGCCACATTCAACTTCGCCTTGAACACTTCCAGGGATAGGGCATCCAAAGCTTCTCTGAGGAACCTGTGCCAATTCCTCACCACTCTTACAGGGAAGAATCTCTCACTGAAACAAGCTGTCCATCCCAACTCACGTGTCACTCCAAGGGCCGTTCCACTCCCGCTCGCCCCATGGGTTGCGCATGCGGATCATGTCCAGCTTCTCCGACTTGAAGAAGGACAGAAGGCCGTGGCCCAGACGGACCTTCCGCACGTCCGTCACCGCGTACGCGTGGCCCTTCACCAGTCCGCAGGCCAGGCGAGCCTCCATGTCAGCTGCTGATGTGGCCTGGCAGGGGGACACAGAGAGTGCTCAGACCAGAGGGACATGACCACCTCTTCAGGGGCTAGGAAAGAAGGGAATTCAGATTTCCCTGCAAGTTTCTTTAAGCAAAAAAGAAGAGCATCAATGGCCAGGAAGAGAGCCAGCTGGCACATGTCTCAGATGCCATTTTATGTGCTGGATCTCTCCTTTTGTTCATCTGCCTCATGAGGTCTCTGAGCTCCCACACTGGCAACCAATAAAGCTCATCCTAATGGTAATACTGGGAGATCTGGCAACCAGAATTTGTAAAGATGCCCAGATATAGACACCAAAACACCTTTCTCTGGAGTGGATCCCCTCCTAGCATTTAAAGGGTGCTGAGATGAATCTGGGCTCTTGGACATAGCAACAAGGAATAAAGAGGGTTGGCATTCAGGATTCACTCCTTTTGCCAGCTTCAAGAAGTCAAAACCCTTGGCCACAATTTATCCAATCTGATTTAGAAGTTTATGACTGTGTAAGACAACTGCATCCTAAAACGCCTATTCCCATGGGACCGTGACCATAGCAGTAACGTTGCTTACTTTGATGGAGCAGCTGATGAGGCCTCCCCTGTTGTGCACCTTCAACACGCGCTCAAAGAGGAGGTTTCGCTTGGCTTCATCAGCGATGTAGTCCCCTTCGGTCAGGTCGATAGGTTCAGAGACCCCGCCAGTGAAATCCACCAGGGCATCAGCTGTGTTGCCTCCATCGAGGGCCTCATAACAGCCTGACAACCTGAAAGAGGGTGACAGGGATGGCACAACAGCACTGGCCTGACTTTTCAAGGGGTCAGGGACGATTCTTGGGGCAGCCTCAAGAACGGAGATTTGCAGTTGAATTTCAAGTGGGAGAGGACAGCAAACTAGGGTGAAAAAATAGGACCCACATTCCTTGCTGCACTCTTGCTGTCATAGGACCAAAGTAAAAGGAACTTGAAATCTCTAGAATAGGCGTTACTTAAAGAAACATTGAAGGGTATTTTGCTTTGAAGGTAAATTAAGGCTAGAGAAGGGTTTCTTTTCTTAGTGTTTGTCTGTTTGAGTTATGTACTACTCCTCCACAGGAAAAGTGTCGGTTCCACTGCTGCAAACCACCTGATGAACGAACGAACAGAGAGCAAAAACAGAGTACCCAGGTCCCACTTTATCCTACAACTGCCTGTGTACCTACTTGGCATAAGCCTTCTCCACCAAGGCACACCAGAACTCATTCCTGGAGTTGGAGTGGCAGTAGATGAGCTGATTGTGGAGTGTGGGCAGGCGGTCATCAATCACCACATCCAGCCACTGACCGAAATGCCAGAACTGGAAGTGAAAGATTCCCACGTAACTCTCAGGTTTCTCAGGGTTCCACTCCTGCTCCTTCCAGTCTGGGATGACCTGGAAAAGAAGAGGCACATATACCTAAATTATTCCTTTTTTTCCTGGGATTGACTGTCATCCTGGAACTAATGCAAAAAATATCAAAGACAAGGAAGAATATGAGGGGGTGGACTTGCTTACAGTCTGCTGGGGCCAGATTTTGGATCTGGTTCCTCTAATGCAGACTAGATTAACATGTACTGGAATAGCTTAGACTTCACTGTTCCTTCAAAGCTGGAGTTAAAGACCTTTGTCCTCTTTCTTATAACCCTATCTTGGACATCTGCTGCCATCTACTTCTGCAGACAGGCTATTGGAGCAGATGAGTTCTTTGTCTAACCAGGGGTGGTTATTTTTATGACCACATTTTTTGTTTTTTTAGTGTCAGTAGGGTACCACTAACAAAGGGCACCTTCTTTGATTCTCCTACTTGATTCTGGTGTGACTTGACTAGCCCAAGAGCAAGTGTATTGATCTACCTGGTGCCAATGAACAGGCAGCAGATACTCTGCATGAACATACTCTGTTAAATAAAAGTGGGAAAAGCAGGATCCCCATTCCCTCAAGGTCTCCATTCTTCCCTGTCAAGAGCTAACACACTCACGGCAAGCAAGCCGTCAAGGGAGGTGACTTGATGAAAGAAGGAAAAGAAGGCCTGAGCTGAAAGAAACCCTAGAGCAGCTAAGGGGTCTGAGGGGCCTGAGGAGGCACAGGTTTGGTGTCACTGCCAGCAGGACAGGCACAATAAAGGGTAACTGCCAAAGTCCATAGCCCTTCATGGCTGCAGGCACCACCAGCTCTGCTTTGGATGGAAAATTCACCCAACAGCTGCGACAGAAATGAGCACAGCCAGGCACAGATGCTACACGTAGGGTGATGTGCATCTTTTTAAGAATTAGGACACAGAGGCACACAGCAAGGAACTACCCCACCACAGTTTAGCTTTTGTTAAGGGTGGAGGCAATGTGGTTTTACTGCATGGCCAGGGTGGGCTCTGAGGCCACGTGTAGTTACTACAGTTGATGGCTCACAAGTACTGACTTACTCAGCAGCAGTAACGTGACTGACTGTCCACACCCCTGCTTCTTCACTTACCTGCTCCCAAAGGATCATGAGCTCAGTGAGAAAAAAACCCAAGGTGTCCATGCAAGCATGTATTATGTTCCAATACACCAAATAATCACTGTCCTGTGGAGAGCTGGGTGTGTTGGGGTGGGATAGGAGAGGACACAGCTACATTGCATGGAAAGAGCCTCTTCAAGAAGTCACGGGGCATGGTGAAACTACCTTTACTGTGCTTTAGGCCCATGTCCAGCTGACAGAGCATTTTCCTTTTTTTTTTTTCTTCTTGGTCTGCTCTCTCAGAGCAGGAATTGTGCAGAGAGAATTCCCTCTGAAGATCTCCCTGACTCCTTAGCTACGAGCAATGATCCAGCCCAGGGCTCTGAAATATTAAAGATGCCATCAGCTCTGCAAGCTCACAAGCACTCTTGAGTTGTCTGGATCAACAAAGCAAAGACAAAGCCATGAAAAAGAGCCACGTTTAGAGGGTTTGGTGTTTTATAGGAGTGCTAACAACTGTGTCCCAGAGTCCTCTCTGGAGACTGCCAGGAAAGGTCAGACAGCTCTCCATCAGTGCCCATTGATTCCCTCCTGACTGGAGCTCATCCTAATGAATTGTCATAGAGGACCATTGGGATAATCAACTTGCTATTAATATGGGCTTAGAAATGATCCCAGCATTGATTAGTGGCAGCTTGTCAGCCAGAGCTGGTAGTGATGGCTGCCAGCTGGCTGCATCTGAGACTTGCTCTTACTGTCACTGGTGGCAGGACACACAGGTCCCCAGATTCTCCACTCCTTCATCTGGGGACAGCTCTGGGAGCACACTCCAGCACTGAAGGCAGCAAAAGCAGGCAGCTTTCATCCAGAGCAGGCCCCAGGAGCAAGGACTGGTCGCATTTTTAAACTGACCCAAGAGGAAATGAGAGGAATCTGATCTCCAGAGGTTCCCTGCTGGAGAGTATGCCATGGACCACTCATCCCAGGATCCCAACCAGTCCTGGACTCAGCTTGGTTGCGTGGCACTGGGCCAGTGGAAACCACATCTTCTTCACCCAACTGTGCTGCAACACTGTTTAGTGTGACAAATTTACAGTGAAAGGGTTCAGAGACAGGTAAATTAGGAGCTCAGATACACCAGGTTCACCTTCCTAAGCTGATTTAGAGCTTTTTTCAATTTTCTTAAGAGTGGCTAATTAAGAGAAAAGGCACCTGTGGCCCTGGAAAAAATGTCCCTGATTAGAAGGAGAAATTGGTACGTGCCAAGTTCTCCAAGTCTTCTGGGAACTTGCCAGTTCAGGATAAGGAGAGAGGTACCCAGCTGTACCAATCTGCTGAACTGTGGTACAAACTGGGATGAAATTCCCTTGGGAGATAGGACAAGGTGGTGTATCTGAAAGTCTTCATGGGATGCTGAAACTATGCAGGGATAGTTTCAGGGACTGGTAAAAAGAGGCACATCTTCCTTCCAGCAGAAAGAGATCACACTGGTCTCCTGACCTCCCTTCCCAGCTCTGAAGGAAACAAGGATCCACCTGAGAATCATTTCCCCTTCTATGCTCAGTTTCAAACCCCTCTCCAAACCACAAAAATCTGCTCAATACTCCATGAAGCCTTTCACACCAAGAAAGAAGGTAAATGTTCATCTTACATTTTACAGGAAATGAAAAGGGGCTCAAAAATACCAACTCAATTGAGTTGAAATTTGGTGCTTTACTGCATGCAGGATTAGGGCAGCTTCCAAAGGGAGCATGAAGAAGACACAAACAGCCTCAGTCCTTAATGGGAACCCATTGTCTAGGCTTTATTTACTGTGGTACACCAAGACCCAGTGAGATATCTGCAGCAAGAACTCTACCCCAGCAATGTGGCAATGGCATATTAAAGAGACTTAGCATGCAAAAATCTCTTTGGATGTTGCCAGTGGCTCCTGTTATTTGGTCTAAAGTGGTTTGTAGTCAGGAACTGTGCTCTGGGATGTACAAGGAGGGGTCTTCTACAGGAAAGTCTGCTAGGACCCTAGACATGTGTTTGGCCAAGCAGGGATGCATCTGCTTTTCTCTCTACTCACCTAATCCAGCATTTCTTGGGGTCTAAACAAAGACATCAACTTCTCTGGCAGCGGCCACGGAATGGCTGTAGGATTTGGTGGTTGCTGAGCTTTGGTTGTGGGCAAGACTCAGAGTTCCCACTGTCTCTCCAGCCAGTAGCTGATCTTCCTGCTTTCTTTCTCCTCTCTGCCTGGCATAACTCGTGCATGTCATTTAATACACTACTGTTGGGCTGGGGAAGGCATAGGGTCTGCATCTCTGGAAGCTTTGGAGAAGAGGTTGGACTCTTTTTTGGGCTGGTCTGCATAAGTCAGCAGGCCACAGGTACAAAGTCACCTTGTCCTAGCTTTCCCATCACTGCTCTCTCCTTACTCATCTTGGGAAGATATCAGGCCGCACCTTGAGGAGTACTCACACACATTTGAATGCAATCTGAGCAAAGGACCAATTGTAATAATACTTAACTCTTTCAAGGGACTTATTCTATCTATGTGTCTCAAGAAGCTTCATTGAAGTACCTCCACTTTTTGGTGGAGGAAAAGGAAACATCCAAAGTTAGTAGTTTATTCACAGTCATGGGGCAAGCTGGGCACAAAACACTCTCCTGTTCCAATACTTATAAACATACCACTCCCCTCTGCTCCCATGGTCCCCCAGACACCATTCCCTGTGTTGCAGAGGGCAGGAGACACTGCTTTTCAGGGACAGAAGCAGCAGGTTCCTGCTCTGTGGTTCTCAAAGTGCTCTGCAGCCTAATGGCTCTCTATAGACGCTTCAGAGTAAATATTTTCCTGGGTGCTTTAAGGACAGAACAAAGCACAAATTAGCTCTGCTGCAGGGGACTCACTGCTGGCTCAGACTTACAGCCTGCTCTGAGCTGCTGGCTCTGCACACACACACACACATCTGCTCCAACCCATCTTGGAGCAACAAACTTCACCCTCCTCCCAGCAAGAAATGGTGGCAGTGGTTGGAAAAGGCTGGTCCAACCTCCGCATTAGTCCAGTGGGTTTGCAATCTGCAGAATACAGTGAGTCCAAGTGTATGTACTTCAGCTTCACAGCAAGGTGGATTCTCCATGGGGCTGGTCTTCAGAGACTTCAAGCAGCCACAGCAGCAGCACAAGTCACCAGAGCCTGCAAGCACTCAGCACCTCGCAAGGAGAGGAACTCCATCACAAACAAGTCCTCCCTTTTTAATGGCTAAGATGGAAACTGGAGAGCAGGGCTCTCTCCAGGGGTCCCTGCTGTTTTCTACTATGGCAATTACTTATTTTTCCAGCAGGTTTTTGGCGTGCAGTTGTTACAGGGAGAGGATTTAGGGCACCCTCATATTTCCAAGCCAGCAAGACCCTGCACGAATCCCGTGAATCCGATGAATTCACAAGCACAGTCTTATACTCCAGGCAAATGTAGCAGCAAGCTCATGGTCCCCTTCTCCCCATCATTTTGACAGAGGGCAGCACGTTTGGGGAGTATTTCACAGGGCTGAGGGTCTCCAGAAGCATTGAGCTGTTCTCTGCTTTACCACAGTGCTGTCTCTCATCAAACAAAAAAAAAATAGATGTGAAAACTGAACCAAGAACTGAACAAAAAGAAGCATAGCTGGAGCAAGAAAAGCTGAGCAAGAGGGGATCAGGCTTTAAAAACAATGGAGCCTTTCAGCTGAGCTGGTTCGAGGCCGCCAGTGAAAGTGAGGAGGAAATACATCACCTTGCGGATCTGGGCTAATTCCGCTATCCGCTCCCCAAATTCCTGGGCGTCTGCCTCATTGCACTCCACCTCCTTGGCCCCTAGCTTCTTCCAGAAGATGCCCACTGGCTCCAGCAGCTGCCGGTTCATCAGGTGGGTGAGATCAGGAGTCCAGTGCTGGGAGGTGCCAGTCACCGTGACCTTCCCAGGTCTCTCCAGCTGCATATCCCAGCGGAGGAAGTGCAGTCTGTGCTGCTGGGTGAAATCCACTCGGTAGATGTGCTCATTGGGATGCAGCAGCTTCTCACCATCCTGGGGCCTCACGTTTTTTTGCTGCAGGCTCTGGAATCGCAGCCGCATGCGCCCAGTGAGCTGCTCATCATGGACGAAGGGCAGCTCAAGCATCCCTGCCTCGGCTGCCATCACCTTGGCTGCTCCTCTGCTCCGTCCTCAGCAGAGTGTGGCTCTCAAACAGGACACGCAGGGGAAAAGATGAGACAGGCCCCTGGAGCTGGTGTCCCTTCTCCACAGTCCCAGCAGTGCTAGGCAACCTGGGCCAGTGACGCAAAACACCTCTGGGGCTTCCCCTGAGTGCCCTCCCTACTCATTTGCAGATTCAGAACTGTTGGTCTGCTGTGCATGATAATCTATAGGGAAGGGATGTCTGATGTCAGCCTCCCTGGCAACCTCCCTGACAACCATGGCTCGTTAACCCAAAACAAAGATGTGCAGCCAGGGATGCCACCATGGCAGGGATGAGTGGCAGTGGCTTTCTCTGAGTGTAGGTTCAAGGGCTAATTCAGGCTGTAATGAGACTCTGGAGAAGTCTGGTCCAACCCACTGCTCAAAGCAGGATTTACTTCAGGGTTAAATCATGTTTCTCTGGGCTTCATCCAGTCCATCTTTGAGTATCTCCATGGACAGAGGTCCCACAGCCTCTCTGGGTCCTGTTCCAGTGTCTGACAGAGCTCATGCTGAAGATAAGCTGCAGCTTGTGCTGCTGTCCTTTGTCCTCTGACTGTGCATCCCCACAAGAGCCTGGATCCATCTGGTCCACATTCCCCTGTCCAGGCTGGATGGGGCTCGGAGCAACAAGGTCCAGTGGAAGGTGTCTCTGCCCATGGCAGGAGGGTTGGAACTAGGTGACCTTTGAGATTCCTTCCAACCCAAACCATTCTATGATTCTATGGTTAAGTAGCTGCAAACAGCAATAAGCTCCCCTTTTACCTTCTCTCCTGGGTGCACAAACCCACTTTTCTCCAGACCATTTTGGTGGCCTCCATCAGGCTGTGCCATCCAGAAAAGGACATTGACGTAGAGTCAATGAACAGCAAACTAACATGACCATCATGTCCTTTCCTGGATGGCACAGCTGGCAGGACTCAGACACCACATTGCTCCTGCAGCAGCAAGTTGGCACCAGCATCCTGGCATGGTTTTGCCCCCCATTTTAATGTCTCCATTTCTTTTCATAAAAGCTAGACACATCTGAAGGGTCACAGAAAGGGTGTTACAGAGCCAGATCACACCTAGAGCCATATGGAGTCATCCAAGACTCAGGAATTTAGAAAACAGCTCTCAGCTAAATTCCAGTGTCCCATTCCCACTCAGTGATTCACATCACACAGGCATAATGGGAAGTAGGAGCATGGAGAAAGCAAGGTGGAAGAAAATGTTCGAATAAAATAACCTCCTGGGATACACAGGGATGTACTCGCCTGCCTGATTTTCTTGAAGGTATTCCCCCTTCCCACACTTGAGAGATACAGTTTCACTGTGTGAAATGAAGCAAGGGACACGCAGAACCTATGTGACATCCTGGTGTACACCAGGAATACATTTTCTAGTAGCTGTGGGTGATCTGGGCCAAGATTCCTGGGCTGATAATTTGGAGATACTAAAGCCTGCATCAGCATCTTTCAGCTCTCACCAGACCCCAAACAGAGACATTTTGGTGTCCAGCAATGTTATTACAATTGCATGTGTAACCACACTGAGGACCAAGAGGCCCATTATTTCTGTCTCTGAGACCTTCAGCAAATAAGAAATTCTTTACTGTGAGCATGGTGAGACACTGACACAGGTTGCTCAAAGAATTTGTGGATGCCTCATCCCTGGAAGTGTCCAAGGTCAGGTTGGATGGGGCTTTGAGCAACTTGGTCTAGTGGAAGGTGTCCCTGCCCATGGCAGGGGAGCTGGAACTAAATGGTCAGTAAGGTGCCTTCCAATCTATATAATTCTATAAATCAAAGCTTGCTGAAAGAAAAGAGGGGGCAGGTAAAAACAAGCCTCTGAGCTTTAAAGCAATGGAAAATGAGAAGTCACAAACACCCACAGCCAAACTGCCAAGGGAGGAAAAGCAATGCCTGGCAAACTGAAATAATGAAGTGTCCAAAGGGACCCAGTCTCTGTTTGGTTGACATTTCCCAGGGCAGAGCTGGAAGTGAAAGGTGAGGAAGGAAGACAACTTGTCCTCTCACCCTTGGGGGATGTTGATGGTGAGGAACAAGCTAAACAACCCTGTGCATCACCCATGTAGTAAGAGCCACAGCAGTCACCACAGGCACCATGGCAAGAAGCCTTATTACTTCTCTAGAAGGCAACAACAGCTATCCTGTTCCTGGTATAAAGAAAAATCTTGATTTTAACAGAAAATGGGGATGCTGCAAGAAATCTCTGAGCTTGGTGTTCATGCTCACCACAGGAAGCAAAGACTGGAAGAACCACAGCACACAGAGCAGATGTAAAGGTGTGGGGTGGAAGAAACCATCTCAGGCCCATGGCTGTAGGAGGCTGTGGGTGAAGCTGGTGTTGCTGTCTGCCCACACTGGCTGCCTTTCGCAGTAAAATCTGAGAAAATTTGCTTGCAACTTGCTGGTCTCTTGCCCTGTGATGACACACACCTGTATGAGAGTCTGAAGTCCCCTTGCCTTGGCTTTCACAGGGCTGACATCTGGCACAGCTGAGGACATGGTGGATATGGGCACAGACTGTCCAAGGATCTGGCACTGAGCACGTCCTTCCCCCGTACCTCTCTGCTTGCTCCCCAGGTCTGCAGCAGCTCCTCGGTGGCTTTCTGGCCCACAGTACATTCCCTTTGGACCCCACACTTGAAGGAACACTGCTACATGGTGCCATCCAGCCATGGGACGTGCCAGGGATGGATGCTTTGGGCAAGCAGTGACTTGGAAGAGAGGCTAACACCCTGAAATCAACCTAGCTGCCCCAGCATGAGGCGTCTCATTACCAAGGTGAGACCACAGTAAACAGCTAAAGACAGGGGACAGCACGGGAATGAGGGCAAAGAGGCCAAACGCTGCAGCTGAGCATCCTGGATTTTGTTCCTCTTGTAAATTTTTAGATTATTTTGGAATTTGAAGGGTCAAATTTAGGATCGGAAAAACAGGACGGGCTTTGATCCACTTGGTTAAGGAGAAACTGGCCAAGGGTTTGGCTGGAGTGTGGTGACTGCAGTCATGATGACTAATGCCCTTTGCAGGTCAGTCCTTTAAGGGAGATTTTTGCACCTTATCAGCTTTTCAGGACATGAGGCATCCCTGAGAACCAGTTTTTGGCCTAGACGAACACAACACAAAGCCAAGGTGTGGAAGACAGTCTCTCCCCTGGCATGAGGAACCACTTACCTTCTGCCACAGAGACTCCCGGGATGCCAGGGAGGAGCAGGCAGCCACGAACCAGCAGTTCCCAACCTGGCCCTGGTGTAAGTCATGGGAGCTGATCCCATCCACAAAGAGACGTGGATCATTGCAAATTTCCTGTGGGACACGAATAAAACAGACACACTGGGTCAGTGAGCAGACAGGGAAATCAGGAGGAGGGCTTCTTGGCAAAGGGAAGTCACTTCCTCTCTTCCTCAGACTCCATGTAAACCTGACCTGCAGCTTTCTGCTGGCCTCGTTCATCACACTGGTGGCAGAAGGACCCTGTCCTGCCTTCTGCTCTCACCAGGACATGCACAGCATAACTAGACCCACTCCCTATTCTGTACCACACCAGTGCAGCTTTGTTCTGATTATCCCTGTCAATAATAGTATGTTTTCACACCATTACAGCCCTTCTAAGTGTCCTCTTTCAGATGCCTCTACTCCGTGACTGTTTTACAAAGGATGAGGGATCTGCTCTTTCAGATCTTAGCATAGAAGATGAAAACAATTTGGTGAGCCAAAAGCTTTGTAGCTGAGCCAGGAGGGTTAAATGCTCATTCTGCCACCAAAACCAGGATGGTGGATTGTGCACAGACACCATGAATGGAGAAACTTGGGTAGGAGGCAGCTGGGAGGTGAGCTCATCCCTCCAAACATGCGCCAAGACCATCGGCTTTTCTTTGCCTGGGTCCCGCCAGGCTGCCCTCCCTACTTCCCACTCCCACTTAGAGGCTGGCCAAGAAAGCACTTAAATAACAGAGAGTGTTGAGAAAGCTTCAGGTGACACATTGCTTTTTTTAAAATGTATTTTCTCCTGACCAATCCAGTTTGTAAGGTCACGTCCAGCTGGAGGCTGGCAGCAGATGGGACAGACAAAGCTGAAAGAACATTTTCCCCTTTGTTATTACATTTAATTTGAAGAGGAAAAAGAAAAAGCAGATTATATCTCTTCCTCCACACCTCCTAGTTTTTCAGGCTAGTTGTACCCAGAACAATACGTCCCCCTAGACTTTGCATATGAGGACTTGTATCGCCTCTACCCATAGATTCATGGAAATGTTTGGGTTGGAAGGGACTCTGAAGATCACCTAGTTCCAACTCCCACACTCTAGGCAGAGACTCCCCACACTAGATTAGGTTGCCTAGGACCCCATCATAGGGAGGAAAAGGAACCATAAGCACCTCTGCTATTCCCACTTAGCCCAGCCAGGACCAAACACCTCAAAAATAACCTGACACAAACTGGCCAGGATGAGACCCAAGGGAAAGGACTAATCCCCTAATGCCGGTGTTGCAGGATGTTGGGATGAGCGCTAGGGGGAAGCAAGATGACACCAGCAAAGGCAGGAGCCACCTGTGCCTCAGCATCGCTGAGCGCAGACAGGGATGGGAGCGGAGCTGTGGGGTTCAGCCCCTCTTTCACAGCACCGAGGAAGCACCCAGCAGCTGGGGATGTCTGGTCGGTGATGGGGGTGTCTGTAAGATCAGCTCTTTGTGATCCTGCTCTCGGCAGCAGGGGCATTTTCTTTATCCCATCTGAGGACCACAGCTGCCCTTTCTGCCCTTGGGGAGATCTGCAGATTGCAATAAAGGAGTTGCTTGATATTACAGAGACAGGTGAGAATAAGAAATCATGAGAAATGCAGAGCCACAAAATGGTTTGGGTTGGAAGGGATCTTTTAAAGGCCATCTAGTCCAACTCCCTGCAATAAGCAGGGACATTGTCAATTGGATCAGGTTGCTCAGAGCCCAGTCCAACCTCACCTTGAATGTTTCCTAGGGCTGGGACATCGACCACCTCTCTGGGCAACCTGTGCCAGTGTCTGACCACCCTCATTGTAAAAAACTTCTTTCTTATAGGTAGTCTAAATCAACTCTCCTTCAGTTTAAAAACACTACTCCTTGTCCTATCACAACAGGCCCTGCTAAAAAGTTTGTCCCCATCTTTCTTATAAGCCCCTTTCAAGTACTGAGAAGCTGCAGTAAGGTCTGCCCTGAAGTGCAGAGCGGGGCTACCACGCTTCTCTGCAGAATGCCCACACACCATGCTGACGCCCTGGGACTGAGCCTGGTCCCAGTGGACTTCAGGTGATCCTAAGAACAGAATAACCAAATGAATGTGGTTATAAGGAATTTCTGGATATCATCCAGTCCACACCCCCTAAACAAAGCAGGGTCAGCTACAGCAGGTTGCTCAGGACTGTGTACAGTCAGGTTTTGAATATCTCCAGGAATGGAGACTTTGCGACCTCTCTGGGAAGCCTGTGCCAGTTTTTGGACCACCCTCACAGTAAAAAGTCTTTTCTCATGCTTAAATGGAATTTCCTGATTTTCAGTTTGTACACACTCTCTCTTGTACTGTCACTGGGCACCACTGAGAGGTCTGGCTCTGTCTCCTTCATTCCTGGCTATCCAGTATTTATAGACATTGTTAAGATCCTCCTGAGCCTTCTCTTCTCCAGAGTGAAGAATCATGGAATCATTAAGACGACCTCTAAGATCATGGAATCCAGCCATTAACCCAGCACTGCCAAGTCTACTACTAAACCATGTCTCTCAGCACCACATCTATACTTTTTCTGAATATTTCTGGGAATAGTGATTCCACCGCTTCCCTGGGCAGTCTGTTCCAATGCTTGACCACCTTTCACTGAAGAAATTTCTCTTAATATCCAATCCTTGCAAAGGGGAAGGCAGCATTGCCTACTTGTTCTAATGCTGTGGCACTGTTTCTGTCAGGATAAGTCTCATCCATGGGTCAGTCTCCCCAGCAAAACCTCCTGGGAAGGTTTGCCATATTCCTTAGACTGGAGCTTACCAATATTAAATTACTTGGATTCTTCAGTCCCTGTTGAAGCTGCTGAGTTTCCACTCATACATCTTGTACCTGGCCTATGTTGTGTGGTCTCAGTCCACTGGGATGACATTCCCTGTATTCTCTGGCTGTACTGAGGTGGGAGCCAAGGACCAAGGCACTGCTTCAGCCAGGCTGCAATGTCCCAGGATTGCACAGAGCACAGTGGGGCCCTGGTGTGTGATGCAAAGCACACCTGGAGCCATGGAGCACCATGCCCACGTGCAGAGCTGGTTGATGAATGAGATACCAGTGGGAACTAGGTCAAAAAGCCAAGAAAAGCTTTGGAACATTCCATGTTCCTTTTCCTGTGAAAAGTGCTGGAAGTGATAAGGAGCTTGTTCTGCAGCCAGATGGAATTACAGGGCCTGGGATTTGCATGTGCAAAGGAAGAAGAGAAGCAGAGATTCCCTGATCAGAGAAGGTCATGACCTTGGTTTCCTCCCCTCCCTCCCACGGAGCGGACAGAAAACAGGTGAGCCATAACATTTATCCAGGCAGCAAACACCACGTCACCCTCCCACCACCACAACTCCGAGAGAAGAAGGCAGCACACCAGCACCTACAGCCACACACACCCTGGGGCCTTCTGGGTTCAGGCTTCAGCCACCACAGAACCAGCTCAAACTGCCTCTTGCCGCTCGCGGCTTCAGCAGACAGGGAGTCCATCCTGTCCTTCATTTATCACAGCTAGATCCCGGTCCTGCTTGCTCTTAGCCTGGACACAGATGGAAAACAGGAAGGAACAGGGAAAGGAAGCCAAAAGCTATGGCTGCAGGGAAGCTATCACTTTAATGTGTGGTTCTTAACTCCACCTTGGCCAAGGGTGTCATCTATGTCTCTTTACCCCCAAGGAGAACCTGTCTTGGAGGATCCCAAGAATCACAGAATCATTGAGGCTGGAAAAGCCCTTAAGATCACCAAGTCCAACCATTAATCCAACGCTTCCATGTTCACCACTAGATCATGTTCCCAAGTGCCACACCCACATGTTTTATGAACACTTCTGGAGATGGTTATTCCAAGGATCCTAAGCACCACCAGAGATGATCTGCCCTCCCTAAAATTATCTGCCTGCTGAGCTCCAGGTAACAAAACACAATTTAGAGGAAGCCTGTGCTGATGGTTCTATGGAAAGATGCAGACTGACAACACAGAGAGGGCCAAAATAGTGATTCAGGTTTCTGGTGATTCATATCCTTCCTCCTTCAATGGATGTGGGACAGAGGTGGAAATCAGAACCAGAGCAAGTCCCTGTCAATGAAGGGTTAATCAGAGAGGTCTGGCTTCTGGGAGCCCAGATTGGGACAGTTTGCTCCCTCTGGCTTCGGGTTTTTGAAGTCCATTAAGAAAAAAACAAAAACAAACCAACAAATAACCAATCAGTGCAATTATCCTGTACTTTTTTACCTTCCACCAAAAAGCATGTGGTCTTTCCCTCTGCTCTCCCTTTTGGTACACTCTCCCAAAATGCACACAATTTTCTTCCAAAAGCATTTAAAGCAGAAAATATCTTCCTTGCCTTCTCCAGCCTGTCCAATTCCACACCGGGTTTCAAGGAGAAAATCACTCACTCTCAAACTGGCTTTATAATTGGTGACTGTTTTACCATAAATGTTTCCCAGTGCAGGTTTCTGAGATTCAGATTCACTGGGGATCTGGATCATATCAAACCAGATGTGGGGAAGGAAAAGGCTACGGCAGGAGGAGGAATAACCATGGGAGATACAACATCTGCTGCATGCCAGGACCATTTTTTGCTAACAAGATTTTGCAAGGAACAGACTAGTCTAATTTCATCGCAGAGCCTGGCTGTTTCAGAACAATGTCTTTACTCAGACTTGCAAAATCAGCAAAATAATCTATTAGCATGGCTGCGCTTCCTCCCTCCCTCCCTGGCAACTGGGAACTGAAAGGATCCTTTCTTAAATGTCACTCAGGCAGACAAGAGAGCAAGAGGCGCCCAAGAATGACGAGCAATGGTGACACAGCAGACACAAAGGTCCCTGTGCTGCCCTGCTGCCAGTACCTGCTACTGGGGGTGTGATTTTGCAAACAGGGGAATTAAAAAAATGTGCACCAAGGTGACAGCGGAAAGGGAAATGGGGTGGGTCTATGCTTTCAGATGGATTATTATAGGATCATAGAAGCATGGAGTGGTGTGGGTTGGAAGGGATCTTAAAGATCATCTCTCTCCAAGCCCCTGCCATAGGCAGACACCTTCCACTAGACCAGGTTTCTCAAACCCCATCCAGCCTGGCCTTGAACACTTTCAGGGATGTGGCAGCCACACTTTCTCTGGGCAACCTGTGACAGTGTCTCACCACCCTCACTACAAAAAATTGTGTTATATCTACTTTTAATCCATCCTTTTTCAATTTGAAACTGTTACCCCTTGTCCTGTCACTACAGGCTCTACTAAAAAATATACACTTGGCAGATCAGCTTCATACATATGGAATAGTAGGCTTGGTTGGGAATATCTACAGACCTGCAGAACTGTTTGTGGGGGTTTGTATTGCCTCAGTCAGGCATCCCTAATGCTAATCCACTCACAGTACCTCAGTGTATATGCATTTGTATTGTTATCAGCTCCCACACCATGCAGAGGGCACTGGACACTCCACCCACAGCAAACAGGACTTGTTTGTGAAGGGAGGCATCCAAAAAACATGCTCCCCACAAACTCCCTGACTCAGTTTGTGCACCACAGCACCATGCAATGGCATTTGTTTTGGCACCAGGAAGAGTGGGGGCAGTGTTTGTTTTGGCACCAGGAAGAGCAGAGACAGAGGAAAACGAGATCTAAAGGTCAATTTGCAGGACATTGAAAGGTCCCTCTGCAGTTTTATCTTCTGGGTATCCAAACTACAAAGGCACTAAAAGAGGGATAAAGCAATGAGAGGTGGAGAGACAGGAGAGAGAGAGTACTGCTGTGAGAGTACTGCACTTCCCCAGGAGCAGATGGAGAAGGATGGGAAGGAGAATGGCACAAGTACAGGGACCCCAGACTTGTCATTCCTCCCACATGCACTTTCCAGGGATGCACTCCTGCAAAGTCTCACCACTACTCAGTCCAGGACTTCTTCAGTCTCTACCCAGCCAAGACTGATGCAGAGGCTGGCACAGCCTGGCTTTTAGCATCACCACACATCCAGACACAGCCCTCCCCAGGCCATCTCTCCCACAGCAAGTGCTTTTGTGGTACTTAGTGACAAAGCCACTAAGAAAAAAAATACTCCCTGGATACCAACAGCTGTGAGGTCTGCAGAAGTCAATGCCAAAGCAGGAAAGTCTTCACATGGCTCACTGAGAAATTGGGGGTGGGATGCTCAGAGCAGTGAGATGACATGCCACAGGTCACCCCATCCAGAGGCAGAAGTGGTCCCTCTGGGTTTCCAGTCCCGGCACAGCCCAGTCACCATGGGAGCCATCCTTCCTTCATAGAAATGATGTCACCTGGCTCCTTTTTATGCTGCATTACCTGAGCCAGCCTGACCCTTACAGCTGCGCACAAACTACAGTCTTGAGAGGTGGAGAGGACATTGAGCAAATGCAGCTCTCAGAGATGGCTCCACCTGGATCTCCTTCCCTGAATCCTGGTCCATGTAGGCATAGGCTCTAGGGAGCCACACCAGAGAAGTGGAGGAAGAGGAAAAAAATAAGCTCCCAAGACTGTTTAATACCCTCTGACAGATACATCTCCGTGACTCAGCACAGTGCTGCTGGCCACCTTTGCCCAACTTCCCCTATCCTCCAACACACCCCAGTATTGAGCTGTCCTGCAGATATCCTTTGACCAGCTTCCCTTGGGAAGGACTCGCAGGGTGAACCAACCCTGGTTTGGCAGTATTGTGGGTTTAAAATACACCCACACTCCAAAGCCTGTCCTCTCACATGGCACACCATGCTCTCAGTTGCTCCAACACTTTTAGTTGTGGAATTTAACCTCATGCAGAGGGACTGCTTTGGCTTGAAACTATATGTATCAAGCTCCAGACCTGGAGGATCACAGTCACACAGTCATGCTGGTACAAGTGAGGGACCGTGAACCACAGGCAGGAGCCCTGAGGATGCTCCACATCTTGCACCACCTTTGAGCCATCTGTCTCCAGCCTGGAGGATGCAATGGTGGGGCCATGCTGGTGGGAAAGGAGGAGCCTATTCAAGAAAGTCCTGCTGAGAGAAACTACTGTATTTTGGGAGGAATGGTCCAAATCCAGCTATTCATCACAGAGCTAATGTGAGGTCCCAGAGCAAGCTGATGTGGCCACGAGCTCAGCTGCACTGTTTCTGCCTCCAAGCAACGTAATTCAGCAACTGCCCTGCCTGAATCCCAAATCCTGTGTCTCACTGAAAGCCAATCTTCTAAAACAGGAATCTAAATTGTGCATTGGTTTTGTTTGTTTGTTTTCAATTATCCTAGGAGTCAAATTATTGATGGAAAAAGAAGAATAAGAAGCTGCAAAAGAAAACTATCTTCACACTCCATTGTGCATATCTCAGAACAAAACCTTCTAACTGCTTTTCTGTGGGGACACCTCCCACACCCTCCTGAGCCGTACTCTGTCCATTTCCTTGTCCCAGGGCAAGGAAATAGCCTTTGGTTTGTGATTGTGTCCCATTCATATCACCTCCATTCAAAAACAGGACTTGACCTCACCACAATCTAAATTAATCCCTGACTATACAATGATGATGAAAAATGAGGTTATCATGCGTTTAAGCCATTTAAAGAAACTACTTCCAGCCCCCGCCTTGTCTGGTTATTCATACACTGAGTGTAGCTTTACAAACAGAATCCTGCTTTATGAGAAAACCACCCTCTAGAGATACGGAGTCATGAGCTTCTGCTAACTGGGAGAAGGGACATTAATTCTTATGTAACTCCGTCAATAGCATTTGCATCAGACCACAGTCAAAATTTAACCATCCATAACCACTCTCCAGTAAGGTGGTTTGTTCATCCTTTTCCCTCTTGGAGGGGGACTGGGAGGAATGCATCACTGAGCAGTGGTTTCTTCCCAAAGATCCAGAAATATCAAAGATGCCTTGTTTTATATTTCCACTCACACACACTCACAAACTCACACAGTTATGAACTTACGCACACTCACTCACATTCTTCATGTTCTATCTTCCTTCTGCAAGAGGCAGCACCATGCCTGATCAAGTTGTTTCAAGGGCTTCAGTGAAAGACACTTGCTCCAGCAGGAAAGCCTGCCTTAACACAGGCAAATCATCCCAAAATCCCACCCTCCCTGAGGGCTCAAAGATTAGAGCTCACAGGCAGTTCAGAAACTCCCAGCTTGCACCAAGATTAAAAGCCTTGGCTGATTCAGAGTGTGCATCCAGCTATGGGACCCCCAACATAAGGAGGACGTGAACCTGCTGGAGCAAGTCTAGAGGAGACCACAAAGATGCTCAGAGGGCTGGAGAAGTTCTGCTATGAAGACAGGCTGAGAGAGTTGGGGTTTTGCAGCCTGGAGACAAATTGTGCAGCCAAGGAGACCTTAGAGCTCCTTCCAGTGCCTAAAGAAAGTCCAAGAGAGCTGGAGAGGGACTTTTGACAAGCGTGTGGAGTAACAGGACAAGGAGGAATGGCTTGAATGTCTTTAAACTGAATGAAAACAGGTTTAAGTTAGATAACAGAAAGAAATTCTTTCCTTTGAGGGCGGTGAGGCACTGGCACAGGTTTCCCAGACAAGTTGTGGATGCCCCATCCCCAGGACAGGTTGCATAGGGATATGAGTGGCGAGGAACACATTCAGTGCAGGTGTCTTGGTGAGCAGCTGCAGTTTGAGCTCTGGGGGCAGGGAGCCCAAGCCCGAGACAAGAGGCTGTGAACTGCTGACCAAAGAACAAAGGGCACCTGTGGCCCATCCGTGTGACCGGACACTCAAAGACTCTCCAGGCTTGGACTGTGGGAGGATAAAAACCTAAGGTTTCTTTGTTCGGGGTCCCTCCTCAGGGGCACCAGCTCGAGCCATTATTCTATCACAGCACCAAGATGAAATCATTTTAATGATCCAGATGTCTGAGACTCTGTTATGGGAAAGCTGGGGTCACGGTAAGGAAACCTGCTCTGACTGTGAGTGTAGGGAGTCAAGTGGGGCACCCATTGTCTCACTGGAGCTGCCTGCTACAGAGGGGTTTTGGTCCCAGCTCAGGTGGTGGGAGTGTGACTGCCAGAGTGGCTCCTGGATGGTCAGACAGGAATGTTTCCTTAACACTGAGCAGCCAGGTCTAGTGGAAGGTGTCTCTCCTGTGGCAGGGAGGTTGGAACCAGGTGATCCTGAAACCACTCTGTGATTCTATGATAAGCAGCTCTGCACTTGCTCCGCAGGGTGAATGTGCCCCTCCAGGACCCCAGAGTCCAGTCAGGGAGGATTTGCACATTCCCTCTCACGGAGCTCAGAGGCAGTGGATGCCCAGGGCTCCTTTCTGCGACACCCTCTGCTATTGTTCTGCTCTTCCTCATTATCAATACAATAATTTCTTGTCGCCAACACGCAGCTGCAGTAAGCAGCACACAGTGAATCCAATCCAGGGATTTTACCATCACTTTTGCTTTTAAGGCCATGTTCTTCTGATGCTAAGGACAGAGCAGACTGGCGGGAAATTTCTTATCAAGGGCTGCACTCACGACGAGCAGCTTATCAACTCCAGTCCTCACTGGGGCTAAGGGGGAGAGTGTGTTTGCTTGGCACCATGAGGCCATGGCCCTGGGAGGATCTGGTGAGACCTGCTGGAATGCAGCCAGGGTCAGCATCACATCTAATGGGAGTAGAGAGAGACCTTTTAAAATAAGTACAAATAATAACAATTAATCTCTTGTTCATCCTTGAGGGATGGGGTAGCCTATGAATGGCTTAAAAATGTAAAAACAAGGTCAATTCAGAGATTGCATTAAATGATGACCAAATCCTTTCCTGGCAAGGAGCAGCCAGACTGGCAATCAGCTCCAGTTTTACTGAAAACAGCAGATAAATTAACAGGCAAGTGGCTCATAAATTCTTAAGCCAAGAAATGCAAAGGTCTGGAAGGATTTTGACCCCTGTGATGGACCCCAGACAAAGTCAGCTGACTCTGTTCAGAGGAGACGATCCCTCAGTCAATCCAGCAGCACAGAGGAGCCTCAGCATCAACACTAACCCCAAGCATTCTTTAGGTGAGACCAAAACCAAGAGAGACAGGCAAGACACTGCAAAAAGCTCAGCAAGGACACCCTTGAAGAACAGAAGTTAGTATTTTAGTTTTTCTGGGAGAAAAACCTCGAAGTGGGATACCAGAAGGTTTTTGTACCCAATGGCCATTGCCAGTGTAAGCGCCTCCCTGCTAAACTCTTGGTGAGCTTCAGAGAGCAAAGAACTGCAAGAACTTAACCTCTGTCTTCCCCATTATCTTCACTCTTGTGCTTCTGCCAGCTTCCCAGCCTGCACTACAGACACTGGGGAAAAGACTTTTTAATGCAGAAACTTGTGGGCAGGGAAGTGCTGGTCCTGCTTTTAGTGAATTAGTTCATTGACTCCTTTCCCCTTCCAGGAAACCCCTAAGGGGATTGATTGTATAATCCTCACTCGGCAAGAGAAAAGAGCTAAGTGCTTAATAATGTAAAGAAAAGTGTAGCTAAGAGATGCTCTCCCATCCTGCAACACCTCCTCCAAAGACAACAGCATCCAATTCAGGAGACAATGGACATAATGTATCCTGCATGATAGGACAAGGGAGCATGGCTTTAAGACGAAATAAGGTAGATTTAGATTGGATATTAGGAAGAAATTCTTCACTGTGAGGGTGGTGAGACACTGGACCAGGTTGCAGTGAGAAGCTGTGGATGCCCCATCTCTGGAAGTGTTGAACTCCAGGCTGGATGGTGCTCTGAGCTCTGGTCCAGTGGAAGGTGTCCCTGCCCATGGAACTAGAGGATCTTTAGGATCCCTTCCAACCGAAACCATTCTATGATTCTGTAAATGGACAAGACCCCTATATACCAGGACAGCAGGGAATGGCTATTGAAAAATCCTATTTTCTTGGTTTCTAAACCAAGATTTTTCTTGTCTGTCTGAGAAAAAACCTCAGGGCTGTGACTGAGAGCATCTCTCCCCAGTGCCATAGTAGGGCTGAAAATGCCATGGTTCTAGTGCCCTAAAATCTCCTGCTTCCACGACACTTCCCAAAAGATCTGGACTGTCTCTCTCCTCCAAAACTACTCTCTCAGGCTTTCCCTCAAAATGAGATTGCCTTCATCCAGATAAAATAATATTACCACTGAGCAAGAATCTACCTTTATGCTCTGTAATCAAGGACAATCTCCCCTGACAATTCCTGCACAGATAACTCAGCACTTGCAAGAAAATACTAGAGAGAGAGAAAAATACTGAGAAACAGGGATGGAGGGCAGAACTCTTTCCCTGAAGATGGGAGGATGTAGAGCTCATCCAAGAGAGTTTCTCTGGTGGTTGCAACCATCCAGGCTTGAACTCACAGTGCAGGGATGCAGCTCAGGTTCAACAAGAACCACACACCACCTTGAGCCACACAGTCACTGTGACAACAGTTGGCTTGGAAACCCTTGTGTTTGGCACAGCTCAGCACTGAGATCCTACCTGGACTCCTCCAAGCATCTTTGGGATCTCATGTCCCAGCCACTCAGCATCTTAGGGATGACCATGAGGTGCTCCTGCAATGTCCTGCAGCACACTGCTGTGGACAGGAATACACTCAGCACACAGCAGCTCACCTGCCTCGCAGAACAGGGTGGAAAAAACCATCTCCACGCTCAACCTTTCTCCCTGGGAAGAGCTGAAGGACCAGAGCATGCAGCTCATGTGGTTCAACATCACACCTGTACATGATGTAAGCCTCTCACCAGGCTTCACTTGCTTCCCACAGGTGCAGTGATGCCCAAATTTGTCCTGGCTGGTGACCCGTCCCAGCAGCAGGTCTTATCTTGGTGGGCTGAACCTGAACCAAGTGGTCCCCTTGCTGCAGAGAGAAAACAAGCCCTGAGTAAGGCCCAGAGGTATTAAAGACAGGCCCTAATTGAAGACTGTACCAATCCCATAGCATCACTGGAAGCACTCTGTACCCAAGAAGAGAGCTTGGGACAGTGATGATTAGAAAAGATTAACTCTTTTCCCACAGGGTAGATGAGTCTCTTCTACCTTAGACCATCATTGTTTTATCCACAGGGGACCAACAGACACAGCAGATGCCCCAAATCTCCCCTTATTTTTGCCATCCATCTTGCACCTCATCCATCCCCTTCTACTCATCTTTGTGCCACCCTTCCTTATTTACCCAGCTCCCAAACACCCAGACCAGCTCACCCAATGCACAGACCAAACCTCCTGCTTCCAAGGTGAACTGCCAGCATTCCTGTCCCAAAAGGAGAGGGCAAAACTCAGACCTTGAGTATCAGGCTGAGATCTCCACTGGGAGTGGTTCTGCTTGCCTGGATACAGATCTCCCTCTCCTTCACATGGCAGCACACAGAGCACAAGGGAAAGAAGTTTCAAGCAAGGTGTTGGGATGTGGACTAAGCTCAAAAGTTCTGTTTAATTTCTAGTGCAACAGCCGAGTGCTGCTGCCAAAAGGAGCCGCTGATGCTGCCTGAGCGAGCTCCAAAATCTGCTTTGGCTAGGCAATGAGCAGCCAGCTTTGTTTTTAAGTGGATTCACTAAACAGGGCTCTTCAGGACCCCCTTCCGTGCTGAGGCTGATGCTGTGGTTTCCCTCCCTCCGAAGCACTCCAGTAATTGGCTTTCTGGCCTTGCCGGGCTGCATCATGAAGGCGTCCAGCAAACAACCACTAGAGCCAAAACACGATTAGAGGGCTCAAACAGCTGCTCCCTCTGCAAAGATCTGGCATCCAGAGCAGGGCTGGAGGCCAAGGAAAGCAGGGAGGGAGGGAGAACACCCTGCTGGAAATAATAAGACTGAGCCTGTTCCAGGAAAGGCTGCAGTGCCAGATGCAGGAGGAAGTTGAGGCAAAACAGCCTGACCAGAGAAGGGGCCAGAGCTGTTCCTCAGCCTCTCCTTTTCCCCTCAGCCCAGAAAAGCCTCAAGCAAAAGGGAAAGCACTGCAGAGATTGGAGGTTTTGTTGTTTTGTTGGGTTTTTTTGCCAAAGCAGCCTCAAGCTTTGGGAGTGCATGGAGGAACAGAGAGGATGTTGAAAGAATATTTGGGAAGGTAGAGATGCACACAGGGATGATGGGCTGTTTAGATCCATACTAGCACCAAGTAAGTATATGGAAATAAGATCCTGCCTCTGCCAAAGCGCATCTCCAGCACCCCAGTGAGTTCACTATGCTCACTTTTCACATGCAATTGCTTTATCTGAAAAATCACAGAATGGTTTGGGCTGGGAAGGACCTTCAAGATCACCTGGTTCTGACTGCCCTGCTGTGGCCAGGAATGCCTTCCACTAGACCACATTGCTGAGAGCCCATCCAACCTGGCCTTGAACACTTCCAGGAACAGGGCAGCTACAGCTTCTCAGGCAACAATTCATCTACATTTGATTTCTTTCCGTACATCACAAGTGACAACATTTCCAAGAAAGCAAGTGGTTGTTTTTAACAGTGGACAGCTTTTATTTCCATTCTCCACCCACTCCGTTCTCACAGCAATGCTAGAGACAAGATGAGCTCTTACGTTTTATCACAGTTTTAGCTAAAACTCTCCAAAACAACCCATGGCCATAGCCCTGAGAGATAAAAGTGTGTACACACCATCCCTTCCCTGCAAACAGTATCCCTGGGACTGGGGACTCTATTTCTTGGTAAAGAAATCCCAAAAAAAGCATTTGCCAAAAGCTGGGAATATCACTACTTTTTTTTTTCTGAACAAGATTTAACTGTGATTGCCAAAGAGAAGATTTTCTGGTTGTAACAGAAAGAAGATGCTGTGGTTTAATAACTGCAACATGCCGTTCAATAGCGCACAAGCAGAATAGTTGATTTAAACTTCACGGACATGTTGGATTCTACTGAATCCTGCATTAGAAAAAAGCTGGAAAACCTGATAGTGATTGCTTTCTTGCAGAAGATACTGGGATTTTCCTGGACTCTCTCCCTTAGAAAGCCAGTATTCTCAGGCAGTATCAGGTCCAGCAACTAAAAATGTCATTTTGCATTGTCTGCTGGCACAAAGCAATTCTCCCTGTGAAATTTAGTTACTTTTGCTGAAATGAACAATTGAGAGAAGGAACCTAGAGAAATGCTTTTGAGAAAGAGGCTTCTCGAAACTTCAGCAGTAAACAGGGCAGATGTGAGCTCAAATTCTTTTTTTAATGGTGATTTTGTGGTCAAGGCAGCCGAGTAGGGTCTGATCAAACAATCCTACCAGACAGTGGCATCATGAGTCTGCTACTGCTCAGCATGCATTCCTTCTGGTGCCCAAACTGCTGGCAAAGTTCCCTTTGTCTGGTGCAGAGACAGCAAAACAAGGACCACCTCTATGTTTTGTTAAGCCACAGGACCTTGCTGGCACATGGGACCCACTTCCAGCCTCCATTCCCACTGACAGACCATGCCAGAAAGAGCCCTGGTTCAACACTGTCTGCTAATTGCTTTAAGGGTCCCTTCCTACCCAAACAGTTCTATGATCCTATGAAACTGCAGAGCCGGGTGGCTGGAAAAAGTTTGAATTCACTCCGTGCTTCAGCACGGATGGGTTTGGACTAGGTGAGCCTGACACCTTGCAGGTGAGGTTCAGAAAGCTTTCTTAGGAAGACCTCATGCTCTACAGAGCAAGGCAACAAGCAGATAATACCTGCCTGAACACCAAGGGTTGCAAGTGAGATGAAAGCCAGAAAAGCAGATGGAGAAAGGCTCTGAGATGCTCAGCAGAACAGAAGCAATCTTTGTCCCTCTACACCTGGATCTAACTCTGTGTCTTGGGACATGGGGCTGAAGCAACGTGTGCAACCTGACTGCAAACCAGCAAGGGGGTCTCAAATACATCCCCACCTTTTAGTCCCAGAGAAAGTGGTTTAGAAAGTCTCAGCTATGACCTGTCTGGTGTACAAATGGGATGTACAAGGTGTGTTCGTGTTGGCCCCCACAGTGAGACCAAACCATGGTCAGCCCTGTCTTCAGAAGGCAGCTGTGCACAGACCCTCTTTCCCTTCCAGCAGACAAGGGGAATAAACTAAAACACACACACAGGGCTTTGCACAAATCCAGTGTCCAGGCAGAGCTGGTATGGAAGAGACAAAGGCAGAGCAGAGGGAAGCGAGACCTCCTCCCACAAGGAGCCCAGTGGGATGCTGGGGGGCTCAGCCCCTCTGGCCACACAACAAGTGTCAGTTCAGCTTCATCTCTCCCTTCACACAAAGCCTTTTTGTCCACCCCCCTCCAGACTGCCCTCACCCAGACAGACACAGCACTGTCTTGTGGAAGGCCAGCTGATTTTCTGGGCTGTCAGCGGGGGCAAAGACGATGATGGCAGCTCAGGCAACCCTACAACACTGAAATGTCACCAAGTCGTGTGTGGAAAAGCACGAGCTGGGCAGAGAGGGCTGCTGCTCCCCACAGGGAAGGAAGGAAACCCAGGTATGTGAGATGCTGGGATACTGCCACTCCTCAACCACAATTATCACTGCTACCTGGGACTCCCTTGTGCTTCGTGGCAGTCAGAGCACTGGTCTCATGGCCAGCTCAAAGCAGACGGCCGTAACAGGACACGGTGCCCTCAGGCCCTGATGTGCATCCTTTGGGCTGGCACTGAGGACAGCAGAAGAGGGACTGGCAGCACTGGGGACAGGCAATGTTATCCCCAGGCTCCCACAGCCTGCCTTCATGACAGACAGCATGGAGGAGAGGCAGAGTGCTTTTTCCAGAGGACATGGTTTTTGCATAGAAGAGGAAGGATGGGTACGACCACCCCCTTCCCCAAAGATCCCAAAACCACCTTACCTACCCAAAGCTTGTCTTCTTTTCCTTTTCCAAACGGACCACCAAGAGTACTCTAGTGGAAGGTGTCCCTGCCTGCAGCAGGAGATTGGAACTAGATGATCTTTAAGGTCCCTTCCAACTCAAACCGTTCTGTGATTCAGAGATAACACTCTGCCTTGCTGGACCCACCAGCCTTACAGGAGCACACAATACCAACCCAGCTGCAAACCACCTCTCTGGTTCATGCATGGGGAAACTGAGTCACAAGAAAGCCTCCTTTGCCCTTGGACCTCACTGGCTGCAGAAAAGCTAGGACCTGAGTGCAGCAGGTCTTCCTGGCACCCTTCAGGCTCACAATATCAGGTCTGGGTAAATAAATGCTGTTGGGGAGGGGAGATGTCAGCTGGGGCTTGACAGCCTTGGTGAAGGGTGCACCGTGCATTTTTAGGAGTGCCTGAGAGCACAGGTGGTAGAAAGCAGTGTGGAGATGCGAGGGGATGGGTGCACTTACTTTGGGACGCTTCCACTGGATGCCCTGAATCCTTGACTTGTAGAAGAGCGAGTCATCGTTGGCGGGGAAAAGCGGGTCCTCAAAGAGCTGCTTCCGCCGCTGGCACTCCTTCTTCAGAGAGGCGTAGCGCTGGTTCTCATACGGCTTCACCGAGGAAAACATCCTTCTCCACCGGCTCTGGAGGACAGGAAGAGCAGGAATGAGACGGGGCACGGTCTGGCCAGGGACGCTCAATCCTCCTCTGCAGCATCTGAGTGGCAGGACCAAGACATCGTGGCTGAAGATAACCACCTCTGAGCCGAAGAGTACCTTGTTAATCCCCCGGGATTGGGACTCCCATTTACCCCCCAAGCTGGCCAAACAACACCAAACCAGGCATAGCAGTAGATGGTAACTGGTGTTCTGCTTCTTAACGAATTTCTAACTGGTTTGGGAAAAACACAGCCCTCAGAGGCAAAGGAGGAAAAGACACCCCCTGCAAGATGGGTGTGCACAGCTGTGGGGGCTGAGCCCTACGCAGAGCACCCCACCACGGAGCCTCAACTCACACAATCATGCATTTCATGATTTTGTCAGAGATGCCAATTTCTCAGCAGACTTTATCAGATCTGGTTTTAATTAAAAAAAAAGGTCTCTTGGCAGAGCACCACATGTTTCTGGATTAATTATTCTTTCCTGACAAGTGTCTTGCTTCCAGGTCAGAGATGTGAATTTAGCAATCCAGAAAACAGCAGGAAACCGTTGCTCAAATGCCCCCCAGAGAGAGATCAGCACCTCTCCATCACTCCTCCATCACCCCTGCCTTTTGGTCACTGGGTACCAACCCCTTTGCTCAGGCACAGGGAAAAGGGGTGCTCTGCATAGTTCCCCACTACCTAATCACAGACTTTTTCCATAACTCCTTCCCTAAAATTTCTCTGTATTTATTTATAACAGCCATGCACAATCCTTATCTCTCCCCAAAATGGGATGTCCTTTTTCAAAGGCTGACCATTACTGACCTCAGTTTGGAAATGTCTAGTATGGTTTCCTAAAGAAATGGGAATGTGTGTGCCACATAACCATAGAATCATGGAATCATTCAGGTTGGAAAAGACCTCTAAGATCACCTGTTCCAGTTGTTAACCCAGCATTGCCAAGTCCACCACTAAAGCACGTCCCTAAATGACACAATCCCAGCTTTAGTCTCTGACATGGTAAAACTAAAGGGGCCCCATCCAGTGGGTGGATGCATCCAGTAACGTGACCTCTCATCCCTTTTAGTGAGACATATAGAAACCATATGCTTGTTGTGGTATTGTCACACGTGGTGGGGTAATGAAGTTGCGATAATGGCTAATTGGAAGCAGCTAATTTGTAAACATCCAAAATCCCAAGGATTATATCATCACTTACAGTTGGCACCAATTTAAGTAGCAGTGTCACATTCCTTGTAAATGAACCACTAGAATTAGCTGAAGGAAAGCAGGTTTCTGAGAGCTAAACTAATGCCCATTTTGATGCTCCAGGAGCATTGCCCACCCAGCCAGCCTTCTCTCCTCTGGGAGAGACAAAACCACTTCACTTCTGGAAAGCTGAAGAGCAAAGCACAGGTTTTAATTGACAGCATTTATCAGCTTGATTAGCAGCACAAGTGCTCATCACTCAGAGCTTAAGTGAACCCAAAATAATCCCCTTGCTGGCTGCTCCACAGGTCTCTGCTACTGAGGATGTGTTGCTAAAGCAGCTCGTGGGGATTTTCTCCCTGCCATCAGTACCAGATGCTTTGTAGTATCCCAGATGCTACAAAGATGCCCAAGTGCATCACCTGCCCTCAGAAAAGCCTTAAAAATAAACAGCCTCATATAAAACCCCAAATAATACACCAAATTTACTCCTTGTGGAAAGGCTGACAGCCTCATTGAGCAGTCAGGGAATGCACCCAGTAGTCCAATCCACGCTGCTAAGAGGGCCAGGGAAGGCACTGGCCTTCCTATCTCCAGCAGAGGGAGAGGTGAAAAATAAGAGAGATGTACCCAGGGAGGTCATGGAGAAATCCTGGCACTGAACAAGCTCCTTCTGAGTGACAACCAGGCAAGACTTTCACAGTGATAGGACGCATTGCTACAGAGAGACACAGGGAAAGCAGCGGTGCTGGGAAAGGATGACTGGCAACTGCCTTCTGCAGGAATACAACAGGCTGAGAGAGGAGGAAGATGCTGTTAGCCAACATGCAAGATGAATTGCTCGGACTGGTGCATGAACTGGGCTGACAGATGGGAAAGGATATTTCCATGGGAGGTTGTGCAGAAAGAACCAGCCAGATTAGGAAGAGAGCCTGGAAAGGAAGGGAGGAAGGAGGTCTGGTATCTTTCTAAAAGCCACGCTCAAGTTAAAGGCAGGAGTTTTGAGTTTGATGTAGGAGATGCTGGATGCTGCTCTGCAGCCTGTACCATGGCCAAGGACTGGCACTTGGCTGCTCATTCATAAAATTACTGCTACACCCTGCAGCTCGGAGCTGTGCTTTCCAATGATCCCTGCAACACCGACTTTCACAAGACACCCTGAGCAATGTCCATCCCTATGAGAACAGGACTGCGGTCATCTCAGCCAAGGAGTTCCAGCCTTTCCGATGCCCAAATTTGTCTGAATTTTGCCCTGCTATCCCACCCCACAGTGACTGTCACCTTGCCAGCCATCTGTCCTCGCTGCAGGGCTACTCTCACATGACAGCGTGTAGATGGATTTGAGTTGCAAAGGAAATGCCAAGCAGAAGGGGAAGGGATAATGTTCAGGATCATTTAGAAAAACAAACAAACAAACAAAAACAACCTTGCAAAATACTTAAAAGGAAGGGGTAGAGGGAATGTTCTTAGGGCAGTGTTAAAATTCATTACTCTCTCTAATTTGCAGCATTTCATGCTTACTAGGCTGAACTTCACCTCTGCCACATTAAAATGCCCAAAGGCTGTCTAATTACTCTTTGCCTTCTTGCACCAAGCTCAGATGTTCCAGGAGCACAAGAACAGGGTGTTTCCATGCCTGATTTGAATTAACAATCCTATACTTGCATATGCATGTGTTTGCATGTGAGCAGGGAGGGGAATCTGCACTCACCACTCTTAGAAGAGCTGAATTTTTATAAACAGTGGTCTGATCTCAACCTCAGTCCTGCCATGAAGGAGTTAAGCAAGAAACTACTTTGTTGGAAGACTGAGCCAGACTTCTGACTCAGGGGTGTTGTGGACTGCCCTTTTCACCTCCAGCATCATCCAGGTGCTCCAGGTCCTGCCAGCTGGTAACAGTCACGGCTCTAGGAACTGCAACAGGGAGAAGGGTTGAAAGTTTGTGTTGGCCAGGACCAAATACCTGCTGAAAGGCTCTTCCCTCCCCCCCTACAAACATCTTCCTCTCCTTGCCTTCCCACTCAGAGGCTCCTGCACCTCGGGAGCTGGCATGGGCTCACCACGCCTGTGTTATCGCAAGGCTGCAGCCTGGCCAGGAGCAAAGCCTCCTTGCTTGTAGATCCTACAGCTGTCTGCCTCCAGGTCAGACAAAACACTTTGTTCTAAAGGATAGGATCTGCTGCCCTTCAGCTCCACTCTCACTAAACAGGAAAGGGCTTCTATGTCACATTGCAAGGGCACAGGATCAGCCAAGGAGAAGATGAAGCAGGAACCATGCATGTGGTTGCCCAATCCTCAACCAGGTGCAATGTTAGGGGGCTCAGTAGCGGGCTGCTCAGAGCAGCAGCCAGGCTTTTTCTAAATATGTTCTTTAAACAATTTTTTTACAGCTTCCTTGGGTGTTTCTATTGACAGACATGTGGCAACACCAGGGTTATTCTTTCACCTACCAACACAAAAGTCCAACTCAGCAGAGGGAACCTTGTCGATGCGAGGAGAGCTTTACACACTGTTTCTCCAGGACCCAGGAAATAGGAAGCAGTTGAATGGTCACTCACTGTTTACACTGAACACAAGATAAGCATTCCACACCTCCTGGCCAACCATGAAGAAAACAGCCTCAAGTCATCTTAGAATCATAGAATGGTTTGGGTTAGAAGGGACCTTCGAGATCCTCTAGTTCCAACCCTCCTCACACAGCTCCTCTGGGCAACCTGTGCCAGTGCCTGTGCCATTCCCAAAGCCCTTTCCCAACCCCAGCTGTGCATGCACCATAGCTTTGCTTTGGACCCCAAATGGCATGGCCCAGAGCCAGCAGCACAGTGCAGCATCCTGCATTAGCAATGTCCACAAGGAGTGGAAGCTGAAACCGCACTGATGGAAATTAGCAAACAAGACATCATTTCTTCTCAAATTGGCTGTGGTTAACCAGGGAAGCTAATTCCCATGGGAAGTTACAGGTAGCTCATCTCCAGATGTTTTTGCGCACAGTTGGATATCTTTACAGACCAGCTGCTTTAGCCAAAATGCAAATTTCTGAACATTTACAGTGGTTACTTGCTGAAACAAAACTGTTGAAGAACAGAGCACTGAAGGTCCCCTTCTGGCCTTTATCTCTTTTCTTCATCAGGTCGTATCTCTGTTCTCATTTAAGAGCTAAAAGCTCCGCTAGCCTAAAGGTGAAATAATAATTTTTACTCTGAATTATGTTTATATCAAGCTCTGATTTTAATCAGTGTTTTGCTACATCACAGATGGCATCAAAATCAGGACACCTTAACATGGCACCTTTCAGCCTGAGGGTTAATCTTGCATGAGCACATACAGGGACTAGCTGTTCCACCTCAGAAACTCAGTGCAGTGGATTTAGCCCCAAAAAACATCCTGATGGGGCTAGGGGCTGTTTGTTCTAAGTGAGTAAACCCTCTGGCTGTTTGCAAGCATATAAGTACAGCAAATGCTCCCTGATGAATCCTCCTCCTGCTCCTCTATGGAGCAGGAAAAAGCATCACTCTCCCTCTGCAGAGATCCTGCTCCCTTCTGCAAAGCACTCCAAGACCTACAAAGGAAAGTGCTGTCTAACAGCTGGCTATTACTGAAAATAAACTCAAAAAAAATGTCCTTTTGACAAGGGCATGTAGTGATAGGACAATCTGGAATGGCTTTAAACTGAAAGGGAGTAGGTTTAGATTTGATATCAGGAAGAAATTCTTCCCTGTGAAGGTGGTGAGGCACTGGCACAGGTTCCCCAGAAAAGTTGTGGATGCCCCATCCCTGGAAGTGTTGAGGGCCAGGCTGGATGGGGCTCTGAGCACCCTGGTCTAGTGGAAGGTGTCCCTGCCCATGGCAGGGGGTTGGAACTAGAAGGTCTTTAAGGTACTTCCAACCCAAACCATTCTACGGTTCTATGAATCAAGAGCAATCTTTCATTAAAAAGTGCATTTGCACCAGGGCTGGGGGAAAGGGTGGAGTCACACATCCTGGCAGAAAGCTACTGCAAGTGACTCCGTATCACCAAAACATGCCTGGCTGTCAGCATCTGCGCTAAATCAACTGCAGATAAGATGTCACATGTGGACGCTGTTTCCGGCAATGCGCAGTGATTTTTATCATACTTGCTTTATTTCCTCTGGATTTTTTTCCACCAGAACATCACTCCTTTATTGCTTAACAGCAAGATGACAGCACAGGGAGAGACATAGCCAGCCAGTGGGTCTGCATGATTGGGATATTTTTTTCCCGGGAAGGCCAGGGTTAAGAGGAGGGTCTGGGCATCCTTAAATACCCATCTGCTTCAGGAGCCAGCTGGGTGTGCTGACCAGGAGCTCCCTTTCTGCTTGGATGACTCACGCTGGGACAGAGGCCTTTGACTGGGGAGTTCCTCATTCCTTGCAGCTATGAGTCACCCTTTGCAAACACGGTCAGATGCTGGAGCTGCAGAAGAAAAGGCAGCCCCACACTGGGAACACTCTCATAACCCTGTGCTGGCTCGAGCTCTGCCTGGCCAGAGCTTTGCACACAAATGGGGCTTGTGGCACCAGCCAGACTGGCCCTTCCCTCAGCACAGACTCTAAGATCAGAAGGGACCAGGACACATGGCATCCTGAAGGCATCCTGGCAGAGGAAGGAGTAACAAGCTCAAAGCAAAGCTGGTGGCAGCATCTCCTACTGGATCAGAAAATGCAGGAGGCTGGAGAGATGCAGGAATAGTAGGGACAGGGATGGAACAGAAAAAGGTGGTGGCAGAAAGACAAACCCAAAAGCAGTGTAAAGAGCAAGGCAGTAACATGCCACCAAGCAGCCAGCCTTGGCTGAGGGAAAGCAGAGACGTGCTGAATACATTCACCACTCAGGGTCCAGCTCATCCCAATTCACTCATGCTTTGGGGAGGACACAGAAGCTAAGTTCTGGGTACCTTCCACATGCTGTTTGGTCCCTGAGCCAGCATTAAGGGTGGTGTTATGTTAGGCTTGTTTCCCAGGCCACAGCAGGGTTAAAAACCCTTGGAGATCACCAGGAGTTGCAGGACAAGTTACAAAAGGCGAATTAATGGGCTTTGCCAATGCCAAGTCCCTGGAGACAGCCATGACTTCACTAACCCCTCACACCTCAGCACACCCCGACCCTGGTTAATAATTGTAAGGAGCAGCACAGAGCACCAGCAACACCAAAGCACTCCCAAGCTCACTCAGCAGCCAAGGCAGCCTCCAAAAAAATCACCTTTGTGAGAGAGAAGGCAGGAACCTTCTCCAGCACATGACACCGCTCACACAGAGCAGGTTTTCAGGCACTGGAAAAATACAGCCTAGGAAGAGCAGACTCACACATATAGAATCGAGCCACTTGCACCTATGGTCATCCAGCCACATGGCTCCTGCTTAGCCCAGGAGGGCTGTCACCCCACATGAGGATTATGTCGAACACAAACCACACACATCCTGAGGTTACAGAGTTGCTGTGCCCTTCACAGCATCCATTTTGACCACCAGGAGAGGAGAGGAGAGGATGCTATCTTTGCAGGATCAGACTGAGCATGTATTTTTATTATTTATTCAGTGTTTCTAATTGAACATCTAGACCAGCTTCTTTTAAATCCAGTCATGCTGACTCCACTGGAAACCTTGCACCACATCAATACACTCACACTGGTTTTCTTGCCAACTGGGCAAAAAAAGTATGGTCTAAAGGCAGGCCTGTACCTTTATGAGGTGGGCAGAGGGTAGGACAGAAGAGTTACAGGGCATTGCTTGACACAGCCATGCAAGCTTTTTACTTGGGCATTATGGGTCACAGAGGTGCTTATTTAAGAGGTTGAGGAACTGGAAAATCCATTCAGAAAACTCATCATTAGTGCAGATAAAATGCAGCACGTCTCCATGCAAATAGCCTTCAATAGCTTCCGCAGCCTCTGGGATGATTAAAGCAATTGAACTTCAAACAACGCACAGAGACGAATGCAGGAGGAGCAGAAGAGATAACGGGGCTGCAGCTACTCTGTAGGAGAGTGAGGAGAGGCAGCTGGATCCTTCAAGATGATCCCTCCCAGGCTAGCTGTGATGTTTGTCCTTCCTTTGTCCTGTGATGCTGATCCAGAGCATCCTTCCCGCAGCTTCAGCCCTGATCACTTCATAACATGCCCTATCACTCTCTGAGCGTGTTCAAGGTGAGGATGGATGGGGTTTGGAGCAAGCTGGTCTAGTGGGACGTGTCCCTGCTAATGGCAGGGTGCTGGGATGAGATGGTCTTCAAGGACCCTTCCAATCCAAACCATTCTGTGATTCTGTAACAACACCATCCCCAAGGCAATAGGTTTCTTCTCTCTCCATCACCTTCACCCCTTGCTGCAGGCAGAGCCCAAAACTCCATCCCCACAAAGGCCTGGAGGTACAACCCAGTCCTTCAGGTCTCCTCTTGAGAGGCTCCTGGCCATTCCAGAAATGTGTCCCTTGACCTGCTCCACTTCAAGTGAGAGATGATCATCTGCAATTCCAGATGATGGGGGCACCCCACTGCTTCTGACAACAGGCTCCACACCATAGGCTTTCTCCAGTCCTACAGCTGCTGGCCTCAAGTCAGCCTCAAGTCTCTGCCAAGACTCTCAGCTTTGTCTAGCAAACCATTTTAGGATTTTTCTTTGCCTGACCCAAACCTGAATAGAGGCTCTCTAGTCCACGTCTGACTTGGGTCCTCCTTGTTCAGTTTTCTCTTTGATAGGCCCTCAACCCCCTTGCCAGCCCCTTCCTGAAGCCCACATCCTATAAATTCCAAAGTCACAACAGCAAATATCAGACCACACCTAGGTACTGACTGATAAGAACATTCTCCTTGTCTATAAAACTTTCAGCATCGCACAGCAAGACCTCCTATTTTTAAATTTAATTTTACCTCCTTTTCCCTCTCTGTGTTAAATGAATTTTTCTTTCCATGACTATTCTAAAGCATCACGAGCACAAAAGTCATATTTAAAGGCTTGTAGCAACTGATAGTGCTAGTGCTTTTGAACAGGGTAGCCTCTCTTTGGCAGACTGGACCACCTCAAATCTGTGAGATTTATTAGAAATCCTCGTTATTGGATCCACTCAGCTCTTACAAACTGAAAGGTCTGAATGTAAGTTCCCACTGTCTTAATTTGAGCTCTTCGAACTGTTTCTGCCTTGGATCCTGCAACTCCCCCAACCGCCGAGCCAGCTTCTTCCCCCATTATTCCTTCATTTCAGCAGTGCTGCCCTTCTCTAAACAAAGAGGTAAGAGTTTGCCATGCAACCCTTGGAGCAGAAAGGCTGCTGCTTTCTCCAAGCAGGGACTAGACATAAACTTTCCTCCCCCTCCAGGGAGATGGATACAGGTCACAGTGCTGAGCACTGCACGTTTTCTCCACTCAGTGTTCCAGATCAGAGAGTCATGGAATGGTTTGGGTTGGAAGAGATCTTAAAGGTCATGAAGTCCAACACCTTCTGCCATGGACAGGTACACCTCTCACTTTTCAGATGAGGATTCCTCCTCTTTTGAAGACCTATTGCTTTGCCACAGCCCAGCATGGCTGGTGCTTGCTCCTGCCACCACGGCTGGCAGCCAGATCCATCACCCTGCTCTCACCCAAACAGAAATGCCCATCACTGCTCTGAGGTCTGTCTGGATTCTCTGCACGAAGCAGGGCCTGGCTTGTCTTCAGGAGGTGGCCCAGACCATGTTCCTAATGCACGCTGAGCAGCAAGCAGGAGAGTGTAGGCTGAGAGCACGGCACTGTGGGATCAGGATTAAGCCCCCTCCTCCTCTCCCAGACGTTATCCTGCAGCAAGCCCTTGCTCTGTATCTCTTTAGATACCCTCACGTTGCAGCAGCTCTGAGCTGGAGCAGCGAGTCGCAGAGCATGTATGAGATGTACCCTGTGGCACAGGGAGGAGTTTCACTCCCCTGCACGGGACAGCAACCTGACACAGCCCCGTGTTAGATGCACTAAATCACCACTCTCCTGCTCCCGCATGAAGACCTGCCAGGATCCAGAGGCAACACTTACTGGGCAAGCAGCCAGTGGCCACCATCCTCATCCCCATCCTGCCCTCACGCAGCAGGGTGGTCTGGCTCTGAAAAAGTAGAGTTTCCACCTGCAGCTTTTATCAAAGCAAGGCTTCCCTTTGCTCAGCAAAGAAATCCCCTCCCTTAACCATCCCTAAGCAATCCACACAGTATTTACACACGCTCAGACAACTGGTAGGACCAGCTCTTCAAGGATTTGGGAGAAACAAGCCTGCAAACACTTCATAGGAAGCTTTTGATTACCAGGGTGTGCCTCAGAAAATATAAAACAAATGAACCCCAAGCCCTGAGAGACAAACAGACATTCATCCTTCATCTCTATATAGCACTGCAGGAAATGGTGGAACAGCCCAGGAGGGGCTGTGAAGGGATGGAGTCAACCAAAGCCACCTGCATCCTGCTCCATGGAGTCAGGGAAGCTCAAACCAGTCAAAATGTAATGAAAACTGGGAGGGAGGGTGCTCGCTGCAAGGGAGGGATACCTTTTGTCACCCAGAAAATTCAGTGTATGGGTTATTTGGAGATGTAACAAAAACTCCCCAGCAACAACCACAAAAACACAGCGCATCATGGTTTAAGGGAAGTTCAGGCAGGAGCAGAGCTGGAGCTTTGCCCTTTTCACCCGGAGCTCAGAGACACCTGCCGCTGCCGGTCACGCTGTAGCTACATAGGAAGCAATATTCTGTGTACCTTTCTCTGATGGTAAAAGCATGGCCCTGCCCTGGTCTGTTGCAGCCTTGTTTGGTAGTTATGGGACAAACCTTGAAGGAATCAACCAGCGCTGCAGTCTCCCTCATGTAAGGATGAGCCACAGACAGGCAAGGAGAAAATTTCATAGAATCACAGACCCATAGAATGGTTTGGGTTGGAAAAGACCTTACATATGATCTAGTTCCAACCCCTCTGCCATGAGACATGTTTCACTAGACCAGGTTGCTCAAAGCCCCATCAAACCTGGCCTTGAACACTGCCAGGAATGGCGCATCCACAGCTTCTCTGGGCAACCTGTGCCAGCGTCTCAACATCCTCACAGGAAAGAATTTCTTCCTACCATCTAATCCAAACCCGTCCTCTGTCAGTTTGAAGCCATTTCCTCCTGTCCTATCTCTCCACGCCCTTGTAAAAAGTCTCAGTTCTCTTGCAGCCCCTTTACGTTCTGGAATGTGCTCTAAGGTCTCCTTGAAGCCTTCTCTTCTCCAGGCTGAATAATTCCAACTCCCTCAGCCTGTTTTCACAGTGGAGGTGCTCCAGCCCTCTGACCATCCTCATGGCCTCTTCTGGTGTCTTTCCAACACGTCTGTCTTCTGTTGGAGGCCCCGATAAGCTGAGAAAGTCCCTGCATGGTAGGGAGAAGGAGCCCTCTCCCATACATCATTTCAGAGCTTCACATTAAGGTTTCCAGCCTCCTAGCATGGGGCAGACTTAAGGTGGTTGGGATGCTTTATAGTCCCCTCTCCCTTTAACCTTCATTCCCAATGGATTGAAGTCACAGGACAAGAGGGAACAGAGAAGATGCTCAGATGGATGGTGGGAGGACTAAAACTGGTCATTTTTGCACAGGGGCAAACCAAGGGGCAGAGAGAGCTTTTCTCTGCCAGAGGAATATTTTAAGGCAAAATGCATCAAAGTGTTATTGAACTGGGACACAAAAGCTGCAGGCAGGGGCTGAGGAGCTCAGTCCAGCCCCTCTGAAGGGCTGGACCAGGCCCAAAGGAGCCAGTCTCTGACCTAGATGCTGCAAACCCCGCGGGCTCCCATCACGGCTTTGCAGGGGTATCATCTGTCACATCTCCAGTCCAGGAAGATCCCCAAAGCATGAGGATCTGCAATATTGGCTGAAAAACGAATGCATCATGCAGAAAAGCAAAAACTGTGAAGTCTCCTTGTCCACAGAGTGTGGAGCAGAAAGGATTTTTTCCCAGAGAGGGTGGAAAACTCAATGGCAACCATTCCTATTTCCATCCATGACCTCAAGATGTCACCCCTATGTCGAACGGGTGCCTCCTACAGTGTAAGCCAATTTAGTAAGAATAAGCTAGGGATGAAAAGTCTCCACGGTGTGAAGGAGAGAGCTCAGAGCAAGTAAAGGGTTAAGGCAGCCAGACAGATGCTCGACTGGTGAAAAACGTAGCTCCCATTAAGCCACTGGGTCTGTGTCCATTTTCTGCAGTGCCCACAGCCTGGCCCTTTCTCCCTGGGTAATCAACTGGAAGTGAGCAGAGCCGGAGTAATCAGCGGCCCTCATTCCCCACCCGCGACACTGCCCGCAGGGCTGGGAGATGCAGGAGCAGCGTCTGACCCGGAGCAGGTCAGCGCAAGCCCAGTGTCAAGCAAGGCTTTGTGCCCCACAGCCACTCAGAAGAGCAGGTGAAGGTGAAGCCATGGAGACATAAGCAAGTAAATGGTGCCCAAGCGTGCCCCGCACCACCACGGCACGAGCAGAGGGCAACAGACACCTCTGTGTGGGCTGAGGAGGCTTCTCTGCGGAAGGGGCTTCACTTCTGCACATCTGCAGAGAAAGGACTTGACACCTCTGGAGATTAGCGAGGAGGAAGAGAGGGAGCGCCTGATCCCAGCCTTCAAGGCACAGCTGCATCCTTCTCCTTCTCTCTGTATTAACCTGATGCTGCCCTGCTTGGAGAAAGCATTAGGAGAGGAATCTTGGCATCTCTGGACAGCCAAAAATATCCAGTAATTAATGCACAAGCGTGAGTAGATTTAGAGGATGCACCCGTTCTTTGTATTATCATGCCCCAGCACAAACGCTGTCTAAATCTCCTCTTGGGATCAGAGCCAAAGCCTTCTTTAAAGCATGGATGCTTTGTTATTAATCCACGCAGCAACCAGGAAAGGGAGAGATGGATTCATTTTTTTGAGGCATAATCAAAGACAAAAAATTATCTCAGCTGGGCTTCATTTGCTTCATGGCTGGTCTGGTCCCACATCAGGAAGATGGTGAGACCTGCTTGGCTAACACAGCCCTTCCCAAAGGAGACACCAGGACAAGGTGTCTGGACCACAGAGTCCTGGCCTCCTACACTGACAAATGCGAAGACCTCCTTATATCAAAGCCAAGCACCTTGCAAGAGAGGTGATGTGCTCTAATTCACACTCTCCTACCCTCCTCTGATGCGACACAGTTGCAGAGCCTCTAGATAAGCCTCCTAAGCTAAACTGAATGAATTCACACCCCAGCACCAACACTGCCCCCAGTTTAAATCGCCCTCCTGCCTGCCTGGAGTTCACCCCTTGGATGTATTTGTAGTCAGCAAGCACATCCCCTCTCTGCATTTGTTTCGCTGGGCTTTTATAGCCTCTTATAATAGCTCTCCATCCCTCTGAGCAGCTTCAGAGCCCTTTTCCCTGCACCTGCTCCAGGCTGAGTTAATCCCTCTCAAGCACCAGATCGAAGAGCCTGGTCCTTCCGTGTTAACTCTTCCATACCCATGTCCCACAAACACCCTTTGCCTGTTTCCCATCGCCTTTTTGCAACGCTCCCGGGGCCATGCAAGACCAAAACAGCCCTGAACCCCCAGTCTCGGCTATCCCGGTATGATTCAATCTCTAAACATAGCACAAAGTCCAGACATAGTGTGCCCCACTGTACGGGCTGGCATACAACCTAGGGGGCATCCCCACAGCCTGAAACCGCTCCTCGAGGTCAGCTGTTCCCCTCTGACTGAGCACCTCATCCACCTCTCAGCTTGGTTTCGCAGGCAAATCTCAGCATGAAAAATGGGAATGAGCTCAGATCCTCCCTTAAAGGCTTTAAGCAGATTTAAGCTCTGCTGCGTGGGCTTAATCTGTCCAGCACTGCCCTTTGTCTCCTCCCCCAGCCCCCCCTCGGCAGAAATCTTCTCCACTGACATACTCCCACACGCACTGTGTAAAGTGCCGGCACATCCAGGTAAAGGAGACCTGGAGCATCTCCTTTCCCTAAAAATGAGAGCACAGCTACAGGTCGGTTCCCTTCAGTAACAGTTCTGGGTTTCCATCTCCCTCCACCTCAGAGGCTTGAGAATACCCACGGTAACTGTCCATCACCAGCTGAAAGCTCCCTTGAACAGAAAATGCCATGGTGGACACAGCAGCTGGGCAGGGATTTTCCTGGGCTTGTGGCCATGTCAAAGCCCTACCTAAGTCATTTCATACAAGGACTGGGGTGCTGGTGGCAGGGAGCAGGGTGGACATGAGTCTGCCACAAACCTCCTGAGTGCCTTGGTCATGTCACTATGCCCCTATTTCATATGTCACTGCTTTGAAGATGGCATTATTCCTTCTGCGTGTCACCATGGTGTCCTTACGGCATGACAAAGGGGCTTGATTTCTACTCTGAGCAGGGCCTGCTACAGCAAGCCCTGCTGACTTCCTCAAAACCTGCTTTTCCTTTCGCTCATGCCTTGATCCTTGACTCTGGTGCCAATGAGAAAGTTTTTCCCAACCAGTTCTGGCACACGGCTGCTGGCAAGCACCAGCCACTGAGTGAGCCAGCCCCCACGCACGCAGCAGCACCTGTACAGACGCACCCGTTACAGGAGGGGTTTAGACCTTCCATCCCACTCCTAAGGGTGGAGGGAGGGTTTCTGAAAGAGCATCCCTCACTCCCTCTTGGGTTTTACAACCCCACGGCCCGGTTATGGGCTGGAGCTGAGCCCCAGGTGAATCACATTAAAGAATTGCTTAAATAAGTAGGAGGCAGCTGATGTTCCTGAGAAGGGCAGGGGGAAATAGATCCCAGGAGGACAGATGTGCCTGTAGCAGTATGTTGCACCAAGCAGAAGCTAAGTGGTGAGCAGTTGGATCAGGCTCTGCACCTCCAGCCAAGCCTGACTCTGCTGCTTTTCCCCCTCCCTAGTCCTTGCTGCCCCACGGATGCTCCCAACAGGTGATACTTGCTCTCATCCATATCCCAAAATTTGTTCCTCCTCAATTCACTGCTACCCTGAGCAGCAGGGCCAGCCAGGCTCCTTGCACCTGCCTTGGGCTACCCACGTGCAAAGTGAGGGGTGGGAGATGCAGCTCTGTGTTACCTTCCCTCCAGTATAACACCAGTTCAGCACGCTTGGAACCCAGGCTGACCCTGGCAGGAGGATCCCTCTAAGATACGAGATGGGATGGAGATAAAAGGTGCCCTGGGGAAAGCCTGCAGCACGGCTCTTGCTGGATGCAGCAAGACAAGCAGCCGAGGATTTAAGAACATTCTCCACAACGCACTGAGCTCACTGCTCTGCTTCCAGCTCCATTTGCCGTGGCTGCACTCCCCACCAAGCTCAGAGCTAACACACCACCCAGGCAAAAATGGCAATAAATAAACTGGTAATAAATAACTGGTAATACATCCAAACATGACACAGGGTGGATCCGCAGAGCCAAGCAGCCCACACTCACCTGCAGCTACCACAGTGGCAGGTGACGGATAGAAGACCATAACCAATGGGACACCCTCTGCTAGAAAGCACCAGGCTGGTGTCTCAAGCTCAAAATAACATTTTTCAGGGAAGGGAGAAAAGGGATTTGGGAAATCCAGATTCATATCTCTTCTTGGAAACCCCAAAAGCCATCAGTCTCCTGTAGCCCAGCAGCAAGTTAGCCTTTCTTGGGAGCAGGAGCTCTCTCTTGCCTAAACTTTCCAGGAGACTTTCTAAAAGCCCCTGCGTTTGTCCCAAAAAAATGGAACTAAGAACAATACTGAAACCTCAGGATTTTTTAACAGCGCAGAAATCCTGCTCTCCAGCCAGCGCCGAGGCCTCGCTGCTCAAAGTTTCTGTCCAGCCTGGCTCCACAAGCTGGACCGGGAGGCAGCTGTGGGGTTTTATCCATCCGAGATGCAACTTTCCTATGCAGCACCCCGCGCACCCCGACTTCCAGTACCCCGAAACACCAGCGTTTACAGCAGCGCTTGCTGAAGACAAGGGCAGCAGCGTGCTCCGCGCAGGGGAGGAGGAGGGTGCCTGCTTCGGGCTTTTTTGCCCCAAAAACCCCTTACGCACATACAGGCGCACATACAAACACACACTGCCCCCTGCCTGGAATGCAGCTGCCCCCCGGTTCCCAAAGCCACAGGTGCCCCGAGCATCCCCCGAGGACGCGGCGGGACCCCCGGGCGGGGCGCAGAGCGGAGCCGTCCCCCCGCGGAGGGGGCAGCGGCGGGGCTGCAGAGACGAGCCACCCCCTCCCGGAGCCGGGGCTCGCCTTACCTGCCCGGGGCTGGTGCCGGTGCCCGGTGCCGGTGCCGCCGCTCCGGGCGCGCCGCTGCCCGCAGCGCTTCGCCTCCCGCAAGCACCGCCCCGACGGGCGGGCCGGGACCGCGCCTGCGCCCCGCACCGCGCCGGGCTCCGGGAGAGAACGGGAACCGGCACCGGCACCCGGGACGCGCAGCGGGACCGGCGGCCGGTACTGCGAACGGGGCCGGGAATGGGAACCGGCACTGGGAATGGGAACCGGCAGCGGGAACGGGAACCGGCACAAGGAACCGGGAACGGGATCGGGAGCTGCACAGCGAACCGGCACCGGGAACTCTCACTAGGAATGGGAACCGGCACCGGAAACCGGCACTCCCCACTGCTGGGAGCTGTGGTCACTACTGGGAATGGGGACTGGCACCACCCGGTAGTGGGAAATGGAAACGGCGCCAGCTGGCTCTGGTCCAGGAGCTAGGGACCAGTCTGGTGAACTGGGAACCCTGCTGGGAACCGGGATCCAGGTCCAACCTTGCCCAGGCACCAAGACCTGGGATCATGCAGAAAATGGGCCCATCAGTGGGAACAGGAGCTGGCACCGTCCTGAGTAGGGAACAGGAATGGGGAACTGGGGCTATCCTGACACCAGCACCACCAGCCGGGAACTGGAACTGGGACCAGCACCTGCATACCTGGACACTGACACTAGCCACTGGGACCTTCCAGGCACTGGCACTTGGCCCAGCATTGCCCTGGCACCAGATAATAGGACAAGGTCCCACTGGCACTGCCTGGGACCTTGCCCTGGCACTGGGAACTAGACAAACTGGAGCACTGTGCACCACCACCAGCTGGGCCACCTAGACACCAGGCAGCTGTGAGGCATTGGGACATAACCCATGGAGGGTGCAGAGAAGAGCCATCAGAGGTTGCAGGATTTGGGTGCAAAGGGCACGTCCCAAAGTAAGGAATAGCATGGGGCATGATCACAGAGGTTGAGGAGATGTCTTTTCCAGTCCAAGACCAAAGTTAATCCCCTTTTCTCTATTGTAAGAGGGAAGCTGAGGCACTGGGAAGGGGGGGGGTCAAAGGCTGGGCATGCACTTGGTCCACCTGCATGTCCATGGAGGTTGATGTGCCACAGGGGTTGTGGGGCTGATGATGGGGCCAAGGTGTCCAGACTGGTGGAAAGCTTTCTCAGCTCACAAAAAGACATTCGAGAGGGGAAAACCAAACATGAGCCACACATAAGTGCATCCTCATCAGTGGGAAGGAGCCAGTGAGGTTTTACAGACCCTGTCAGGGGCAGCTCTGATCTGATGCACTGACTTGACACACAAGCTTTATTGGTAGTGTTCATGGTTTATCATAAATTAAGCCAAAAATAGATGGCAAGGGAAGAACAGTTAAAGAAGACATTTAGAAATGACAAGAATAAAATTCTCACATTTAAAATCATGGGTGGTCAGACTCATTTAAACAACAGAAAACCAGGGCTAAGGGTTAGCTGCTGCCTGCCGGTGACAGCGTGAATGCTTAAGGATATCTGCTTGCCACATTAGCGGTAATGCAGTGAAATTTTGGGGATAAAATTAGAAAGGAGGCTGTGCCCAGAGCAGCATCGGCCTGGCACAGGCTCCTGTTCCCATCGAGGTGTCACCTGCAGCTGTACGTGGCCACCGCGAATCACATGAGTGATTCACCTCCTCTAGGACCAGCCATTTCCTCCCGTTTCTCATTACCTGAAATCCTCCTGGACTTTTGATATTAAGGTCTTTTCCTGTTAGTTTTGTCATTTCATTACTTATTCAATTCAGGCAATATTTGTGTTACAACTATTTTAATTCATTTATTAATTAAATGGATAGGAAAGCCAGAAAGCTGTAGTTCCACAAAGGCTTTGTTTGGCAGCAAAAGCTGTTTTCTAACATTTTCCTTCTCTTTGCTGGTTTTTCCCTCTCCCCCATGGATCTCAGGGCTGCTCAAAACCAGGTGTTTCATACACCTCTGTTCTCTCCCCTCATCAAAATCCCTAAGAAAATACCCCTAACCCCTGCTATATTTAGGTCTCAAGCCTGTCCATGTGCAGTGCTGAACCACCACCCTCTCCACCGTGGGAAACTCCAGCAGCAAAAGGCAAAGACCAAAATGAAAGACAAACCCTCAGTCTCTGAAGATTTGTAAGGGAGAAGAGTAGACCCTAAACAGATCTCCAAGGCCAGAATCCCTTCAATAGCCTTAAAACCAGCTGCCAGGCAGACTAGGGCAGGGATGGATGGTGCTGCTGCTGCCCCCTGGGAGGGCAAAGAGAGCATAGAGCCTATTTTGATTTGTGACGTGTTTTCATTGGGAGGCACTCCGTCAGTGTAAATTAATTAATATAATCCGTCCTTCCTCTCACCAGTAGAGGTACCTCCTGCCCAGTTAGCCACTGTGGGCTTGCTTTAATAAGAAGAATTTCCTACTGAGCTGTTCTACCAATTTGACACCAAAGCTGCTGAGGGGGGAGGATCTCACTGCTGGGGACATGGGAACAGAGTGGCACAGGGTGGGGTTTGTCACCCACAGGGGTGATGGGTGATGCTGTGCAGAGCTGGATGAAAGGATTAAAAAGAGGAAAATGAAAAACAAGAGAAAAAGGACTCACTCTTGAGACAAATCAACAGCAGGAGCCTGGCTTTTATTTTGTTAGCAGGCTGGAAAGCATTAGGGAAAAGCTGGAAAACATTAGGGAAAAGCTCTTCCACTGCATTTAAGCAGCAAGCAGGTCCCCAGACGTTCCTCTTGCCCCACAGGGACGTGGAGCCCCAGCCTGCACTCATGGCAGGCCCAGACCTTCCTGATTAACTTAGTTGCATTTTCGATTTCAGCCTCAGCAGGGGAAGGAAAATTATGTAAATATGATTTATAACGACACTTTACGTTGCCTCATTGTGATGTAAATGAGGCCACAGTGACAGGGCTAACTTGAAGGCTGTGCAGGGGAAAGGAACAAATAACGATGCTTTAAAACCAGACCCCAAAAATAAGTAGGAATAAGGGAAAAGGCAAAGTGGATGAGGAAAGCTGCAGCCTGTGATTCATCCAACAAATAGGATATCATTATTCATTCTGGGAGTTAAAAGCAGATGATTTAGTGAGGTTTTCCTTCCTCCAGGAATATTTTTTGTTCCTACTCATGCAGGGGACCCCCAAGTGAGGTTTAGTCCCAAGGTGGTTCAAAGTAAAGTCTGTGTGCCCAAAGCAGTGGGAGTTGAAGAACTGCTCACTCCTGCCATCCCTGCTCCCAGAAGGCCAGCTTTCTCCTCCTGAGGGCATGTTTGGGTGAGAAAAGTGAGACCACAAATGGGCAGTTTGTGCCCGTACCTTCGCTTTCATGCCTAGAGATACAGGGAGCAACCTCCAATAGCCCCATCCCCAAGGCAGGAGCTGCCTGGTGAGAGTTCTAAGCACTGATGATCCCATCAGGTTGCAATCTGCCGCTCCTCTTTGAAGACATCACAAAATGAGCCTCTGGTTGTCCATCTGCACTTGAATTAAACCCCATTGTTCTGAATTCTGCAAAGTTTTTTGCCCCTGAGTTGCAGCCTCTGGAATACCAGTAATGTATTCTCTACTTTCCCTCTACACATGATTGCAGCATAATCTCCTACTCACTTGATTTATTTAAGCAGGCCTTCAGATGCTCCAGTAACGGGAGTCATTTAGGTCCCTCTGCAGATATGTATTTATTTATTGCTGTTCATTTAAGCTGCAGAGCCAGTTGGCAGGAGAGACGCAAGACTGGGGTCACAAGGATGTTAAATTATTCGCTGTCGAAAATAGCTGGTTGAGAAAGTTAAATTAAGCAAGGTCACTCAAGGTCACAGTCAATCACCCGTGGGAGGAGATGGGCATTAATTAGCTCTTTTATTTATGGGGGTCATTGTGACCAAAGGACCAGCGGTTGTAACAAAAAGGCAAACTGTAGCAACTCCTCTTATTTTTGGCAGAAGTAACTCTTGGATGAGAAGCCAAATTGCTGTCCTTGACCATGATGGAGAAGTTGAGGCTGTTGAAAGGCAATGTTGTGATATTCATTAAGACCCTGTGGAGCCCCACAAAGCATGGGCCAGGGACCTTCCCCTTGCAAAGCCTGTCTCAGGGCTGAACTCAGCAATGCTCCTTCCAAAACAAACCTTTGCCAGAGGCTGGTGCAGTTCTTAGTGGGGAGGGGGGCATCTCATAGGGCACCTGAGATACTTGAGGGTAACTTTGGTCACTCATGCAGACAGGCCCTTGCCTGAGATTTTGCCATTTCTCTTCTGTTAATACTTATATTTCATTTCCCATTTGAACTTCATCAGCATCTTCTTGCTACTATGAGACCTTGTAATACCCTTTTCCTCCTAGTTTAAGACTCCCTAGGGTCAGGCCTCTCCTCCCTTTCCATTCTCTTCTACCCTGCACTACCAGGGGCATGATTTAGTGGTGGACTGGTGGTGCTGGATTAATGGCTGGGCTGGATGACCTTAGAGGACTGTCCCAACTTAAGTGAGTCTATGACCATCTTAAGTAGGAAATTCAGTTCATAAACTGGGTAGGAATAACCTGGGGTCACTGGCAGCCAGAAGATCCTCACTTTGTATCTTGGTGCACGACCATTCCCAGGAGAGCAGCATGAGCACAGCAGCCAAGTATTTAATGGCAGCAGTGACATCTCCACCCAAAGATCCATATTGCAACCGTTCCTCGTGAAAAGACTGCTTTTTTCCCAGCTTCTGCGTACAATGCAAGGTGGAAACCATAAGGCCTGATGAAACCCACCCTCTGCCTCACTGAATGCACTGGCCACGGTCCGGGATGCACCGTGATCTGCACCGCGGCTGGCTGGCAAACAGCTCACGCTAATTGACAACTCTGCTGGGAAATCCGTACCATTAATTAATTGTCTTTATCAGTGCTTACTTCCGCACTGTCACAAATCAAGCAGCTCTCTAATGGGCCGTCTGCTATTAAACAACACGGAAGTCAAACAGCAAGAAGCTCCTTGATTAGAAAAATGAAATCATGGCATCGGGGTTTGTGCTGGAGGAGAGGGTTGATGCTGCACCTGAGATCAGGGTGGGAGCTGGGGCCCTGAGAGATGCTGAGACTGATCTTTCCCTGAAAATCTAGCGAGGTAAATCAGCAGAGGAAAGGTTATCTGTGATTGTATCCATAGAAGGTAACTCAGGTATCACAAATCAAGCTCTGGCAGCATGTGGCTGCTTAAGCCTTTAGTTCTCTACTCTATCCTGGATCCTGCTTGAATCCTTCTCCTTAGGGGTGACACCAGGTGACACAAGCATGGGAAATGGGGCTGAGGTCCCCAGTCCCATGGCCATGTGAGCAGCCTTTTGCTCAGCACTGCATAATCAGAAGAGAGTTGGACTTACTCTGAAACTTTTCCTACCCTGCATCAATCTGGTCTCCTATGTGAATGCTTCACAGAACCACAGAATGGCTGGGTTGGAAGGGACCATAAAGATCACCTAATAACAACCCCCCTGCCATGGACAGGAACATCTTTTGCTAGACCAGGTTGCTCCAAGCCCCATCCAACCTGCCCTTGAACACACGCAGGGATGGGTAGGACTGCTGTTACAGAGACAGGCTGAGAGAGTTAGGGTTGTTCAGCCTAGAGAAGAGAAGGCTCCAAGGAGACCTTAGAGCACATTCCAGTGCCTAAAGGGGCTGCAAGAGAAATGGAGAGGGACTTTTGACTAGGGCATGGAGTGACAGGACAAGGGCTAATGGCTTCAAACTGACAGGGAACGTTTAGATTAGATATTAGCAAGACATTCTTTCCTGTGAGGGTGGTGAGGCACTGGAACAGGTTGCCCAGAGAAGTTGTGGCTGCTCCATCCCTGGAAGTGTTCAAGGCCAGGCTGGATGAGGGCCTGGAGTTAACCTGGTCTAGTGAAAAGCGTTCCTGTCCACGGCGGGGGGTTTGGAACTAAACGGCCATTAAGGTTCCTGCCAACACAAACCATTCTACAGTTCCTGGCCACAAACCCTCCTGGACTTTGGTCATCATTCAGCCATGACCACTCTCCTGAAGGGGGCCAGGGCTCAGCTGCTTTGGCAGGAGTGCACCTCTGCCTGAGAGCAGACAGTGTTATAGAAGTTCAGTCAATGACCTTGATTTTTACACAGGATTTTCCACAGTGAGAAGCAAGACTGTTTGGAAAACAAGCAGGTTGCCAGCAATCCTACATTCCCTAGAGTGGAGAGGAATGAAAGGAACAAATGGCAATGCTGTCCTCTCAACTGCTCTTTGTTTATGACAGGTCAAAAGCCATCCTAACAAATGCTGACTCCAAACAGTCCTGACAAGCATTTTTTAGGCAATTTGCCTGCTGATCCTATTCTTCACAAAAAAACCAAAGTTTTTTTCCCTTCCTGTCACCATCTCTGCCTTCACCTCCCAACAGAGAGACATGGAAACTCCTGATTCCAGCAGCTCCTGAGCTGGGCAAGGCAGAGCTGCATGTCAAGGCTCTTCCACAAAACTCTTCTTGCAGATAAGTAGCTTGTTGTGATATAAGATCAAATTTTGATCTTGGCTTGACAAGCCTAAGTCAACCCTGGGATCACTTGAATTACTTTGGATTTACACTGGTGTAATGGAGACCTAGTTTTGCTTGATAAAAGCTTCCCTCTCCTACCATACGTGCTCTCTGTGCAAAAGCAGTGGCTTGTTCCTGAAGGACCCACAGAAAGGCAGAATTTGCTTTTCCTAAGGAAATTTTGATAAACGCTGCTGTGTTTTGAGTTTCTCCTTGTTTCCCAGTTGCCTAGCACTATTGCCCATTTGTAAGGTGTAGATATCTCAAAGCACTGCCTGGTTCCTGTGGCAGAAGACTTTGTCCTTCCAGACAGTGATCCTCAGATGTTACTTTTGGACTGTTCTCCGTGGCTTTTGGAGTGGCCATACCTGGGGAGGAGGAGCAAGCAAACGTTGGACCTCATGGGAACACCTTGACCAAGTCCTTGCTACCACAAATGTAGAGCAAAGATCCCAGAAGAAGACAAAGGTGACTCAGATGATTCCGTACAAGACAAGACAGTAAGATGAGTAGCCAGTGGATCTGAAAGGACAAAATTCCCCAGGAATTTATTGATTTTGTGCAATGTATTTCTTTCTGAGCTACCCCCAACATACTCCAGGACCCATGGATTGGCCACTCACATCCATTGCACTTCAAGGAAATGGAGGTTTTGGAGGGGCTGACGATACTTTACCGCGTTGGCCATGTGTTCCAACAGTCCCTTTTTCCCCCTGCACCAGGAACCATGCCCACATGTTTTCATCACTACCACCCCATGGGAACCTGACACCTGTGAATTTCCCTACCACTTCCAAGGCAGATATTTTCATTCTACGACCTTCTCTTCTTCAGCAAGGAACATCTCTAGGACATATCCTGGAGGCTTGTAGGGTGCTTCATTCTATGGATTGTTTATCAGCCTAACCTTGACCTAACATCAGTGTGCAGCCAACTCTAGCACTTGTGCTGACTCCTGCAGTTGGTGAGGAAACCAACTCCAAAATCTGCTCCCAGGTGTCTCTGATTACAGAGCTCAGGGGAAACTGCTTGGGTATTTATTGGAGAGGTCACCTCCACACCTCAGCTTCATCCGGGCTGAGCTTCAAACACAAGGCAAGCATAAAACCATCAGCGCAATCAAGATTTATTTGCTGCAGTACAGACAGGCTGGAAAGGTAGAGCCGAGACTGTGGGGGAAAAACAATAGTGATGTAATTCTTTGTGAAAACCCCAGGAACAGGGCACTTCTTAACATCTTCATCTAAGCCCTAAACTGTAACAGATATGCTGTGCTTGGGAGTTCACAAGAGCCTTGACTTGGGTACTCAACGTTTGCTCAGAAATCATCCTCGCTACTTGCAGTGTCTGGTGATTGACTTCTGCCGCTTCCTCTTCTCCAAGCATAATGCTTTAGGGGAAAAGTACTGTACTGTAGCCAAAAAGACTATGTAGGAGAAGGAGATGTTCCCAAATGTGCTTTTTTCAGAGATCTTTGACACCAGTAGTTTTTCATTGCTGCCAGTCTGAGAAACGAACTCAAGCATAATTTTAAAAGCTCCGGATACGCTTTTTAAAAACGCACTGGGAAAAGCAGCAATTATCCAGCACAGCTGATGAGACTAGTGGTTACCAGCAGACAGTCTCCTCACACATCAGTAATCTGGATGATAATTAAACCAATGGCATCTCATATACCTCAATTCTCCTCTTTTACAAAGTTTTAGAGAATGGGAATGTTTCAGTGTTGAGGAGAATATGACAATAATATTTGCCCAGAGAAGATGTGGCTGCCCCATCCCTGGAAGTGTTCAAGGCCTTGTTGGATGGGACTTGGAGCAACCTGGTGTAGGGGGAGGTGTCCCTGCCCATGGCAGCAGAGTTGGAACTAGATGATCTTGGAGGTCCCTTCCACCCAAACAATTTCATTATTCTAATTTTAGATGCTCTGTATCACCAGGGCAGTCTCAGGCATTACAGACAGGCATTACAGACAAGGCCCCCTAAGTTTTCAGAGGGTTCCCAGAAATGCTTCTCCACAACCCCCAAAACTATGATATGTCCAAGGCCTGCCTAAGCTTCAGCAAACCCTGCTGATTTAGCTATGGGCTTTCCCCCCAAACCTTATCTACCTGGCCCTCCAAATAGCTTTCTCCCATTTTTTTGCACAACACAACTGCATTAGTCAAGTAAACGAATAATGATACTGTTTCTGAGGAGACCTGTGGTGCTGCCAAGAAGCTCTTGCCTCATTAAATCTGTGTCATATCTACTTTCACTCACACAAGGAGGCATGTCTTGGCTGCTGGACAGTGGTCAGGAGCTGAGAATTTGGGCTTTTTTTGCGTTTTGGATTCTCAGTGGTTTTTTTAAAAGGCGTCAGTGTTGCACAGTCTGTGGGATGCAATGGCAAAGAAATCAGGAACCCTCTGATCCTGCAAAAAAGTAAATATCAATCCATTTTCTGGAGAAAATTATATCCAGCTCACAGTTAGCATTTTCTGCTTTGCAATGTGGAAGAAAGCAGAGTTACTCCAATTCTCTCCTGACTCTGCAACTGTACAGCTCGTGCTGCAATTACTGATCTCATTAAGAAAGTGCTGCCAGACCTGGCTGGGATTCGGAGAAGAGATCTAGGGAAATGATAGGTGTTGCAAGAAGAGGTAGGGCTGATTCACAGCTTGGCTATCTTCCCTCTGAATCAGCAGGAAAATAATTAATATACAGGCTAGCAATCGGGGACAGCAGCCAGCAGTCCTCCTTACAATCTGAAGTCCTTATTTTTCAGTAGCTCAGGTCATTTTACTTACTTGCTAGTTATATTAATCAGCAAACAATTGTGTGAAGCATTTGGTGAGGAAAAGCAAAGACAAAATTACTAGCTTTACCTTTAATTCTCAGTGGAGCCTCTTGTTTCACCTGGGCAAGTGTTTGCAACCTAAATGCCCAGGGCTTGCCACCATGCTCATAGAGGATCTCAGGTAGTCTGGGCTGTGGAAGGAGATAATTTCTGCTGCATGGGGCCAGTGGGAGGGGTTTGGGATGCCTGACCCGGGTGTTGCATCCTTTGAGAGCCTCTGATCTTGCTCAGAGATTTCTCTGGGGGACAGCACCGTCTCATGTGTGCATCTCTGTATTTTAAAAGGGAAAAAGAGAGAAAAAAACAGACCCAGCAGTAGTCATATAGCACTAAAAGACCAATCACCATGTATGAGGCTGGGAAATCTTACTGCCCAAGGATATAAATCCATCTCAAAGCATTCAGATTACTTCATCTTTGCATATGGTGTTTTAATGGCTGATGATACAGCCAGTGAAATGTATTTTCATTGTTAGATGTCTTTGCCAGAAAGAAGGCATTGAAGCCAAAAAGAGATAAAGGAAAAAGTGTTTCAAAAGTTTCTATTTCAACTTTGAAGACTGGGAAAAAAAAAAAAAAAAAATCCAGTGTAGTGACATCAATAATTTAGAGAAAAAAGGAAGATGAAAATCGCCTTCACATTCAGCGTCTTACAAGGTAAATAGCCCAAAGGAGGGACAATTGAGCTATTGTGGAATACTTTCCAAGTCTAGCTGTGGAGTGGGCAGGCAGGGGAGGCTGTAGGATCCCTGTCACCAGAGGTTTCAAAGAGCTTGCGCTGTGCTAGGGCATGGCAGCTGTAGGGGTGGAGCATCGTGCCAGCCCTCACTGGCTCATCTCGTCCCCCAAGGGGAGAGAGGGTAAGTCCCAGGCACAAGCACCTCTGTGCTTTTGGTACAGCTCCCACTGCCACAGCGTGGCTGTGTGCCAGTTTTTATCTGGGGGTAAGTTAACCAGTGAGACATTTCAGCCAGGGACATAGAGCTTGTCCCTTCCTGTGGGCACCTTAATTGAAGAGGTATTGCTCCAGTCGTACCCACAGATTAATGCTGTCAGCCTGAGGTCTCTGTCAGGAGAGGTCCCACTGCCTCATATCTGGGTGAGTGCAAGTGATTGCAGGAATCACATCAGTCACTTCTTATTAGCCAAGCCAAGGCAGAAAAAATACCCTTTAATGCAAGAGCAGTAGAGTTTTAGTCTTCGCATTGACATGAACCATACCTTCACAGCTCAGAGAGATGTATGTTCCTCTCCAGGACCCATGTATGAGACTTAAAACTACTGTCACACCTTAATGAATAAAACGAGACTCCTTCTGCCCTCTCTAATTTGCTGACTTTCAACTTCAAGCTTCAGGAGCTTGAAGCTTCAAGCTGCCATCTCTGATATTATCAAACAGGATATATATAATTAAACTATGGCTCTCTAAGCAGAGACAGCCAAGCTGGACATGGATTCAGGCAGAATAACAACAGGGTTTCATTCGAAATCGGAGGTTATAAAGAGATGTTCTTTACCTCCAGCCTTCCCACATGAGGATGTTTCCACTCTAGATATAAATCACCACTCTTGCTGGAGGTAATTGCCTCCAGCACTGTGTTTAGCACTGTTGAATCTAATTAAGGCAAGAATGGCCAGGTTTTTATTTTGATTTAGGGTTCTGCCCTTAATAAGTTTAAACACTGATTTCCTCTAAATCCTGATCATCATGAGTTTAGCCTGGGGTTGTTGCGCTCACGGTTGTACAAACCTGACAAGAGGCTGCTGATGTGCCCCTTGATGCTTACTGGAGAGGAAGGGATCTGCTTGGATGTAACACAGCTCATGGCATGGGAAAAAGGCTTTTTACTCCATCCTGAACATGAACACCACATGATGTGAGCATATGGACAAAGCCACTTAGTATCAGATGTCCTGGGCGTTACTGAAGAGCCACAACCACTCTGCAGGGATGTGCATGAGCGCCTCGGTTGCAAAGAAAATTGATAGTGAACTGTCAGATCCAGCAGGATGCGGCAGAGAGATTTTCAGCAGAAACAAGTCCACAGCGTTAATCAGCCCTCTTGCTTTAATTAATGTCAGCAGAAAGAAAACAGCTGGAGTTTGTTTACTTTTCAGATAACCTGTATAAAAATATCCCTTCTGTAGCAGCTCTGTTTTCATGCTGTGGCTTGCAGGTTCATTGTTGTTTTTCATTTTGTAACTAGCACTTAATCTTGCTTTCATTCCAGCCGAGGTGGGATGTTAAAAATGAGATGATTAAAGAAAAAATCCCAAACAAATAGAAGAAAAAAACCCCCCAAACAAATCAACTCTCAGAGGACTCTAAATGAACAAAATCCTGTTAAGCAATAAAACCCTGTGAAGCAATGACTCACAAGTGTCTGGACAGGTTTGCCTGGCTGCAGAGTGGATCTGGTTGTTTTGTTCATCACTTCTCTTACCTGAGAAGTTGGATTTGTCCCCAGGCTTCTACAATACTGCAATATTTTAACAAATGTACTCCGTTCTGCTGTTCGGCACTGAGTCAACACACCAGCTATGAGGAAAAAGCAGTGCTAAGGTTAGACATCCACATAAATCACTGCAGCTCTGATACTCGGCCAGCCTATAAATATTAGGGGTTTGACATCAGTTTACATCAGCAGAGTAACTTGCTTAATTCCATTTCTGTGGGATCATGCAAGCTGCTGTTCATTAGCATTCACCTTCCTAATCTCCAGGATGAGAGATCAGAGTCAGCACCCTCAATGTCCCAAGGTGTTGCTGGGTGCTGTGCCATGGGCACGAGGTCCACAGGAGCGGCACACCCCATGCTCCAGCTGGTCCCTGTGTTGGCTCTACATGTGTGTCAGGGCCACTAATTACTGCTAATTTCGTTAAGTTGGTGTGTGCCTCTTGCATGCTAATTATAAAGTCAGTCTGAGCGAAGGTGATTAATGAGGTTGGATGTTTTTAGTGGCTATTTGTATTGCTGTAGCAGCTGGAAAGTGTCACGCACTGAGAGCCTTGGGTGTTGCATGTGAGCAAGGTGAGATACCCATCTTAGGGGTGACTCACCTTGGAAAGGAGTTTAGGAGCCAGGATGCTAAATTAACCATAGTGATTGCAAAATAGGTCTAAAATAAGTCCACAAAGTTTCTGCGTGTAGGTTGGGATGTTTTATCCACTGCACACAGTGCTTCTCACAACATTAATTCTGTCTTGGCAAATACAGAGTCCCTCACATACAAAAGGTGAACGAGGATATCATTCCAGCTCTGTTCCTGCTGTGGGTGCAAGGGACCTCTCCTTGAGCTCATTACATTGTTCCCTCTTGTGTGACTGAGTTTGAATCCAGACATTTGTCCTTGTCCTGCCTCTGTTGATCCTCCCCCATGCCAGCACAACCATAGTCCATGTCCCCATGGGGACCCATCAGAGGAGCCCTCAAAAAGGACCCATAGAAGAAACAGATCCATCCATTAGTGACTCCATTATCTCATCCATCTCCATGAACCTAGCAACAAATATCCAGGCTGGATAGCCAGCTCCTCTGCTAACTGGCAGCAACTGTCTCCATACAACACCATGAACAGCCAAAACTGGGATTAGAGCCACTGGGATTTAAGTGGTGCAAGTGCAGACCTTCACTTTTAGCCTTTGAACAGGCTGAATAAAAAAAAACAAAACAAGGGGGAAGTTAAGGTGTGGGGGAAGAAAGAAATTAATAAAGCTGCAAGTAAATTGGCAGTCTTGAAAGGGAATCGTCAAGCTCAAAATTCAATTTTCTGGTTGGGAGGAGGGCTTTGACAGAACCACAATGTTTTCATCCCCAGGGAAATTTCAAAGTATTACTCAGTTCTAGACCAGCCACAAGCTCAATATGCAAAGCTGGATTTCACCCAGCCCCAGAGTTCTGGCAAGGCTTGTCTGCAGAGTCTGGATGTGCGTCTGTATGCAGCGCCACTGAGGGGAGGCGGCACAGCTTGCCCCAGACATTTACACCACTGGCTCTGAGGTTTGCTGGCCTGTGGCTTGGCCCCTGAATAGCTAACTCCAAGTCGTCACTGCAGAGACACAGCTTTGAAACAGATAAGCAGGAGAAAATGGGGTCTCTGAGCACCTGGGAGAACAGCCAGAAGTGGGGAAAACACCTTATGGTCACTACTGGACTCTGGCTGCTGGGGTGTGATGAGACTTGCTGGATTAGTGCCTGGTTGTCCTCAATTCCTGCCTGGAGAGGTTCTGCCCTGCAGTGATTATCCTCCTCTCTCACTGACAGGAACAGGAAAAGGCTGAAGCAAAAGATGTGCAAACTGCACGCTCTGGACTGCCTGCACATTCACCTGACTCCTGCCTTTTCCTCTCCCACCCACGTCACATACCGCAAGTCCCTGCTAACTGGTGTGTGCTGGGGGAGGCCTTTGAAGGGAAGATGCTCCTGCAGTATTTACAGCCAACACTACACCTCTGAGCAAGGCCCAGTGCTCCAAGGGCCCCAGCACAAGGCAGAACGATTGGGGAACCCTACTGCCATGGAGGCTCTTGGCTGCAGGCAGGCAGCTTCCCCATCCATGCAGCACACACAAATCCTGCTGTTCTGCTTGCACACCGCTGGCCAAGACGCACAACCACGCATCTGCTGAACAGCATCCAGATGAACCAGCCGGCCCTGTGCAACACAAAAGCCAAGAACCACCTGGGGAAAGTTTTATTTAAAACAAAATTCTTTAATAGTTTGTACTATAAAGACACAAATTAGTGCTTGACTGCAGCATGAATAACAAATGAAACATATTAAATATTTCAAAGCTACTGTGCTTTGGAAAACAAGATATGCTGATACATATAAGCCTAATGTTAGTTACCAGCTGGTTTGGTAGGGTCAGTTCAGTGTATCAAAAGTGTCAATAAGCATTTCTCAATGGCCCTGTGTTCTACACGTCAAATGCTACTCATCTGTCACAGTGTTATCTATCTGCAACAATGTACTGAATTTCAGGAAGAGAAACCACATGTTAGAACGCATAGTGTCAATGTTACAAAATTTGGTCACCTAATGCACAGGAGATTTCATGTCCGGTGGACAGATGGTGTTTGATCAGACAGTAACATCATCCGTGCATTAAGCTGAGATCAACAATCAACATGAAACAGTCAACATCAATTTGGAAAATCAAGTGAAAAATTAGTTCCTGTTCAGACTAAGGAGGAACTACTGCTTAGGCTGCTTGAAAGCCTCTCTTCCAAAATCCAGGGAGCAATGGTATACACAAAGTTCCTCCATAGCTTTAATGTAGAAAACATTTGGTACATAACTTGCTATGAGCCATTTTATTCAACACTGTCTTTGGAGAAACATATATATGTTCCACAGCTTTGGGGACCAGAAGGAGGAATCTAAGATTGTGCTTATAGCTATTCCTGTGGACAAATAAGCAAAAGACCCTTTATCTTTACATTTTTAAAACTCTTAACAATCTGCTCTTAAACATCAGGCAGATTCAATTTGTGTGATACATGTGCAAAAAAAAAAAATTTCAGGCACTGGTTTAGGGTCTCAACTCTAAACCTGGTTCTTTTCAAATCTACAATTACATACTTAGTCAAACCTAAACATTTTCAACAAGTAAAATGGGAGAGTTCTACAGTAAAGTAAAAGGTTCAGGCATCAAACCTGCCTCCCAAACTGTACATATGAATCCCCTGTCCCCAGCACTCTTTAGAGCATCTGGCTGGGAGCTCCAATAAGGGGGCTCCGCATAAAGTGCTTTCTTGACTGCTGCACCCTCACACTGCCTGTCACTGAACTACACAATCCAAAATAAACACCTGCTGTACGGCTAAATCCCTCACACAGCTTTCAAAGCCTGGAAAGATGCAACAGCATCAGGAAGGTGGGTAGTCAGGCTCAAGTTTGAGTCAAACAGAGGCAGACATGTATTGGATAACTAATTGGAAAGCCACTAAAAATAGCACTGTGATTCCTGCAGAAGGAGAATTTTTAAGAAAAATTGACCCCCACCTACTGAAGACTTTGTCTTACAGACCCCAGAAGAAAACACAGCTCCAGCTCTCAGAAAAGCCTTGCAACAATGAGATCAGGCACTTGGCAGCTGTAGGCAGTTGTGCGTGAGAAACTGAACAAAGAAACCCCAAACCAAATTTAATAGTTGCACAGGATGTTCTCTGTCTTTAGGTTACAGACTCTCAAACAAAGCTGGCAGAGGACATTCCAGATAGGTCGGAAGTGCATTCATTCATGTACGAAACAATCCATGTCAGGTTCCATCCTCATAAAACAGCCCCTAAGTCATCTACAATGAACTGAATGTAACAGAAACTACATCACTTCTGGAGTAGAGAGCAGAGTCAACATGGAAAGTTACATGTATAAATAGCAAAACATTCAAGTATCTAAAGTGCAGATACCAGGAGGGTGGTCGACATAATACTACGGGATTCTGTGCTTAATATTTTATTATTCTCTTTTCATGTAAGATTTCTTAATCTCCTTCTGGCTTTGCTCTGCTCATGTGTAAAAGACTCCATCATTTATCCCTCTTCATGATAAAGTCTCATAGTCAAACAGCACTTTGCAGTTAAAACCTCCCACTGCCTACTTATAAAGTGCAGATGGGGTTTAAAGTAAACTGAAAGTTTTACCTGAATATGTTAATCTAAATTACAGGGCACACATTCCCCCAAAATGGATGTGTGTTCCCGAATTCTGATGTCTACTACAGAAAACAGCAGTGCTGCTCTGTTACAGCTCATCTCTGATTGAGCAGTGCTGTACTGAATTGTTTCACCACCTGTTATTAAAATGCTGTAATATATCCACAGAGAGAAATAGGTTTTAAAAAAATGGTATTACTGAAATTCTTGAACGCAGATTAAACAAGATGGTAGTGACTGCGAGCAACAGTGGTGGTATTGGGAGGATTTTCTGTTGCCGAGTTTCACATGGAAGTGTTGGCTGACAAAGACATTCAGCTGCTTGAAACCAGGTGTTAGAAGCAAATCCACGACGGCCAAAAGAATCAACTGCATTTCAAATCACACAGTTCAGCTTTAGCCAAGCAAGACAGCACAGAATAAGATTAAAAGAGAATTAAAACTAATTATAGAGAAATATTTTCTATCATATGCCTCCCAAAACATTTTGCTACACCTGTCTGAATTGAAGTCCTCCTACTGGAATCTCTCTCTAAAGCAGCCAGACTTACACAGATGAGCAGCAGACTGAGCACAAGCTGTAAGTGACAGACACCAAACAAGTCAGGATGTTTACAGGGAGTGAACAGAGTCAGCCACGAATCAGTACAACACTGTTGCCACTCTCACAGGCTGCACGGTCTAAGTCAGGCTGCTCTGATGTGCACACATTCAGGCAAGTGTAATTAAGGGCACAGGTATGGTACAATACATGACAGAGGTAGACCAGAAAGTGGTAAGACTGCATATTCCAACTCTGACTAGGGGGGAGTTTTCAAACACTCATGGGCAGCATATCGCCCCTCTGCTAACAGAAAAACCATTAAGATGAAGTCTGGAGATGACTAATACTGCTAGCCAACAACACTGCCTTCGAAACATGGATGAGATTCCTCCTCACATCTTCCGTCATGGAGAATGCATGTCTTGAGCTGTATCCAAGAAATCTAAATTGCCAGAATAAGATATGGGTTTAATCTGTACTGCAAGAGTAATTCTGAAGTTTTTCCTCTTATTTCCAAAAAAGAACTTTTCAGCTCACGAACTGCAGAGCTACTTGCTGCTCATCTGTGTCAAATTGATGGTCATACGGTGGCAGATTTCCCGGTTCTTCATAGATGTTAAGGAATAGAAGAGTTCATTGCTATCAAGTCTGTCCAACACATCCTGTAGAATTCATATCAAATGACACCTGCTACTTATATAATTCTCTTTAAAGTAGCTGCTGTCTGAATCCTACTTAAAAAATAGGATCACACATGACTTGCTAAGATGTAGTGCAAGAAAAGTTTGGGATATACTGCTCTAAGGTCTGTAGAAAAAAAATCAACATTGTCATACAAGTGATATAAATAAAAATCAATTAAAAGACATTTAACACATTACAGGAGTAAGAATGTATGTCTTTCCAGGCACTAGAAAAGGCAGTCTGAATTTCAGTGACATGCAGTTAAAACTGGCTCGTCATTTTCAATATCACTCACAAGATTGGTAAGGCAGTCAAACCAAAGCACCCATGATTTTAGATTATTTATGCTAAGAAGGATACACAGGTAAATTACATTCTTCAGGGTCTAATATAACCTGTTGAAAGAAAGGCTGCTAGCAGAGTGGTAGAGGTGTGCATGTTTTTGGTCATTTGGAATGTAGGAAGAAGCCAATTTGCATATTTTTTTTAAAAGAAAAAACCATCAATGACAATACATGAATGAAAAACTAACAGCAGTATAAAATTAAAATATGAGCTTTTCCAATTTTTTTCCAAATCTTGACAATTCAATTCAACAAGATCTGAACCCCCCCATCATAGACTTCCTAGCTGCAAATGTGTAGAAGAATCAACAAATTTCTTTAAAATATACCATTGTAGAGATGCTTGATCAATAAGAAAGTGGCTTTTCAAGACAATCTGGTTCTTGCAATTACTAAATTAAACAGAGCCCCCAGATCCTTCAGTAATAAAATTAAGGCCACTAAAATAAAGGATTTTTTCATTTCCATAAAAATATCATACCTAGCAGATGTCACAATGTTGATATGTTTGCTGCTGCACTGCTTCTCTTATGGGACTCCTTCCCTATCTTATGAACACATGTAAACATACTAAATAAGAAAATGGGATACAGTGTGCAGAAAAATGCTTGAGAAAGCCTGGAGGTGAACAGGCAGGCACTTATTTTCAAGCTACATTTTTGAAACAGTTCTCAAATCTCAGCTCTCTTTACAAAAAATATGCCTTCTGGATAATTAAAGACACCTGATCCATAACAGCTTTTTCCCATCGCTGTGCTAGTTCTTCTAACTTCTTTCAGTCTGAAGAGCACTCAAATTTCCCAACACAGATGCTGACCTTGTCTATGGAACTGGAGCCTACTGATACCAAAGCTGTTCTAAAATTACCCTTCAGGTGTCTTTATAGGGGTGTACAGGTTGAAATGCACTGCTATCAGCACGTGCTTAAACCTCATTGAACTCACTCAAGGTTAAGTATCTTTTTCCAGCCCAGAGTTTGGGGTTATTTGATGTCAAGGGTCCAGGGTTGTCACATAACAAAAGCTGCATTTTTATTTGGAGGTTCACATCCGTAGGAGAGTTACTGATGGATATGGAAGATGCAGAAAAACTGCTAACAGAGAAAAAGACATTAAAGGGAGGAGACCATTTTAGCCAGCACTGATTGTTCAACAGTCAGGACTTTGAGACCTAGGAGACAGCTTTACAGCTACATTACCATGCTTTGCTGCTGTGAGCACGTTGTAAATCAATACAGAATGGGATTTTGGATCAGTCTGAGCATTTCCCTTTTTTTCTTAATGGCAAGAAAGATAAATCCCTCAGAGCATCAAAAGCAGATAAAAATTGCATAGCACGGCAGCAAGTAGGCACAGAGATAGACTCTGTTAGTTGCCCCAAAATCAAGAGCATTGAAACCACAGCCTTCATTTGAGGTATATTTTGAAAAACTGTGTTAATGTTTTCTTTACATTTACTTATTAACTTTCATCAGCTGGGTAGATAAAAATTGCAGAAAACAGAGTTTGTCTCCCCCATTAACTCCCAAAGTCTAGTTTTAAAAGATGGTCAGCTTTCTCACAGACTGACTATGTGAAAGATTAAAAGCAAGCAAAGCACTGCCACTTATATTTGGGGATATCCTCAACCTCAGACTTGTTCTTTACTCCTCCTTCAATGTTTCTGAATAAGAAGATGCTTCTGAAAGTCAGACCAATATTTAAGACTTGTAAAATAAGAGAAAGATGCATTTATAGCCGAATTAGAGCACATCTAAGGTGTCTGTCAATCTGTAGTATGAATGGGAAATGGGAAGTCAAAGGCAGGGATAGAAAAGGAAGGTATGTAAATAAGAATTACAAAAAAATAAGAAGGAGTGTTTCTTATGTTTCTACAGTCACTCTACAGTTTTGTGATGAATCGTTGGTCAAACAAATTAGGAATTGAGTTTCCAGACACAAACAAGAACACCTATAAGGCTTCACCATTTCAGCGTCTTCTGCTGGTCACATCTTGGAACATCCTCCATGATGAATCTCTCAGTTGGACTAAAGAGAAAATGGAAGCTTGGTACAAAATGAACTAAATGGCACAGGTATCCCAACCATTTTGCTTAAAATATAAATTGCAAAGGCGGCTGTGGAAAAGCAAGGTAGAATAAAGGCCTAAATCAACCATTACATACTTCATTAATTGTATAAAAGTGCAAGGTTAAAGTAGTTTGGGTTAAGCATTCAGTTCACTATAGGCCACACAAATGCTTAGCTTGGCCACCAATGGCCTGGTTTTGTCATTCAGTTACTAATATTAGTTTAAGACCACAGAAAGAACAAAAACTGAATGAAAAAACATATGCAAACCACTTCAAAAATCGTTAGTTTTCTGTGACCAGCACGAAATATTACCTCAATATCATCAGCTATACAATATATACATAAAACCCTTGTGTCTTAATCTTTGTTTTAACAACTTAGAATAAAGCTGTACTAAGTGCTGTTTCCCTAGTGTGCCGGCTCTTTGCTCTTTTCTGGCCGACTGGCCTCGTAGCACAGAAGTCCTTTAATAGCGATGGTACTTGGATTGATCCATAATTTTGATACTTCAACCACAGTAACTGTTGAAATGCTTTATTCAGCCAGGCCAGGTGATTGCGTGCGGCTGCCCAGGGCTCAGTCAAAGCTTCTTGGGTGGCTCCACAAGAAGAACAGGCCATATTCCAAAAACAAACTGTCAAAAGAAAAATAGGAATAGGGGAAAGATTCCTTGGAATATTCTGTTTCTTGGAACAGAAATCAAACACTATTAAACATAATCTATTGATAGGAAGAAAGGGGAATGCCTTGTAAATGAAAGACAATATGTTTAGATTGGATACTAAGAAGAAATTCTTTACTGTGAGGGTGGTGAGGCACTGGCACAGGTTGCCCAGAGAAGTTGTGGATGTTCCACCCCTGGAAATGTTCAAGGCCAGGTTGGAGCAACCTGGGGGCTTTGAGTAACCTGGTCTAGTGGAAGGTGTCCCTTCCCATGGCAGGGGGGCTGAAACTAGACAATCATTGTCCCTTTGGGTCCCTTCCAACCAAACCATTCTGTGATTCTATGAAAATATCAACTGCATTTCTTTGGATGTAAGCAGAAGTCAAAGACAGTACCCTAATAGGCATCATTATTGGGCCCCTTAAGTTCAAAGCACAAGATACCCAAATGTACATTAATAAACACAAAATATTGCTTGCTTACCTTCACCTTTGGCCTGTGTTTCAGGAAAAGTGTCCTTGTATATAAACTGAGGAGAAGGAAAAAAGAATGCTTAAAATTTCATGTATAAGATAGTATATAAAATAATGATCCCAGTTTTACTTTCCAACTAGAAAAGAATTATTTCTGTGTTTGCAGAGCTACCCATTCTGCCTAGGTTTAGTCAACATAGGAGATGTTACTTCCAGCAAATCCCCCTGTAGCAGACTAATCAGCAAACTAATTTACCCTATTGCCTATGTGGGGAGAAAAAAAGAAACCCTGGGAGGTAAAAAAAAAAAAAAATTAAACAGGGATTGCAGCCTGTAGTTTTAGAAGGATGAAATTAAATTAGTGTACCACAAAATGTAGCAGACGTTAAAGGGGGGAAAAGCAGCATAGCTTAATTCTGTATCTTATTTTTGTTCTTAGACACTTTCTCCTCTTAGCAGATCTCTTCCTGTGAATGATCTCATGATTTTTAAGTAGTGATGCCACTTTGTGGCATGTTGGAAAAACGTTGCCTGTGCTTGATTCCTGTAAGGAATTTTCTTTAAAATATTACCTCAAGGTCTTTAGGGTCGCAGACAATCTGTAAGCCAAAATGGAAAAACTGTTTTCCATATACTTTGACATATTTAATAATGTATTAATATATGTATACACATCTACATATGTGTACGTACATGTGTGTGCAAATCTATACACACATAAATGTAACTATAAGCTATCAGATCATCTAATGGAAATGTACTTATTTTCCTTGCATTTTCCTCTTATTAGGTATTTTAACATCTGACAAAAAAGGTGAATACCATGCTACATATCGAAAAATTGATATGTAATCAAGTTACCTGGACTACATAGGATGTATATGTAAAACAGACATTCTCTTAGTTATGGCTGAATGGTAAAATATTATTTCATTAGATGACGAACTGCAGAAATCTTTCACAGATTTCAGCTTACATTCTATTCTTGCCCCTGGTTCCACTAGATGGTGGTACAGAGCAAAAATGAGACAAAAATCTGCTGGCTCCAGACTTGCTAACTTAGGTTCTTGTTTAAGTCTCTTCCTCAAGCTAATATCCTGCCCTTTTAGGAACAGCTCCACTAAAACGACTTCAGCCATCACCCTTCTGCACTACAGCAGGATGCCTGCTGGTTTTCAGGAGCGACAGTGCCTATCAAAAGATTAGTTAAGCTCCTAAATTTAAACATGTTTAGGTACTTCAGGATTGCTGCTCAACAACAGACAGGTATTAATGGCTTACATTCTGAAATTCATATACTGTCAAATAGTTTTGGTTTTCTGTGACAGGGTTCCCATTTCTGAATTAAATTTTCTTGAGGAACCATGATTATTTAAAGACTAGCGATTACATTTTGAAGAATATAAATTAGTTTTAGAGTTTTTAGATGAGTTGCTAAGAGGAAAGAAACCCTCGCACCAGTTTAATAAGTAATTTTCCTGCTCTTTTGGATGATATAACATTCTGAAGTACATTTGAACCTGGAAAAACTCTTAAAATCTCTTTCTGAACATCTGGTTTAGAAAACATTTCCTACCTTAGCAGGATATGAAGGTAAGAACCCAGGCCTGTGAGAATATGCCACCACGCATGAAACTGTGTCACAGCTCCCACCACAGGAGGCATCTTCTCTCGTAGTGCTCTGAAAGAAAGAAATACCATGCAGTGGGATATTTTTTGCCAGCTAAGCAATCTCAAATCACAATGTTGGATTGTCAGATCACACATTACTATTTCCATATCTCAGGCATGTGCTTGACAGGTGAGGCTTCACGGAGTCAGGCTTTCAGCAGGTGAGGAGCAGCAGTTATACTTTATACTGCCAATTCAGAGAGACATCAGCAAACTGACTTTCTTATACATTTAAAGAAAACAGACATTTCTTCATATGATGAGTGATCAATTACTTCTGGACTCAAATTTCAAGGAATATATTTATGGCATCCTACAGTCCCAAATGAATTCTACCGTTCTCCTCCCCAAAACCCTGTGAACTACTGTCCATAGGATGAAACACTGAGTTTAGGGTCCAAGAGAGGAAATGAAATTTATCAGACATCATCACTTTAAATCTGGCAATCACACCACCTATTCTGCAGGTCCATGGAAGCTTAACTTGCCTTTCTCTGTTGGACTCTAAAACAGGGACAAAATGGGTGTTTAGTGAGGAAGCAATTAAAGTAGAGAGCCTGAAATACTCCACCAACATGCTTTGTATTTTGTAGTTATGGAGTGTGAGTTACTTGGGAAGGGGCTAAGAGATGGAGATAAAGAAATAAAAGAGAAGGAACTACATTGCTCTTATTTGTCCTGCTCACTAGGCTTCTGCAGATAATGCACATTTTGGTTGATGGTGGAGCAAATGTTTGCATCTGCTGGTCTTTCTTTTTTCACTTTCATTCCACTTGTCAAAACAAAAAATGGAAAACAACGATTGCACGTGTTAAAGAAGAAAAGTCTGCAGCTCCAGGAATACATCCTTACTGCTTGACATTACAGTGCTTGGTCCAAAGCTGCTCAGTCACAAATATTAGCACAGAGCTTTGACTGAGTCAGCCCAGCAATGACACAGTGGAACACACAGACTGTCAGCCTGGCACAACCTCCGAGCCTTTGCATGGCAGGAAATTTCAAAGCTCAAATTCGAAAGTGTGTGGTTCCAACCAGAGAAACTGACTGCTACAGATTTTTTTATTTTGATTTCTTTTTCTTTTTTTTTAAATAAGCTGCAGATTTAATGAAACATGGAACAAAAAACCCTGAATCAAAACTCAGTTTTGAACTTTAAAACCAAACAGAGCAAGAACGTTGATGATTCACAAGTTAGACCTTCGGAGAATAAAGAATTTCAAGGAATTGAAATGTATTTTCTCCAAAGGTTCAAATTATAATACCACCTGGAGAAATCTAAGGCTCTGCAGATGTCTGATTAAAGCTAGTAAACAAGCATTTTTTTTTTTTTTTCCCCAGCACCATAACCAAACAAGTATTACGGGAAAGACACTAACATTCTTCCCTTGATGAAATGAGGATGGAAAAAAGTGCCTCAGCAGCTGGTGTCATTTTTGGGCCTAGGAACCAGTTCAAAAACCCCATGGACCCACAGCAGCTCAGCAGGTTTGGTGAATTGGGAGTTATGATCTCACCAGTGATGTGAGGCAGCTGCAAAAATCAATCCTAATGCCAATATTTGCAAAGTAACTGTAAACTCAGCCACTTGTGCTGCCAAATAACTACTCTATGCCATCTGTATCAGGTGCTTTTAGGGATGAGGATCATGTATTATATTAATTTACAAAAAAAGTTTCAAGAATACTTTGTTGAATTTAACTTTCAGTTGGCCTAACCTAGTGCAGGGAGTACAGAGTGAGAAGGGATGGAAAACATTAGCCTTCTTTACAGCACACTGTGATTTGGCTCTGACAAAGCAACCTAGTAGGACAACTCTGTACAACACAGACTCCGTGGCATAACAGCGTTTCAAATTGTCAAAAATGTATTTTTCTGGATGCTGGAATTAACCTTTCCATCTCCTCCACCTTGTTGAACAACGCATGAATTGCAACTAGGTGTTGTTTATTGGTAACATGGATACTGTAATACGTATTTCTTTAACGGTAGTAGCAGCAGTAGTAGCAGTAGTTCTGCATGTCTTCTTTAACAGGCAGAACTACTGCTTTTGATATTTTCCTGGGAAATGGCAAGAGCAGAAACTCAAAAAAACCAAACCAGCAGGATAAATACATATTCAGATGAAATCAAGCGTGAATGGTAGGCTTTAGTCAGCCACAGATCCTCAAAATTACTTCAGTGACATTATTTCTCTCAATTTAAAGAGAAATAAGAAAAAATTAATCTAAAATGGTTAAAAAAAAGTTAAAATCCCTGTTGAGTGCTGACTCTAGTCATGAGCAATCTGGATAAAACCTCATGGATGTTTTGTAGGCAGCATACCATACATACAATGAGATGGACGTGAACATGCACCACAGAATTAACCCAGTCTTTATACTAGAAGGCTATTAAGAGCTATCCAGACAAGTGAAAAAACTCACCTCAATTTATCACAGAAAATGTTGTCCACATTCCAGAGAAAAAATCCCATTAAAAATACAGTTAAAGACGTATAGCCTAGACCTCTAAGCCATGGGTATACCCTAGAGGGAGAGAAATAACGCAAAGTTTAGTTCAGAATGCTTTAAGATACAGAAATATATATACTACACTAAATATGTGTAACATACAGAAATGCTATTATATGTAAATAAAGTGCTTTATCAATTTGGTTTTTCCTCCAAAAGAAAAAAATACCAGCTTCAAATTTCATCTGTTTAAATATTGTATTTTACTTCTCCTCTCTCCTGATCCCACATTCTCTGAGACTGTTCTTTTACTTCTATAATTCTAATTGTTTTCCTAAATACTGCACTCTCTAAGCAAAAACAGAAAGTGGGAAAAGTATAGTTGGCTAAAAGGTACTAATTCTTCTGTCCCATGCATATTCTTTCACAAAAAAAAAAAAAAGAAAAAAAAAAGCAGCAGTCCGGTTACCAGTCAGGACCCTCCCAAAAGAAGAGGGTCTTTGCCAAGAGATGATATGCATATACTAGGGAGTTTGTATAAATTTGGTCTTTCAAAATTAGTCTTTTGTGGACGTAGACCACCATGACCAACAACTAACCAAAAGAATGGTATTAAACCCCAGTACTTTTATGTTCATTTTTGAGTTGAATGCTACTGGGAATAGAAAAATGTCAGTTTAATTTTGGGAGGCAAAAAATCCTCTTTAAGATATGGAAAACACACTGAAGAATCAGATTCAAGAAAATGCATCATTAATAAATTTACTTTCCCTATCTACATTCAGGTTGGAACACGGAATTGTAAACTTCCTACATGGAAGGCTCCTTTCCCACTAATAAGACAAGCCCAGAAGCAAACCCAAATCCAACCCTGAAGGGCTGCCATGAAATACTGTTCAAGTTATTTTTACGCATTATGAATGCACAGTTGAGATTCTGGGTTAAAACACGTTCCTGAGCTGCTTCTTCCTCCACTGTTTGTGTAACAGCACATTTCAGAGCTGTGAGCACTGGGAACCAAAATGTGCAAAACACAACAAGTAGAGCTTCCTCCACAGGGCAAGCTATCCAGATACAAGCTGTACATATCCACAAATTGACTGCCAATATAAACTAGCAAAATTATTATTTGTTTAGTCTAATAAATGTGTGGAGCACCATGCAAGTACTTGGCAAAGACTACACTGTAATATTCCCCCCTCCCAGTGCTCCAGAGACATGAGCAAGACCACGACATGACAGAGCACTAAATGGCATATTAAACATGCTAGTAATTAGGTAATTATAGCTAGAATTGTTGAGGAATAAACAGTGATGTTTTGTGAAGGAATCAACTGGCATCACTTATTAATAGGGAACATGCTTTGTGAACAGAGAGTAACATTTGCCCAGTTGTCATCTTGGGAAGGAAGCACACCTAAGAAAGAGATGAAAAGTGTGCAGGGAACAGGCAGGAAGAGGAGTAACTGGTGAGGCTAGGATGAGGTAGTAGCCTGGAAGGAATAACATGCTGTTCTTTGGGATTTTCACTCTAATCTCAGAGTGACTTCAAGCCCTGCACTAAGAAATATGAGTGATAGGAAGTGAAGTAAGAAAAAACAAGCAGAAATCAGGGTCAGTATGTAAGCTGGAACAGACTTGGACTAACGGAAATACAGGAATATGTTCTAGCAGTGCAGAGAAAGTAAACCCAAAAGTGTGCTTGGCATGAATTTTAGAGAAAAGAAAGGGTACCTTTGGGTTGGCACAGCTTCTCTAGCAGAACTAATTTAAAATTAGTAGTAGTTTAGTTAAAATTTAAAAGTAGCTTAAACCTACTTCTCTTCCCATCCCAACTTTCTATCCAGTTTGCATAATAACACCAAAGGGGGAAGTAAGTCTTTGTAGGGCCCTGTTGCAATGAAGTGATCAAGCAAATTAAGAATGTACACTCCAAGCCCCTAAAAGTGAAGCGAAAAGTAGGTGCAACTTCAGAGACAAAACAATGAATGATACCTTGGGAGGCAAGGTGGTGATGTTATTGATAAAGACAGAAGACAATGAAATGCTTCACAAATAATGAGAATGCGTAACTGTGTGGAATTTGCAGAACTAGAAAAATAGCAGGCCCAAGAGTTTGTCTACACAAAGAAATTTATTCTAAGTGACTAGAACTGTGCTAAATCTTTGAATAAGAACAAAATTAAAATGACTTGAATTTGATTGAATTTAGTTCCCCTTGGAGGTGAATTACTGTAGTATCGCTCAAGATCTCTAGGCGAGGATTAAAATTTCCAGTTCATGGGTTTAAAAAGTGCCTTTAAATTGATGATTGTTTCTAAAGCTGCAACACACTATCAGTTTTAAGTTCTTCTTGCTTAATAAAAAAGTCTGTGAACATTTGCACTTAGTCTGTGGGAATTTCTTGGGGAAAGCCAAACCATGTGAACTGAAATGGCAATTGGAAGGTGACACAACGAATTTACTTGATCTTTGTGGGTCTCTTCCAACTCAGAATATTTGAGGATTCTATGATACTTCAAATTCACACATTTTATTAAATTCTTCTTTGTGTTCCTGAACAGACACATGTGGAATTTGAAACAAAGTTTAACAAAAAGCACATTTAAAATGACGACAGAAGAAAGAAATAAGTAATTTTCAGAAGCAATCCCCAAACGCATGAGAACATCAAATACTCACAGGGGATGTGGGCAACCAACTCAGCCCCTGAGAGCTAAAGGTATGTGTTTACTCCAGCACTGATTAAACTCCATTTTCCTCCCTTTTACCTACCAAGTCTGTGCTCTGATGATTCTAATGCGTCTCCTAACGCTTTTAATACCTTCTGTTTGTTACAGATTTAATTTCAATTTCCATAACATTATGCCTAACTTTATCCAATCAAAACTGTAAGAAAAACTATTGTTATTATTTTTTACATTTGAATTTCAAATACTTGAGCAGAGAAGAGGACAGGAAATTACTAAGTGATGGTTCCACCCTGCAGTCTTACTCTTAGCACTCTGCAGGCATCATCGTTAGAGTTTGGACACTAGCAACAGATTTCACACTACCCAGCAATAGGAAGACAAACTCGTTTTCTGTTTAAATCCCAGGCTAACAGCTGAAGCCACCAGCAGAACACCTGGCAGTAAACATTGATCTTAAATATAGAAATCTCAGTTTAGTTTAATGTTATCCCAGTAGCTTCAAAAAAGTGCAAGGTGATGAGCCATTTCCTTTCAACCCAGGGGAGCCCAGGAGCTAACATTAAGTACCTAGTTAAAGAAATTCTCCCACTGCCAATTTCTCATGTTAAGCCCACCAAAAAAAAAGCTGCAAATGCCATGCTGTAACTTATAATGCTGAATTAAATGGTTACTTACCATAATACTATATAAACAGATCTTAGAACTATGATGGAAACTAGCGTTCCATACATGATCTGAAAATAAAACAAGAGATAAAATTCAGCAGTTGGGTTCAAGAGACCTTATAAAATACTACAAGAGTAAAAAATTTTTGAAGCCTCTTTTTTATTTTTAAGTCTCAGGAAAACAGCATTCCTTCTAACTTCATCTCCCGAAAGCCTTCTGTTTCAAATAAAAGGATGATTATAAACCATGTCCTTTATACAATTACAGGAAAAGTCAGTTGTGTGAAACCAATGTTTCACCGTTCTGAATCAGAAAGCAAACACTAGATGGCACTCGCAAAGCATCCTGAAATAAAAAACGGTAACTAACCCCTATTATCTCTTCGCTCCCTCTGCATTTTAGCCCAGGACTGTACAAGCATCAGATAAAACTGTTTTTGAAAGCTGTACTTCTTTCATAGATATTTGATTAATATGTTTTCCTGAAAGCAAACACTTGAATAGACTATGCACTATTCCCACACTATGGGAGAATCAGTATGGGGAAAAACTTTCCAGGAAGCATTTCAAATAACTATTACAGATTGTTCGGATTCAACCTAATTATATAGTGGGAAGGCTGCACACTCTGAAAAGATGCATGAGCAAAATCTGACTCACTGTAGGCTTGATGAATTAGAATGCAATCACCTGACTTGTATAAAAAGTCAAAGTAATAATTTATTTTTTGCCTCGTGATCTTTAAATCACTCTCCTTTTTTTAATTCACAAACTTCAAATCCACGCAACACCACCTCCAAGACGTACAGATTAAAGAAGAGAAAAAACATGGCCAGTCATGCCTGTGAAGTGATGCAGAAGCCACTGCAGCAGGGAGGATTTTTAGACACTGGTGACATTCAATTACTTTCTATATTTTTTATTCTGAACACTGTTTTCCTCCTGCCAAAAGGCAGTTTGTTCCAAGCAGCTGTGCCTTGCTCTTTTTGCCTCTCTCCAGTGGCCCACAAACCTCTCAGTATTTTTTTTCGTCCTTGTTCACTGACTTAACTTTCTCATCTTGCTTCTAGTTAGATATTATCTAATTCTGCCTTTTTTTTACATGAAACATAAAAATTACAAACCTTCGCTGTCTACTTTTAAAAGCCACTAAACCTCACAGAAAGAAGTGTCCTTACAAACTGGCGTCCTTACCATGTTCTACTGACCTCCTCATACCCCTCCTTCTTTTTGACTGTCTTGAGACAGGGACTGCCTCTCGCTCAGCTGTAACTGGGGCATTCAGATCCTACTATCCTGCAAGCATGTCTAGTCATCTCACATAAAATAGGTTACCGTAATAATGCAAAGTGAAACCTGCCTTCCAAAAGTCCATAAAGGCAAATTTGCAAACTCCTTTTAGCTTTAAGGATGCAATTAGTAGCACATACTGTATTATCAGTGCACATACAAAGAACGAGACAGACAACAGAGCCCTTACATTTGACAACAGGTAAAAGTAAGCTCCAATACTGACTATTCAAAGTCAGTCAGCACAGCAGCTCTTTTATTTGCATTCAGAACAAGATTAAAGAACTTCAGTAAATAAACTACTACTACTGTGTGTTCTGCTCTGTAGAGCTGAACAAAGCAAAACTATTTGAAAGGCTAATTGGTTCTGGCTTGTAATTTATACAAAGCTGTTAGTTAATTCCAGTCCCTTCATCGGGGTACAGCACATAAACCAGGAAAAAAAGAAAACCAACAAAACCTGCTAGACACAGCCTGAGTATCAAGTGCTTATCAGTCCCAAGCTAAGGGTAGGAAGGGGAATGCTCAGGTGTGCCAGGTGCTGCATGCTGGCACAATTCTTCATTGCTGACATCTTGCCTAAATAGATCCCACTGCATAAATACATTATCAGCCTCATTTAAAACAGCCCGTTTCATTTTTTCTAATCAAATCCAGCAAATTATTCTAAGAGAGGAATGGTACAGAGGAAGATACTCATAGAAAGACTCCTCCAGAATCCAAATTACAGTTTGATTTGCTGATCTCTCTTTGTTGATCTCCTCCTTCTTAAAATTTACATTGCTAAAATACTCCTTTGCAGCAGAGATATGGGAAAAATCTATCCATTAAGAGCAATTTCTGTTATACGCATCAGAGGTTGTGACCATTCTTATGCTTGTACCCAAATTGCTTTTGGATTCTTTGTACAAGGAGTTCAGTAGTGTCAGACTATGCCTAGAGAAACAGATCTTACAGGCAGCCCAAAGCCCAGGTAAAATACTACCTTTTTCAGCAGTTGCTAAAAGCAGGAAGGAGCAAAAGCTAAGAAAAGCTTTCTTTGCAGAGTTTCTGGCTTGGTATTTCCGCGTGAGTTAATGGCTTGCAGAAGAGGACAGTCTTTATGGAGGGAGGAAGGAAAAAAAAAACCAAACCAGAACCTTGCAGTGACTGAAGAAAAATATGCCCATAGTTGACACTTCAATTTCTTGACTTTTCCGCTTCCCCACCCAAACAGGTTGTTAGCAGTAAAACACATTTGTGTTTAAAAGCCTGTGACAGACTGGAACAACAAACTGTTCTGCTCTGCATGCTCCAGTCCTCCTGGCTGAAGGTGAGTACCCAGGAGGTGCTGCTGTGATATACAGAGACTGTAGCTGCACGCCTCCCTCAGCTGTTTCTTGCTAGAGGGCTCCACACTGAGCTGCACAACTTAGTTCAGATGTCAGGCAGCAGTGCTTACTTTATCTCCTTTACCCATCCATGGCTTTACTATTTTCATCATGGTAAAACTTTGTTTGTACCCATCCACCCAAAGGACAAAATACAATATTACATAAAAAAAGAAAAATCTGCCTTATTCAAGTTAACTCAAAATTTTCCATTCCTTTAGCTCCCTTTGTCCTTCTTTTCTTTAACTAACACATCATTTAAGTGACAGATGAGAACCCAAGCTAGTTTTCTGCTATTTTGTCTCAGACTGCCATTGAATTGTAAGCCAAAGAGCATCCTTGTACTGCAATTGAAACAAAAGGAAAGATCAGAATCTCAATCTTCTGTTACCACTAGACAGTTCCCTCTTTGCTGTTTCAGATGCAAATAAAGCTGTGCATATTTCAGCTTTGAAGGTATCTTTGCAATTGAGGGAAAAACTCAAAGTCTGATGAATACACAGTGGATTACCTCATAAGAAGGCCAAATATGAAGAACTTCCTAATTCACAAGTGGGAAGTAAGCACTTCAGGGCTCAATGTCTGGCAGCATTTTTAATGTGGAGGCAATTAAGCAAATCATACATAGATTTACTTACGTAAGTCAGAAGCAAGGTTGGTATTCCACACTGAGAGGGGGAGCATACAAAACTAGTTCTTCATCTACCCTTGTAGTACAGAAAGCAGCAACGGCCTGCTATTTCCACTTCTCTGTTTCCTCTGCTCCTGGCCTTCTACCCATCCTTGGTTAATAAAATCCATTTATCAGCCTCAAATATTAGTATACACGTTGGAAACCCCACTGAGAGGTTTTGGCAACCAGCTTATTTAATACCACAACCAGCTATCAAAAGGTAGTTACCTTAAGTACTTGAATGTGGAAACTGGATTTGCAACTTGCTACAAAGAAAACTGAGTTCTACGTGGTTTTGGATTTCTGGAGAAGAAATCTGAGCTGAGAGAACAAGGAAGGACAATCCCCAAGATGACACTGAAACACCAAGTGACTTGGCACAGCTACAGCTGTCTAGTACCACTGGCTGCCTTGATGGCTCCCGAATGAACTAATTCAGATTCACTGGGTTTGGTCCTGTTTAGATGCACGTACTTGATGGCAAAGTGACACACAAGTCACTGCTGCTGTAGAGCTTCTGGGACACTGTCTGCCACAGAAAGCCAAACTTCCCATGCAATGACTTGCAGAGCTGAACCTTTGGAGAGTCGGAATATCCTTCCTCATTCCTTAAGCTGCTGTGCAGGTAGAAGCACCAGCCAGAATGAAAGCTGTACTCACTGGGGAAGACATCCCCAAAAAAGCTGTGTAAGAGTGAAATGTCACTCAAGTTAGTTTTATACATGTTCATCAGCAGGACAGCAACAGAACAGAAAAAGCTCTGTGCTGAAGACATACCTGAAAAGGTAATTTTGAACAGAATGGGGAACCTGAACATAGAGAAAGTAAGAAAACATTTCACTAAAAGGCACAATATATTTAGCCACAAACCTACAACTAACTGTTGCCTTAGCAGCAGGAGGGACTCTGGAGAGCAGTAAGACATTGAGTCAGTCCACACAGATTCCCCAAAATGGTGAATCCTGCAAGTCTGAACAGGTTGTGCCTTGACATAACATGTTCTTCATGCAGTTTCAGGCTCCCTTACATACTTCTATGTACACACTTCATCGTGATTTCACTTTCTTCTTTGCACTTGTATATTTAAAATACCAATAGAGAAAAAAAATTACTAATCTTTCTATTCAGGCAAATTAAGTAACTTTTCCTGCCGTGCTTACTTTCTTCCCCTTACTCAAAGTCACCTTAATAGGTAAATCTAATATTTGTATTTTACTTCTATCAAAAGTAAAAAAACATCCCTGGTCATGTTGTTGTGCTGTGATCAGTGAACACATCCAGGCATTCCCTCTCCTCCTTTGGTGATCTGTGAGCAGAACAAGAATAGCCTGTATTTGCCCATCAGTGCATCTCTTCCATTTTGAATCAGTCCTCAGGACCTCCCAGTTAGCTCTTCATTTCTTCCTCAGCACTCAGTGATGCCTCTGAACTTTGTATCATCACAAATATCATCATACACTCTTCTTCTTCCTGCTACAGGTTGTTAAAAAGAAAACCAACCAAACGAAACAGTCCCACTACTGATTCCAAGAAAATTCAGGCTTTTCATAATCTCCTTTAGTAATTTTTCACTAGTCACTCCCTTACCCTATTTGCAGTTCTCCTACTGATCTGCTTCTCCAGCTTGCTTGGTTTCTCATGGGACACCACAACAACACTCTAGAATGCCTATTTTTTACATCACATTTCCTTATGTACAAGAAACAGCTATTTAATTTCATTTTCCATTAACCTTTTTAAAAACTGCTTCAAACTCTCCCAGCAGATGACTACGCAAATAAAACAAGTTTTTAGATCTATTTCACCATTCACATAACTTGGCCCACTAGCTGAATGAGGTTTTTGATCACTACAAGTGCAGCATCAGATATGATATGCAGCAAGCAGACAGATCAGGATGGAACACGTTGCTTTGTAAGTGACAGCTTCCTAGGCCTCATCATATTAGGAAGAAGGCTTCTTGTAAGACTTGAGTTGAAAAGTTTAACTTCCAGAGTAACAACTACTTCCAGGGCTGTCTCTGTATGTCTATGGATCACGCCACACCAGCAGCCATTCTTCTCCTGCCCTTTTCCTTGTATAAGCACAAATATACATGTGGTAAACAGGGATGAACAACTAATCTGATTTAAAATTAATTCCAAGGAGAGTTTCAACCTGTTGAGTTCCCCAATCAAATTCACATCAGAGAATAAATTTGTGCGCCAGATGGAAAAGAGGGGAGAGGCACAGCTGTTTGCTGTGACAATGATGATGGCTTAAAAACAACCAAGCAGCTGGGACGTAGGGTTGTTTAGCACCTTGAAAATTAGGAGTAATAGTGCTCTAGCTTGAGAGCTTTGAACATAAACAAGACAACATATGCCTGTAAAGACCATTAATATATTTCATTTAATTGATGAGGTGGCAAAAAATACTAGATCAGTTGTCAAGCAGGAATTTTTTTTTTCCTTCTAATGATGTGCTGCCTCCAATTGCCCAAAACACGCATCTCATCCCTCCTACGGTTGAGGTACTTCAACTCTTAAAGATCTCCCTTAATATGTGGATGCAGAAAAAGAAGTTGGTCTCTGTTGCCACTGTGCCATGGATAACAAACTGAAATCACCTTTGTGCCCTGCTGGCAGCTGGCAATTTATGAGCCTAAATTGGAAAGACAAGTAGAAAGTAATTTCAGGAAAAATGAGGCTTGGATCCTGGTTGCTAAATATAATAGGATCCTTTTTTCCATTCTTACTGGCCTCCTTCCAGAGGAAAAAACAAACCACAATCCATACTGAAACAATGAACAATAAAAAGTTATCCTTGTAGTTATTCCTCTTTTTGCAAGGCTGACAACTTATAATGTTACAGACAAACACCTAGAGGAATCAAATGCTGCTTTACCTTCTGATGCTGCTTTCTAACCCAGTTAGAAAGACTGTGATTTAAACTATGACTGCATCAACATATTTAATTTTACTTCAAGTCTAAGTGACCCATTCAGTTAAAGTGCTTACAGAAATGATTTAACTTTTTTTTTAATGCACTCTAAAATAATGTACAAGTATTAAGAAAATAACCTTGCTCAGCTGCGCAGTCAGGGAAATATTTCGTCAGAATTCACAAATATTTGGCAAAGACTGTGAAAAAATGAGTACAGTACTTGAACATTTGGAATTCGGCCATAACTGTATGTCCTCCATAAAAATCAATTTGCAAAGAATTGTTGTAAAAAGTCCAGCACTTTTATGGATCCAAGTATTTTCTACATTGATTCCTCATGTATAAATTATAACAGGGAATTCATATTCTGAACCTAAGAGAAACTAGATGCAGAAAATTAAAGGTCTGGGGTAACAGTTTAAAGTTTCCCTATTTCCCTCTTTCCCAAAAAGTCATAATATTGATTGTTTTAGTTTTTGTGACATGGGGCAATACCTATGCAAATGCATCAAACTGGACTATAGTGAGGCTGTGATGTATTTATTCCAATAAATGCAGCTTGGGCATATAATTGATTAAAAAGATGAAAGTTCATTATAAATAGTAAATTTTGCCACTGTTTTTAAACACAACTACTCTGAGTCACTTCATTCAAAACCGGTTATGACCAGCTCAGTAAAAGCACCAGAAATTGTCACTTTCATCCCAGCCAGTATCTTTCTGCTGGAAATATAAGTAGGGGGAAAAAAGAAAGGATTTAATTAATAGCACAAAAAAACCCCATCCTGCAATTTTCTCTTTTATCTACAGGTAGGGCAACAATTCATGTTTCTAGGGGAGATTATTTGGAACAGCTGAAAATTTATTCTCTTGATCAGTGCTTCACTAATCCAGCAACAGGAGCCACCTATCATTTTTACAGCTGCTGATGCAGCAGGCACATTTTGACAAGCAGTGGCACTACCAATTTCAGAAATTAAGGCTTTAAAGCTCTGTCCTGCAAAGAGCTCAGTGCTTTTTGCTTGGCAATTTTTTCAGCTGTTATCCCTAATCAAAAAATCATAAATGAGGGAAAACTACCCATGGCATACAGAAAGGAGCATCATTTCTAACCTCCTGTGAAGAGGTAAGTGATGCAAGTCCTATCCCCACAGGCAGGGAATGCATATTAACACTCTTGGGCTGCTACAAAAGGAGCCTGTACCAAATGTGCCATTAAGCCTGTACAAAGCAGTCTGCTACATAACCCTAGAAGGCATTCTGGGCTTAAATTCACTTTGCGTTTCCACAAAGTAAAACTGAGTAGTTAAAAAACCCACTAAATTAATGTGTTAAAGCAGGGAGAAGAACGTGGTGCTAAGTCAATCAAGCCATCTTATGATGTAAGGTCATCGTTTCAAAGCATCTGCTAATGGAAAGCAGCAGAAAAAGGCTCATTTAGCTGTTCCTCTCTCACACACCTTAGGGTCACCTCATTACACTTGCCACTGATGAAAACCATGGGAAATACTAGGTCAAAAGCTAAAACACAACACACATTCTAGCTTTTGAGGTCACTAAGTAAGAGGATGGTGACATGACAGGCAGCAATACTGCTTAAAGGAAAAAAAAAAGGCAAATTGCGCTTCCCTTCCATCTTCTTTCTAGCAGTAAAATACTGTAACACATTCCACTAAAAAAGCATAGTTAAAAACCAAAATTAGCTGTTTCAACAGAGCAAGAGTTACCTGATGGAATACAGGCTCTTTCAAATCTAGGTAAACCTGGAAAGATTAAAAAAGAGAAATAATTTGCAACAGAACATCACAATATTATTCATCTAAATATTGCCAAGCTTCTGTTAGAATCAAACCATGAGTGCCTATCCATGCACCCTTAAAGTTGATCAAACATTTGAAGCTTCCTCTGGCAAAACCTGAGGTTTTAACTGTGAAATGATTTTAAATTAAGAAGCGCAAATAGAAACATTAACATCTAACATAACGCTTCTAATTTAATAGAGTTGAACACATACAGAAACAATTAAGATGCTGAAGTTACCAGATGTTCTCGATATGCATTGCAAGAAGAAAACGTACTCAACTTTGATTCACTATTATTGTTTTTGACAATAATTTAACATTTAAATTCATTTTACAAAACGCTAGTAGTTCTTCCTATTCGTAATACAGTTAATTTATGTTCTTGAAGAGGGAAGGGCACTAGACCTTAGGCATAACGTGCCACAAGTGTAAAAAAATTTAGGAGAAACTGAAGAGAAGAGGTAAGTATTTTGGCAGCTGAAGATGACTTATAATAACACTTTAATTTTTAAAGAAATGGTTATCAATAAAAATTACATAGGAAATTCCATCTGTGGTTGACAGCAAGCACAACACTAAATTTATTCATAAAGGCAGAACACTCCCCTGACAAAGGGAGTCAAATTAGCTGTGACACAAAAAATTTAGAAGCATTTTAACTAACAGCTAAGTTCTTTTCTTATTCTGCCTGTTAAGCACCAGTCTGCATCCTGGTATCACTGGGTATCACAGTTCACTTTTTTGCAGTCAAACAGAATAATTCTTATTTCTATAGATGAATTAAAGTGAGAGAAGGTGAGGAACACAGCTTATCCAAGGTCTCATATCAAGCCAATGGCAACTGTTTTTCTCACATTCCTATTCTAGCAACTGGATTATTGCTTTTCTTCCTTATTTATTCTATACAGTGGCTTAGATAGAAAGGTTTCAGGATTCTCTGGCCAGCAACATAGTTTTCCTAACAAAAGAATCATTTGTGTTTCTTGACTGGAAGTGACAGAGATTTAGTATTGCCTCTATAAGATTCCTCCACTGTCAGAAAAACTGCCAACCTAAGGGTGAAAATGCCATATTAGAAGAAGTTACTTACTATGCTGACTACGACGCTGTACGTTATTAACAAGAAAAGCAGTGCATAATTGACTGTATTCTTGTACTTGAAACATTCGTACCTGGAGAGAGGACAAGGGAGAGAGATAACATTCATCACTTACCATATAATGGATGCAATTTCCGAGGTATATTATCAAAAAATTTGTGAGAAAATTGATCCAAATTAGTCTTAGGCTCCTCAAGAAATTCTAACTCCTCTGATAAAGATGCATTATTTTAAAATAAAAATTAGTACTTTTACCAATAATGTTTTTTTTAAAAATCTAAGGCAAAGAAACCCTAACACCAATAAACTCAAGCATATGCCAAGAAGTAACCCACTCTAAGAAAAGAGTTTGTGAAGCAGAAGTGTTTTCAGAAGGTGCTTACAGGGTGATAATGGATGGCAAATTAGAAATTAGTTTAAAATGCAACACAGCTGTCAAAAAACATTACTGAGCAAATGGCAGTGTCAGAAAAGAACTGCCTTACAAAATAGTGAATTCAGATCTGTTAAAATGTAGATTGTTTACAGCTCCACTACAGCTGCAGTACAGTAAATTTGCTAGACTGGGTACTGGTAGAAGTGGAAGGTAAAATCACCTGTATGTAAAGGTAAAACTCCCAGTATGTTAAACAACCAATTAAAATTACCTTCAAAATCTCTACATTAAACCTCAGTCTCAGTTGTGATGGAAATACACACACGTCGCACACTGTATCCTCATCAGAAAAAAGGTTCAAAAATACCCAACAAAAATGAATTTTGAGAAGCCCATTATCATCAGGGCTGGAGGAAGTTGTCTATATAATTCCAAGTTACATCTGTCTAGTTCCTCTGTTTATAAACTTTGAGAAACAGACACCATCGTGAATGGATAAAAGGAAATAAAATAAAAGCACATCTGGGAAACAAAAAGTCTAAAGGCAGCACAATGTGCTCGTTCCAAAATAGCTTGCTGAAGTAATTACACAGCTTGAGAATCAGCAGGACTGAATGATGTATAAGGGAATGTCCTGTGCACAACCACCCGCAACCTACCTTCAAGCAAGCCAAAACAATTATTAAAGGCCTACTAAACTACACATTAGCTCATTTTTTTCAGCATTATAATTGCTACCAGATATACATACATACATAGGATCTTATTAGAGCTATAAATGCAGTAACAGACCTCAGTGCTTTTGAAGGTAATGTAGTAACCACTGCACCAAAAAAATTTCAGATAGATTTTTATAGCCACTTCTCATCCACTCTTCCAATCACATTCAAATCAGACAAAATAAATGCAAAGGCAATTTCAAGGAGATAGGGAGCTACAATGGAAATATTTCTGCTAAAAGAGGCATTACGATTCTGGTCTCGAGTTTGTACAAATCACACTAATGTATGAGTCACAAACTGAGGGCCATTTCCACAGATAGGGGTTTAGTCCTAAAGCACCCCATCTCCATTGCAAGCTACCAGTAATCTTCACCAAGACATCACAATTTTCAACAGCTGAATACTTGATATGTTCAAAAGCAAAAAGACTTTTTTTTTCTCTTTTTGTCTGCAACAAGTTGATTTATCATTTGTATTTGCCAAGTGACAGAACAAATCATGTTAAATCCAGACCTTGCAGCAACAGGCAAGAAAAAGCCAAGTTAGGGTATCTTTACAGTTGTCAAATGTTACATTGCTCCCAAAATTAAATGGGACAAAACATCCTGGCATCGCATTAAGCTGTCATGCATGTTCCAAGACACTCTCCCCAAAATATGCATTCAACTCCTCATAAAATCTTGTCCTTTTAATTTTCCAGACGAGTGAAAAGCAGGCTTAGCCAGAAACCTGAAATTTGCATTTGGAGCCAGACTACATCACAGAAATCCAGCTTGAATAAATTATAAAGTTGCTAATTTTGTAGGCATTACTGAAGTTAATTTTATTATGTCTGCTGTTTTTATACAAGTAGCACTGAGCTCTGATTGTATACTACACTAAGTCTTTAATGAGTGGGTTTTTTTCCCTACTAAAAAAAACAACTGGTAAAATATATCTAAATTAGCAAAAACTGGGACTAAAGACAGCCTGGTACCCTAATATCATAATGCTGTACAAAAACACATCTCACTGAAAGCAGCAGAAGCTTTCTCTCTATATATGCTAAATTTGGCTTCAGAGACTCTACATTTCAAAAGTTAACATTTCATAAATATTCAAGGAAAAAAATTAACAAATACTTACAGGCAGTAGACAAACACACAACAACTGTATATCATTGGCAGTTCATCCAACAGCTATAAAAAGCAAAGACATCAAAACATGAAAGCTACTTTTAACTCACAAGCTTATCTAAGTTAATTAAAGAGCGGTAAGTCTTAAGTAAACAGGAGGTTTTAAGTCATTTGGATATCCATCTTCTTGACTGTACTCTAACACGTAGCACTGTCAAACTCTGTTCAGCTACCGAAAGCTGCTGCATTAAAAAGCTTATTACTCTGAATCTTTTGAATATTATGCTTCATAAAAGCCCACGCCTTCAAAGAATCTTGACATTTTTGCTGCTCATAGCTCTTAATGTATTTGTAAGAATTAGTTCTGTAATGCCAGGCTGAAGAAGACCATCCTATCTACGGCCTTACAGTCAGTAGCATCTTCTTACTTGACAGAGAAATTGAAATGTAATTTTTCCATAGCATAAAATACAATTTTAGCCTATTAGGATGGGCAATATGCTTGCATGTTTACTTCCTAATTTTAGATATTTCTTACATTGTTTTAATTCAGAGACAGGGTTTTTTGTTTGTTTGATGTGGGGTTCTTGTAGGCTGTTTTGGTGGGTTTTTCCCCCAGAAATTATGGCTGCATATAATGTTTTATTGTCTTAAATAATTTTTATACTTTGGGAGAAGGCTGGTGTGTTACAGCTAAAACAGTTATTTCTCCAGTAACTTGACACCTTAATAGAATGGAATTAAAAATTTTAATCACAAGAGAGCTGAATTCTCAAGAGCAGGTACACCCAAAATTGTCATTTATCATTAGAAGGAAAAAGAATCCTAGCATCATTTTCTCGTAAAACTTCTCATCAAAGAACTTTCATGAATCTCTGCTTATAAATACACAGTTAAACTTACCTCCTCTTAAGAAGGACTGAAAATCATGGAAATGAAAAAGGATACAAATGGATCAATGAAGATCCACAGCCTCTGATTTCTAATATGTTAAGCAAACATTAATAGTTATGGCTTTTAGAACTTGACTTCTAAGAAAAACAAGAACTAGATGCAAAAAAGATTTTGACCTTTTCTCATCATCACTCAAAGTTCTTGATAGCTGTGCCTGTAAAGAAATTGCTTTCCTACTACTGCTACAGGGTACCGAAGTTCATAACCATGTTATTCTGAACAATGAGACTTGTTAAGAGCAGTAAGCAGCTTACTCAGACTCTTTTATAAAGCCAGCCTGATTCCGCTCAGTTTGGGATAATTTTCTAACTGCACAGTCAAAAATTTCATTTTAGCTTTTAGGGCAGGTGTTGCTTCTTCCCCCACACTGCCACTGCTTCTCTCCAGTGAGGTGATCAGACTGGTCTGACCCACGGGGAGCCAGATCCAGGTGCTGAGCCAGCACACAGCCAGCCCTGCTGAGCAGGGTTTAAATCCCAGGACCTGCGCATTGCAGGGTCAGGGACCACAACAGGCAGCACAAAGACAGTACCAGGAACACTGGTAGCTGCTGAAGGCATGTTAGGTGGCACCTTGCCATCACATTAGTTTATTTTTGCTGTGATCCCTTAGAGAGGACAAAATAGAAGCAATAGCTGAATTCAGCTTTATAGTAATAGTATTTGATAAATTCAGTGATGTGCTTTTCCAAGTCTGATAGGAATTAGCCACAGGATTAATTCACGTGGCTCTTAAAGAGTGTGAGTCACTTAACACCTCATAAAAGAAAAAGGCAGGGGAAGAACAAGAAATACAATATAGGAAAATCTTTCTAATTTGGACTGGTGATTACAATCAAGTTCATGTGCTGGCAGCATGTCAGGGACATTACAGTAGCAACAAAGGGCCTCTCAAAAGATCTTAACTAGAATTTGCACGCAGAAGACAATGACTTCTGTATCCAAAGGTATTAACGCTTCTAGGAGTACTGTCAAAGGCATGCCTGGACAATGAAGAACCATGGAAAGAAGGGAACTCACGGAGCTGATTTCACTGGCTAAATAAGCATTTTGTGCAGTCCTCAAGAACCCAATCAAGTAGATTCACAGAAAATAACAGAAAAAGGGGTGATCTCCTCAGAAGTATTCTAAACAACTGCTTTCAAGAACAGGAGCTTTCACATTTTTCTTAATTAAGCAAACTGAATTGATCATTTACAGTATTAAGACTGCGAATCAAAATTTAAAAAAACTAGTCTCCTTGAATAGCTATCAGTGCTGATTTTTAACAAGAGATAAAGTGAGTAAGAAAAGTTTATTTACTGGTTGAACCGTTTCCTCCATGGTGATCAGTAAGCAAACAATTGGAATAATTATGGACCACTTGTGGATTTCACTTGGGTGCCAAAATAAACGTACTTTCTCTGCCTCACATGAAGCCTTTTACATCAGTTGACAGGATGATGCAAGACGCTCCTGCTTCCCTCTCATCTGCTTCTGCTCCACTTTATTTACCACAGTTCATTGGCCCCATAGTTGTTCTGACGCAACACCAGAACTATTGGGCAAGTGGCAGCAAATTGACTTGGATTAAAATAAAGCCTCTATACACACACACACACACACACACACAGCCTCCAACAAGAACAAAAAAAAAAACCACCAAAACCAAAAAACACACAAAAATCCCCCACCCAAAACAAAACAAACTAAAACCCACAACATCCCCCTTCATAAAAGGTTTTAAGTCTGAATAATTTTAATGATTGTGGTTTCAGGGTGCCCTTGCTCACCTCTGCATGAGTGTGAGAAAGAGGATTTGAAATACTGGCCATGATAGGAACAAGCAGCTGAGGGAAGACATATGAAAAAGGGTGAAATTCAAGGCAGCTTCACCACCAAATACAGGTAAATCGCACCCTAATTTGGGAGAGAGTGGTGAAATGGCTCTACAAAGCACCTTTTTCATGCCAAGGAAAGCACCAAATATTCTTACATGGTGACAACAGTAAGCTCTGTGGAAGCTGACAGTCTCCACCCCATGCCAGAGAGACACGAACCAGAGCATTACGGAGGCAAACATCAAACAATCAGCAATATGTGGGTCCCATTGTGACCAGCAGAAATTCAGGACTCAATTCAGCTGCCACAGCACAGCTGCCTAATGCCACCTGAGATGCTCTGTCACCTACAATATACCCATCCAAGACTGGTGGATGTGATGGGAGTCTAAGAAACCTGCACCTCTGTGGCATGGAAGCTGGAGGCTTGAGAGAACACTCACAGGGTCTAAAACAACACTCAACATCTCTGTTTAGACAAATGAATCTTTATTGAGCAAAGATTGCCAGTGGAGTCTGGAGAATGATTCAGCCCAGCCAACTGCCTCTCTCCACTCCACTGATTTAACTGTATTTCCATTGACTGTGGTGGGAAGACAGACCTCCAGCACAGACTTTTAAACGTTGGTTTCTTAATTTTGAACAGAATCCCACTTCACCCTGACTTTAATTCAAAGATGCATTTTCTTAATCTTTGCAGACATAAAAGAGGACAATAGGACAAGACTTCCTGTGTCCCTTTGGAAAACAGGAAATACCAAGACAATCCCTATGCCCTGTGACTTGTTATAGAAAGCTGTCTACCCAAAAATAAGAGAGAAGATGACTCAATTGCTGCTACTCAGAAGATACTGATTTCAGTATTAATGCTACAGGTACATCTAGATAAATAGAAACATAAAGATGAGAAAAGTTACAATAAATCGCAATAACTCTAGTTTATACTGCTTGCTATTATGCCAAAGCTGTGGGAATTTTAAAATAACATCTTGAGTAAAAAGATAATGTGATATCCCAAAAGATAAAGTGTCCTCTACCAACATAAGGAACTGATTATAGCTCTTATTTTAGGGAAAATATCTATTGAAACAAGACCTGCATTACTGCCTTCTTTAGAGCAAGAGTCATGTACAATGATACTCAGGGTAGATTAACTCATTTTATACAAGTTTCATCTAGCCAAGAAATGGCAATATGACTGTACAGCGAGATATACAGAGAAAATGATTCACAGCTACTTATCAGTACTCACCTGCATTTCATACTTCAGGGTCATGTGGAAGCACCAAGATCCCAATCCCACAGCTGAAAACAAATCAAAACTATCATCAGCATAATAGTAGACATGTAAAATTTTCAGGTACATTACCTTAAATACATGAAATGCATGCTTAACAGCGAAAAAGAAATTAGAACTCAGCATTCTACTGCAGGGACAAACCCCCAGTTTTCTACAACCTTCTACTTATATATTAGTGACCAATAAAATCCCTGAATTTATGGGGCTTTGGGGGTGTGTCCTCTTTACATGCTCTCAAAAGTGTGTCCTATGAACTGGGTGTAATCTCAACGAGGAGAAGAGCAGAGGGAACAAAGAATGAATGCAATATTATACATCAATTTATCTTTTTCCTTTTAATTTTTTTTTAATTTTAAGTAAATTAAGATTTCTCTGTTCCAGTCTTTCTATAAGGCAAAGCATCATTCCTGGAGCCTCTCAATATTTCTGCTTACTGTCCAGTTTTAAATATGTATTTTACCAAAAGCTTTTTGTTGTCTCCATAAAACATGGTGTTAACAGCACCAGGGTCTTGGGTTTGATCCCCACAGAACTAGACTCAATGATTCTTGTGGCTCCCTTCCTACTCAGACTATTCTGTGATTCAAAAATAGAAGTGAATTGCTACTAGAACTCAGAACTAGAAATTCAAGGTAAACAAACCAACCCCACATAGTATGGATTCATTTTGTGAAATGAGATCACTATTTCTGGGCCTTCTATATAGAAAGATGAGCTTCTAAGAAATGATTTATATTTATTTGAAATACTTTCTTTACACATTTTGAATTTACTTCTGAAATTACTTTATGAGTTTTTTCAGTCAGGCATGAATAATGCTTCTTGGAAGTTAGATTTCACTGTTTAGAGCAAGGCTGGTACAGTATTTAATGCATCATTCATTACTTTGAAATATTATCAGTGAAACACTCTCATTAAGCACCAGCTCAGTTTTATTTTGCAAGAACAAGTACAGTAATGTGATGTCTTGTCTTCCTTCAAGAAATTAGGTTTTACCTCAGACTGTAGTTTCAGAGAAAGCCAAGTAAATTGCACTCAAGCCTTGATCACCGAGTAGTGCTGCCATTTTTGCAGCAAGAGCATCACCTTGTCTACACACACCAGTCAAGTTTCACTAATGCATAAACAAGAACTCTTGTCTCTGTGCACTCTGTAAATGATTCCCAAGACAGTCAAGAGACATGTCTGGAGATGCTTCCTCAGATGTTATTAACTAGAACTGTGATTATTACACTTACTCAGTGAAATTAAATACCTAAGCATGTAGCTTTACTGAAACATGAATCTATAATACAGCGACATTTCAAAATGTATTACCAAACTTTTCAATGTCATTAATTCTCTGGGAAAATTCAGTACAGCTCCCTACCAGAAAATAAACAACCACATGCACTTCTGTAAACTCTGATTACATCGGTTTGCTTCTGAAAAATCTTTCTGAACAATAAGCGACAACTGCTTTCACCTTCATTGAGATTCTAATGAGAAATTCTCATAGCCATTTTTCTATGTGTACAGAATATATGACAACAACTGCTCATTCTGGAGAAAAAAAACCATTAAGATCATCATTAGAACAGTGCCAGCCACTACCCTGGTTGTCACAGAATACAAACTCTTACAATTTGTAACAAGTGTCATTTTCAAGTATGGGTAAAATCATTGCATAAGAAGTTTCAACAGATTTTAAATTAACAAAATATGTTGTTGGGGTTTTCTTATTTGTTTTTGTTAATGTTATTTGGGTTAATAAATCTCAACACTCAGCAACTGAACTCCTTCCCTTCCTCCTATATGATGAGAAGCAATTATTTCTAGATTAATTTTTCTTCTTCAGTCTTTGAAAAAATCAAGAATGCTGCAGATATTAGCATTTCAAGTCATTAATCCCATGACTACAGTTAATTTCTACAGTTAAAATGAATAAAAACTGTCTTGCTTCGGTGTAATAATCATGTTTGAAGTTTCTCCGAGTATGAAATTTTACTATGCATTGCAGAACAATGTTTTATCTAGAGTATTTATCTATATAAAATAGATATCTGGAAGCAGAAAGGCTTACAGGGACAGATCATGTGGTTCAGGCTCCAGACATTTCTAAGAAATTTTTACTTCACAAAAACCATCTGCAATAAGACATTCTGTCAGCTTTGTACTTTTCAAAATATGAGTGATCACGATCACTGCAATGACACAAATTTTCAAGAGAAGCAACTTTCCCATACAGCCACTGACACACTGAACAATAAATTTGCTCCTTATTTGTAAGCAGAGGTTATAGTTTTCATATTTTGGGTGTTTTCTTTGGAAAGGAGCTTAAGTCACTAAAAGCTGCATATTGGTTGGAAAGTTTTAACACTGTCTGAAGCAGTAAGTACCATTTCCTCTCTAACTACTGTAACCCACTTTTCATAAATACTACAAGTCACTTGACCTTTTTATATCAATGAACCTCCCAAGTTACAGGGGATATATATAAATTATGCACTAAGCACAGAACACACATTAAGTCACAATATTATGGGATCAGAATGGCACTTCAGAAGACCAAAAAAGACAAAGTCAGGGTTGCTGCTCTATGCAGACTAACAGGGGCTTTTTCTGCCCTGCAGCAAATGCCCCGTGTGGTTACTGCCAGTGGATAAAACAGTGGTGTTACGATGATGTAAAAGCAATGCACCTACAAACTCTGCTTCATACACATACTATCAAAAAACTTGAAGGCAATACCTATGGCTAGAAATAATCTAATATTATACAAAAGATCCAGCTCTATATATGAACCCTATAAACCTTCAGGATTTGAGTCCTAGAGGGATTTTTTTCAATAGTTTTAGAAAGCATCAGAAGCATCACATAATCAGTGATAATTCAGTTTGATGCAACTATTCATCAGCATTCAAAATTATCATTACAAGTCTAAATCCTTTACAGAAAAAGCAGTTTATTACGATTTCACAGAAATGGTAACTGTACAGGCACTGTATGAAAATATCCTGAAGGAAGGATGCTCCAGATGCAAACACTTTTATTTAGGTATCTACACATGAACTAGGTATCAAAGCTTCTAAGAAAATGTCATTATTAAGAGTAATGCAGCTGGCCAAAGAGGTATTTTAGAACAAGTCAAATGATTCTCCTGGCTTTACTGACTGCACTGGCAGACAGAACCCTCTGCACAGGGAGACACACATGTTTAAGTGTTTAAATTTGGAGCTGAATTCCATTTTATTTTTTTACAATGGTAGAACTTTATTAAAGATAAACAACAACATATTGCATTATTAAAAGTTAAAGAATGAAATAAGATGAAAAAGTAGAATTAAATTACTATTTTTAATGGATTATTTCCTGCTGTAATGGTTTCCCTCCACAGCATAAGAGACAGGAGAGACCCTGGTTACTCCAGAGGTACGGCTCTATGAGTAAACTCCAGTGTGGCTGGTACTGTTTCCAGACACTGGGATACAAGTGTCTGCACCAGTGAGTCGTTGGAACAGTTTGTGGTATGAATCTGGCCTGTTCCAACGAGCACTTTCCCCAGGCAGCTTCCAGGCACAGCCCAGCAAGCCGGCAGAGTCCGGGGCCCGAGCTCAGCAGGGAATTTGTCTGCGGTCACCTTGTTTTGGAGGCTAAGATGAACAGACATGGGCTGTTCCACGCTGCTTGGCTTCAGCACTCAGGAATGTTCCCAGCCACAGCTGATTTACCAACACTGACACAGCCCTGGGAGCTTCTCTACAGGTGTTAGGTAAGAGTAAGGGAATTAGCTCTGACTGAAGAGGTTCTAACAACTGTTTTCACAGACACAGAGAAATTAAGTTTAGTTAGCTGCGTAAGAGTTCCTATGGCTATGCCTAACGTAGAAAAATTTTTGCACCTTTTCTCTTTCCTCCACTTTGGCATTGCTTGAATGACTGACCCCTATTAAACAGGCCAAAGAAATACAAATCAGAATAATCCTTCCAAATTTCTAGTGAAGTATCTAACAAACATTACTCTATTGAGTGTTTTCTTATTTCCTTAGGTCCAGAAGTTGCACTTTTACATATATATAAAAATATAAAATATTATATATACATATACACACATACTTTTTAAAAAATCAAGACCCTTCTAGAATATAAACCATTTCAGAATCACAGTTCCCCAGGATGCATGAGGAACTGGCATGTGGTAGAACCTGATACAATACCCCAGCATCATAAGGAACTACTCAAAACCAACTGCTTATTCCTTGAGGTAGTAATGGTCTGATGATTTGTTCCACCTGCTTCAGGTGACGCAACATACTGAAATCATGGCTTAAGATTATTCTTCATAATTTATACATTGATTATATGGTTCTCTACAGCTTAAAAATCATATCCAGTTCCTACTGAGTTAATTGAGAACATGCACTTTATGCTGAAAGGCAGCAGAAAAAAGGGCTGAGAACAGTGTGCTGTATCTCAAAGGTCTTGCTGAAAATTGTAACTCAGTCTTGGCACCAGTATGAACAAGAAATTTATTTGAACAATTATTTAGAAACACCCCTTCTTGTGCTGCCAAGATCTTACCATGTATGTGAAACAAACAGCGCTTCCATAATTCAAAATGCATTTGCTTCAAAGAGGAAATAAATGTCAACCAAAGAAATTGTGGGTATAAGAGTCAAGCACTGAACACGGAATGGTAAAACACAAAGCAACTGACAATCAGCTAAATGTCTGGAAGCATGCAAAAGAAACAGCTGATTTGGATCAAAATAATGTCTAGAAACAACACCTCTTATGTTCTCAAATGCTAACAGATTTAATTTTAACATTGGCTTTGACAGCTGTCTTTTAGTATCTTGTAAAATCTCAGTAACTATTTAAAATTGTTAAAACCTAACTAAAGTGCCCTCCCTTCCACCCCCATCTTCACAGCAGAATTGTTAAAGAATTTCTACTTTGACAAAACAGCCCTCTGTTAGAAGCTCTGCGGCATAGTCTTTAATGAAGCATGCTGCCTTGAGCAAAATCACAAGTTTGTGTTAAATTCACTATCTTTTCACAGATTAAGTCTACATTTGTCTGTTACAAATTAAATAAATAGAGTGAAATCTGCTAATAAAAATTCATGCAATGGAAAGAATTCTGTCTGCTACTTTCTTATAGAAAGAATTTTCTGTACACTTACTCTATCTCCACTTCAATATGCTTCTTGCTCAGTCACATGCACAGAGAGAATGCCAATGTTCCTGGCACATTTCAACCATATTTAAAATTCTTTTTATGTTCTCATTCACTGCTTTTATTCTGTAGTAGAGCAAATGTTAAGAGGTTTGTGATTCCAAATCACCTTCCTGTTTTTCACTGAGAAACTATGAAGTCTTCTACATTCCTTTACATCTTTCATCTGCTGTAAAACAGGGTTACGAATACTGATGCAGACACAAAGCAGAAGGAAAATGCTTTTGGGAGACACCTTTAATGTTAGGTTCTAACATATGAGGTAAAAATCAAGCCATACAAGCATTTATCACTTCAGACAGGAATCAAAGCCAACTCAGTCACAGATGAGCAGGGCCTAGATGGAACTCAGGACTGCCTTCCAGCACTGCTGTCTAAATGCAGGCTGAGCTCCCATTCAGCAGCACTGGAGAGAGGAAAAACTGTACTATGATCAAGGACAGATACCTTTTTTTTTTTAATATTTTAAACATTAAATGGGATATGAGAAATGCCCATCTGGGGTGACAGCCTTGACATTCTGGTCAGATAGTGGCCCACTCCGTCCATCATGAAGTGTCACTGACAGAGGTAGCCACAAACCACGGTGAAGACAGTCTCAAACTGAGTTTTAATTTCAGGGGTTTTTTTTGTAGTTTAAAAAGAATGGCAGTATAGGACACTTTGATTCAAGAACACCCAAAGTCAACTTCAGTAAATATTTACACATCATTTCTTACTATGTCTTTTAAAAAGTAAACCTTGACATTTAAGAATTCTGTTTCATACTGAGACAAAAATTAGTTATCACTTGAGACCACAGAAAGCCTACAAATGGCTAATGAGAAAGCGCTCAGACAATACGGAAAGCAGTGCATTGTTGCTGCCTGTCTGTCACATAGGTCAGCAAAGCTGATGTAACTGAAAAATTGTGAATTTGCACCTTGTATATGTTACAGTTTAACTGGTATCAAGGATACATTTAGCATATGGATATGTGCTTTTCAACAACATCTGCCTAAATACATAAAATGCCAATCTTAAAAGTAACATTTACCAATCCTTCACCACTCCAAAGACTGGGAAAAATCTCCATAAAGACAGGAGCTATAGCAAACACAGAAATCCAGTGAAACAGACAAATTCTATGAAATCTAGTTTTGAGACCCAACTGCCACATCTGAACCATCTTCAAACAACTTTTCTCCTAAAGAACAAGACTTCTAGCCACACAACATTTCAAAGGAAGTTGGTTCTTTTCTAACTTTTGTTATTTTACAACGGACAGACATCCCTTGAGTTGATCTAAACATGAATATCATGTTGTTCTTCCATCCTTGCAAAACTTCCCAGATACAATGGCAGGCTGTTGGGTGATCTATGCCAAAGAGGAACTGAAAACAAATTCAAAGTCATGAAAGAATGCCTTTCCACTTCCCTCTTCATCTTGGCCGCTTCTTATATTACTCTTCCATACAAATGGCACAAAAATATTACTACAGCATGAAACTGTTTATAAGTAGAACACACAAGACACCTTGTAAATCATCAGAAAAGTACAGAGCAAGCTAAGATGCACTGAGCAGGACCAAAAGCCAGAAAAGGATCACTTTAAAACCTGACAGAGTTATTTAGTTGAATTTTAATTTCATGTCCCTCCAACAAATATATATTTTTTGCAAACATTAATAAGTACAGCAAATTAAGACCTACTTTTCACACACATAGTATTTGGATTTAACTATTTGGTTTATTAATATCTAGATGTATTTTTCATTGCATATCTGAGCTCTCTTTATAACGAAAGAGCAAATTAAGTTTTACACATACCTGTAAGACACAAATATGCAGCTAAATACCGTTTTTCAAGGCCATCTTTATAGGTCTGAATCGCACCATAGATTGGAGGTAGAATGAAAATCAGGTTACTCACTGTGTTCCCTGTAGGACAGAAATACAAAGCAGAGATTTAGAATTTAGTGCCATGCACTTCAGCTAAATCTAACAAAATTACATTCACTCATCAGAGACAGGTTCAACAGTTCTCATCCAGAAAGCTACTCAGCAAGACACCACTGCTCTCCATCCCTGGTCTAGTGGAAGGTGTCTGTGCCCACGGCAAGGGGCTTGGAACTAGATGGTCTTGAAGGTCCCTCCCAACCCAAACCTTTCTAGGACTCTGCCCTTCATTCTACCCAATCCAAAGAAATGACGTGTTGCAGAGACCAGAGAAAGCAATAAAAGCCAAGAGCCCAGCTCTTGTACACCGATTTAGATTCGGTTTGTTTTTCTTTTCCAAACTGTGCTGACCTAATCAAAAGTGCAATGAAATCCTGCAAAGTTTAAGTGAAACAAAAGGAAATGGTGCATCTCTCAACCAAAGGGATGCAGATTCAGCTTTTTAGCTTAACCGCAAATCATAATTTTGAGAATAAAAGTAATGGGAATTAAATGCCATACAATTTGGGAAAATAAGCAAATTTGTTAAAAAAAGGCTTATATAAAATAAACTGCACATTTTCACACACGATCAGCTAAATATATGTAAAACCGAAATCTAATTTGCAAATATCCCAATGAAATATACAATGTATGTATGAGGCTATGAAGACACCAAAACCCCCACTATTTCTGTATTTTTTATTCAGCAGAAAATCCCAGAAGCATTTCACATTCTAGAACAAAGAACAAGGGTAAGCAGGTCCTTTCTGAATCACACCCCTAATTCAAGTAGCTATTTTTCAGGAGTCCTACTTGCCTAGATCCATCCTAAAGAAAAGCAAAATGTATCAAACTATGTTCATATAACCCTAAGGTATTGTAGCATATCTAAAAACAAAAAAACATACTTTACAGTTTTAAGGAAAATTCAGACTCAAACGGGAAATGGTTATTTCATGTAGCAGAAGTGTATCTAGTTACATTGAACAAGGTAGCTATTCTATATTCTCACAAAGTAGATACAAATCTCACTTTGAGACAGTCTTCTCAACCAGATAAATATCGCATCTGATTTTTATCAGAACTTCTTTAAATCACTTCCTTATTGATTTAACATCATATCCTGCCCAACCACGAATTTCACCAAGTTGTAACAGTCGAATTAGATGTGCTAGAGACCTGTCTTCTAGTCAGCCCTGAACTAAGTTCCTCCATGTAAAAGAAGCCCAGCTGAAATCAAAAAACCTTCTGCAAGGATACACAAGTTTATACCAATATAAAAGGCGTTTTTTATGTTTAAATTCTTTGTGGAATCATTACCCTTCTACCACATTCCCATAGTGTTGCAATGGGTAGTGGTTCACTTTCAGCAAAGACCAGGTTAGGAAGACATTCACTAAAATGCTGCTGTGTGACACACTGACCATTGTTATGTCCTCCTGTAAACCCTGCAAACATGACACTGAGCCCTGAAAAGCAGAATAAAGATTACATAGTCTGGATAGCAAAACTTCTGCTTTGTAAAGCAGTGCTCAACTATGCCCATTTTCAAGAGAAGTTAGTAGACATTATATAAATGTCACTGCTCAAGGTCACTTAGTTATGAAACTGTCAAAAACTTGGCAAAAATTCAAATATGAAAATGCCAAACAAAAGAAATACCATGATGTTTATCCACAATTGGGAAGGCACATGACTGTGGAAGAGAGTTGCAGAAGGATAACAAACTTCAGATGGGTGTAAGAACGCAGAAAACAGATTCTTCTGTAGGAAAGGGAAGGGAAGGTTTCAACACTTCCTGTAAAGCTATAATTACATTAAATTATTGAAAATTTATGAGCATTTAATCTGGGACCATCTTGCTGAGAGAGGAAATACCATAGACCTAATCTAGCTGTACATTCCTGCCACTCCTTCTCTGCACTTTTTGGCCCATATTATTCAGAACATTTGCAGCATGGATTAGGCAAGCCTATCTGCAAACATACTTATTGAAAGTTGCATACTTTTTTAAAAAGGGGAAATGAGGGCAGGGGAACAATAAAGTCCTCTGGCATGCTGCTAGCAAAATTACTTTTTTCAAGAACAAAAACTCCAAGGCCTCTTGCAAACCCAAGGTCCTCAGGAATGCATATTTCATAAAAGTCTAGCTAGTCTTTACAGGATTATCCTCACACAGAATAGCTTATAAAATCATTAAAAGGGATTTTTACTAATTCCATCAAAAAATGGCAGTGGGATCTGCACAGAGATTAGCAAAGAATACCAAGAAAGAAGAAAAAGGTGACACAATGCAGACCCATAACTCTAAAGTTATTTAACAAACAAGGAAGTGAAACAAGCTTTGAAGGAAACAAATATGGAAGTTGAAAATGGGAATACAGTTCAAACTGTCAAAAAAAAATCATCTTTTTCCACTAAATTTCCTTTTTTGAAACAGAGGGAACATAATACAGCAGAACTCCATGGGAAAACCAGAGAATGGAGAAATTGCAACTAAGGCACGAGGCAGAAGATATGTAGAATAATTAAAGAAGAAATTACTGGTTATGCCTATCAGAAATAGGGTACACCAGAAATTTTATGAATGCACATGGATGGACCTGGGCTTAACTCTGTACAGCATTCTTATATTTCAGTACTGGATTCCTTGAATACTGGTCCAGGGAGTGACCTAATTTTTCTTTAGTGACCAAAGACTGCTTCTTAACATTTTATCTTCAACATGTCCATCAACAGAAAGGCAAACCACATTATCTGAGGGAGAAATGAATCAACTTGCAGACTGAAATGACAAGAACAGGATTAAATATAATGGCCATGAACGCACCTTTCAATATGAATATGATTCCTTACTCCGTATGTAGAATTAATCTATTTCAAGAGGCAGAAAAGTGAATATAGACTGTATGGTAACTGACCATAAACCACCACTGTATGCACCAAACCCCTTCAATTTATTTCCAATAGAGGCAGGGAAAATTGTTCTGTCTTCATGCAAGTCAACAGTAGAATACACTGCTCTCTAGTTATTGATAAAAGAAAAGAGAAAGCTCATCAGGTGCAGAGAAGCTCCACTCAAATGGGGGTTATGAATGGGAGTCTAGAATTTCAGAAGGGACAAAAATTGTTCAGCTCAGCTCACTGACCAAAACAACGGCTGGATTGAATAAAACTGTGCTCTGTAAAGACATCATGAGTCAACGCTAAAGACAAAAGGGAGCTGCTTGAACTGAAGGATAATACTGACAAAGACTAAATAGATATAAACTAACTCTAAATAAATGCAGGCTAGAATAAAGAGGAAAGCTTCTCATTAAAGACGAAATATTTACAACTGCTTCCCAACAGAAACGAGCAGCACGATGAACCTGCTTTCAGGGTGGAGCTCAGGAAGCTCCACAATGAGATTACATGATGCGGTAGCCTATCAGAGCACTAAACCAGAGCACGTCCACAAAGATTATACATGGTACTAGGTACAGGGCTAAATTAATGTCTAATCGTGATAATGTGACTGCACAAATTTTCATAGAAGTCTTTCAAGACTGTTTTAATGCAAACCATTGTTTCAAAGTAATGTTTTATTCATTGAGAGAACGCCATAGGGCACCAGAACAAAATCAAATTTATGCAAAACATCTTTTCAACAAGCTTCTGTCTGTAGGAAGAACAGTATGAGTGTTAAACCACATCTGCTTCCCATTCTACGAATACAGCAGCAAAACCTGACAAGTCTTTTTATAATGCATGTGCATTCACAGTCATCTTCAGGCTCTAAAAAAATATGTGTACTATCATTAACACACAAAGATCTGTACAAAGACTGACCACATATATAAATTAAAATAACTTAAAAGGGGAAATAGTTTCTACAGGCAAACACAGGCACAACGTACAGCTTACTGTTTTACAGACATCGTACACACAGTCAGGAAGGAAACAAATATGAAATACCTTTCATAAAATTTCCATTTTTCAAATATGTAGTTAACTCCACACTAGAAAGTAATTGCTACCGTAAATTTGGATGAAGAGTCAAAAGAGGAAAAAAAAAAAGCAAAGTTGTAAATATGTTGTAAAAGAACACGGTCAGAAAGGAATAATAAACAGGATGCAAAAAGACATGGAAAAACACTGAGAGTTAGAATAAAGATGCTGTCTTTGGTGAGGGAGGAAAAGTGCTATCATAAAAAAGAAGCAAAAATTATCATGTTCAGCTTTTGACAAGGTGATCAGTGTGATTTACCCTGTGTTAAGAGATGCTTTCTCCTATGTTTGTACACAGAACGACTGCAAGATTTACCAACCACAAGGATCTTTTCGAATTTTAAAATGTTCTTGCCTTCTCTGTCAAACAAATGAAGACTTTTTACTCTCTTATGGTTTCTACAAGACTTAAAACCAATAGAAATAAATCTTGCCTTCAGAGAGGAAAGAAGAAAACATTTGTAGTTCAAAAAGTTGACTATACATAAAGAGCTCATTTAATATCAGGACTAACGAACACATGCACTACAGGAGACTTTTTCAGCAGTAAGATTTTTCATTACAGTAAGATTTTTGCATCCCACTGTGAAACAGGAGAAAGGTATATATTTTAGAAAATAGCAGCCACTTTCCTAAGTTGTAATAGAATCAAAGTATCCCTTTAAGTAAAACACACAAGTAAACAAACAAAGTTTTGAGGCTGAAAACATCCATTTCATTGTCTAGATATCATGGTGCTCCGCACAATCAATTCCTGGATTATATAGCTTCATCTTTTTCCAGCACTGCAGGAAGAAATTAAAAATAATTATAAAAAACAAAGCCTGTCAGATGGCATCATGTAGAACTTGATTCATCCTTCTATCTGCTTTCAGATATAAGGAATTCTACTTCATGGCTTTTGTTTCCGGAATCATCTCACGCACTTCTGGTGCAAACTACAGTTCATTATTAAAGAGTTCACCAAGCTTAAAGAAATTGCAAAGCAATGCAGTTCGACGCATTTGAGAGCATAACCATCTACCATTAGATATGCTCTCTTTTAAAGAAAAAGTTTTCTTTCTCTTAGAAGGATCTCTATGGATATGAAACCAAAGATGAACACACAGAATTAACAGTGAAAGAAAGGTGAATCCTGGGACCCAGTAGCACCATATAAGGTGAAACAATGAAAGATAAAAAAGATATTTGGAAATTAGTTATGAACTGGAGGAGTAGGTAGTCTAACAGCCTAAAGACTGAGAAATCATCTAGAGTAGTTCCTTGTATGAACAAGAAACTCATTTAAATCTAATATGGGAGTTTTTGCTAAGATCCAAGTATTTCATAGCTCACCTACCACAGCATTCAAAGTGTTAACAGAGGAATTAACTTGAATAAAGCCCAACAAGCTTCCATACAGTTCCATACATGCTATATATTATCAGTCAATAATCAAGCCAGAGACAGGTTTCTATCACTGACGTTTGAAATTAAGAGCATTTCACGATTGTTCAGAAGAACTAACTACACAGAATCACCTAGTTCGGCCACTAACTTCAACCTTGCGCTGTTTTCACTTACAGTTTATCACCAGGAGGGCAGAGCAGCAATTAGATTTTCACTTCCACCAGCCAGTTTTAATATCTTCCACTTCGAAGTCTACAATAACTGCACTTCAGAGTGTCAGGAAATGAAAACTCCTGTTTCCATTTGATATTTCAGAAGGACCTCAAGGGGAGAAAATCAAGTCATCCCGATGGAAATTTTGCCAAGATGTAATTACTGGACTCCCTACTTCTAATGTGCATGAAGGATCAATACAAACTTCCTGTCACTCAGTGAAATACAACAGTGTTACTGCAGGCTGGAACACAGGACCAATGCTGACTTTAAAAATAAAATTATAAAATAAAAATAAAAAAATGGGAGTGTGGGGTGTTTGTTTTTAGCTACAAGATCTATTTCTTACCTTCTATAATTCTCCTTTCCAAATACTAAGCTAGCCTTGATTTTGTTTACCGGAACATTAATTGAAGTTACAACTTCAGCAATTCAGCTGCAACTTGTATTGGCCACCACACTTCTAATAACAAAACAGGAAAAATACTGAAGGAAACAAATACTGAAGGAACTACTGAACTGTATAAGCTGTGTATGAAAGCTTCCTGAAGAACTATAAAAATGAGTATACATAAATAACTCAATGGATCTTTACTGAGACTGCTAGAAGGAAGCTAGGAATTTAAAATAGTATCAGAAATCTACAGAGCAAGTTCACACAGATCACAGGAATCATAAAATTAAAAGACAGCTGAAACAGCACAGAAAAATGTAATGAAGTACATTACAAAGGAATGCTGCATTAATCTAGCTCTGTCGTACTATTATGAGAAAAATTGTGAGGCACAAATGAGAGGGAGGAAGTAGATACAATAGCTAGGAGTACTACTACAAAGGAAACGAAAGATCTGAAAAGGGAAAGAACAGCTACCTAAATCTCAGCCAGGCAGAAGCTACAAGAAAGCAACGTGGAATCCAAAGGATTTACGGGGGGAAGGATTGAATAGAACTATTATTTGCATTACTAAAGAAGAGCATTCTGATGAGCACTAACAGGCTGAACCAAGGAACAGGGAAGTTTCATTAGGACATCTAGAAATCAAGCATTTGGCAGCAGCAACATCTCCCAAAAGAAACTATGAATTCTGTAAGAGTTTCAAACAGAATGGACAACACACTGCAAGATACACAAAAAAACCAATCCACCGTGGGTAAAGAAAGGTGGCAAACGAGGCAGGAACACAGGCTCCTTCCCAAGGCCAGCACCAACTCAGATGCATACCACTGGTGTGAGCACACTGCGTTCCAGTCGCACGTGTCTCAGCCCAGCAGCAGCAGAGCTGCTTCCAGTAAGTCCAAGTGCTGGGACAAGGCCAAAAAACTGAAGGCAAGATTGCTGCTGCAGAGCTGGTGGCCAGCTGGGAGGTTTTAGTGTTTAAAGTCAGCATGCAGGGCAGCGCTTCTAGATCTTCTAGGCTGCTTCTCCTTTGCTGGGCCTCCATTTGTCCAGGATCTGTAAACTGATATCCTTCTGAAGAGGTAAACTATTTCAGTGATATATTGGATTGGGGAGGGGTAATGAGGCAATTTTAGAAAAAAAAAATTATTAACACCACAATTTGATTTTTATTTCCAGTGCACATTTATAAGTGGTTCCAACATGCTGTGTCAAGTGATACGTTCTGATTTAAGGTTTTACACACTTTATATTCCAGGTGCAGAATTCATTCCCTTGGCATTCATCATACTAGTCCAGCTAATATTTTTTAGATGGTTCTAGCCTGATGACACTATTTCATGTTACACCTGTGTTCTTCAAAACAATCAAAAGGAATTTAGAAGAGAAAGCTCTCGACACTGCTGACTAACAAAACACACACAAGAAAGCTCAGTTCAAACCTGTAAAGTGTGGGTGTATTTTCTTACGCACAAGCCTCTTTGGTATGCACATCCTACAAAAGCCCTTATTATAAACTGCTTCTGAACTGCCCTAGGTTACAATTAAGCTATCCTTTTCCTTACCCTCATCTCTGCAAACTGCTTTGCTACTGTGTAGTGAAGACATGCGAAAACTACAACCTAACAGAAGACTATACTAACACTGACCTTGCTTCTTATGTAAATGATACTATAAATAAACGAGTGAAAGCCAGTACTACACAAATTCACGTTTTAAAGCTCCACTCGTTTCTTCACAAGGAACCAATACCTTTGAAGATACCCTTGCAATCTCAGAAATACAACATTTGTGTTTACAGTGCAAATTTAAATTTAGATGGTAAAACATTTATTGCTGGGCCAGAGAAATTTTTGCTCTTTCCCCTCAAATCTAAAACACATTGGTCACCTATTTAGTCTCCTTTACTGCAAGGTCTAAGCAACCCCAGTCTTCTGCCTCAATATCCCTGCAAGACAGGCTGGATAAAGGTGCCTGAGTCACAGAGAAATATGCATAAAATCAGGACTTTGGAACACCAAAGTGTTCCCCTAGGCACCTGACTATCCTTAGCTGCCACAATAAAAATGAATGAGTTCACCACACCACTTTTCGTAAGTAAAGCTTCAAAGTAGAAAGTCCACAGTAAGAGCTGGGTACTTTCCAGAAACAATGTTTTTGTTACCAATTCTCATGTTTAGCATAATGAACTTCTCCTCCTGGAATTCTTAAAGGCTAGCACAAGTGAAGAAAAAGTGTTTAAAGCCCAAGAACTTGTGGTTTTTTTGTTTTTTTGTTTTTTTTTTTGAGGAAGGATGACTGCTGATTTTTTTAGAGGGATGTGTCTCAAAACCTTTCACGAGTGAAGTCTGCGATCAGCATGAACTGCTCTTCCCCAGAAGAGCACTAAAAGGGCAGATTAAAAATGTGGAGGACCAGCTGCGAAGTTTAACAGGTAATTATGAAAGCAATAATGAAAATATTGTGAGGTGATGGCACAGAATAGCTACAACACCCAAATTAAAAAGCCAAGTACTATCTCTCTTTCAAAGCCTATTATCTTACTGTAGTTGTATCACACCAATGCCTGTCAAGTTCAGGGCATTGTGGAGCTTTAATAAATGGTTTTTGCATTTTGAACGTACCATTACATGAAAAATAACAGTATTTAAGAATGTAATAATAAAGATGCTAGCATCTATTTGTGGCCATTTTTTTCAGACTGCAAGAAGCAGCTTGGACAAATATGATAGTTCACACCTTCTTTACAAGACATTTTATTCTCAATCCAAGAAATTCACAATTAACCAGACTACAAGGAATAAACTTGCATTATAGCCAGCTGATATGCCATCCTGTCATATTTTAATATTGCTTTTCTAGGGTATGGGAAACCACATGGAAAAGAAAGCATAATTTCCCTAATAAACATGAATCTAAGATGATAGCAAGCACACCAATTACTTTAAAGTACACCTGGAAGGATTTTGAAAGTAAATTTAAAGTAAAAACAGTTGACACAGGCAGATCATTTGAAATACCAATCTAGAAAGCTTGCTAAAAGCAAGTGCTTACATCTGGAAAATGCAATCAAAGTCTAAAGAGATTAGGCTGAGATGATGTAAAGTTAGAATATTACATGCAATAAGCTTGTTGCTGAAGGGCAGATTTGCTTCTTTTATATCCTTTACTGGAAAACAAAATAAAATGTATTTTAAATGTTATTTTAAGGCAGGTTGATGATGTCAGACTGGAAGGAAATAACAGACACGGAGAAGATTACTGTTCAGCCCCTGCTAAAACTAAGCAGTGACCAATATGGTATTACACTGATCATCCATTTAATTTTCATCACTCTTGACTCCTTCCAGCCGTTCTTCTCCTATGCTGGTGTCAGCATCCTGGCTTCGTGTTCAGTGTCTGCACCAACTCCCCTAAGTCTAAGGGGTCTGTCCAGAGCAGAAGGCACAGACAGCTTTTAGCAGCTGACAGCTTTGAGCTACCAAGTACATCCAACCCAGCATCCGTCAGTCCTCAGTACAAACAGAAAAACCGACTTGAGGCACGGAAGTTGTGGGTATCAGCCCAGAGGCTCTGGCAGGACTCTTCCATGCACTGTGCAGTGACATAGGAGAAGTTGAGCCTTGGGAGAGCCCAAGATGCTCACTGGATGGTGAGCAGCAGAGAATAATGTGTGCCAGTGCTCCTGTCCAGTATTTGTAGCTTTAGCTCGAGTAGCCTGTCTTCAAAATCCAAATCCTCTCGCTTTCTTCCCTTTCTTACTATCAATATGGATTTCCCCTGGGTGTCCAGAACAATTAAAGCCTCTCCTACTAACGACTCATGTGATTCTTTTGCCGTACTTGGATGGCAGGAAATTAAAAGTGAGATACTACGTGTCAACTGTAGGAGAACACATGAGGATGATGAAACCGGGCAGCAACCACTGCCTGAATTCAGACATACAGCAACCACTCAAATACTGATTGGTGGCATTCACCCTCTTATCAGCAGTATTAATAAAAAATTCCTCCTGCAATTAACTATCTTTTTTCTTTTTCTTTTTTTTTTTTCAGAGCTGCCTTAAATGAAAAATCCTAAGGCTACCTGGAGCGTGGGATGACAGGCAATTGATCACAGAAATGACCCAGAGTCATCGTCTTCACTCCTAAATATCTAACTTTATCTCTTTTACATAGGTACTTCCTTTCTTTAAAGTCTTCATAACCTTTTCCAGTTAATATAACAACCTCCAGCAAGAACTTTCAACAGTACTCAATTAATTCAATAATGCAAGACTCAAAGGTTGTCACTCCTAGTCTACAGCTTCTAACTTTAACTGTATTCTTTAGTCACTGTCCAATTGTCATTTCAAGACAACCCTCTTGTTCGTGCTTGAAAAATGAAAAGAAAAAAACTGGCAATCATCTATCATCCACAAACCTTGGCAAAAACTATTTATCTGGAGGGAAAATGAAGCTTCTTCTCCACAAAGACAGTAAGATCAAATCCTGTATCTTAAGTATCTAACAGTCTAAAGCAAATAAAGAAAGAGATACAAAATACATTGAAGGTTCAAGCTTTAAACACTATCTTTTTGTTATAAATTAATACAGTACCTACACAATAATAGTTCATAAGGCAGCAGGAATTAGGGCAGAAGTCTGTTTTACTGAATAAGATACAAAATAGTTGAAAACTGTATACAAATTAACGTTGTTCCCAACACAAAAGGTGGCCCAAAGGCTGGCAGAGGAAATATTTCAGAGGAAACACTTGAGACAACTGTAGAAAAAAAATTAACACAAAAGTCAAGTGGAAATCAGCATGGAAGAGCTTGGAAGGAAGTGCGTTTAAGAAACGGAAATTACTTTACAATATTTCTCTGCAGCCCAAAACAGAGGGAGAAAAAGGACATGAAAAATTTAACTGGAATAGACTCAAGAGTTTCAGCATTTGAGTACCGCACTGATGTTAGGCATTGTGCAGAAGAATATATTATGAAGAGCCTTGCAGGATTGTAAAACTTAAGCCTCAAAAGATTTAACAGCCACCAAAACTCTGAGTGAAAAGCAACTGTGGTATCACAGATCACAAAGGCATAGCAGTTTGTTTAAGTGAACGAAAACAACATCTGCTGTATGATTTCACTACCACAGTGCACTTCTCTGCTGCTTTCCAAGGCGTCGACACAATTCAATTGAACTGATTCTTAGAGAGAGACTGCGCTCACCAGAAGCACAAACCAGCAATGATCCTCTGGTTTTTGCTCTGCTACATCTAAAGAAAGCCTTGAACTTCCACACTGCTGCTGCTAGCAGCAGCTTATGGCGATAGCATTAAACTGGTATGCACAGAAGTGCACTGCCAACCTTTTTCCTACATTTTTGCTACTAAATTGAAAAAAAAATAAAGCAGAAAGTTTTGTTTCTCTGATTTTCCAGGCAGTTTACTCATACAATGGTCAGCACATTGTGTATAGTTTATTCTTTCTGCTTACACAGCTCATTTTCACAACTGAGAAAAAGACTTGGAAAAAAAGAAAAGAAAAAAAAAGACAAAGACATCAGTTTTCATTCATGAACAAAATATTACCTGGAGCAACTGAGTTTATATATTTGTAGTTTTTTTTCTTAAATCTGTAAGATTTAAAATCTAAAAATATAAATAAGGTCTGTATCCTGTGGAAGGAATGCAGAAATATCAGTAGAAATACACCCTGCAGCAGCATGCAATAACCCCCAGAGCAGCTTGGCTGCTGCAGTCCGGGGTCAGCACCAGACCTAGAAGTCTCTGGCAGGAGAGCAGCACTACAAACTCCCTCCAAGAACAGTCAAATCTGTAATGAGAATCACACAAACGTGAAAAGGTTTGCTGTGCAAGAAAGGGTGTTTGTAGAAGAAAAATACACTCATTTTACCTAGAAGAAATGTAAACTCCTCTCTGTGACAACAAAATCAGTTCATCAGTTCTGTTGGTCATTTTCGCTTCTTGTTGCTGATGACCCATTTGATTTCAGAGCAAGCCAGATCTGCAGATCCTCTTTCTCAAAGACATACAAGTCATTTTTCAGTTATCCCTGGGTTTCCTCAATGAAGCTTAAAATACCCATTTGAAGGGATCACAATAGCATGCTTTCCAGTCAGGAAGCAGGTCTTTGCCTGAACAAACAAATGGTCTTGACCAGGCAAGACGAAGCAAGATATGTCATTTGTTCATCAGGTTAACACAGAAATAACTCTGTCCCAAGACTGAAAGTGTCAAGACTAATTTTAATGCTCAGTGCTCTAAAGGACTTTTTTGAGCTCATACTGTATCTGTTTCCCAGATGCTGGTTCTTGTTCAAATGAAAATCCTTATCCACTTGGAATTAGCAATTACTGAAAATCCAGCCTACAGAGTAGTGGCATCTTGAGCTTACTGCAAATAATGATCTCATTAAAACACTGTATAAATCAAGAGCTTCTATGGTCATGTCTTATGACCATTAAGTTGATACCTTGAAATCCTACTTGTTGGAATACATATAAAATTCATACCACATTCATACAAAACATACAGATGTTCAGCTTACCTCTAACACCATATCTTTTCCTAATTCTGCTTGTCTGCTTTCCTGCCTGAAGAAGTCCAAATCTTGCCTTCTCAAATGTGTAAGTCAAGTCTCAAACTAACATCCTGAACCTTGCCCAGCTTAATCAGGCCACACTCTTGTCCCCTTCTCCAGTTCCTCTGGTTAGAGAGGAGAATCTGAGAATGACCTGGACTTGGCTAATGAAAAATACCTTCCTGCTCACAAAGCCAGCCAGAGATCCTTTAAGAGACACACACTCTGCACGTATCATTTCAGGGTCACTCCAAGGACACTGCATTCAGAAAACATGTCCAAAGGAACCAAAGAATAATGTAAAACCAAATACAAGAAACTAAAGCCCCAGGATACAGCTGGGAAACAGTCATGCTGCTGGACACTAATCTCAAATTTGAAATAAAGTTTGGAATTTCCTTCAGGAAAGCACAGCAGTGTGCAGGGCAGGTTAAGTCACCAGTTGGTGGAGAGGCAAAGAACTGAAGAGGAGTCTTGTAAGGCTGAGGAAGGGGCACAAAGGGTGCAGTCTCTCCACTGAGACTGACAGAGAGAGCAACTTCTGCCTCCCGAACTCCAGACACACTGAAGTACGTACTCTGTCAGAGGATGATGCACCTGACTGTAAAGGAGATAATGATCCTGCAGATGCTGACTGCACTGATCATTTAGAAGTATCAGTTTTTATGTGCACTGATGACAGTGCACATGCAGCATATTTTTTCAAGGAAATTAATTTTTAGAAACAGAAAAAAAAAAATCATGGTTAGAGACTCCATTTTTTTGAGCTAGCACAAAAACTCTGAATATTTTATAATTGCATTTTCAAGTACAAAGAAGGGTCTATGCCTGAAACCTTAAATCTAAACAGTCCCAGCAAAATCACTGAGCCTCTACCCTGAGCTAGCCTATATGGGCATATTCAGATCAATTAATGGTAAATGATTGACACTAAAGCAGTGTTGCTCTGGGGTTTTTTTTTATTGCAAACTTTTCTAGAATTTCTCTCTTCCTGACACGTTCTTTTGCTCTTTGTAGTACTTCCACAAACATAGAATAACCAAGCACCTTTAATTCATGCAGCAGCTCAGCTTCTCTGCTAATGGACGGAAGAATGTCTAATTAATGAGGCAGGTGCAAACAGCCTCCCAGCCAGAAGGCAATCTAAGGTAGGTAGCTTTGCCCTGATAACCACTTGCAAGTGGGTTCTCTTCTAGCATTATAAAGTCATGCCTTGATACATATTTTGAATTAAAAGAATTCTTTGCATTTTCCTAACCTTTCATGAACCACAAAACTTTCCATGATCCTCTTGAGGCAGTCTGAGAAACAGCCAAGTGTGTGAGCACTTGCATGCGTTGCAAGATAAAACAACCATACATTGCTGAGCTGTTGGGACTGGAGACAATTCCCAGAGTTCCTTTGAACATTTTTCCAGTGATTATTAAATCTTTCTTCCTTTTTTAAAAGAAAATCTTTCCCACTTATCTGTGAAAGGCACCAGCAAATACAGAAAATGCATTACATAAACAGGAGTTTAGCACACACAAGACACAACAAACCCCGGACTGAAGACTTTTTATCTTTCAATTATGACAAAAGTTTTTAATCTGTGACTGAAAGCTCATTAAAACAAACTTAAAAGTCAGCAGTGCTCCTTTACAATTACTTATTTTACATTAATCTTCCTACTTCTAGCCACAAATATATATTCTGAAAATTCATATCATGCAGTTCATAAACCTGTCTGCCTCAGTTTGCACATAAGAAAAATTAAATTGTACAAATGTCACTGCTCTGTTACCATTTGGAGCAGCAGATGTCCAACTGCCAGCTGTACAAGTACTGAATATGAAGCACTAATTATAGAGTAATCAAATGCTTTGTTAAACCATATTTAAGAATTTTATTGTCACTTAATAACTACACACATATTAGTAGATAAACACACATGTGGTCCATTAGCACAGCATCTGCCACGTTTTAAGCATATCCATAACATGATGGATAAATAAGAACTGATGATTGGAGAAATTAACTTTCCAAGTGCCTTCGACCCCATCTTTCAACAAATGCCGGTGGGAAAACTGAAAATTAAGCTGTCCTGAGATAAAAGGTAGAGTTGCATCATAGATGAAAGACAAAAAGTAAGGAAGAATTAAAAATAATATCTAAATCATTAATTGTGGCAAAATGCATTGAAACAGTGCAACAAGACTATCTCCAGGCTTAAGCCAAGAATGTACACTTACAGCCTAGGAAAGGAAATTAATTAATGCAACAGTATTTGCCACTGATTCAAAATCAAACAGAAAGAAATAAAACATGACAGCAGAGAGACCATCTGGCTTATGACTTTGCTTCTGCTACATTATTCTTTGGAGAAAGGACCCCCCTTTCAACTCCTTTTCGTGTGCAGCACAAAAAGCAAGCTATAAGTGTTCATGCTAAAATGCACCGAACAGCTGAGCACTGTTCTGCACACTCCACTTGACTTTACACTCACCATCATTTAGTCTAATGTTTCCTTTACCTTTTTGCCTGCAGTGTCCCCTCAGTTGAGGGAGCGCTCTCAAGAAGCCAGATAAATTTCCAGAGGAAAGTTGCGATGTGGTTTCCTCCAATTAGGTCATTAAATTTACACCCTCAAATCCCTTTCAGTCTTAAAGTCTACAGGCCTGTGACATTGTCTTCTGTTAAACCACTCTTTAGAACTCGTCTGAGTCATGTCGTCTTTAAATCACTCCATCTCAGCCAGGCAGCTGCGTTGATCACACTCAATTAATCTTGATGATGTTTCCTTCACCTGCCACTTTATCACTGAAAGAACAGAGAGAGTTCTTGAAGGCAGACAGTTGCCTTTATTTTAGTTTTTTTACTCTCACGCAGACAGTACCTAGACCAAAAGTCTCTGGCTGCTTTCCAAAGCCTCTGGCAAAAAAGGCAAAATGCAACAGGACACCAATGAGGAACAAGTGACAATCCATACGTGGCAGTACAAATTCAACATTAATGACATTATTCTAAGTTTAAGTAAATTTTGCAAGTTTTTAAGTTCTAAAGTAATGATGCCCATGGAAAATAGAGATCTGTGCATCTTTGGCAGCTGTCTTCTCTGAGCAATGCCTAAAAAGAAACAACAGTATTTTTGTGTCACTGTTCACAATGCAGTGAATGCTTGGATCGCACTCTATGCCATCCAAGATGTGAGATAATGAGGTATCTCACATTGAACAACGCAAGTAATGCTAATGTTACCTCAATCTCTTGTCTGAAGCAAAAATCTGAAGGCTTTAAGGAAGCGGAACAAAAATAGCTAGAAACATGGGCAGATTCTCATGACTTGGGTGGGTTTTTTTCTAAATAAGAGTCCCATAAGGAAAGCTCAGTTACAAGAAGTCGCTTACCAGATCTCTAATGAATACAAAAACTAATGGATTTAACTCTGGTAATGATAATAATAAAAAACCCATTTTCTAATGCGAAGATATCAGAACAAGCTGAGACAAGACCAGAAGCCAAGAAAGAAACAATTCACCAATTCCTTGAGAAGCCTGAAGCAATGTTCTAGATGCTTGCTGCATCTAGATAGCATAAGGATATACTATCTCTAAACCAGTCATGTTGTAGAGGATGCCTACTACTCGTGCACAATGATAGCTCAAAGCAACATAACTGGAAACATGACTCAAGTTTGATCTAAACTGGAACACAGCATTCTGTTGATAACAACAACAAATTCACCCCCATGATTCTCCTGACTAAGAATTATAAACCCTCATATACCACGCAGGATTCCTTTGAATTCAAAGTATTTGTTTGAATTGGTACTACTCTCCATGCTTTCAGCAATGGGAATATGTGAAGATTAGTTATATTCACTCATCATATTCCGCAAGAGAAACTCTTCTTACAGGGATGACTGAATGCAAGAAGGGTAAGGCTCCTGTCACAGACATTCACATCAAAATAGACCCCCAAAACTCAATGCTACATGGGTTAAACTGGCCTGAAACTTCAATCCTGTTAAAATAAGGAGTAAACTGTAACAGTTGACTGCTAAGTGTTGAAAGCCAGAAGTTATATTTGCCCTTTTTCTGTTCATTTATGTGGGAGGATGGTGGGTTTATCCTTTATTATTTTTCTTAATCAAGTGTACAAAAGTTTGGATAATTCAGCATTCAAGCACTGGGACCAGGAAAGGTTTAGTTTTGAAGAAGGGAAACAAAAAAGCATGTCTACTACTTGCCCTCCAGCACACAGGAGTCAATCCAGAACTCCTGAGAGACCCTGAAAAAGGAATTACTACACCATACAATAGGTTTGATCAGTGAGGGATATAAGACTCATTTTAAGGCTTAACAGAGTTAAGCTCGCAAAACAATTCTTTTCAACTGGTTTTCCATTTCAATTGGTTTAATATTCTACAGATGGATGTAGAGCAGTTAGTCATCCACCTCCACAGGGGAGAAAAACTGGCTAAGTGCAGACTCAGGAAGGCAAGAAAAAGCATTTTTCATTATTAAAAAAAATGAACTTTTGAATAAATGTCATTGTGTTTGGGATACATCAAGGGAATGCAGGTATGATGTGCTACACCACCACCTTACCTCACTTCCACATCTCTCACTACATACATACGTGATAAGCTGCCATCATTTACACTAGTTTTTTAAGGAGTGAATGTCAAGGAACTGCATGTGGGCTTTTGGAACACAATGTAGCAATTTTGTACTAAAAGTAGCATATTAAAACCAAATTGCTAAATGGCACAAAAATGTAATTTGCACAACAAGCTTTCTATTTGGCTCTTCAGCCTGCAACCTATTTGGTTTGGACCTGCCAGTATTCTTCAGTCTTTGGGCCTCCAAAGTTTCTTATAAATTATCAATAACAAACATTCAATGCAAAAATTTTTACATGCAATCAGCTTTACCTGAGGGGTACCAAGTCAGAAACTGATTTGCACTCTTCTGTAAGGTAAAACTTCAAATAATATCCCCACAACACTTACTGCCTCAGACCATGAAAGCATTGTTACAGAACTACTGCTGAAGAAAATCTAATCCATCTTGGCATCTGGACTGAAATTAGCTGCTGTTAAGCTAACCCTAAACCTCAGCAGGCTTACTTGCTGTTTTGCATTTTAAACTTAGACCATTTAAATGCTTTTTCTTACAGCACAACCCTTATATACAGTTTTTCAGTGCGACTGACAGACCAACAAACCGTGGTCCCAAACACCAAAACCATAAGGAGGGGCCAGACCTTGTATAATTACTCCCTTTTTCTTCAGAACATAAGCCTTTCTGCCTCCCATTACTCTCATCCTCATCTTCCTCCTCCTGAATAATCTAAAAGCAGACGAAAAGTATCAGTTAACAAGGCCAACAACGCAGGGATTATTTTAAAAATTTACATGCTAGTCAAATTTATTTTTACATTAGTGAAGCAACAGAGCTTCCTCTTCCTTGTGAGAATTATCTCACAAATTATGTTTGACAACAAGGAAAACACAAAAATACACACTCTGCAAAAGTCTCATTCTATTTAAACTTCTAAGTTTGTCCTTTTTTAAGAGTATTTAATTTTGTTTCCTTTTCAGCCAGCCTATCTCTTCTCAGCCATAAATCTACACACCAACTTCCTTTTTCCTCTGAGCTTCTAAGCTGCTTATGCTGCCGTTGTTCATTTCAGATCGTGTTCTCCTTCCTATTCCTACACTCTGAAGCCTCTTTCACAATTATCCATTTTGGATCCTCACCCATTTCAGTGTTTGCAACCGGAGTCACAGCTTGGCATGGACACGAAGAACCCTCCATCTTCTGCATGCCAACCTCTTCCAAAACTGCTGCTGAAGCATCCCAGCTATGTGAAAGGCCTCCACAGATTGCCCACTTCAAGCACGTCAGGGTAGGTGCGCCTGGTCACTTTAGTACTATTTTCCCAGGGCCCCTAACACTTCAAAGACAGCCAGCTACCTTATACGTGTGAAAGTTTTTTGTAGTACAGGGCGTCTGCCAGGCAGCAGCATATAATTATAACTTCTACACCCTTTAAAGTCGCTGCCAGGATACAAAAATATTTAGTTTTTCAACAAAACCTCAGTGACATAGGGCTTGATCTTTTATGACCTACAAGACAGTCTTTTCTCAGGCACCTGACGGATGACCCTGTAGTTGAAGGCCCTTCTTTCTTTCCCTAAAACATGCTAAATCCTGACTGTTTTTGAATAACAGAGTTTCAAAGTCAAACCAATGGTCTGGTATCTTTCCCCTGCTCTGAGCTATCCTAAAAGACAACCACGTGCAACAGAGCGACCCTTCAAGCCTCTCTTAACTCCCACTACCTGCAGCAGAGCCACCTGATTGATAATGGCCATCACGAAGCACCAAAGACCACTTGGGGGAAGGTGTCTTCCCTGGATGAAGACGTATCTTGCAGAGGAAGATACCTTTCCTCTCCCTGAGCAGCTTCACTTGGTTTCGCCGGTCAGGCTGGGCAGATGGTCCCACCTCAAGGGGAGCAGAGCAGCAGACCCGTGCGGCTTCACGGCCTGGCACCCCAAGCACGACTCCAGCGAAATGCCCTCTCTTCACCCATGCCCGTGGTGCCACACAACCAGCCCAGCTCCCGGGATAAGCCCCAGGAGCCCACCTCACGGGCCGCCCCATCCCAGCCACCCCTGCAGGCCCCCGCACGCCCGCTCCAGCCCTGCCATCCCCATGGACACAGGCCGAAGGGACACGCTTGCGATGGGGGCCCAAACGACACGCTGAGGGGGAGAGGGGCTACACCACCCTGTCCTTACGACACGGATTTGCGGGGGAAGGCGGTAGAAAACACCCATTTCCACCCATCAGGGCTGGCCGAGGGGCAGCGGCACCGTCACCCCGCAGGAAAGGGGGGCCAGGGAGGAGGAGGGATTCCCCCGCCACGGGGAGAGAGCACGAAGGGCTGCGGAGAGGGAGACGGAGGCGGCGGTGGGACGCGGCCCCGGGGGCCGGGGCAGGAGCCGGGGCCGGAGCGGCCACTCACAGAACTCGGCGATGTAGTAGGAGACGGCGTAGTTCTCCTCGCACCACTCCAGGGTGGAGGTCGGCGGGCCCCAGTAACCCTCCCGGTCGGCGACCGGAGCCATCGTGGAGCCCGCTCCAGGCTACAGCGGAGCCGGGGCACGGGGGAAGCGGAGTGAGAAGGGCACCGGGCCCGGAGCGCGGCGGCGGCGGGAGAGCGGGCGGGGCCGGCGCTGGGCCCGCCCGGCGGGGCGGAGCCGCGGTCGCCATGGGGACGGCCTGCGGCCTGCCGGACGGAGAAATACGCTGTGGTGAAAAGCGTGAATATGGGCAAAGTCTGTGGGGAAACAGCGGCGCGGGGCATGCTTGGCTCTCACGGAACCCGCGCCATGCCCCTGTAGGGATGAGGCGGGACGTGCGACATCACGGCGCTCTCCTCACCCACTTTCCAAGCCGGTCTGGGGGCAGTGAGGAGGTTTCCTCCCTCAGCTTTCCACTCTGGTTTTCCTTCTAGACTTCAGGGAGGGTTTGTGAGGCAAGCGAGGCAGCATGCTGCCTTCATGTTGTTAAAACACAGCTTCACAGCGTCGTAGAATGGTTTGGGTCGGAAGGGACCTTAAGGACCTTCTAGTTCCAACCGCCTGCCATGGGCCGGGGCACCTTCCACTAGACCAGGTCGCTCAAAGCCACATCCAGCCTGGCCTTGAACACGGCCAGGGATGGGGCATCCAGAGCTTCTCTCGGCAACCTGTGCCAGGGCCTCACCACCTTCACAGGGAAGAATTTTTTCCTGAAGGCAATGAAGAGGCAAGTGTTCCTCATACTCGTGGGCTGGGAGAAGGAAGGAGTTTTTTTATAGCACTGCCTACTAAATGGGGGTTTTCCTCTCATCTGATGCTTTATTTAGTTTCCTCAGTGCTTACTACGCATACTATACTTACACCCATAATATGCAAAGTGCTTCTCAAGCAGAGTTGGTATCCAGAGGCAAGTACAATCTAAAAATGGAAAGACTTGAGACACAAGGGGAAAGAATAAAGTGCACCAGCAAAGGCCTGATAATAGTGTGTGTTTTATATTTCAGAAGGTGATCCAAAGACTTGAGGAGAAGCTTCGGGCAGACCTTGGGGGCTGTACACAGTGCTTACACCTTGCTGGCCAGCAGAATTTATTATACCTGCATATAAACACATGGACTTCTTTTTCTACATCTTAGTTCTTCTCACCTTTCCTTCTGTAAGCTAATAAATGCCAATCTAAACACAGACCTTTCCTACTATAAATACTGCTTTTTCAGAATGTATACATCTCTCTTGAAGACTGTCTGGCCTTCTGAAATTCAGTTTGTATATAATTGCTTCCAGCATCAGGTAGAGATGTATTTAACATATATCACTACTTTTCATCATGCTATAAAGCACTAAAATAAAATTTATTTTAGTGTTGACAATCACAATAAACTTAAATTGTCAAAACATCATCAAAATCCATGTGGACTTTTATATGCAGACCTGTCTTCCTATAATTTTCAGACCTAGATTACTTCCACAGATTTAGACTTTCAGGATTGGGGTCTGGAAGAGTACCAGATGATCAAGATGCACACAAGTGGCTGTAAACAATGAGGACGATTCTTACCTGCTTGATGCAGTTTAGCTTTTCAGACATTTGAAAGTTCAGTTTATATAATAAGAAAGTTTGTAGGGCTCTGGTTTTTGTTCTCCTGATAAACCATTTTAAGAATATAAGTTTCTGACAGAAAAATAATTAAAAATTTGAAATTGCAGTTGTTTAAAAACTAAAGAGACAACTATGAAATATTTTAAATATTAACTAATAGTTAAATATTAAACAATGAATATTTGCGTATCAGGAGCAAAAATAGCAACAATGTGAAAAAATGTAGGCAATATTTATAATATTGAATTACAGTTGTCTTTAAATAAATAATTTAAAATATTGATGCTTGTTTCTTTTCTCATCATGTGCATGCTGGCCATGAGAAGGTTTGCCACCACACTAGAAAAAGAAGTCTGACATTAAACTAGCTTTAAAACTGGGCAGGATAAATTAATGAAAGGTTATATGTGGTAGATACCAATAATGTAGGTTGTCATCCATTCTGATTTCTGCAGAAATACAAGAAAAATGCATAGCTAGGACTTAATTTCAATCACTAGGGAATTTTTATTTATTTGGTATGTTTCTAGAGTATTCTCCATCACAATATGCATTTACTTTTGACTTATTCTGTGCCTTGGTTCTCTGCTTTTGAACTCTGACAAACCTTTCAGTCACTGCACTCAGAAGGATAGTATTGAAAAGGCAGCCCCAAACTATTATGATATATGCTTTTTTTTCCCCTGAAAATGTTTTGTAGAGGTAAACTTGTCTCCCACAAAACCAACTTTGACTGCTTCAGCTGTTACAAGAATACCTATTAAAATCAGTACTTTTCCTCTGTAACCTTGAGCTATGCCTTGTTCTGTCCATTACTGCGCAGGATATAATGTGACAGCCTGAAGTTCTCTGCATCTAAATGTGGTCTATCTGATTAAAGGAGCAAACCTACCTCTGTCCAGGTGTTGGATTTTCTTTGTCTGATCTGTACAACATGCGGAGGGAATGTCTTGTTTCTGAAATAGCAAAACCCCAACAGAGAGCTCTTGAAATGCTTCTTTTTGGTATTACTAAAAATGTGCTTGTCATGCCCATGGAGTAGTTTCCCGGGGCCTCAGGTTGCCTGTGGCAAAGGATCCTCTTTCCATACAGTTTAATATTGCCCTGGAACCTCGTGGCTTAACTGATCAGTGGGTAATTGAATCATGTCACTTTACGCCACTAGAGGGATATGTCCTGTCACTTTAGTGTGTGGATCCAGTAGTATCTTGCTTGCAAATGGGAGAGGACTGCTGGTCAAAAATGGCACGCGTTCAGCTCCTTGTGATCAGGTAAATTCAGGGAACGACACCTGAGGAACACTTTTATCTCTCTCTGCTCTGTGCAAACACTTTATCATGGCTTGTGCTGATGATTGTTTTATTTCTGCACAAAATGAGACCTAATAAGCAGATTGTTTAGAACTCATTATGGAGACATATGTTGGCGAAGATTGTACTTATTCCCTCTCATCCATGTATGTGTGAAAAGGGGAAGATAAAACTGATATAAAATCTTGAAGATGTTTTCACTGCTTGGTTCTCATAATGTTAAAATAAAGGTATCAGTCACAAAAAAACCCCTGAATTTTGTCCTGCAAATTGCCTGTCCAAATTTTACGGGTAATTATCCCAGAATGGTTTGGGTTGGAAGAGATCTTAAAGATCCTCTAGTTCCAACACTCCTCCCCCCATAGGCAGGGGCAGCTTCTACTAGACTAAGTTGCTCAAAGCCTCAAACAATTCCAGAGATGGGACATCCACAGTTTAAGTGGACAACCTGTTCCAGTGCCTCACTACCCTCATATAAAGGAATCTCTTCCTAGTATCTAATCTAAGTCTGCCTTCTGCCAGTTCAAAACCATTTCCCCTTTTCCTATCACCCCATGCCCTTGTCAAAAGTCCCTGTCCAGCTCTTTTGGAGCCCCTTTAGGTACTGGAAGGAGCAATAAAATCTCCCTGGAGCCTTCTTCAGGCTGAACAATCCCAAGTCTCTCAACCTGTGTCCACAAAAGAGGTGCTCCAGCCCTCTAAGCATCTTATGAACTTGTCCCTCTTCTAAGGCCTTTTTTTAAGGCCTTAGCATTTACACCATCTTAGGTGTGGAATCCTGCGTTGTGACTCTCAGCTCTAAAGTATTACTTTCCATTATAAGGTTGGTTTCTAACCACTGCAGCTCCAAATGTCATTATTGGCAGCTTTCTGAATTGCCTAGACTATACTGGTTACAGAAAAAGGGCATCAACACCTCTAGATTCTGCAAGCCCGATCCTGTGTAATGCGTAATTTATCCCAATGATTTATATGCAGATAGCATGAGTAAGATGCTAAAAGTAGGATCATTAGAGGTTGAATCAGACTCTTTGTAATGTGCCCTGAAGTTTGAGGGCTCTTTATGAGCACTGGTGCCGAGATGATGATAATTACACCTGGAGTAATATCATGGTAACTTATTGGCACCTGAATGAATGAAAAAGAGAAATTGTTTCCTGACATGAAGATGGATCCAAGAAACTTTAATGGACTTTAGCAGATCTGATTGCCTGCTCATTGCTAAGTAAAGCAAAAATGCCTCTGCTGGAGTTAAATGGAATCAGGCATTTGTAAATTATCATCAAGGGGACTCATGTCCTAGAGCCATATAAATATTAATAATTTCTCCAGTGTAATATGGCTGTTCTTATTCATATTCTCAAGGCTATTGTTGCATTTTGGCAACTGATTGCGGTGGTGAATGACAGCATCACGGATTCCATCTCTGTGGATGCCGTGATCACCCAGCACCGATGGGCTCAGATATGAATACAACCACCTGAATAGTGTTATAAGGGATTGGTGGAAACAAGGGCTTCTGAGTGCAGATATTTAGGAAAGGAGGTATGTCTTGCCAGGGACAGAACATTCCCTCATGCAGAGGATGGGTCAGTCTTACACCCAATCCTCAAAGGAGATTTTAGGGAGGTATTTTTTCCTCTCCACCCTTTTTTTAGCAAAAACCTGTCTGCTTAGGTCTATCAAGATGTATCCCAAACCCTTTAAAATAAAAAGCTGAGACAGGTGATACCATCCACAGCAGGCCCTATTTTACCAAAATGAGGATGTTTGCTTTCTTGTAGCAGTGGATTACGCTGAAGCTTTTCTGCACCTGGTGGTTACTGCTCTGCAAGCACACAGCCTGCGTAGGTGTCTCCAAGCACCTGCAGCTTTCAACCCATTGTGCTAGTATGAAGTAAAATTCATGTCACTTTGCACTAATTTGCAGGGTTGAAATTGGTAAGGGAGGAGATAAACCTGCTGTTCATCCATTCCCAAGGGAGAAGCAGTTGACAGAGGGAGAATTGTGGAAGGAGAGCTCTTCTCCAGTTATCAGAGCTTAATTCAACCCTAAATGTGAATCAGAGCCCTTACCAGCTGCACAATGTCTGTGGTAAATGTACACTGGTTTAAGCTGAAACATCAAATGAAAATCTATCAAGGGAAGGAGACTTTTCAAAAGCACAAATGGCATGTGCCTCAATCTCATTGACTTTCAAGGGAGTCTGGGAATCCGTTTGCCTTTGTGCTTTGGAATTCTTCTAGTGCTTTAAAATAGCAAAAGTGAATGCCATAACAGTTCATTGTTTACACTTGTAAACAGCTTTCTCTTTAGGAAAAACATAGCAAGCTGTATTTTTCTGCCTGCTAATTTGCATACACAGATCTCAATATGAAGAGACTCACACAAAGTTTGTAATAATATTTAAGTCTGTTAATTTCAGTTTGAATCCCGCTTTACAGGCTCAGTTCACTTTCTTAAATGCTGGCATCTTGTGTCATTGGAGATTCTTTCAGAGCAACAGCTGAAGGCCAGGCAGGATGCCCTGGGATCACTGGAACTTCTCTACATCCAGTGTCATATCTCATATGGTGCTCAGGTGCTTTGTCTCCAAGAGCACTAAATGTCTATGACTTTATGAACTGGATTAAGCTTAGATATCTGGCTTTTTTGGCTGGATGAGGTTGGGTAAGGTCATGAATCACAAGTCGTTACTCTCTTCTGAAAAAGAGCTCTGCTTTGGTTTGAGGTCAGTGGAGCTTCTCTTAGGTTTTCTGTACTCACAGCATCCATGAAAGGTGCATACCTAATAGGCTCTTGGACTTGCTTTGACCTCAGCTTGCTGGAATTGAGGCATTTAAGGAAAGCAATCTCAGTTAGAATCATAGAATCATGGAATCATTAAGGTTGGAAAAAACCTCTAAGATCACTGAGTCCAACTGTTAATCTACCACCACCATATTTACCACTAAACCATGTCCCCCAGTGCTACATCCACAGGTTTTTTCAACACTTCCAGAGATGGCGATTCCACCACTTCCCTGGGCAGCCTGTTGCTTCTGTATATTATACCATTCATTGGAGTCACCTGTCCTTAGGACAAATTATAATCTCCCTATTTGAAATCTGGGAGGAGAGATATCCTGAAGGATGAAAGCCATGAAACATGGGCTTTCTACAGTGCTTGAATAGGCAGCACTGACTCCATTTGGGACGCAAAATGACAGTAGCACTCTTTGGGTGGTGAGAACAGGAGCAGTGCTCCTCTCTTTTTCTTCCTATCCTAGCTCCTTCCCCATGAATGGAGACAAGAAGGAGTGTGAACGAGAACACATCACTGGTTCTCTCTTGCAAGCAGCTCCTTTTGGGGAAGAGAAGTGAGGGCACTGGCAGCTTACAGTTAATATAGGAATCTATACATAGTATCATGATATTGTTGTGGCGCAGAGGTAAGAAAGTTGTTTTCCAACAAGCATGTTTTCAATCTTGCAGGAAATATTTTGGAATGTCCATGTTTTATGTGACTCAACAGTGTTCAAAGCCATTGGGTGGATTAGGCAGGAATTTCTTGGCGATAGCAGCTACCTTGTGCAGGCAGGTGGCCATGAGTAGCAAGCTTTGGGGTGTCAGCATCAGTTTGCTAACCTGTCCTGCCAAGGCTCTTCAAGCTGAGGCCTTTTCCCATCTACATTCATGTCACTAAAGTTTCTGGTATCACTGATTTCAAGTGTGAACCGCTGGTGTGTATCTGTCAGTCTCAGTCATACCAATTTGAGTGTATGATCATAGAATCATAGAGTGGTTACGGTTGGAAGGGCCTTAAAGATCATCTCATTCCAACCTGCCTGCCATGAGAGACAGGGTCACCCTCCACTAGACCAGGTTGCTCAAAGCCCCATCCATACTGGCCTTGAACACTTCCAGGGATGGGGCATCCATGGCTTCTCTGGGAAACCTGTTCCAGTGCCTCGCCACCCTCACATTAAAGAATTTATTCTTACTATCCATTTAAGCCTACCCTCTTCCAGTTCAAAACCATCTCCCCTTGTCCTGTTACTGCATGCCCCTGTAAAAAGTCCCTGCCCAGCTCTCTTGTGATCAATTTGAGATTAGTCAAGAACAGCTTAGTGACCACCTACTGCAAGAATGGAAATCCCAATGACATAAGGGTTACTTAAGGCAAATTTTGAAGGAAAAATGTTGTCAAGCAAGAAACTAGCTGGAAGACAGGTTAATCTGGTCTATGAGGAAGAAGGGCTGAAACTTTTTTTATCCTAAAACAGCAGTAGGAATGGATTTGGAATAATTAGCTATTGCCAGTGTTTCTTCTTTTCTTATAACTTTCAGTTTAAGGAAGAAAGGACCCATAACCATTCCTCAACTCTGTTTTGTGTAATGAATCAGTTAGTGTTTGAACATGGAGGGTGATTTATCATACTCTATAAACCCTGTCCATCCAATTGTGCACTGCTTGTCACTTGATCTCATGGACAGCAAAAGCAATTTCCTTATATTGCTACTCTTGAAAAATCTCTAGAACAAAAGGAGAAAACCACTAGGAACAAGCAAAGTCTCAGTGGTAAGCAGATGCACATATATTAAAATGTCAAATGTTAAAAAAAAAATAAAAATATTTGAAATATCTTCAGTGGCACTGCACCAACAGTGGGGAAGGCAGCTGCTATTCTTTTCCTTGATCTCTAGGAAAATGGCATATTTACCCCAAGCATATGCAAATTTTTCTATTTAGCCTGGAAATGAAGCACATTCTGCTCATGTAATGTTAAATTTCTCTCATTTACTGCAGGAAGGAGGAGGAAAGGAAAGATCAAGTCATTATTTACTTGACGAAATCCTTTGTTACTTTTCTGGATATCAGTTAATTACCAGTGAGCTAATCAACTTACACCTCAGCCAAATTCTTTTCTTTAACAAGTCATTATTAAAAGAGGCTGCTCAGACAATTCAAATTTACTTTATTAGCATAGCTTGGATATTTCAGACCTATCCACTAAAAGGGGGATAAAAGGAAACACAAAGAAATACAATAATACATTTCCACTTCCCACTTTCTTCTGGGGTGACTTCTGTCCCTCCATTTCCACAGTAAATTGTTGATGAGTTGCCTCAGTAGGACAGCTCATTACTAGACAGGGAAAGAAAGACATTTTCTGGAGATTTCTACCAGGGACCCTACTCTATTGTGGCATCAGCTATCATGAAGTGGAGCTGAAGGGAGTCATAGATTCTCAGAATGATTTAAGTAGGAAAAAACCTGTTAAGATCACCAAGCCCAACCACTAACCCAACCATGTCCATAAGTGCCACACCTATATGTCTTTTAAATCCTTGCAGGAATGGTGACTGCATCACTTCCCTGGGTACCCTGTTCCAAAGCTTGACAATCCTTTTAGTGAAGAAATTTTTCCTGATACCCAATCTAACCTGAGGAAGAAGACCAGCCTGACTGAACAGGAAGCTTTCACTGGAACTCTGGGAAAAAAAGAGAGTTTATGACCTTTGGAAGAAGGGGCAGGCAACTCAGGGAGAGTACAAGAATGCCATTAGGTCATTGTAGAAAGAAAATTAGAAAAGTGAAAGCTCAGCTAGAATTCTATCTGGCCACTGCTGCGAAAGATAATAAAAAGTGTTTTTATAAACACATTGACAACAAAAGGAGGGCCAAGGAAAATGTCCATTCTTTATCGGATGCAGGGAGGGACATTGTCACCAAGAATGAGGATAAGGCTGAGGTACCTAATATGTTCTTCACCTCAGTCTTTACACAGTAAGACCAGTTATCTTTAGAACAACCGGCCCCCTGGTAGAAAGGGACAGGGAGCAGAAGAGACCCCCAGTAACTCAGGAGGAAGGGTTGGGGCGAGTCCTGTTTAATACCTTTATTGATGTTCTGGATGAGCAGATTGAGGGCACCCTCAGTAAGTTCACAGATGACACCAAGTTGGGTGGGAGTGTTGATCTGCTGGAGGGCAGGAGGGCTCTGCAGAGGGATCTGGACCGGCTGGATCCATGGGTCAAGGACAATTGCTGGATCCTGCCCTTGGACCACCACAGCCCCAAGCAGCCCTACAGGCTGGGGGAAGAGTGGCTGGAAAACTGCCCAGTGGAAAAAGACCTGCAGGTGCTGTTTGACAACCAGCTGGCTGAACATGAGCCAGCATGTGCCCATGTGGCCAAGAAGACCAATGGCATCTTGGACTGTATCAGCAATAGTGTGGCCAGCAGGACCAGGGCAGGGATTGTCCCCATGGACTTGTGCATGCCTCGGATTCTGAATCCCTCAGGACAAGACATTGAGATGCTGGAATGTGTCCAGAGAAGGGCAATGAACCTTTGATCTAGGGAGTGAGTCATGCGAGGAGTGGCTGAGGGAGCTGAGGGTGTTCAATCTGGAGAAAGGGAGGTTCAGGGAAGACCTTATGCTCTCTACAACTACCTGAAAGAGGTTCTAGCCAGGTGGGGGTCAGCCCCTTCTCCCAGACAACTAGTGACAGCACAAGAGGGCATAGCCTTAAGCTGTGCCAGGGAAGGTTCATTTTGGACATCGGGAAGCATTTCTTCACTGAAAGAGTTGTCAAGCATTGGGATGGGCTGCCCAGGGTATGTGGTTGAGTCACCATCCCTGGAAGTGTTCAAGAAGCCACAGGATGTGGCACATAGTGCTATGGTTTAGTGAATATGGTGATGTTTGGTCAAAGGTCTTTTCCAACCTAAATGATTTTTTGATTCTATGACACACGAAAATTCATAGGTGTGTCACATCAAAACTTCAGGTGAGAGGGGGTCCATCATGACACACTTTTCAGAAAAGTTTCATCCAGAAATGTGATATAATTATTTAATTGCGATGTGAATTATCTGATTATAAGATATAAAGTTACGTAATGGTCATGAATCATATACTGAATTCTACCTGTGTTAAATCATTATGTCTGCAATGGTAAGTCAATATGATATAATACTGAATTCCTGTCTTGGGCAACTTCTCCTTGCCCTGACTGCTGAGTGTGGCAGCTTTGGACAGTCTGAATCACTCAGTGGTTGAGTTCAAATGCCACAGTAGGTGCGACCTAAAAGTTAGGCAATGCTTATGTGTGGTTTAAACTTGACTCAATATGTTTAACAGAAACCTTAGAACACCCTCCATGAATACTGTGTGATTTCTGTGATCTATATGAATACAGCTTTGTAGCTTTCTGGTAGAACCTTGAGTGTGACTGTCTCAGGGAAATGGATACAGTAACTTCTTTGTAGGCTAGACTTCAAAAGCCAAATCTAGGCTCATCACCTGTAAAATAAGAAAAGCACCCACAGAATAAGCCCTACTGGTTCTAGGACTGGCTTTTCTCTGGGACCGTTGCTGAGCAAGGGTGGGGACTGAACTGTCTGCGTCAGTTTTGATACCCAGACCAGGTGCCCTGTTCATAAAGAGGTGCAGCTGTCATAGGTTAGAGTAGTGCTGATGCTTAAATGAAAGAGGAAGAAAATTCAGTGAGACTCGAGCACAGATTTGCTGGTCTCTCATGCCAATCTTCCCAAAGAAAGCTGCTATGCACTCAGAGGTCACTGTCGTGCATCAGCCCATTTGGTCAAAGGCTAAGCAGTGCTTCTGGATGAATTTAATTGGGTTTTTTTAATGCTGTCAAATCAAGGATCCTCTCTATTACCCAGAGCTCCTTACGTACCAGAGCCAACCAGAAACAGCTGACTACCTTCCTCCTTGTGCTCCTTACTCCTGTACTTAAAAGGAGCATTTCTACCCTCTACTTCCATTGTCAGGGACTGTGCTATTCACATGACTGTCTCCAGTTTTGAAGCCAACGCTCTCTGAAGGCTTTGGAGGCCAGACTGCTAATCCCTTGACAAGCAAGGGTATTTCTTGACAGTGTGATTGGTGTTGGCCCATGGCCCTTAATGGCTTGGCCCTCTGACAGCTGGCAGTGATTTTCTGATGGCTGGAGCCCCATCACATGCCCCCTGACAGCAGCAGAATAATATTCTCATGCCTATGTTAATGGCAAATGTGCTTGGAAGGCTCATGAATAAAATTCCCTTCTCTGTCTCTTTTTATAACTCTGATGTGCTTTTCTGTTGCCCAGTTTCTCCTTGTATTTTTTTTAACCCTCATTCTACTTATTTCTTCCACTCTATTATTATTCCTCCTGTTATTGGAGTGGCCTAGACAGACACTTCTAATTTCTTCCCTTCCCAAGACTCAATGCTCATTCTTTTGGTCGTTGAGCAATATTCCTCAGTTTTGTTGGCAGGAGGCTGAGTCCTGTGTGAAACCACCATGCAGAGCCCCTCTTAGTTTACTCCTACCAGCTTCTAACAATGCCGGTTCCATCTTCCATCACCCTTGCTTGCCAGCTTTGCTATTTATTTTCAAAACATGCCTTCGACTCTGGTGTGTTTTCTCAGGAAAGTTTGGGCTTGGTTCCACAAGCCTGACATACCTCCTAATTTGAAAGTGCAGAGAGGAACCTTGGGTACAGGAAGGCAGGGGAAAGGCACAACTGTGGTGTAAAACCTGGTTTTAATTTTTGCCTCAGCTCATGGAGAGTAGGATTTGCTCTCAGCTGAGCAGGAGGAGGTGGTTGGGACTTAAAGCTCATCTACACAACTGAGCAGGACTCAAGGAAGCAGAGTCTGGGGATTTTCTTGGGGACAGACTTATTATCCCACAGAGACTGGTTGTGAGAGAGAGGGAGGGAGGAAGGAGACTGCTGCCAGCAGGCAGGAAACCTCCTGTTTCGGCAATCTAGGATGCAAGATTTCTTCTCTAGGGGTTCTGGGAAGATAAGAAAATAGATTATCTTGCAGTTTGCAGTGGCCCCTACAAAAAGATAATGTGCTCCTAAATCATAGAATGGCAGAATGGTTTGAGCTGGAAGTGACCTTAAAGATGATCTAATTCCAGCCCCACAGCTATGGACAGGAACACCTTCCATTAGACTGGGTTTCTCATAGCCCCAAATGAACAGACCTACTTTTTTTTTCAAAGGTGGGACAGCACTGAATAAACCAAAGCAGTGCCATCGTGTATCACATCCCCAACCTGGCCCCCTTCTATTTCATACCTGTCTTATGATTGCATTCATTTTAACAGTGCTGAGTGGTGCTTAACAGGTCTGGCTCCAAGGCTGAAGCAGTTTCTAAGCCGTTCTTGCTGTCTGAAAAGAGGACTCAAATCATAGAATCATAGAAACACTTAGGTTGTGAAAGACCTTTAAGGTCATCAATTCCACCTGCTAATCCAGCACTGCCAATTCCATCTGCTCACCTGTGTCTTTGTGCTTCTTAGTAGGGGCACTAGTTCCTACATAGAAGTTCTTGAAACATAGTTAGGACAAGCTTCTGTTCTGTGCCACGCAGGTGTCTAAAGTTAAGAACAATACTCTGCAATTTCCTCCTTTTGCTGCACTGTGCTGTTGCTAACAAGGAGCTGCCACGGGAGATCTTTATTTCCACAGAATCATTAAGGTTGGAAAATACCTCTAAGATGATTGAGTCCAACGGTTAACCCAGCACTGAACAATGTGTCAAAGTGCCACATCCACACATCTTTTAAATCCCTCCAGGAATGCTGACTCCACCACATCTCAGGGCAGCCTGTTCAAATGCTTGAAAACCCTTTCACTGAAGAAATTTTTCCTGATATCCAATCTAAACCTCTCCTGGCACAACTTGAGGCCATTTACTCATGTCCTATTGCTTGGTACCTGGGAAAATAGGTTCCTATTTTATGGGGCTTTGTTTCAATGCTGGAATTCCAAGTGTCTTATCCATATTGCAGGAGGATCCTGCAGCATGAATGGGTTAGAGTAGGGCTGGTTCATCTCAGACATCAGGTTTCGAATCCTGGCATCTTCTGCACCTCAGGGCATCTTCCACATCCTGAGATGTCTTCTGCATCTCTAGAGCTTTCTTTTCTTGTGTGCTTCAGCAGCAAGTTTGGAGTCCAAGCATCATTTCCAACCCCAGCCATTTTTTGTGATTTTGTGATTCTCTGATGAGGTTGTGGTTTCCACCATGCATTCCTCCTACTGTTCATTATCCTTTTCTGGTTTAGGGCCAATAAACTGTTTGGGACTTTTCTTCCTTTTTCTTTTCCCTGTAAGAGATATATCATGTTCTTGATTTTCTTTTTAATTTTTTTTCCAAGCTAAGACAGCTAGAAATGTGCTTAAAACTTCAGACTAAGAATCCCCTGTATTGAACAATCCCAAGAGCTGGGACTCACCCCAATTCCAGCACTGCTTCCTCACCTTCCCACAGTGTTAGATTCATGGTAGCACAGAGATAACTGAAAACAGTGAGAGGGTCAATAGAGGATGATGTGGTGACTCATATTTGATGAATGCCTCACAGCTAGCTTTCCATGGGACTGCAGGCATTTATCTCCTTCAGCCTGCTTTGTGCCTAAGGCCGAGAGACTATGGTCCCGTCTTCTGCTTTGTGGCAGCAACACTTCCAGTGCCAAATGCTGTGCTTTGTTAATCCAAGCGTATCAAGAGACGACTGCCTTTTACTATTTGCAGCACGTAAAATCAATATGCCACTTACATATCTCTGACTGTCATCCCAGTCACTTCTGCTCTGCTATTATATGCAGATAGTTTACCTCCTTCCAGCAAAACACTATTTTCTGCATGAATATGAGAAATGCTCCAACATTGTGTCCCCATCTAAATTATAGGTGCAAGGAAAGGATTTATGAAAGAAAAGAGAGTACTGGTCCCCGTGGACAAAGACATCCTTTCTAGTTCCACAGATCTGACCTCTCTGGTGACCAATGATGAGACCAGAGGGAATGGCATGAAGCTGTGTCAGGGGAAATTTAGGTTGGATATTAGGAAAAGAGGGGTGGTTGGGCACTGCAACAGGCTCCCTAGGGAAGCGGTCATGGCATCAAGCCAGACAGAGTTCGAGAAGCACTTGGGTCATGCTCTCAGGCACATGCTGTGAACTTGGGGTTGTCCTGCATAAGGCCAGGAGTTGGACTTGATGATCCTTGAGGTTTCCTTTCAACTAATGATATTTCATGATTCTATGATTCTATGATTTTACAAAGAACCGCATTTTGACCGTACAGCTCAGCTGTAAGGTGTTGCTGGACCTCTGTCCTGGAGGTGTGAGATCCACAACCGGGAAGAAGATAGGATCCAGCAGCCAAGAATCCCCTATACAGATCTCTCCTATCTGATCTGCCCCAAAGGAGACTATTTCAGTACTTAAGAGGCAAGCTGCTGTTGAACGCCACTATGGCCTGTGGGGTTGTGATTTTAAAAATAGGATACAGGGGAAAGATGCATGGAAAGGCAACAAAGGAGCAAAAAGATGGTTGAGGTAATGACTGAGAATGCCCTATGGAGAATGAGCTGCTGTGAAGCACCTAAAGGCCAACACAGCACGTGTTAGACACCTAATTTAGATATCTAAATACTGGAACAGTAGAAACTTGGAAGAGAAAAGCCAACACAGGTGCTAAGGGACACACAAAAGGGGTCAGATGTTAGGTTCCTTTAGCCAAGTTGGGAAACCCAGGCCCCTGTGCAGTGAGAAGGCAAGCAGCTGGTACAAAATGGGGGCTGCCAAACCAGGCAACAGGCAGCACTGGGCACAGAGAAAACCTCTCTGATCTCTAGGATGTATATGCCATGCTGAGGACTGCCTCACATGGTACACAGAGTTTGGGTCCTCTCTCAAAATGGAGTAGGCAGGGAGGTGGTTGCTGTCTTTCCACCATTTATCTACTGACCTGTAGGTCAGAAACGCTTTGGAAAGTCAGAGGTTCAACTTATTCCTCTTCCAGAAAGGATTTCTGTCCAGACCTAGGATATTTGCCTACCAACAGCCTGTTGGTTCCCAAAGTGGGGAAGCAACCTGCCCTCCTCCCAGTGATGCCCAGCAAGTCAACAACAAAGATGATATATTAAAACAATCCAAAATCCTTGCTGGAATGGGTGGCTTGCCCAAGCAATCCGGATTTGCTGTCTCTGCCGTGTGCCTGGAGCCATTGTATCCTTCTCTGTCCCTTGCTCTCTCTACTGGGTAGATGACACCCACTCCACCTCAGTGCTTATCGTGATTGCAGAAAAAGGAGTGGGTTTTGTCTGTATTCCCTTGTTCCATTCCCCCATGGAGGCTCGAAGGAGACCTTGGGGTTTCTTCAGCAGCCTTATTCTGCTCTCAGACCTGGCCATGGTGAAATTTCTGATCCCACCCCAGCTCCTTGTTGGGGAATGTGCCAGCAGGTGGTGCTTGAAGACCCCAAATTTAGCTTTTCTGCCCTATATCCCAGGGCAGGGGCACCTTGGCACAAGCACGTAGTTAGTCAGGGCTTTCCCACTCCAGGCACTGCACCTTGAATCTTCTATGAAGCCAAGTGCTCAAGACAAAGTTTCAAAGTTAGGTGTTCACTTTGACATCTTTCAGCTCCATCCATCCATCCATCCATCCATCCATCCATCCGTCCGTCCGTCCGTCCGTCCATCCATCCATCCATCCATCCATCCATCCATCCACCCCTCCATCCTCCAGGGCCTTTTGTATCAGCAGAATTTTTCCTTGGCAAGGGGGATGTCTAAGCAAAGACAAATATACTAACTTCTTTCATCAGAGATTGGATCTGTTCTGAAGAAGGTCGACTGGTTCTTTCCTCTAACTTACTCAAAAAAACTGTGGCTCACATCATATTGGAGTAAAAATCCTTATACTGCCTTGACCTGAGCACAGTGCTTTGAAGAGACTCTGTTCCAGCTCAGAGATGTACCCAGCAATCCTCAGGATGGACAAAGCCACTTTCTTTGGCTTAAAAAGACAAATTTCAAGGCAAAAAAAAAAAAAGCATTTCAGCTGATTACAGTATACCATGGACTCAGGCAAAACCCAGCAGTGCTGAGGAGAGTGAGTTATAGCTGTGCTCTGTTGTTTATGTGAGAAGTAAGGTCTGTGTTTACAAAGCAAGGAAAAGAGTGTAAGATGGTGCTTTTAAGCTGTCAGCTATTTATGCCCCTTGCTTGTTTAATTATGGACTAAATATAAAGGTGGTAGAAACCAGAGCATGCAAGTACTTGATGACTTGGCACAAAAGCAATGTAAAACCTTTAAATCTGTGCTGCACTACAATTTGGTTTGTGGGGAAGTGACAGCAAAAGGTGAAGGTTTGCTTGCAGTACCTGAGGCATGGTTGCTTGGGTCACACAGTAAATATTGTGACCTTGAAGCTTAGAATCATAGATTCATAGAGTGGTTTGGTCTGGAAGGGACCTTAAATATCATCTGGTTTCAACCCCCCTGCCATCAGCAGGGACACTATCCTGCAAGCTAGACCTCAGAGTCCCATCCAACCTGACCTTGAACACTCCTAGGGACAGAGCATCCACAAACTTCTCTGGGCAACCTGTCCCAGTGCCTCACAACCCTCACAGTAAAGAATTTCTTCCTAATATCCAATCCAAATCTACCCACTTTCAGCTTCTGAGTCTTCTTCAGTAGTTACTATGAATACCTGCCATTATTTTTTGCTCCAAGCTCCCATTTCAGTAACAACTCTTCCTTGCTGGAAACCAGGCTGTTGATGCTCACCTGAGAAAAGCCGACATTAGCGTGTTTGCTCCAAAACTCACAAATGGTTTTGATGGCCAGATCTACAGAAATCACCTTCCCCACCAAAATGCATCTGTCTCTGAGATAAACCACAGCAGAGTATTAGCAAGAAGACTCATTTCCTGCTGAAACTGTAAGAGGGATTTGGGTTAGCAGGATATAATTACCAGAGCTGGAGTTTGGCTTTGTGACTAGACCTAGACCTAGACATCTTTTCACTCCAGAAAATTGTTGTGAAAGATTTCAGGTTAATATGAGTCTCATTCCTGAGTCCCATCCTGAAAATGAACATCTCCTGTCATGTCCATCATGGGAGGAAGAAGATGCTGGAAATGGCGTTTAGGAAGCCCTGCAATCCTGCACTTTTGCTTTTGGGAAGAGGCTGTGGGAAGAAACATGCAATTTGATAGAAAAGGGAGAAATCTACTAGTAATGAGATAGTTGTCAACACTCCCTGTGGATAACCTCACGGCAGCAGAATTATTTATAGACACAAGTGTCTGAGAACTTATTTTCTCTGACACTGTGGCCATGGCAGAGAATTATAGCTCTATGGGGTGAGTTTTCAAAACCACTCAATTAGGAGCAATGAGGTGCAAAATTACATGTGCAAAGAGATGGAAACGTAGATGTTTGAGACGAAAAGGGCCTTGCTGGCCTGTCAGCACCACGTGGTTCCCAACGGGTCAGAAAGAGAGCTCTTTTCTGAGATGGAAAATTGTTCTTTTTTATGGATATCTTGGAACACATGACTGTGATATGTGGAGCCTGAAAACTAGAGATGCTCGGGTTATTGTTTGATGCTTTGGATGTCTCTGTGTATATAAATCACTGCCTACACAAAGAATTTGGTTTCCTTCTCTTCAGAGGAAGGAAGTTAGAAAAAACTTGATTTAAAGTGGAGTTTCTGTTCTGATTCATTCCTTGGAGTAAGTGAAAAAGTAGCTTTTTCCAAAAGGCCATATCCATCTGAAAAGGTCATCAGACAGAGAGCTGATCAGAAACTTCTCACTGTAAGTGAAGCCACCAAGCTCTCCCTATTTTTTTTCTTCTTTGCCATTAAATGTAACCCAAAAAAAAGAAAAAAAAAAAGAAAAAAAAAAAAAAAAAAAAAAATAAAAAAAAAAAAAAAAAATAAAAAAAAAAAAAAAATAAAAGAAAAAAAAAAAGAAAAAAAAGGAAAAAAAAGAAAAAAAAAGAAAAAAAAGAGAAAAGTACCACTAGACTGAAAATGAGTGATTCTCTCCTTGGATAGGGAACGTTTTGCTCAGGGAGGATTTCATTTTACTACTAAAGATTTCTTTGTAAGAATGGACTGGCATTTACTGACCCCTGGGATTGTGAAGGATCCAGTCTTTCAGATCACACTCAGTCCCCGGGAAAAAATGGCCCTCCAGTTTTGCTTTTTCTGAATATGATGAACTTTGTTACTGAGAGGAGAGTACAGTTCACTGCTTATTTCAGTTGTCCTCAAGGCTTGTGCATGTCTTTGTTCAGGATGTCTCTTGCGGACTTGAATTCGGGAGAAAGAAGGGAGGAAAACTGGTAGCCAGTAAACCAGTTTTCAGTAAAGATATTTCCCATGCTGTGCTGCAGCAGAAGGTGATGCTATTTCATAGAAAAAAGGAGCAACCACTGATTAAGGGTCATAAAATGCCCTGGTTGTTATTAAGACTGAATTTCACATGCAATGATTTGAATGGCAAAGGGCTCCAAAAATTATCTGTTGGCTCATTCGATCACCAAGAGCATGGTCTTTGCTCCTTTGTTTTTTCCTGCTTCTTCCTCTGCTTTCTTAACACAATCTCCATCTTCTTCTGTGATGCATACATACAATACAAGAGTCTCTTTTTCCTGCATCCTTGTGTAGCTATATGCAAGCCACATCCATCACTGGGTGGGATTAACCTCATTTTCCTTTGCACATCTAAATGCAAACATCTCTACACCATTTGATTGAGCCACCCTCAGCTCCCATTTTTACTTCCAGAAAAGAAATGTCCACGGGTAAAGTAATTTCCCAACCCATTTTAGGTGCCTGCCTTAGGATAAGTCAGATGATGTATCGTGGCTCTAAAATAAAATGAGACAAGCCCTCACTGACTTGGATTGCCTATGCCAGTTATAAAGGATTGAGATACAGCCCCATTAAAACTGCACCAAGTTTCATGGGCTAAATCAGCAAAAGGATTTTCTCCCAAGAGTTTAGGAATGTAGACAAAAATCAGTTTAGCGCAACAATTAACCCCAGAGGTGTTGGTCGGTGTTTTGGTTCTCTCTGAAGGTCACACCCCTGTGTGGTATACAAGAAGAACAGTTTAATCCTCTGGTCTACTGATATTTGTGAGTCCATGAGACCTCCCCAAAGGGCTGGTGGAGAGTAGAAACAACAGGCTTAGCCATCTCAGCTGTTGTACACGAGTCTGTAGCTCCATGAAGAAATTTGTCCAGTACAGGTTGAACACCTCTATCAGAGGTGTCCACTTCTGGGCTGTCCTGACATGCATTAAAGCCAGTTCATGGCAGCAAACCCTGTCTTCATCATGATTCAGACTCCGTGGTGTTGGTTCTCCCTGTCATGGCAGGTGTGTACCCAGGACACACTGATTTGTCCATTTGGGAGAAGCATGTGTAGGGTGGGGTTATGTCCTCCCCTGTGTGATCTGTGTGTGATGCTGGAAGGTGCCGTGGATCGTGTGCCATCCCTGAGCCAGGGGCCAAGACTCACAGCGTGATCAGAGACACCTGAGCTAGGGAACAGCTGTATCTGAGACCAGTGGTAATAAAAGGACAGACAAGACCTCACTGAAGACAATTCCCAATTTTAATCCCAAATTTTCCTCTTCCCTTAATTTGCCATTCTTGCTTGATTCCCAGAGCAGAATCCAGGAAAGGCTTGGGGGCAGTGAGTAGGGAGTGCCATCCCCTCATGGATGACCCAAGCTCCAGCCTCCAGGATGGCACAGGTGTTGGTCCATGTACAGGTTGTGTGCCCATGGTCCTGCCTCCTCTTGGCACCACTGCTCCCATAAAATGAGCCTTGTTCAGCCATTATGGATGCGGAGCATGTTGGTGTGAAGGGAGTGCCATTCTTCAGGGGGCTCCAGTCTCTACTCACTGTGTGCTGGCTACAGTGAATCAACATTCATGAGGCAAGTTTTGGTCATTTCCACTTCATATGCAGAATGATTATTTTCCACCCTTGCAAAATATTCCCTAATTAAACTGATGTATTTCAGCAAGGTCTTGTGAGACCAAATCCTGTTCCTCTTACATAGGGGCTGCGTGGCCTGTGAAATCCATTGCAACTGAGCTCTGCAAGGCACAACAGCATTTTCAAATGTCTCACTTTGGTGAGTTTAATAGGCTGATCAAATGGAAACCGTTGGTGAAATCTAAGATAAAGAAAGATAAAGAAAATATTGTAAATTGCAAAAAACCAACCACCCAACCTAGTTCCTTTAAATGCCCTAGGACAGTGGAATATCAAATATGCAAGAGAACAAGATGAAACTCATTAATTCACTTGAGTCAGGAATGCCTGCTCACAGAGATGCAAGCAGGAATCTGCTGTTTTTATAGTCTGAATTAAACTAGGGGTGACATTTCCACATGTTACCCCCTGCTTGTAAACATCCCTGCTGCAGAGTCCTATTTCTTCTCAGCGAGAGCTGTTGAACCAAATGGAGGTCAAGAGCCTATTGCTTCCAGCCTTAAAGGCAGCAGTGCTCTTCGAGGAGCCTTTGCTTTAGAGCTAAATGGTCTCACTGCCAAGCTGTAGCTGCTGTCCTTGGAGCAAGCTGTTTCAGCAACCTTGGAAATGGTTGGTGCTTGTTGCATGAGCAGATTACAACAAATCAGCTGAGCCACAGCAATTTCTTGGATGTAAAACTCCTTGCCAGGCAAAAGCACTATTACTGGTATGAGTTTAGCTCACAAGTGGAGAGGATGAGCCTAAACTAAATTACCCCTCATTATCCGCAGGCTGCTGATGAGCAGTATCTCAAGACAGTGTAATGTGACCTTGTGCTTGTGTCTTCAGGCATTAGGAGCATGACATCTGTGGCTGCCTGTTTATTTGGCTGTTGAAAGCTATTGCAAAGGAGTCTAAGTCCTCATGTAGGGGTCCTAGATCATGTGCTCTGAGACCAATAACTACTCTGTGGGAACTTTCATGGTAGACAGATACAGCAGCAAATTGGGGTGATCTCCTCACACTGTGTAGGAGCTCATCCCTTTATGCCCGGACATTTTTTCTGGTCTTAGGGGAAGTATAATTCGTGCAAGCACTGATAAGACAGAGGAACTTAAAGCTGAAATGTGCGGGGTTCAATCAACAGCATAAATAGTGGTATAAAGCACCTCTTCACCCCAAGGGCAGAGTCATGGCAGGTTGAGACTTTAAACACTGGGACAGGACTGGGATAGGAGGTAAATGCAGTGGCTGTGAAATTCTTACACTGTCAAACTGATGCCAGTTGCAGACCACTGGTGCCTCTCCCTCAGCCTGTCTACAGGGACCATCATGTACCTTTCCTTCTCTACATCTTTACATCTTACATCTCACCTTTCAGTCTGATTTTTTTTCTTCCTTTTTATTTGATGTGCAACCACCAAAGGAAATACAAACAGAGAGAGAAGTTGAGTGAGACCTTAAGAGATGTGGTAGTAAAATTGTGCTCAGAGCATTAATACATCAGTTTGGATACGAAACATTGCTTTCTTTTTATCACTCTGCTTATTAACTACACAGGGTTTGGTCTTAAGAAGAAAAATAAATCAAAACAAGCCTAAAGGAACTGTGAGAGATAAGGGGAAGGATGTTTGCTTAAGTTATTTCTCATCGTGAAATGCTTTTAGCCCCAGTTCTTCGGTAGGGAGCCAGCTCCCCATCTTACTTTCCAGTAATTAAAAGGAAAAAAAAAAAACAACCCAAAAAAGCCTTGGCAGCTTGCCAGACATTCTTTATGCATAGAATTATTATCTTTCTATCTTCCAGAGATAATACATTGAGCTGGAGGAGTCAGATCAGAACATGAATATCTTTGTTGTAATTCCAATTCGAAGGAACATTTTTTTTTCTGTAATAAAACCTGACAGTATTAAATGGCCTTGATTTTCCATTGCTGTATTGTGGCTTGGTGCCTCATGTAGTGTCATATGGCTGGATCTGCAGATGGGGTAAGTTGGTTGATTTACCAGTAAGGTAAAAGCTACAGCTACTGGGGCTCTTGCTCTCCTTAAAAAAATAATCTAGCCCATTGTTTTCGGTAGTTATCTTGAGGTGGTGCAGCACATCATCAGTGTTGGAATCAAATTGCCTGACACAGGAGACAATTATTGCAATAAACAATGCAGAGGTGCTGGTGAAAAAAAAGTAGCCCAAGCAAAAAGAACCAGATTCCTCAGATGTGGAGATTCAGGGAGACAAACAGAAATTCAGTGTTGCTACTATTGAACAGAGTCAGTCTTTACACCAAAAATGTGGCGACCGCGAATCTCCCACCTGAGACCAAGTCCTAGTCAGCAGCCTGAAAGAGACAAAACAACCCTCTGCCTCCCTCACAAATTCTTTCCTTTGATTATTGTTTACTTGTTTTCATATCAAACACTCAGCTTGGGTGTCTTCTGGCTTGGTTATCACCATCACCAAGGAATGAGCTTTAAGTCTACCTTCTTGGAAGCTGGCGTCTCAGGAAACCTTCTTCAATAACAGGTTTTTCATGTCTTCCTTGATGCCTTTCAGAAGCATCAAAGCACCCACTGATCATTGTTCTCTGCCTCACAAATACCTGGATTTGTATGGCTGCATAAGGATCATCTCAGATTGGTTGACTCTAAAATATTTAACTATTTCACTCGCAGGTAGACAATCAGGAATCAGAAAACTGTTGCTATAGTCAGGTGACTTTGACTGAGCTGAGCAACTGAACATTGCTTCCCACCTTGTGGTTTTCATGTTTTTCCATGGTCTTATTCATGTAATTCCAGTCTTCATTAGATCCTGAGAAATTCGCAAAGCTCTCATCTTCCTGTACCACCTTAAATGAGCTCAAGGAATCACCCACTCACATCCTAGATAGGGGGGACCCGGCAGTTTGATGCTTATGTCTTGATGGGATCAGTTGCTGCTTCACCAGATACAACCTGGATTCCAATACCAAATTGCTCTGAGTGTCTGCTCAAAGGAAAAGGAAAAGTCCCCACATTTTCCCCACAGATTCTGGATTCTAAGACTAGATATCTGTAATGACCCCATATGCCGTAGCATCAAGCTGTTTCCATCAGCGATGAGAGCAGAGACAGACACAGAGAAGAAACAAGCAAATTTAATCAAGCTTCAGCTGCAGTTTCTCATACTTGAGGCTATGCTATAAATCCCCAGGCCAAGGATGTTACACAAATCACCTGAGTGCCCACCTGGCAGGATGGCTTGGAGATGCAGCCTGTGAGCCAGGAAAGAAGCTCATGGCCCTCGTGCCCAGCCCCTCCACAAAAAGGACCTTGCAAGTAGAGAGGAATCAGAGCAGGTGGAACATTTTCTGTACAACAGACGCTTGTTAAATTAATCACAGGGACATAAGCACTGATTAACTGGTCATGCTAATGAGAATGTTGGATTTTGGCAATGCTATTATTTTTTTTTTATTGGAGAGAGTTGTGGATTCTGGTGTGGAAGATGATCCTGAGAGAGTTACAGGGGCTTCACATTTTGACTGCAATAAAATTCTTTTTAAAGCTTTTATATTAAAAAGGGAATTAGAGTCTGATAACAGAATAACAAGCTGAGACCTCGTGTTGTCAGGTGCTCTTAGAGGTTTACAGTTCTGGTCTTGCAGCCACACAGAGCAATGTGTGTGGTTTTGTGTGTGTGTCTGTTCCTGGTTATTTATGTGTGAATTTACAGCAGTTTTAAGTCAATCACACTGATTTAACCTTAGATGCACTATGGAACTATCAAATTCCCAGAGGTCACCCAGGCACACGTTTGCCACCCGAAGATGGACAGCAGTTTCCCAGTTCTTTGATGTTCCTAAGGGGTGTATATGTCTTCAGAGGGATTATTTAAATACTGCTAATAAATGACATTGGTTAACGAGATTCCTCTCTCATTCTCACAAGCCTCATTCCTTCAGAGATCTTAGGAAGGACAATTTGATGAAAAATCATCTCCCATTTTTCCATGTTAATCAATTAACTAGTGCCAGGGCTTTCTCTGGGGCCTGGGGCACCACTCAATTATCTGCTGCTGTGTTGCCAGATTGGGCTGTGGCTTGGCTCACATCTGTGCTCAGTTTCTGAGCAGGTTTCAAGGGATAACATGGGGCAGGAACCATTCTCAATAGGCAGATGGGGGCAGTGATATTCAACCCCCCCATCTGCTGACCATCAGGGACCACAAGCAGAGCTGCAGTGGCTGTAGCTCAGTGTTGCTTTATCTCCCTGTTATGCTGGACAGATCTTCCTAGGCCAGCCTTTTGCTATTTTCCTGGTGCTCCAAGCTGTCACCGGGACATGGTTAGCACAGCATTGAGCCCTGACACAACTCTGTGCAGGGGATAGATACAGGAACACAGCTATATGCCTTGAGGCCCTGGAGTATGGATGGAGAGGATCTGCCTCAAAATCCTTTCCCAAAGCTAGTAGGGAGATTCAAACATCTGCCCAGTGATTATTAACAAAGTGTAGGTAATACCTTTAGATTTTTGTTCTACATCTAAGTAGATTTATCATTTAATTATAACCACCTACTCTCTGAAAGACTGCTCTGGTGGCGGTGAATGACAATGTGAGCTGGTCCCATGTTCCTAGAAGAGGGCTGATGATGCTTTTTTGTAGGGGAGACCCAGTTTTCCAGCCATTACTGCCTGCTCCGCTCTAGCAGCCTGCTGTCTCACCAATGTGGCATCAGGCAGTGTCCTCAGCCTATTGGGATAGGAGACAGCCAGACCCATCCAGTGCATAACTGGGGTTCCCAGGTCCCTCTTCCCTCTTGCACCTTCAGAGCTCTGGCTGTTTTGTCCATCTCTTGGCAGGTGTCAAGTCCCATGTACGAATTTGGCCCTGATGCAATGATCATTGTCAGATAAAATTAATGGAGGTCATCTCATTCACACAGAGGCTGGTCAGCAGAGCAGAGCTGCGTGACAAGCTTTAATTAGATCCACAGTGATTGTCCTCCCTGAGGGAGTTGTTTGGTTGCTCGCTCAACAAATTCAGTGTAAGTGGCTGGTTGCCACCGCGTGCTGGAGGGCAGCTCCCTTCTAACAAGTGTGGGGAGAAATCTGTGTGAAACAAATTGGGATGGGGTTTGGGGATTGCTTTCCTTCAAACACATGCATCTGTGCTGTTCCCTCCCACAGCCATGTGTTTGCTTTCACTCTTCTCTCCCACGTACACCTTTCCCACCTGCCATACACAAATCACACCTTTGCACACCCTATTTCTGCTCCTCTCTTACAACTCTTGAGCCTTGCTCTGTTACATTGCTCACAGCCCACCCTCCAGTTCATCTCCATCACATATTTGGGCTCTTTCTCTGTTAGGACGAAGTCTGATCACAGAAACGCTTGCAAACAAGGAAGTTTATGGGGAAATTTCCCTTGTTCCAAGCTCTGCTTCAAGAGACCTCTGGAGGGGGGGTGCAGGCTGGTGTGACCACCCAGATGCAGCAGTAGGTAGATGATGATGGGTGCAAGGGAGAGCCATAGGACCTTCAGGGGAGACCAAAAAATGCCTTCTGCTATCAGTTGCAATTGTGTTAACAGTCAATTAAATTACCTTGGACTATGGCCAGGTTCAGCAGAGCTATTCTTTAGAGTATGTCCAACCCAAAAGGAAGGAAGCTGTACACTATGAACGAGCTGGTTGTATGCTTACAGTTCTCTCTGCTTCAGGCTCCTACGCTTTAGCTAATCACACTTTTCCTGTGCCCTCTTTCTTCTGTAGACCTCTCAGAGATCATATTTTGGACAAAGACCTGAGCACAGTCTTACTGGGTCTTCAGTGTTCAATATTTTGACATCTGGCAGCAGGAATCTTCCCACAGCAAGATCTCTGAGCTTTGGTTGGTGTGAATGAAAAAGAAAAGTGGCAAGCTCACATTCCCACAGAGCCAAGTCCTCTCCTCCACCTACACTGTAGAGCAGCAGCTCCTTATCCCATCAAACCCACAATCTCCTTCACAAGCTTCAAATGGCTTAGTTTTGTTTAACCTTCCCTTTCCAGTTCTTAAACGACTTCCCTTGGGCTTTATTTAGACCAAGCCGTGGTTCCCACTGGGATGTTGCCAAGCAAGGAATTAATTTGTTTGGATGGAGATATGAGGGGTCAGCAGGAAAATTTAGACAAAGCGAAAGTGTTGGGTGGACCATCATAGCATCTGTCTGTACCAGACCGAACTGGATTTTTCTCTAGGAAGTTTCTGGCATAAATGGGGTAACCTGGGAGAAAATAAATGGCAGAGCAAGGATCTACTTCTTCGCACATACCTTTAACAGCAGATTTTCTTATAGCTCAAGTGTGTCTGGCATTCAAGCTCGTGCATGACCCTGCTCTACGTTCTTGTAGCAGATACTGCTTCCATCAGAGCCTCAGCCTTTTACTGTGTGACCTTACTGCTGCCCAACTATTCCAACACATTTGGATGCTATTTTAATGAGCAGAGGTGACAGATGATGCTGGTGTGTGTCTCCTTTTCCAGGTGTTAGGGGAAAGAGCAGAACTCAGTGTGACAAGTTGCAAATCAGCTCTTCTGGAGGAGAATTTCAGTCCTAATGTTTAAGACACATATCTGACAGCACCTGCCCAGAGCATCAGTCTCTTAAAAGGGTCAATCATACAGTGAGATTCTGCACAGTTTCCCTTCAATTCTTAAATTGTTCTTTCTCTGGTCTGACACCTTTGGTAGCTGTTGGCAAAGAGAGAAATTAGGGAGAAAACAGATTTGCTTTGTTCACAGCTTTATTCCCATTTCTATCTTTGCCTGTGCCTTTGCTCCACAGGGAAAACCAGGTAGAACAGTCTGGAAACTATGTGGAATCAGAAGGACAATGGGAGCAATTTCTTGTTGCACTTGCTCTGAAATATTCAGTTTGGGGGGCAAAGGTGAAAGAAATTGTTTCTCTGAACAGCCCCATGGTGGGACTTGATTCATCTCTCTGGATGATCATGGAGTTGGTCACCATGGCTTTCCTTAATAGTCAGTGGAGGGAAAGAAATACTTCTTTGGTATGATCCTCCCGCTTCAGATCTTCAACCCTGGATGAACGAATTCACACACAGCAGTCCCCTCCCTTGAGTCTGGGCTGCCAGCTTGAATGGGGATACCTACACAGGACAAAACAAATCCCCGCCTTCTGGCCCTGCTTCCTGTCCCACCTCCTGAGCTGTCTCTATATTTGGTCCAACATCCTCAGCTCTCTCATGATGTAGAGACCCTCAACAGTCATAGGAGGATATCTTCTCAAATAACTCAGAGCAGCTCTAAATCAGAAAGACTTCTGTTCAGTGCAACCCAGCTTTGGGATTACATGAGGCATTGGATCAGGCTCAGAGGTGGAACTTGAGGACTTCTCTATTTTGCTCCATTGGGAAAATACAGAAGGCTGCTTTCTAGGACCATCTTGGTTTAAGGGCATAACTCCTGTGGCTCTGCATTGTGCAGCTCTTGCCAAGGCCCACTGGCTTCTGGATAAAATTCTGGGTGCAAAGACAAGTCAGATCCCTACCTCAAATCCATTGTATTTGCCTCCACAAGAAGGAATGGTAATCAAACCCAAGGGCCTTAACCTATTCAAAAGATAAAAAACAAGGGAAAGCAGGCACAAAACCAAACATTTTCCTGCCAGAGTTCAAGAAGCATTTGGACAATGCTCTCAGGCACATGGTGTGACTCTTGGGGTGTCCTGTGCAGGGACAGGAGTTGGACTTGATGATCCTTGTGGTTCCCTTCCAACTCGGCATATTCTACGACTCTGTGTTTCCCTTAGGAGGTAGCAAATGAGTCAGGCAACACAGCAATATTTAGATATTAGCTATTATTAAATATCTATTTAGCTATTGACTGTGTCAGTCTTCAGTAACTTTGCCCCTTGCTTAGTGAGAACTGAGGCAATCCTTCATATCTTCTTTCCTATTCAAGGAGAATAATGTGATCCTCAAGGTCAATGTAATTACCTCCTCCTTCTCATTAAAGGAATAGCCAAAGTATCAGTTTAAAATTGTTAGCCTCCCTACCCCTTTCATTGCAAATGATTTATGAGGAAGTTAATGCCTCCTCTTTTCTCTTGAACACATTTCTGATTAGGAGTGGCATATTGAGATCCACCCTTGTCCAGGGTGGAATCCTATTTTTTCTAAAAGGGAGAGCATGGCAAGCTGGAAAATAAGGCAGGCAGCTGTTTGTTTTAAAGGAATAAAATCCTTCTCTTGGCTGAAAGAAGAGAAACAGCTCCAGCTCCAAGTCCTCTGCTTACAGACCATGGGACAGAGCAAAAATCATCTGTATAGAGGAGGGTTTAATAGAGACTGGCTCAACTCTTGGACATGCAGGTGAGAGGACAATGGAGTGAGTTCCTTAATCTGTTAGTTTCCCACCCACCAAAAAATCAGTAATTTTGGCTCATTTAATTTCCCTGGAGCTGAGTGTGGCTGTCTTCCCTCTGGTAAGGCTGCATGTCTTCCCTGGCAACAAAAACCAAGAAATCACATTTGGCCCCTGGCTATTTCAAGTCAGCAGAAGAGTCATGCTTGGCCAGGCTACAAAAAACACTCCATAGAGCCCCATTAAATAGGAAAATTTGGAAATTTCAGCCCTGTCTGATGATGCTGGATGCTGCCAGAAGTGACAATAGCCTTTAGTTTTACGTGTTTGGAAACTACACAGCTAATGTTGTGACAATGCAATTAGCTGTAATTTTTTTCACACTTTTTAAATGGTCTTTCCTAAGACCACAGCTACACACCATCTGAGATCAGCTGCCAGCACTCAGCAGACCCGGTAGCCAACAATGTTATTCGTTTAGACCTAATAGAGTATGCATCTTGTTACTGTAAGCCCCCTGGTAACCAGCTGTGGGAACCACCTAATTCCTTTTCTGCGTATCCCAAGAAATCCTTGTGGTGAGAGCGATGAAGAAGTAGCTTCAGCATCCTGTGGATTTTGTCTGATGTTGTGATTGTGGTGTGAGGATCTCAAGGGGTGCACATGTAGCTAAGTAGCATAATTTATACTGTGATTACTTTGCCAATAACAAATATGTCCAGATGATGGAAGGATGAGCAGGGAACTTTTGGATTTAGGGGATGGTGCTCGCACACTGCTGCCCAAATCATCACAAATACCTGTAGGATAAAAGTCAAACACATGCAGGGTAAATGTAGCTGTAATAAAAAGGAAGAGGAAGGCTGCCCAGAGAAGCTGTGGAAGCCCCATCCCTGGAAGTGTTCAAGGCCAGACTGAACGAGGCCCTGAGTGACCTAGGCTAGTGTAAGGTGTCCCTGCACATGGTAGAGATGTTGGAACTAGATGATCTTTAAGGTCCCTTCCAACCCAAACCACTCTATGATTCTGTGATTCTGTGATACAGGAACTGGGCAGAAAATCAGGACAGAAGTGGTCAAGTGCTGCTCACACATCACTGCTGAGTTCCTGTTCCACAGGTATGAAAGGAGCAATTTCTAAAATCTCCCTGACTGTGGCTGAGCAGAAGCTCTTGGTGTAAGTATAGCTATTAGCATGAAAAGTCTTTTAAATTTAAAATTAAAAGAGTTAATTAAAATTAAAAGAGCTGTGTTTTTCTTCTTGGTCTCAGCAACCTTGCTGAGAAACCCAAGACCTGCCATTCCTTCTGAGTGTTTGTATTCTGTCTGCAGGTGAATCAATCCTGCCTTCATTTACTCACTCCAACATCTTTCTATTACTGGCCCTTAGAAATTACAGAGTTGGTCTTGCAAGGTGTCCATTGTGAATGAACAGGCAGGATCTTATTCCTGCTGCTGTTTGGTGTAGTGGGAAGAATTATGGGTGCATGATGATACTTTATGCCTTAGTTTCCCTTAGCTTTTCTTAGTGGGAAAAGAAAAATACTGGCTTTGGAAAACATGGGATGGCAAGCACTTGGGGATAAGAGCTTTTGTGAACTCCATGGTCGTGCTGGGTTTTCTCAGCCTCCCTGAGCACTCTTCACTTGAGCTCTTGTCCTGCACCAGAAACAAAGCATGCGGCCAAAAGAAGAGAGAAATCAGCTCTCCCAGTAGTGTTTTTCTTGGAATCCAATCATAGAAGGACGCTCAGACAGGAGGTGAGTTTGTAATTGCCTCTTGAGCCTCCATTACAGCCTCGCTCCATGGCTGAGGATTTCTCCCAGTCCCTCTGTCCTTTCCCCACCTGGTTGCTGGAGAAGGTTGGATGTCTCAGAGATGGAAATACTCATGTTCCATGTCTCAGGCATGGAAATACTTCTGTACTTACTAATTCCTTGTGAAGTGTCAATAACAGGTGGCTTTTTGGCATGGGGGGGAATTTATCTCTCTATGGGAGCTGTACCTTGAAGGATAGGGGACATGAAGCCCCATGAGGAGGGGGTCTTCCCTTCAGCACCCCCTGGTCTTTTGGGAGGGGGGATGGCCCCCTTGGTAAGTTTGTGCTGTGCACACCATGATGAAGTGCTCCAGGAGGATCAGCCATGGTCCTCCAGACCCAGACCCATCTGATGGCTGAAGGGCCATCCCTGACCCCATATCCTTGGCGAGTGTACCCTGGCCTGGCTTGGCACCATGGGCAGGGAACAAACAGCCAAGTCTCTGCCCTCCATTCCTGGTCTGAGCCTGGCAGGCATGAGTGGTTTGGGTCTGAGCTCCCCGGCGCCACGAGGAATGTTTTGATGTGCAGACGTGCTCGTTCAACACTGCCTCAGCTCTGTGCTAATTAAATCCAAAGGGTAATCATTATTTCATTGAGTTTCCTCCGGCGCTGTAATTCCATCTCTGCTGTGGCAGAAAGCCCTGGACAGAGAGGGAGTGACAGGGTCTTTCTTTCTTTCTTTCTTTCTTTCTTTCTTTCTTTCTTTCTTTCTTTCTTTCTTTCTTTCTTTCTTTCTTTCTTTCTTTCTTTCTTTCTTTCTTTCTTTCTTTCTTTTTCTCTCTTTCTCTCTTTCTTTCTTTCTTTCTCTCTTTCTTTCTCTCTTTCTTTCTCTCTCTCTCTCTTTCTTTCTCTCTCTCTCTCTCTTTCTCTCTCTCTCTCTTTCTCTCTTCCTCTTCCTCCCTTCCTCCCTTCCTCCCTCCTTCCCTCCTTCCCTCCCTCTCTCCTGTCTCTTCATTACTTCTCTCTCTCATACGCAGGTAGTTCTTCATGCAGTCAGTAATTCCTTGCTGAAGAACCATGGCAGTGTGACAAAGTCACATGAATTCCATGGGAAAGTGGTCAGCTTCAAGAAGTTAAGTCCACTGGGGCCTGCTAGAAACCAGCCTCAGCTTAGAAGCTTCTTGAGAATCCAGGGGTGTGTCTGGAGTCAAGGAAATCACTCTGGGAACCAGCACTTACCCTCTTCTTGGGCATTTCCTGGGCGTCAGGGGAGACTTTTGATCTGGGCAACACATGTTCTTATTTGTCCTTCGCTCCCGCTAGGCCCACCCCTGGGGGTCTGTCATGGTCAGCCCTCGACAATTGCAAGGTCCCTTTTGTCCTGTCACTGCAGAGCTGGATCAGGCCCCACTGGTGGCAGGGTCACCTTGCAGTCGGTTCAGCCCATGGGAGAAAGATCTGTGTGGAATCATGCAGGAGAGTGTTAAAAGAATCCTGTTCCCATTGGGACCTGAGACAGCAGAAGAGGAGGGAAAGGTTGAAACCCTGCCTGATTTGCCCCTTGCAAACCCACTCCTGCAGTGTGCAAGACTGTGTGTGTTCACTGGGATGGCTGCATCCCCTCTCTGCTCCTGCTTGCGCAGGAATGTGGAGTGAGGAGGGGCCTCTGCATCGCCAGTGCCCAGGGATGTCTGAGAGACCTGAACTGAAACTGGATTTTGTGCTTCACTGACTGATATCACAAAGATAAAAAGAACCCTCTTCTGTTTGAAGCAAGAGGGGTCTTCCAAGGGGGTTTCGGTGAGATGATTAAAAAGTCTACCAAATAATAGAAACCACTGAAAGTGACTTCATTGTGGCTTAATGCTTGGTATTCACTTTCTGTTCATAATGAAACATTTTGGCTTTATTTTTCATTGTTTAGCATGTCTTACCTTTACCTTTCCCCCCTTTTTTAAAATTTTCCTCTCTGAGATATATCATTAAAAGAAACAAAAAAAAGGAAAAACACCAGTCTGGACTTTGGGCTTCGCATTTCATCTGTGACACTGCTGAACTGGGATTTTTTAGCATCCTCTCCAATCAGACAGTGTAGAAGACCGCACAATAACCTGGTTTTGCGGGCAGTTTCAGCCTCTCTGAAGTTTCCTTTGCCTTAGAAAAACATCTGTCTGCTGTGACTGCTTCAGTCTGGGCCTCCTCTGTCTCTTTGGAGTTCATCTCACCTGACTTCCAGTGTCTCACGTGTTAATGTCACCCTGTGTGGCAACAACCCCTGGCTCCCTTCAAAGTCAGCTGGAAGAAACATGCACACTTTCAGGAGTTGCTCCCTCTGGCATATTTTGCCACTGAGTTGTTGGAGGACTATGTTTTGATGCTGTCCCTGCCAAGTAGCAAGTGAGTCCTTTTTTTACTCATATCTTCAGCAAGATTTTCAATTTTGTTGAGGTAAAGGACCCTTTCCAGCCTTTATCAATTCAGCACAGTCAGACTGCATCTCTGTTGTTGTTGCAATATACATACCAGGCAAAACCAACCCCTTCTAAGTAGTTCTGCAATTCGTATGAGGTTTGAAGAAAGGTGGAGGCTTATCTGTCTTCCAGTAGGCTAATGGGAAAAGAGCCAGGAATTTCTGAGCTCTCTTCCCAGCACTGGCTGTATGCTCTCGGCTTTATAATCTGGGATCTCAGCCTGTGTTATGTATTTCCCCTTGATTTGCCTGACACGTCATGTACCAGATGAAGATGGCTCCTTACACAGGGGAATTTATGCTTCCTGAATTCACAGACTGCACTGTCAAAAGGCACCACAAGGATCATCTTATCTGACCTTATGTATACAGAAAGAAGACTTTTCCCAGAAATTGGATTAGAGCATCTCCTTTTGTAGATATCTAATCTTTATTTCAACATAGGAAGCTCTGGTGACTTGGCAGCCTCCCTGATAAGCTTTTCCAATATTTAATTACCTTCATAGCAGTGAGTTGGTGTCCACTTCAAAGAATGAATTAATCTACTTCTATCTTCCACCTATCATGTCCTGTTCCCATTATCAGTGCAGCTGAAGAATCTCCCCTTCTCTGCCTCACTATCAGACAGCTTTTCCCTAAGTAAATACCCATATGTAGGGATCCCTTTCAGCCTTCTCTTTGATGAATAAGGTTATGTTCCTGAGCCTTTATGTTGACATGTGTGCAGCTGATCTCTGGCCCTCTGGGAGTCCCCCAGTCCCTGGTGTGTGGCCAGCAGAACTGACCCATCATTTCCCAGCAGCCCTTACCTGCTGTTTACAAAGACAAGAAGGAATGCTTTCTGTGAGACTTTTCTTTGTTTTGGATGTCCCAAGATCTTTGTCAGCCTCTTCTGGCACATCAGCTTGGCTGGCACTCATCCATCCCCAACTCACTGCAGATCAAGGCAGCCTCTCAGCCTTTGGGGGTGAAATAGCTTCTGTCAGGGTACTTGTCTTCCAGGTTGACACCCCATTAGTCAATGTCTCTCCTTCCATGGATGTACCTATATATCAGCCCAGTACATTTCCCATCCCACAGACCTTTGAACTGCTCCTGCAAACCCCATCTGCTTCTCAGTCCCCTTAAAGTCCTTCTGCATCTCCTTTCAGTTTCTCCTTCCCAGCCCATCTTCCTGTGCCCACCTCTGGGCTTTGAACCCTTTAATCCTCCATGCCTGGACTTGTTTCTGTCTGCTTCTCCATGGCTGTCCACATTCAGCCTTCTCTGTTAAGAAAAAGTTTACAACCCCATCAGACATGTTTCAAGATCTGTCAAGGGGCCAGTTCTGACACCATTTAATGCATGTTTTGTTAATCTCATCTAATGCAGTTTAGAAGAAAAAAGCAGAATGCCTTGGAAGAACAGCGAGGTATGACACTGCCACAGCTGCCTTTATCAGCAGAGACTCAGGGCCTGACGTGTGATGAATGCTGATGAAGGTTTCCTGCTCTGCCATCTGACTGTTTATAGACATATGTCCAGATTGCAAGCTCGTTGATGAAATCCCAAATTAACCGCTCTATTGTTTTGTTAAGAACTGATGGTGCTCACCCTTCTGGTTGTCCCCTTTTACTCTGCCAATATTGCCATGACCTAAGCCCTGTGCCAGCCCCTTCCTTTTCCCTATAATTCCCCGAGGCTTGTTAGATTTCATGTTGGTGGCTCTTCGGGTCATCTCTTGATGGCTCCTGGCAGTGAGTTATCCAGGCCTACAGACCTGACAGATGCCATTACAGCAGACCATTCCCCCTTGCTGCAGATGGTTAGCTCCCAGCTCCATCCACCTTGTCATGCTGCCTTCTTCCAAACAGGGACTAGAGGGGTCTGTCGGGGATTTCCAAGTGACTGCCTGTGATCCTGCTGAGCACATCCAGTGATCAGCCTAATCCTGACCTTATGCTCCCTTTGTACCTAGGAAATGTTTATAAAGATGCCTCTGAACCTCAGGCCTGGAGCTTTCAGAGCCTGAGCCAGACTGCCTTGCCCCATCAAGGATCTACTGAATGAGCTCTGTTTTAAAGCAATTTACACCCATGCTCACCTAAATTCTGCCAGAAGGAAGTTAACCTGATGCAAAGGATGAATCTTAATTGCAACTCATTCCCTGTCCACAGCAAAATCAGTCCTCCTTGGACAAGATAGATCAGAAGGAAAGGATTTTTGCTTGTCATTGGAGTGGAAAGAATGTGGATGATCCTCTTCATTTCCCCGTGCCATTGCCTTTAGCTCTGATAGATGTGTTCTCTGGTGCAGTGCCATATCTTTGCATGGATGAATTTGGTGGCTACGCTATTTCTCTGGAGGTCTGGCTGACTCATGTCAATACAGATATTACAGGAAATTGACAGGCACTGCCTGACCAAGTGATATGCAAACACTCACAGGAGATCTCCAGGCTTTTGCTTCGGGAATGCCCAGGGACTTGCCATGCTTTGTATTTGGCAATGACTTGCAACCCTGATGATGCTGACATTGCACCCTCCTCCTGGCAGCAAAGGGGCACCCACCACCATGAGGAGGTACAGTGTCATGGTTTCCTAACAAAGTCATCTCAAGGACAGAAGAAGTCTCACTATTTATGAAAATAAGTGATATCTAATGATTTATTTTCCCCCTTGAATGCATGCAACTTCTGAACAGGCAGTGACAACCTGTGTCACTGACATCCCTCTTAGCAGTTCAGTGTGTGGCAGCACCACTTCTGCTGCCATGGCTGTGAAGGGGATTGATCCAGAGGCTGCCACCCGAAGCAGACCCCAATTCCCTTCAGAATCTCACTTCTGCCTGTCCCAGTACAGGGAGATCAGCAGAAGCTCTGTCTCTTGCCAGCACTATTTACCTGGTGATGGGGCAATTTGTGACCAAGGTCACCATCATGGGGCAATTTCTGTTCTTATCTCTTCCCAACAGAAGATCCCCTTTGTTTCTGTGCATGCTGTCTGCTCCCTGTTTTACCTGCAGCATATAGCAGGTGCCTGGGAGAAGAACAGATCCCCCAGTTAATTTCTGCAAAGCTGATAAAAATGCTATCTGCTGCATCCCAGGTTGTGCCTGGAGCTGGAAGGTGGTTAATGAGGGAACCAGCCTTCAGCGAGGGCTCAGCAGTTCACACAGAGCTGACACTCAGCATCGTTCCCTGTCAGTCATTAATTTAATGACCTTGTTACCACATCTGTGGGGGTAAAGATGAGGAGTCACCTGCTCAGGCTGAGGCTGGGGAAGATTCAGATTAGAGGCTGGGGAGTAGATTTAGATTAGACATAAGGAAATTTTTTTTTGTTACAAAGATGTTGAGGCAGTAGTATAAGGTGCCCAGAGAAGCTGTGGATGCCCCATCCCTGGAAATGTTCAAGGTCAGGCTGAATGGGAATCTAAGCAACCTGGTCTAGTGGAAGGTGTCCCTGCGCATAGTAGAGGGGCTGGAACTAGATGATCTCTGAAGTCTCTTCCAAACCATTCTATCATCCTATGATTCGATATTGAGTGTAGAGTTTCACAATCATCAGAGAAGGTCTAGTATGTAGTGATCTCCAGAGCCTGTCAGCTTCGGGGATTTTGTTCTGTCTTCCAACTGCTTCTGAGATTAGTTCAATTCCTGGGAATGTTGCCTTAGGATTTTAGCTTTTATATTTTCATATATTAGTAATCCTGCAATTCTTTAGTGTATAACTCTGAGCTCCATGTAGAGTGTTAGCTACTGCTTTTCCCATTTTGCTCAGACACAACAATTCCTCTCTAGCCCTGAGAATCAAGGACACCTCACTGTTTCAGGCCCTGAGAAATGTAAACAAAAGTGAGGTGAGGGGGAGCAAACTGGGAGAATGGGACTCCACTGCCTGAAGCTCTAATTGGACAAGTAACCTCTGATATGCAAATGGACAAAACTTATATCTGTCCGAAGAACGTGTGCCTGTGTCCATCCTGGGTGTAGTCTCTGTGAGACTCCTGCAGTGCCCAAGGTGTACCCTATGAAGGCCTTTCAATAAATACCTACCCTTTATCCTTTCACTCTGTCCAGCTTCTGTTCCAGGTCAGCCTCTACTAGGCAGCAGGAAGAGCCATGCAGCTTTTATTTAGGCTTTCAAACACATCTTGAGAGTTTGAAGGATGGAAGATAAGTGATGACAGCAAATATAACAAATTGTTCATCCCTGCTTATGCCCAGCACCATTTTTGTAAGATGGAAGGAAAATCTCTGTTGGAAAACCAAGTATTTTGCTAGGAACTGTTTGAACCTCAGGGATCTCTGGATATAGGAGAGGTTTGGAGTCTGAACAGCCCCTCTAATCCCAAGTCTGTAGCCATCCCCATTGCTCAGGTGGTCAGGCACACAATCTTGCACTTCCCAAGCTGAACCAAGAGCGTAGGGAGGTGTGATGAAGAGAGACCCAAGCTTGTGGGACAGAAGCCAGGCGGGTCCAGCTGCAGCCAGAATGCCTTGGCTGGGTGTCAGAGGAGCTCAGTGCCAAAGCTAATAAGCCTGCCAGGAGCCAGGACTTCCTTGCTTGGCTGAAAAACTAGGCTAATGGTGTTTGGCTGGCTCCAGAGCTCGGCTGGAAACTGCATAGCTGCTCTGCCACGTGAAACTACTGCTTCAGACTGGGCTACTAACTTCTCTTGTGCAGCAGGTAATGCAGGGATCTGTGGTACTGAAATGGGGATGTGTCCTGAGACAAGGATTGTCCTGGGGACTCTCTCCTCTGCTGTGGCTTGCAGAGAGACAGGAAAGGAATTGCCACCTCATTTCCATTATGCTGCTGGGGCTGTTACTGTAATTTCAGTATCCCCTTGGTGACACTAGGATGGGATCCCTGCCAGCTGTGGGGTTTCACTCTGCTTTGGGATACTGGAAAAAAGCATACTTTATAGCTCTGACTTAGCTTCAGAAGGGGGAAGCTGTGAGGGTGTGAGGCACTGGCACAGGCTGCCCTGAGGTCCTTGGAAATGTTCAAGACCAGGCTGGATGGGGCTCTGAGTATCCTGGGCTAATGGAAGATGTCCCTGCGCATGGCAGGGGAGCTGGAATTAGTTGATCTTTAAGGCCCCTTCCAACTCTAACCATTCTATGATTTTATGACTCTGCCATTGCTTTTTTGGGGTGCTGAAACCCAGCAAACTTTATTTGCAGAGTCACCTCAGAAAAGCTCTGTTTTTCCTGCAAAACAATGAACCCCAAACCCATTGTGAGCCCAATAGTGTTCTTTCCCAGAATAGCACCTCTCCCTGGCATCACCAAGTATCTTCACTTTTTCTGTGGAGCAGGGATTTGCCTGTGAATGTAGATTTCTATGGGCTGAGGAACTGAGGGGCAAAAGTAGAGACAAGAATATTCTTATGGGGAATGTTTTAGGCTGAAAAGGTGTCTCACTGGGGAATTCAAACCCAGCTGGGAAATAAATTCCAAAGGCAGAGGCACACCGGACTTGTCAAAAGGCTTGGCACACCATTAGGTCAGTCTTAGGGCAAGTAGATACGGGCTTAATGGAGTCATTGTGAGTTCCTAAAATGACCAATGGAAAAGTACAACATTGTGATGAGTTTCGGGGAAAACTAACTGAAACACAGTATTAATCGTCTCATATTTTCTGTGACAATATCCTTTTTGGATATTGTTTGCGAGATCCCTGGGGCAGGATCCTTTCCAATTTAGACATGGAGTAGTGTTTGGCTTGGGACGTTGAGGATGCTGCCACAGAACATTTAACAAACAGTGGTAAAAATAGCATTGTGACATGATTGCCACCATGGATTATCCAGACATTTCTCATGGGATATCATAGGTATGTTCCATGCCCTCTCCCTTTCCTGTTTATTCAAGAGGATTTTCCCCTCCGAAGTCTCTGGCATGCAGGTCCCAGATTGCACTCTGACAAACAGGCAGCTGTTGGGTGGGGGGCTTTTGAAGGCAAACGATCCCTTCATTAAAAATTTAAATGAGAAAAATTCCATGAATAAATACTTCTGGGGAGAATGGAGAATTTTTACACTAGTGATTAGGATTAGGAGCAAAATAGGGGAAAACCTTGCCCCTTGTGTTCCTGCAAAGGAGACTGCAGGTAAGGACCAAACCAGAAGCTGTTTCCCTCAGTGAAACTCACAGGAAAAGCTAGGCCTTATGCAGAAGTCTCTTACCTCTGGCAGAGACAGCAGATGAACAGGTCTGAGAATTACCACAGGCCTAAGGATGACCCCCGTGGTCAGTGGAGAGCTACCAATGCAGGTGTCAGGTCTGGTGATGCAGAGCTTGTCTTTCAGAACACTGTCTAACTTAATAGTCCAACACCTCACAGTCCTACATACATTTATCTTCGCAGCAGACCAGCCAGGGCCAAGTTTTAGGTTATAAGTAGGCAAGATGCTCAGAGATACTTGGGAGCCTTCAGAACATCTGCTTTGAACCTAAGATGGATGTAGTCATCACTCTTAGAGTCCAGATACTATCGGGAAGAAGGACTTGGAGTGCTCATTTTGCAGGCAACCATCCTCTTCTAGCTGTGCATTGTTTTTAGTGACTGCATGGCCTGATGGGATGGTTTAGCTCACTGATCTGTCTGAAAACTGGTGGTCTTTGATCTTTTTTTGATACTTTTAAGGGCTACACAAATTCCCGCTTTCATGTAATGCAGAGGAAGGTCAGGACAACCTCTTTCTACTGCCTTGCAGTCACAGGGTAACTTAAACCACCCATTCAAACATACCTCATAAAAATTGTCATTTGTGTATCCAAGCCCATCCAGAAAGTCCAGCATTGCAGAGGGGCTTGAACCTAGTTTCTGGGTGAGCAACCCATAGCCTTTGGCCCTTCCTTGGTTCTCCATTGGCTGAAAATCCCCCGTGTCATGTCAGGACAGTGATGTCACGTAATTCTGCCAGTCCCTTGCCCACCTCTGGACCATTTCTTTGTGTTTAATCCCTTCTGAATTCAAGGGGCAGCTTGATTGCCCCAAAATGCATCATCACATGCCACTTAGCAGCACCATGCGACCAACATCATTGCTGGTGAAAACTCACCCGCTCTGATGTGCCACACTCCCATCAAAAGAGGCTCTGGGAGGAAGAAGCCGTGTGTTTCCTTTAACCTACAATAAAGCGAAGCAGTTCAAAGAGCTGGAAAGGAGGTTAACAATCTCTTTGAAATGTAGGTTCAAATTCCCAGCATGGCCCCAGTCAATTATCAGTAAGTGCTGTGACACTTCTACTGCTAACGAGGAAGAGGAGGGAGGGGAGCATGTGGCGCAGAGGTCCAGACGGGCAGCAGTGGGGGTTAAAGGACATCACCAGGGTGGTGGGAAAGTTACCAGGATTTTTTTCAGGCTGATTAACCCTTCTGCGGTTCACCCAGAGTAGAGGCCAGACCACTGGAATGGGTGGAGCTGGGCAGGGTGGCAGCACATTCCCCCACGCAAACCCCTTTGCTTCTGGCAGGGCTTTTTCGAGGGATGCACGGCGCCTGCCACAGTGGGCTGCTGTTTTCTCCAGGGTGCTCCTCTGTAGCAGCATGAACCACTTTTATTTTAATCCCATTAATGAAAGGCGGTGAGTGCAGGGGTGTGGATGGGGCAGGAGGAGGTGGGTTTGTTTTGGCGCTGAGGGTGGGTGCACACAGGCATACAAATGCTGGGAGACAAAGGCTGTGATTAAGGGCCAGTACTCCAACTCCCTGCTTATTACAGGAAAGGATTTATCTGATGGCCTAGTTTCAGCTCTGATTTTCCACCTTTTAATCAGGTTCCTGGGTCTGCTTGTCCACTCAAAAAAGGGAAGGAAGAGGAAATCTCGGGGTGATGAAGCAAGAATAATACTCCATAAACATGCATGGGTCAGAGGGTTTCGCTGCCCTGAAACTTTCCTAGGAGGCAGATCCCAGGACAGGCAGAAGGATTATGCCCAGCCATGCAGCATTATTTTCTGGCATGGCAAGAGTGCATCCCTGCTTTCCCGCCTGACCAAGCCAGGGTTGTGTGAAACAAACGTGCTGGAAATAAAAACCTTCTGCAAAATGGAAAATGTACAGAGGAGCAGCTATTTTTAAAAGGGACAGCACCTACTGCTGTTATGAAGTCAGTCACATAATCAGTCAGCAAGGGACTTCTGTGGGCTGACAGCTGACAGCCAGGAGAAATGGTTCCAGCAGACTGATGAGAAGAAAATGAGAGTTTTTGGGTACTGAGAGGTGCATGTTTTCTAATAAATAGAATAATTTCTGTCCTGTATTGCCCGGGGCACAAGGCAGATGGGGGGAAGTGACCCTCACTGTCTTTTCCCACATGCTGGAAAGGAGGGATGAGATGCTGATAACTCTCCAGCAGACAGAACACCACAAGCAAATGCCAGCTCAGTCACTTCTTCCTCCTCCCTAACCCAGCCTAGCCTTATTGCCAAGCCTCTGCTGAGGTTTTCCTGCTTCTAAAAATGTTGAGCCTCTAATTAAAACGCCCATCTTGCTTGCCAGGGCAAACATATCCAGCCTCAGAGCTGAGCTGGTAGTGGAGACAGCCAAAGCTTGCAGCTAACCAACCTGGCTGGCTTTCCTGGCATGGATGGCTTTCCTGGCATGGGTGGCTGTTAATGCCTGACACCAGGTGTCCATCACACCATGTTATCAAGCTGACAGGAAGCTTGAATGAGGGCCTCCTCAACTTATCCAAGCCTGAAGTCCCCATGTGCCCTTCCTCCTCTGTGGGGACATCAGCGCTGTTTCAGGTGTTCGTGTGCTGCTGGTGCAGAGGGAACATACATGGGCAGTGTAGGGGCTCATGTTGCTGGTAGAGGCTTGCCTGTTTCTTCCCATTCAGAGGACTTTGGAAAGGCTATTTAAATAAGAAATAATAATCGAAACAATATTTTAATTAACAATAGTTGAAATAATAGATTAAGTCATTAATTAAATAATGAATAAAAATCAGTAGCAAAATAAGATATTAAGGCAAGGGGGCAAAGAAGTACTGGGAAGGACAAGGTCTAACACAGTGCTGGAGCATCACGTATGTGGGGCATTCATAGGGAAGTGGGAGAATACAGCTTCAGACCCATGGGTCCCAGGACAGTGTTCTTCCCCAGGAGAGGAGGACGTTCTCCACCACTTTGACTGAGCCCACACCCCAAGGCAGAAGTGATTCCATCCCAAAGGAGTGTGGTGGTGTAGCCTCATGGTCACAGCCTTGTGGTGGATACCAGAGCAGCAGTCATCTCTAATGGTTGGTGGTGGCTTTTCCCCTACAGTCCGTAATAGTTCTGTGAGCAAGATTTGGCCTTCCCTGGTGATCTCACACCCCAGGCTATCGTCTGACTACCCTGTACGCCATCCTGAAGGACGGGGCATTTTAGGGAAACAGATAAAGAGCCAACAGCTTCTTCCAGGCAGCCTGCAAGTCTGCCTGCCTGGATGGAAGATGCAGTTGTTCCTTCAGGCTTGGGAGGAGCAGGAGCACTGCAGCTTCCCAGAGGCAGTTTCCTCAGTGGGCCTCTGATTGCATCACTTTTATACACAGCACCAAGAAGCATTTAGAATTAAATTTGCTATTTAAGAGCAGGAAGACCCCTCCAGAGAGGTTTCTATTTATTCTTTAGGTGCAATGGCTCTGCATGGTCTTAGCCTTCTGTGCAGCAGCCCCAGCTCTGCAGAGGAGGGTGCTGAGACTGGATTATGTGTGTCTCACTGCTGGAAACTCTGTGGTCTGGCAGTGTCCAGCCTTCTGGATGCCAGTGCTGTGACATTGCTTCTGCACCCCTTTGCTCCCTTCCACCCTCACAGAATCATAGAAGATTCACAGAATCATCTTTAGGGATGGAAAAGACCTCCAAGTTCATCAAGTTCAACCCTTAAACCAGCACTGCCAAGTCCACCATTAAACCGTGTCCCTAAGCACCACATCTACATGTTCTTGAACACTTCCACGGTCTTGTGATCTCTCCTCACATCACCCCCCCTGCTGCAAATCCAGCCTTTCAACGCTAGCAGACTGTGTCCCAGATTGGTCAAATCCATGAAGAAATCTCAACCTGCTCCAAAAGCTTTGGAGCAGGTCCTGGAGCAGGGAATTTGCACCACATGCTCTCTTTTGCTTCACTGCCATGTGTTCTTAATTTCCTTCAAGTCAACCAGTGAAGCTCTCAAGCCTCTCCTTTGCTGAAGAGCACAGCGAGCCAAGCACCGTGGGACAAATCCTGCCCCCAGTTTGGAGATGCAACACCCATGAGGGCAGAGGGGATCAGCAAAACAAGGAGAGAAGCTGTGTTGCACTTCAGACCCAGTGACAGCTGCCACCCGCTCAGCACTAAAGCAATAAATCTGAGGGATCTGGGTTTATTCTCCTCCAAATCACTTTATTATATTGTGAGTAATCACAAAGCCTTACAATGCTGCAGAGGTTCTTTAAAAAAACAAACTAACACAGCGACAGTATTTGCCAGCTTTTGCTAAGACTAGTTTAGCTAGCAGCTAGCGTCAGATTACACAAGGAAATCTTGCAGTCTTCAATTGGATTGTCACATTGGGTTTTAAATTTACCACAGTGCTGCAAAGACAGTAACTTTGACAGCAGGTGATAACACTAATGTTTCATCTATGTACAGGCTTAAAAAATTAAACAGCTTTTTTTAAAAAAAATACATTTTCTGCCAGCAGAAAATAATTCTCTTAAAAAGGCAAGATCCAGTAAAACCCCCACCTCTTTCCTCACAAACTGCCCCCATCTTGCAGTGTAGTTTGTTTCTGTTCCTTTCCAGATCTCTGCCCATCCAGATTTCTCATTGCCTTTTTAAGAAAATCAACATGTTTCCTGTGATTGTGAAGGCTGGTCATACATTGCAAAGGCTCAGTAGAGGGGAAAAAGCCCCAAAACTGAAGGAAGGGGTAAAAATCCCACCCTAAGGTCCCCAAACAAACTACTGAAATGGAGATAGATGGAAATGTGGGAGTATTTCAGTACCAAATTTCAGTATCTGAAGTTAGGTGTTGACTCTGACTTTTATGGAGTCAGTGGGTTTGGGCAACAGGGTTTCCACTTTCAAAGACTTTTGGGCAAAAGTATGAGGACAAAACCTGAGCTTCTCCCAACACTCCCAAGAACAGTTGTGAGGTGAGTTTATAACTGCATCACCTTTACATGGATCTCCCTAAATCAAACCTTGAAGGTGGCCCTGATGCAGGGCTGGGTTTGGAGACCAAACTGCAGATCAGCTTGAGCAGAACCCCCATCCACAACATCCCATCCTCCCAGACAGAGCATGCCAGATGTGGACCAGACCTCAGCAGACACCTCCATTGCTCCTATAAGCAAGCTGAAGGCTTCACACATGGCATTGAGTCATGCTGTGCTGCCTTCTCTCACTTCCTCCTAGTCTGGAGAAAAAGAGGGTCCACAGGGGTTCCCCTTTGCCAACATTTCAGTAATGGAGGAAAAAAAAAAAAGAGTAAACCTTTGAGGACCAGGCTTTTTATCAGATTTCAGTTTATCAGATTCACTTGGCAACCAGGGAGCTGTGTGAGTGAAAGAAAAGACACAACTCTGGAAAAAAACCAAAAGATCTTTTCTCTGATAAGCAAAGTGCTCCAGGGCCACAGGCAGCACTGTTAATTCTTCCCCTGGCATGTTCTCAAGAGTGTTTTGGCACTGGAAGTTGCCTCACATATGCCCACATGAGCTGCAGATGTTGTGTTCAGATGGAGAATGTCGGCTTGGAAACAACTTACTCTCATATCTTCTGGGTCTGCGTCTTGGTTTGATAAGGTCATCAAGAGAGAATCCCTGTCAAAGTTTCCTTCCAAGCTTCCCCAGAAAGGGAGGAGGGATTATTTTCCATTTTTCCTTTTTTTTTCTGAGCTAGGCTACATGATCTCTTCCCTTTGCAACCTTCTTCATCTAAGGGTAGCTCCTGGGTGAGATGTGGCTGTTAGCAGACCCCTCTGCTTCCCTTCCTCTGCTGCACATCGTCTCTGACCAACGGCTCACTGAGGTTAAAAAGACAGGAGGTTGCCAAAGCTGGACCTAAGTGAATTAGACACGAAAAGGATCAAGATGGGAAAACAAGCAGAAATTGGTGGGAAAATGTCTCAACTTACTCAGTGTTCGTTGCACGCCTATGCAAATAACATGTAAAACCCAGCACATTAGGAGCACCCTGTATTCAGGTTTGTCTGGAAATGTTTCTTCAAGACTGAAAGTGCATGACAGAGAACAGGGTGCTGCTAATGAAGGCAACATCCAGAAGGCACATTTTGGAGAGTAATAATTAAAAGAAGGATGATGCATGGCTTTTCAATCAAGCAGCTACAGAGCTGGTACATTTTGGTGTGTGCTCTGCAGAGATGTAGCTTTGCTCCTACAAACGTGTCTGAGGCGTGAAGGGTTTGCTCCAGACTGTCTGTTCTGCCCTGGGACCTGCAGAGCAACTTGTCCCCCCATCGTCCAGCATCACTGTTCTTGAGCCAATGGGATGAGTGAGGACCTCAATGCACTGGATAAAATCTGGAGCCTGCAGATAATGCGGGCTGAGATTTGAGAGTTTACAAAATCCACAAACAATCAACTATTGGCAAATACAAATATATAAATTATTGACAGTTTTACAAAAGGCACACTGCAAGCCATCTCAGTCCGACACCTGTACAAGTCCCATTGCCCCCTGCCCTCCCTGTCCCACCCCTTCTTCCCCCCAGCTTTCATCACAAAACGTAAGGTGCTGTTGCTATGGATCCATGGCTGTCATAGCAACTGAGGACTTCTTTTTTGGTCAGCCCAATTTGTCGGTGGTACTGTCCTTCTTTGATGGTCTTAAGACACTGTATGTCCTTCCCTAAGGTGATGCTTTTGATGGAAGGCAGGTATTTCAGCAAAGTCTTTGGCAAGGATGACACGCCTGTCCCAGAGAGGTTGAGCTCTTGTAGGGAGTTCAGACCAAAGATAACTTCGGCAGTCAGTGACTTCAAGTTGGGATTGTTGGATAAATCCAGAACCTGGAGGGCTTGGAGTTCCTTGAAGCTATGAGGAGATAACTGTCTAAAGCCACGCAGGCCACTGAGAGATAAATGAATCAAGTCTTTCAGCCCCGTGAAGTCTCCTTTCTCAACCTTAACCAGAGGGTTTCCATCAAGATTTAAGTATCGGAGAGGAATGCCTTGAAGGTTTGGTACAAATGTTAGCCTGTTTCCAGAAAGATTTAAGTTCTGGATGTTGGGAATGCTCTTTTCATGGTGCCTTGTAATTGTTCTGAGCATATTATTGGATAGATCCACATTCAGAGATTTGCCTTGACCTTTTGAAGCAAAAATATCCATAGCTATATCCAAAAGTTTGTTATTGCTCAAATCTATGTCACCTAGAGGAGAACTGGAGAAACAATCCTCTGGAAGGACTTCCAGAGAGTTATGACTCAGGTCCAAGGACTCCAGGTACCGAAGCCTGGAGAATGTTGTGGAGGAAATCTTGGCAATTTTGTTGTAGCTCAGGTCGAGACTCACCAGGGTGGTGTATCCAGGGCCAGTAAGCATCGATTCATTCATTGTTTCCAGTTTGTTTGATGATAGATCCAAATAGGAGGTATCCAGAGGGATTGGGACAGGAACAATGTGTGACCCTATTCCACTGCAGTCCACCTTTGTCAGGCTAAAGCTGTCAAAGAGACCAAAGGTTTCCACTTCACAGTGGCAGCCAGGGAAGCAGGTTTTGGTGGTACCAAAACAAGGAAGGAGAAGCAGCAAATTGAACCAGGCCAGGAAATGCATTGTTCTCCTGGAAAACAAGACAATAGAAGAACAGATTTAATTGCTGTAGAAACTACTTTATGAGGGATGTGTAACTGACTTATGCAGTCTTGTCCTTTCTCTTTACAAAGGGAGAGATTAAGCATACCCTTAAATAGCATGGACATCCCAGAGACTTTCTCTCATGTTATGAACCCTAGTGGGAACTTAATGAAGAAAATAAATTGGGTCAGCAGTCTTTACAGATATAACCAAGTTAAGACAAAATTGGAAATGAGCTGCAAGAACAGTAGGCTGTGTTAAAGCACGATCTATCAAACATATGTGCATTTGACTGGACCATGGAAGAACCTAAATGACAGCTCAAACACTGAGTCATTTTACAACCTGGCAAACTTCAGCATATAGAGGTCCTTCATGTCAGGGCATCTCTGTGAGATTTGGGAGCACTGACTTCAAGAGCCTGCATTGACAGGTTGGAGAAATCAGTTAGGCTGTGGGAGCCTTAGGTGTCTAAAGGCCTTATTGGGAGAGGAGAAATCAAAGTTCTGTTCAAATTTCCTACAGGCAAGAGCATCCTCAAAACAATATCCAGGATGTACAGCTGAAAAGGCCAGCTCCTTACTGCCCAAATGGACATCACATTTCCCTTGCTTGGACTTAAGATGCAAATTGTAGAAGTTCGGATTTGTATTAGGTAGCTAAAAACAACCCTCCTTGGCCTGGTGGCAGATCCTACCACAGCAGAGGAACCAAGGCTTGTTCGGTCTAACCCAGCCTTTGCTGTGGTGGGCCCAGCCCCCTGCACAGTGGAGAGAGACAATTTGCTTCATATAGATACTTTGGGGAGCCTCTGCTAATTATATTAAGTATTCTCTCTGATTAACGATGCCAGCAAGCAAGGAGTTCTCTGCTTTGGTTTTGACCCTTCTCCCTCCAAGACATTTCTTTCCATCATCTCACAAGAGAGGCAGAGAGCTGATCTCAGAGAGCTTTGCTGAACCTCTTCAGATCACATCCTAACAACTCGTCCACACAACAGTGGGCAACAACAGCTGCATGATTTCAAGAGACAGCCAAAAGAAGCTTTAGGTCTGCATCTCTGGAGAGGGTACACAGGAGCATGTCAGCATCCTGCAGGTCAGCAGAGGCAGCAAGGACTGTCCTCACTGGTTCCTATTGCAGTCATGGGTGATGACTCCTCATGCCTTACAAACAAGGTCTCCAGAAAGCTGGAAACAAAAAAATCTCACCAAACCAGACAAGCAGATCCACCAGCACTGGTCCTTGGCTACCCTGCTGGGCATAAACAGACACTCACGTGCCAACTGCTTCATTTAACAAGAAAAAAAGTAAAAGAAATCCCCTTTAAATGAATGTTCTCATCCCCACCTCCGCCTCCCTGGTCGCTATTCTTACCTTTCCCACCATTGTTCAAAAGTACTTCATTAACTTCCTTGCAGTATCATCTTTCCCACACATCCTTTGATCTGGCTGAGATTCCTTTCTCACAGCACTTGCACCTTCCCAAGACCATTTCCTAGAAATTCACACTTCATCTCCCCTCGCCCACCCCCTGTCCTCAGTTTCTCTCCCTTTTCAGCATGGTCTTCTTGGCCCTGCTCTCATTCCCAGGAGGCTGACTGGGAACCACTTGCCAATGTGCAAGAGAAGTGCAAAGGGGGAAAAATGTGGCAAAAATACTGTCCTGATCACCGACGTGAGTTGTATGTCAGTGTCTCCCAGACCTCCTGCAAACAGAGAGCAAAGATTGGGATTCTGGCCAAATTGCCTGCAACTAAACCATTGCTAAAGACCAGCTCGTAATCCTCTGGGGTCCATTATTCTATAGAAACAACAGAAAATTGGTAAGATGAGCCCTAGCTTCAGCCCATCTCAACTGTTTCTTGAGAAAACAGGTATGTGTGCAGAGGGGACACAGGGGGTAGGGCTCTCTTCTGCAGACACTTTTCCAGATATCCCATTCCTAATGACATGAAGGCTGATCCCCTCTGGTTCTGTGCAGACAGACATAGCTTGCTGCCTTCTGCAGTCCCTCCTAAAATAAATACTACTATTTTTTTTTTCATGAAGCTGCATTTGGATGGCACTGAAATATTTTATTACCAGGGGAAGTTACAGCAGTGGGAAGCTCCTTGTAAACTAAAACTGCTAAACCTCAAATGTTAAGTATCTCACATACAGGGAAGTACCTACATTGGTATCAGCCCAGTCTACTGGTATTTCTTCTCCCAAGTTCTACCCAGTGGCTATTCCCACTTGATGTCTCTACATGGAAAGCACCTCTCAACTCTCCTGCAAAAGTACAGCTCATTTCCTCCTAGAATTGCTTTAGCTCTGGTGGGAGCTGGATCACACACCAGGAAGTCCAAAGGCACACCAGTGTGATATTTTACTTTCTGAGCACTGCTAAACCTTCACTGGCTCCTTCTGGGGCATCTGAACAAAAGTAAGAGGACAAAATATAAAGCCCTAATTTAACTGGGAACAGACTTTTAATAGGGCCTGTAGTGGTAGGGCAAGGGATAATGGTTTTAAACTAAAACAGGGGTGATTCAGACTAGAGGTAAAGAAGAGGTCTTCTATGATGAAGGTGGTAAAACAATGGCATAGGTTGCCCAGAGAGGTCGTAGATGCCCCATCCCTGACATTCAAGTCCAGATTGGATCAGGCTCTGAGCAATCTGGACTAGTTGATATTGCTCCTGATTACTGTGGGGAGTTGGACTGCATGGCATTTAAAGGGTCTATTCCAACCCAAGCTATTCTATGAATTGAGAGAAGATTGAAAACTGGTGCTGGGATTTGATATGCAGCTGCTCAAACCCTTTTGACATGGGAATTCCCCTCCTGATCAGCCTCAAAAATGACTGCCAGAAGTGGGTAGATACAGTGACTCTCACTGCAACATCCATCACTTCAGCCAGCAGCAAAGACAAAACATTACTCAGCTGAAATGTAGAACACAAAGCTCAGCTGAAGTATTTGCACAGCATCTATTGCCTTTTCCCTCCTCACAGCACTGCCACAAATTCTCCCTTACTGGCTCTGCAACTGCTTTGCAGATGGGATACAATCCATTAGTACCAGTTAAAAACTCCCTTACGGAGCAGCAGAGAGCATCATCGGCTAACACGACACTTGGTTTATAGCTCTGATGAAAGATAGGAGAAACAGAGTTACTAGTCATCTTCCAGTCCAAGAAAGAGACTCCTGCACTGCCAGACAATCAGCAAAGAGCTTAGTCATGTACAGGCATGTTTTATCATCATGTGGAACAATCAATAGCTCTCTTTGAAATGGGGAAAGAAACACGCCGCTGGCATTTACAGTTCTGTGTACAGTGTGTATTTGAAACTGCACCAAAACGTCTTTGGATTGCTGTCCACAAGCTGCTTTGTTGATAAAGGCAGGAAGCCAAGCCTTGCAAAAGGAAGAGGAGTTATCCTCTTGCAGCACTGGGGAGATTCATCTAGGGGAACACCATGGACAAGAAACCACCAGCACCATCAACTAGGATAGTGAGGGGAAGGTCACTGGAAGAAAGCAGCCCACCCTGGGGCTGGTTCAGCCATGCCCTCTTAATTTCTACGGCTGTTGAGGTGTGGAGAGATCTCAGTGATAAGATTTGGCCATCTGGCAGCTCTAGGGGTCTTGTTATACCTGCTGATTGCAACAGGAGCTGCTGGGGCTGCAATATCTTCACCCACATTTCAGGTGCCTGTAGTGACTGCGGGACTCTGGTCTTTGTATATTGCTTATCCTTTCCACAGGGCAAATATTCTGAGACAACTCTAAGGAGAGCCTGTAGTGGTTAATGGAGCCAGTGTTGGATCAAGCTCCCAGCAGGATGCCAGCCTTATCCTCATATCCCACATCTTTCCTTTAGCCTGCAGATGCCCTTATGCCTTCTCCCTGCTATGCTCATCCACTGCAATGCTGTGGGGCAGGACTCACACAGAAAACTCACACTGAGATTTCCCAGCCAAACAGGCCCCAACATTAAAAGCAGATTTCAGAGGAATGCCAGGTCTCAGCTGATGCTCAGGGAGTGAGGTGGGAGAGAGGAAAGCTTAGTTACAGTGTTGTTGCAAATTCACACTTCTCACTGCACTTCATTTCTTCCTTCTCTCCCTTAAAGACTTTTCTCATTAGGAAGATCAGCTGACACATCCCTCCCTGGATGAAAGCCCATTGCCTGGGGACTGGTCCCCCTCTTTGGGAATGCGGATATTAAGAGGATGCTACCTAGGCTACCTCCAGTTGCCCTGGCAACCACCAAGCTGGAATTCCCCATAGCAAAAAATCAATGACTAATTGAAGAAATAATACAAGGGGAGGTGTTTTAAAGTTTGCCCTTTGATGGAGCCAGGAAACAGCTGCCCCATTCTTCATTCTTCATTCCCTCAGCCTCCCTTAACATGCCCCTGAACAAAGCACTGGCTGAAATGCAGCTGGGGTTGGGGCTAAAAGCCCAAATTCACCCACTGAAGCTTGAGATATATGGGTAAGAAGTGCAAAAAGACGCCCAAACCACTAGGTTGTCTCTACGGTGGGGTGGAGAGAAAGAAACTACTCCAGAAGGAGATGAAACCAACCTAAGACCAGAGACATCCCTGGAGATGTCCCTCTCTCCCTTGTCCACAATGGAGTAGGATGCCCAGTCTCCCTGGTTGCTGCTTCCCAATCCATTCTTATCTGCATCTTCCAAACCCTAGACCCACTCAATAACCAGCTGCACTTGGATGAACCGGTTTGGTTCACTCATCCAACAAAAACCCTTCTCATCTTCCTCTTCCCCTTTGCTGAGTCAGTTTTCCAACAAATTCAGGTGACCAGCCACAGGATTACCACTCACATAGGAGTGGAGAAAACAGAATCTGTCTTTTCCACAGCAGCCCAAAACTAGACCAGATCAGATATGACATGAATCTGTAAGGCGTGGTGAACAGATCCTGGTAATTTCCAAGTTTCTTGCCAATATTAATTCTGGATTAGCAGCAAATAGAGCAAATTTCAAAGAAAAAAAGGCAAAAAGGAAGGGCTGAAGCTTACCTATCTCAAATAGAGTTGTTGTTCTAGCAAAGGACAGAAGAGTTGGATTAGCAACAATATTTCAGGAGGAAATATCAAGAGGAAAATTTTGGGTTTGCCTTCTGTCTCTTGTATCAGCCAAGTAAAGAAATAAACAGTCTTTATAGCAAAGCTCACCAGGCCCACTTGGCTGCCAACACTAATTGGGGTCAGGGGAAAAGGAACATTATTGGAAAGTGAAACAAGTGCATAGGTTATGATAGAGGCCATAAATCCTCCAGACTGAAGGGGGAGAAAAAAAGAAAAAAGAAAGAAAGTTGGCTTTTTCTCTTTTTAAATATCTTGGAGGCTAAGTGGCAGCTGGGACAGCAGCTCCAGAGCACCAGAATTCTCCAGAGTTGCTTCTCAACAACAAAATTGCATAAGAGACCTTTCCCCCGCTTCTCCACCCATTAATTATTCTGTAAAATTGGAATAATTACCGACTAAAGTGCAGCACTAGCAGCAGCCACACTTTCCCAGTGTGGACTCTCCTGGCTGAGCCCAAATGATGCCACAGACGCAATCGTGGTCAAGTCTCATTAAACCCTTGCTGCAGACACACACCCCTCCCATAATAAAGAGACTGCTGCTGACAAGGTTACTCTTTTTCTGTTGTTGGTTTTTTCGTGTGAATCTATTGAAAGTAAAGGTCATCCAGGCTTTTGCTTTGCCAGCTTCAGACCGCCTCTTCCTGCTGAAGAGATCCCGACACAAATGCCACAAAGAGCTCTCGATAAATATTATTAAACCTCACAAAAAAATGTTGGTGTAAGTGAGAACAGTGTTTTCTGACTCACTAGTTACTTTTTGTCGTTTGCTGGTTTGGGAGACACTTTGCAAACAGTCGTGGTCTTATACCCAGAATTTGAGACTTCTGGAGTTTACAGAGAGGAAAGCTAATGGGAATCCATGAAGTATCTGGTTTTTATGTTTGATCCTGCATTTGTTACATGGGTTTGAGACAGTTCAGTGGAGTTACTCTAGGTGTCAGTGACAGCAGGATGAGAATCAGTCCCTTGGCTCTTCCAAATTGCACTTGATTTCATGGAGTTGTCCATCAGGACACATTGCACAAGTCACTCTTAGGGGATAAGTTATCAACCTTCACTTCACACTGATGGTTTTATCAGTGGGAACCAATAAAATCTGCTTAGAACAGCAGAGCTATCCCAAATTTTCCAACAGGATATAAAGAGAGTGATTTGCAACCCTATTTCCATCACCAGTGCATACAAGCATCAGGATGAGGGGAAGCTCAGCTGTCAGGGCGTTGACTTTAGCCCTCGTGGCTCAATGTAAAGAGACACCAAGGGCTTGAGCAGGAGCAAAAAGGCATCCTGCAGGTGCCTGAAAGCTTTTTGCTCCATGTTGCGGCTCCCTGGGAAAAACCAGAATGAAATGCAAAGAATGTGAAAGAAAAAAACCAAAAGATTTCGCTATGAATTCCTTTATGCTTTAGTTATTTTGCCTGGCAAGATCATGGAGCAGATCCTCATGGAAACTTTGCTAAGGCACATGGAAAATAAGGAGGTGGGTGGTGACAGCCAACATGACTTCACTAAGAGCACATCCTGCTGGACAAATTTCACACCTTTCTGTGACACAGCTACAGTGCTGGTGGATGAGGGAAGAGCGACTGACCTTATATACCTGGACTTGTGCAAAGCATTTGACACTGATCCACACAACATCTTAGTTTCTGCAGAGAAACATGGATTTGAAAGATGGATGACTCAGTGGATAAGGAATTGGCTAGATGGCCACACTCACAGAGTTAAAGTCAACAGCTTGATGTTCAAGTGGAAACCAGTGAGGAGTGGAGAAACTGGATAAACAGAGACAAGATGCTACTTCCTGATCTGGACAAGAAACCCATTGCTTGGCATCAAGTCTGTCTTTGCAAGACTTGAATCTCACCAAACCCCATGGAATAAGGGCTGTGGACAGCCAGAAGGAGCATAGAATGAAAAAACAAGAAACCATTCCACATTTTTCCCAGATCTTAGTTACCTCCATTCACTTTTCTCCTCTCTGGACAGAAATTGCTGAGCCAAAACTGCAATGACTTTCCAGCATCCAACCATGTTCTCCATCCTTTAGGGAGATTTTTGTAGATGTTACAGGGGATGGGATAGATAAGATTAGCAAAGGCAAAGCTAAATTAAGCATCAAAAGCACCAAAAGCATTTCACGACCCCAAAGGCAAAGCCAAGCAGCCCCTCACAGGGGCTGCTGAGAAGTGTGGGATTGATCTAGAGGGAACCCAGCACCTCCAAACCCTACAGCTCCACACTATGGATCTGTTTTCAAATACAGAATCATTTAGGTTGGGAAAGACCTCTAATATCATTGAATCCAGCTGTTAACCCAGCATGCCAAACCCACCACTAAACCCTGTCTCCAAGTGCCACATCTGTGCATCTTTTAAATACCTCCAGGGATGGTGACTCAAGCACTTCCCTGGGCAGCCTATTCCAATACTTGGCAACCCTTTCAGTGAAGGAATTTTCCCCAATTTTCAATATAAACATCCCCTAGTGCAACTTGAGGCTGTTATTGCTTGTTACTTGGAAGAAGAGACTGAAATGCTTACTTGGCTGAAAGTCTCTGCTCTATTTTTTTTTAACGTAAAAAGAAACTCCTTTATTTAATAAAGAAATTGAAAGACCTATTAAAATAAACTTTGTTACAATTAATAATGTCACAATTCCCATCTGCTTTGCAAGAGGCCACAGATAATTTATCACCCTAGTGCTTGAACAGCTAGTAGTTTATTCCACTTGTGCAATCTTCCCCCTCAGGCATCCCTCATTCCCCCTGGAGGAGGAAATCAAGGTGTGGGGTGGTGTATTTCGGGATCTGACAAAAGGAAAACATGTGCAGGCAGGTCTGCCAGCCCATACAGTAACTTCCAGCTCATTTACATCCATGGCTGAAATACAATGCGTGAAAGATGCGTTTTGTGAGGGAAGAGCAGCCCAACTCCAGGGAATTTTGCCTCAAGTGGGAAAATGTTGGTGCCACATCCAGCACAGGAAAATTAGGAATTAAATCACCGTGGCATCGGGATTTGCACAAAATTCCCTTTTCTAAGCTCAGCCCAGAAAGCTGTCAGCTTAATAGCAGTTTATTTCCAGGTGGAGGAATTAGTCTCCTGTGGCTTTTGAAAGCAATTTTGCTCTCCAGCCTCAAGTCAAGCTGTGCTTGTGCCCAGAGGGGGCATTCCCGAAAGGAAATTGTTTGCCAGGCATCCTGAGTGGCTGGGGGCAGGGGAAGGCAGGTGTTGGAGTGGTGTAGCACCAGGAGGGATTCACGGGGTTTTCTGGGAGCAGACAGGATGTGAACATCCCAGCCCCACCATTGCCTCCTGGCTATTCCAGCTGCGGAATAACTAAAAAGCTGGAAGCTTTGGCAGCTGCAACTGGTTCCCAGAAGCCCAGGATGCACGGAATCAGTTGAATAAGGTGCCTGTAAGGGATGTAAGAGCTCAGGACTTTCTCCTGCTCTAGAATCAGTTCCAGCATGACCACCCTGAATTCTTTTACCCCTAACAACTCCTATTTCTTGTCCTCCCTTCTCTGCTTTTTAACTATGAGCACTTCCAGGAGCAGGAGGCCTCACTATCCTGGCACTCACTGAGTACAGCAGAGACCTCATCTCAGCCAGGAACACAAATATTTTCTTAACCATCTCAAACTCAGCCCAAATAGAATTTTTATCATAGCGACATGTCCCAGAATGGGAGGTCTCCGTTATTTTGGCACAAACTCGGGAACAGACCAGCCCTTCACATGATGCTTCATAGCCAAAGGAGAGGTTTACACAGAGTTTAATGCCCGTCCTAGTGCATTTTGCTGGAGAAAGACCTGGTGAAGCTACCTGCCCCATCACGTCCGGTGCCCAAGAAGCCACTGTGAGGCTTTAAGTGAGCTTGCGAGTATCCAGGCTCTACTCAAATCACAGCAGTAACCTTAAGAGGATTAGACCCTCCTTCTTTCTTAACTAGTCAATAATTGAAAGCGAAAATGATCCCAGCAAGCTTCTCCTAGAGCCTCAGCCCTTGGCGACGCACACCTGACAGCCAACCCGAGCCGGTTCCTGTGCTGGCTCCTGCTACGATGATACTTTTTTTGCTGCACTCCAGCTCCCAGAGACATGATATAATTCCAGAGGAATGCACTCCAGGATGAACACCATATGCCAGCGAGGAACGTTAAGAGGTGCAGCACAGGGAGAGGAAACCTCCTACCCACGACAGCTACTTCTTGGTTTTAGCTGTTGGAAGGGCTGATCAGCCATGTCATTGCGCCCAGCTGGGAAATGCCACGTGCCATGCATGTCCCTGGGATGGCATGTACCATGTTCCATGCCAGGGAAGTGCAGGTTGCAAGGACCCACCAGCAGCTCTCTGGTCAATGAGGGAAAGGCGTGATGCCTATGGATGTACCTCACATCCCTGATCTGGATTGCTTCCAATCACCCCAGAGCGCTGGCCTGAGCTGCAGAGAGACCATGCTGCATGGGTAGACATAGATGGCTTCCCCTGGAGAAGATGAGCTAGGCAGGGAGAAGGAAATGATTGCTGGGAGGAGAAGGTGATACCTCTGCTCTTCCAGGGTGATGCCTCTGCTCTTCCTGGTGAGATACATCCAACCAAGAGCAAACAACTCATCACAGCCTCATCATCCTGTATCTCTAATGGCTTTCCAGCTCTTTCTCCTTGAATCATAGAATCATTAAGGTTGGAAAAGACCTCTCAGATAATTGAATCCATTACAACACAGGTGGCTGCAGATCAGGTCCAAGTGCTGCCTCCAACATCATGCCTTCGTCATGGTGCAGCCAGTATTGGAAAAAATCATGAGAAAGTAGAGGGAAAAGAAATTCAACCTGGCTGGGCAACACCTCCAGCCCCAGCAGAAGGATTTTAAGAGGACCCCATGCAGCCTTGGCTCTCTGAAAGGCAGCAGCTGCCAATCTCCCTTCTCCTAACAGCCCTACAGGGCTGCTGACTTTAGTGAGGAAGGGTAAAATGAGGAGACTGGGACTTAAGCTGGGTGCTGCTGGCACTGCTCCAGCTGGCCCAGGGATTCTTTGTAGGCTTTTTACTTATTTTTGTGGTTGGGGTTTTTTTCCATGCACAATAATCTCCGGGCCCCTTTGCCGTCTGTGGCTCTCAGCGTGCAGCTGCAGACCCTCCACTGAGGAGATAATAAATACAATCCTGGCCATTATTGTTGCAAACGGCACAGCTGGAGGCTCCCATCTCATTCCCCTCATGGCCTTTCTTCGCCCCCCCTCTCCAATAATTCTTGCATCGTGATGCTGCAAACAATGAATGCTGGTCAAACTGCTCAGCAGAGCATCAGCTGGGGCTTCAGGAGCTGCCCCCACCCCAGTGAAGCACGTGAGACATTTACTACACCCAGTGGGTCTCCTACAAGGTTGGGGAAGGGGGGATTTGGAGAGGGGAAGGGGTGTAGATAGAGCTGATAAAGGATTTACCACTAGTGTGTCATCCCCACCATGATTCCCACTGCAGACAATGCTTCATTGTTCCCATGATGTGCAGTATCTCCCCAGCTCTTTTCCTCCCCTCCTTGGCCTGGGATTCTCCACTCCCTCTTAGCTGGTGCAGGATTCTGGAGAAAAATCATCTGAAGTGCGTTGAAGGAGCCATTTCCCCAGCAGGACCAATTTCTCACCACTGATGCTACTCATGAGTCTCCATTTAAGTGCCTCAGTTTCCCTTCTGACACTTTAAGGATGACTACCACTGAGTCCAAGTGGTGTTCACTCACTCCTGTTTGGAGTGGGGGTACCATCCCCAGGTTTAAGACCCACCAGTTTACACGAGAAGGGAGCACAAGCCAAGATGGCCTGGTCTCACCCCACACAGAAGTATCCAGCCAACTCTGCCACTGCCATAACTGGTCCAGCCAAGTGTTACCACTGTCCTTGGGAACCATGTCCAGCTCCTGCCTTCCTGGACACTCTAGGGACAGCAACCCTGCTTTGCCCTCTGCAAAATGGGCAGCCAGGCCAGGGGAGAGAGAAGGGGATGGATGAGACTGGCTGGGTTCAGTTACCCTATGATTCTATAATTCTTTGAGTTGGAGATCTCTTGCAAGAGGTTGCAATGCTTTGGTCCTGGATAGATACAGGGGCTTTACCTTGTATGTAAGCCGAACTTTTGCAGTGGGATTAAAGTGCTTTGGAGAAAGGATCTCCTTTGTCCTGCTCTGTGAAGTTTGGCCTCACCATGCTGACTGCTACAGACATATCGTTCTCAAGGACGGGAGGAAAACAGACAATTTTGGGCTCAGGGACATGTCCTGCCCCACTTGGAGGCAAGTGACACAAGCCCCATGCACATGTGTCACCTCAGACATGATGGGGTTGAGGAATCACATCTGGTTTGACCCATCAGTCACAACAGGAGTTTGAGTCTCATTTTTTCCTGAGGATGATTATATTATTCAAAGTTAAAGAAAAAATTCCTTGAAAAAATAGTCCTCATCCCTGAAAGGGATCACGGCCAGGTTGGATGGGGCTTTCAATAAGCTGGTCTAGTGGAAAGTGTCCCTGCCCATGGCTGGGGTGTTGAAACTGGTTTATCTTTAAGGTCCAACCCAAATAATTCCATGATTTCTCTCCCCACTCCTGGGTTTGAGCTGCTGGCAAGAATCAGGGGAAAGGAGAAGAGTAACAATCACAGAGACATAGACTGCAAAAAAGAATCAGGAAGGGAGAAAGGGGAAGGAAAAGAAACCCCACAGACACTGGCACTCAGATGTTACACACAACACATGGCCCTCTGTCAGCCATGGTGAAGATAAAATGCTTTTTTCCAGTTTGCTGCTGCTCTGACAGCAGATTTCCAGCCTGGTTAATGCAACTCAGGAATGTCCCATGCTAAGGAAGCCAGAATGGTTTAATCTCTTGCAGTGTCTGCAAGCAGAGGAGGAGGCTTGGGCGATTCCCAGAGCACATATTTCCTTCCCCCCTGCTGCACACCATGAATACAATAGAAACTCCCATGAAATTAAAAAAAAAATAGAAAAAAAATATAAAAACTGCAATAAAAAATAAAATATCAAGATTTCCTTGTAATGAATGGCTGAGCCGTTCATACATTTGCCTCGATAGGTCCAGGTGCCAAGTTTTAAGACAAGAAACAGCTTGCTCAAGCCAGCCTTTACCTCTTCCCAGCCCTCAGCATCTCGGTGTTCGGAAGTTGCTTTTGATAGCCTGCCAAGGCGGCCAGTGCTGCGGCTACCGTGCAGAGCCCGGGGCTGCCAGGGGTCAGGAGGGCTGCTGGACAAGGATGCCTTGTCTCATCCCACCCTCCAGCCTCTGCTTCTCCCCACCAACCAGCTAACAAGAGAAGAGAAGGAGGAGGAGGACGGAGGGGAGAGTGAAAGAGGATAAAAAAAGGCAGTTAGGGATGGAGGGAAAACTCTAAACCTTCGGAAGATGGTGGCTCACCTTTTATTCCCAGCTCGGTCTTGCACAGGGGTGGCACGCACTGCTGCTCACTGTGTGACTGGGAGAGCACAGGATGCTTTTCCCTATATTAAAAAAAAAAATCCACAAAAAACCTTAAAAAAGTTCTGCATGTTTTTTTCCCTTTTCTCCCAATTTCCTCTCACCCATTCAATGCTGGTTTATTCCTTGCACTTAGTTGTAAAGAATAGGGGTGCAGGAGACCCTCACCCCAACCCTGCAGCCTTTTCTGCCAGTCCAGCCTGTCATCAGAAATTAAAGTCCCCTGGGATGTCTGTCACGTCCTCGTTCCCTCCGGGCATTTTGTTATTGCTCCCCACTGCCTCTGACAGCAGCTGCTCAAATTCATTCACAAACCAGCAACGTCTGCCCTGCTCCAGGATGCCGCAAGGGAGAATCCGTCTGAGCGCTGCCACCCAGGCTCCTGCCTGCCCCAGTGTCAAACATCGCTCACCCCGCGCACCCACCGCCTCTGGAGGAGGGAAGTGGCAGGACCTCGGCGGGCCATTTATAACCCGCATGTCAGCAGGCACCTCCCACGTCCTCTCCAGGACACACACTGGGACTGGCTCCCTCGGGTCACGATGGGACGAGAGCCATGCCCCGCACCAGGACGATGGCACACACCGACCCGCTTTGCCTGTGAGCGCCTGGCTGCCGACAGCGAGCCCCCAGCCAAGTTTAGTCTGCAAATCCTCCCAGGGACGTGCCAGCTTCCTCCGGTCCTTTCAGCATCTAACACATCCAGCGTGCTTCTTATTCCCGGAGAGATCGGCGAGGTGCTCCAACTCTGCCTTTCCCCGGCGCCTCTTCTCCCGGTGTTCGCCCTGCTTCTCACGGCTGCAATAGCCCGGTGCTGCCAGCCGAGCTCTGGAGCGGCAATCAATGCGATATTTCAGCGCAACGCCAGCCATCGGCACCGGCTGCTCTCCGCAGAGCAATGGTACAGTGTCCGCCCAGACAAGTTTCCCACTGTAACTTCAGTGAATGCTGTTATTCAGGCGAACGGCAGCTGATTTATCATGGCAGGCACACGGGGAAAGCTTTCCATTCGGGAGACCGGGGGCTGCTCGTCCCGCTGCCGCGACGAGCACCGTGAGCTCAGCAGGGTTCGCTGTGCTTTCCTTACAGCCGTGCTCCAATGTCTTCGCTGCCACGGAATTGCATTCACGAACCGTGCTGGCGAGCGTCGGTTAACGGAGGCGATGCCACTTCCCCACGACAAAAGCCACCAGCTCCATCCCCACCGCTCTCCTCCCAGCCCTCCCAAATCCCAAGCCAGAGGAGTAAAGTTGACAGACCCTTTTGTTTCCAGAGAGCTTGGCACGTGTTGTGGTTTACTGAGCTAATAAATCTGCCGTGGGCTGCGCCTTTTAATGACTGCAGCATTAATAACAAGTTTCCTGGGAGCTGCTTAAAAGTTTACAGGGTGTGTGCACTGTCGGGGGAATCCTGGGCTTTCTGACCTCCTGCTTCAGAAGTCACACCCAGCAGCTTCTTTCATTCTTTCTTTCTTCTCTCTCTCTTTTTTTTTTTTTTCAATGAGAGAATGAATCAATCTTGCTCTGCTTCCACTCCCCCCTTCCCAAACACACCTTCCCCGTCAGCTTAAACCACTTACAGATGAGGAATTCTCAGGCAGGAATGCCTTTGCCATGCCTTTATCAATGCAACCCGGGGGGAAAGGACCCCTCCCACCCGCACCTTCCAGCTTCTTCACCCCATCCAGCCTTTAAGCTTTCCTTTCCTTCCCTTCTTTCACTCCTTACCTTGAGTAAGCTGCAAAACCCTGCGAGCCTCCCAGCACCAGGAACCCACCAAACAGCTTCGCTTCGCTCCCGAGAGTTGGGGGGAGGGCCTGGAGAGGAGGAGGAGGAGGGAGAGGAGGGGAGACAGGGAGCCCTGTGTGAAATCAAAGCCCCGAAGCCGGGCACGGGAGGCGGTGCGGAGCCTCCAGCTGCTGCTCGGATTACTCTGCAGCCGTGGCAATCCCGAGCACTCTACAAACCACCATTCCACTGGGGGAAGGAAAAGAGAAGGGATTCCAGCTGAAGCAGCTTCATCCCGGAGGGGAGCTGGGCTAGGGGCTCGTACGTACCCACCGCATCTCAAAATTCCCCCTCTAGAAAAGACAGAGGTGGGGAAAAAGTAGTTTACCTCCACCCGAGACCTCTGTCCTTTCCCCTACCCTGCACCCCCGGCCGCTGAGCCCCCATGCGAGCAAAAACTCATCACACCAAAAAAAGTTTCCGCACTCTGAGGATGGGGAGGGCACTCCCGGGGCTGGCCCTGCGCATCCCCGGGCAGGCGGCAGGGAGGGCTCAGCCCATCGCAGTACAGCTTCCCCCCTCCCCAAAAATGAGCCCCATGGTTCTGCACACCCGGGGAAGTTTTGAGGGGGCTACAGAGAGGGCATGCAGGGGTCAGGGAGGGGTGGGGGTCAGGGAGGGGATGCGGGGGTCAGGGAGGGGGTGGGGGCAGAGACTCACCGGGGCCGGGGTCGGTTCCCAGCGCCGGGCTGGTTCCCACGGCCGGGCGGCCGCGCAGCGCCGGTTCCCACGGCGGGAGCGGGCGCCGCCGGGAGCCGGCAGCAGCAGGGCTTGGGGCCGGCTGTCCCCTTTTTCTCTCCTCCTTCTCCCTCCTCCTCCCCGTCCAAGGCGTGCAGCTGGCCAGGCAAGCTGGCTGCCCCCTTCCCCGCAGGAGGAGGGAGGAGGGAGCTCAACAGATGGCTGCACACAAGGGAACATCTGGGAGGAGGAGGAGGAGGAGGAGGAGGAGGAGAAGAAGGAGGAGGAAGGAGGCAGGAGGCAGGACTTGCGCTAGACTGTGCCACTCCTGAGCTGGCAGACCCCCCTTAATAGGGGAAAAGGCGGGGGGGGACGTGTCGGGCCGGCTTTGCACACACACAGAGTCCCCCTTCCTGCTGCTTTGCATCCCCCCTGGCTAAAATTCCTTGTCGTTCCTTTACTTTCTTGGGGATCACCTGGAGCTACCCTTGCAGCACAACCTTGTTTCCAGCCCTGACCTCTGCAGGGCTATACTTGCAGGCGTGAGTTCTATTCCTGAACACTGCCTTCACGCAGTTTTCCAGGCGTTTAGGGCCAAGGTCAGCTCTGGCACCCCCGGGTGCACGTAGGACGAGGCAGCACCAAGGTTTGAGAAGTGGCAGCAGGCAGGAGACTGGGGTTTATAAATTAAATGATGCAACCCCTGAAACAGAATAAAGAAAAAGCAAACAAACAAACCCAAACAAAACCAGATATTAATCCACAGTTTGGGGAACAGAGAGTTTGAGCCCCATCACTAGAGGATAGGCAGTGCCTGGGGCTGTGAAAGAGCAGACCTGCATCAGAATTTCGTGGTTATTAGATGTAGCAGCCTAGAGGTGGCTTGATGGTAGTACTGGAAAAAGAATCAGAAGTCACAGATTCACAGAATATTCTGAGTTGGAAGGGACTCACAAGCATCATCAAGTCCATCTCTTAGGTGAATTGCCCATAGAGGGATTAAACCCATAACCTTGGCATTTTTAGCACTAGACTCAAACCATCTGAGTTTATCTCGGGATGTCAAGTGTCTCATGTCATGGTTCTCTGACATTGGAAAAGGCAAAAGGAACTGCAAGGGTCCATGAGTCACAGAGGACATACCCTGTGGCTAGCTGCAGCTTCTCATATTCAGCATATTGCACCCCTTGTGTATTACTGGCCTGTGCCAGGTCTCAAGATGTGTGCTTGCTTGTTTCTTAAAAAGTTTAGGTTAAGAAAGTACAATTAGGTCTCCTGTTGTTTACTTTTAGTAGCGCTGAAATACCCCACTTGCCCCATGCCAAAGATCAGGGTTTGCTCAGACCACAACCTGCAAGCAAGCCTGGTGCTGAGATTTTTATTAAGCATCTCTGTGTGAAGAAAAGTGGTGAAAAGGGTTTTTTTTTGTTCTGCTCAGCTGCTTTCCCCAAGCACATCACTGCATGAAGATTGCTGGGTGACCTCCGTGCCCAGCAAATACTGCTCTGGTCAGAGGGGCTGAGGCTCGAGGCAGGAGATCCTGGGGGCATCAGGAAGATGTCACAGTTGCTCCTCTCCACCCTCCGCATTTCCGAGCGTGGCTTAACCGGGATATGTGCTCACTCTGCCCCTGTCTCAGGAGCTGCTTTTCAGGAATAACCGTCAGACTGATCTCTGCCAAGGAGCAGCCCCAGGGAGCCAGAGAGAGGAAATGTGTGCTCAGAACTCAGCAAATGCTTTATGGGGAAAACCATGGGAAAACCCCCTAGTCTGGGTTGTGATTTTCCATGTAAACGTATCACAGTGGTATCTCCAGACATGAACAGTCTCTTGTAAGGATCCATTCAGTAGGGTCTTTACACTGTTCAGCTTTTATAGCTCTGAGTAGGGGAAGCTGTTAAGCTGGAAACTTTTGTTTAATTTTCCATTTTGCTCATTTTTTTCACATGCCTCGTGTCAGGCCTGTACCATGTCAAAGTTGGCCTCAGTAAAGCAAAATGTCAATTTCAAGGTGAAGAAATTGGGAATTAAATCTTTTGGCTGAGATCCAGCTAATATATAATATCTATATGTTCTGTATATATAGATATATTACACATATGTACACACTTATTTTGTGTGTATATATATATATATATATAAAAAAAAAAAATTGTCCAGTTTGATGTAGTTGGCCAAAGTCATGGCAAGGAGAGGGCTGGCAGTTCTGGGTGATCTGGGTATAGGGACTAGACCTGATGTGATTCTAACACAAAATTAGTTATGCATCCATTTGATTCTTAGCTACTTCAAACAACTGTACCAGTGTCTCACCACCCTCACAATAATTTTTTCCTCAATTCTAATCTAAACCTCCCTCCATCAGACAGTTTGAAGCCATTGCCTCTTGTCCTATTACTGTAAGTCCTTGTCAAAAGTCCCTCTTCAACTCTCTTGCAGCCCCTTTAGGCATTGGAAGGTGCTCTAAGGTCTCCTTGGAGTCTTCTTCAAGTTGAGCAAGCCCAACTCCCTCAGCCTGTCTCCACAGCAGAGGTGCTCCAGCCCTCTGAGCATCTTTGTGGCCCTCCAGCACCCTCCAGCAGACCAAAGAGTTAGCTATCCTGACAACATCATTTTTAAAGGACATTTAGTCTTAAGGTCATTTTTCCCACCATCACTATTTCTATTTCTTTGCCACGTGAGAGTGTATTATTGTAAAGATAAAGCAGGGTTCCCCCAGAATTGTGTAGTCCCATGCACTGAACCTTCCCATGCAACACCAGCCATGCTGTGTTTGGACAAATTTCCTCATCTGTCTCAAACAGTTCAGTGCCTGGGACAGCAGGGGAGGGTGAAAGATGGAAATGGAACTTCAGTTTTCTCTCTCCAAATAGCCCTCCTGTACTGCTGGTGCAGAGAGCCTAGCAGGTCTGGGAACCATAGGACATCTTCTCCCCTTTGGGTTCTTCCAGGACCATGCTGAGCCTTCCTCGGATCTTCTGTTCCCAGAAGACACCAGCTCAGTTCTGTGTTTCTCGATGTCTGATAACATCATGGCTGGTTGGACTTGTTAAAATCCTGACAATTCTTAAGCCAATGGAAAGATATCTGAGTCACTCTGACTTTCTCCGGAATGAATCCTAATAGACATGTCAGGGAAAAGAAGTTAAAGGGAAAGTGAGGATGACATAAACTGGATTAGTAAGAAGAGCTAGAGTTGGAGTTTTGCCCCGTGATCTCTGAGTCCCTCCCTGAGATCTCATTTCCTTTCCTCTAATTATGCAATCCCAGGAAAGGAGGTTTCTCATGTACCAAACTGTTGAGAAAAGCCATGAAGCCAGATCAGTGCCTTGCAATCCCCATCTCTTATCTTCTCTCCCACATGAGAGTACTCCTGCAGAGGAGGGAGCCTTCCCTTGCTGCTGTGCAAGGGATTGCTCATGAACTCTCTCCTTTGTGGTGGAGATGGAAGAAATGGCTTAGGAAGCTGTCCAAGCTCAATTGCAGCTGATGTGATTTCTCAGAAGGAAGAACCCACAGCAGCAGCCAGCAGGATTACTTGTGAAAGAGTTCGGTTATTGCAAGTAGTTTAAACAAAATGCTGAGGACAACAGCAGCAAACAACATCACCAGTTCCCAGTGGGAAAATATGAAACAGGCAGGTCTACCTGTCTGCTCTGGGAATGTTTCCCATCCTTGTGGGAGTCCTGTAGTAATTCAGAATTAGAAGCAAAGATTTTTTGAACTCCTGTAACATGTAAGATTTAAACAAACAACCACTTGCAGCTGTGGTTTTTATTTCATTCAGAGGAGCGTGTCAATCTTGGGTACACATTGCATTCTAGTGTGTATAGCCTTGGTCAAAAATACAGGTTTTTCTGTAAGTCCATCCTCCCCCTTCTGTAGGTCCATCCTGGACCATGTCCTGTGGATGTGAGCCCCTCATCAGTAATTAACTGCAGTCAACTTGCTTGGTCTGTATTGACCAACGGACTGGTATGGAAAACTGTCACCTTTTTGCTCACCATGTTGATTATATCTATATTGATTGAGAGCCAGTAGGAAAAATATACGTATTTGGGGAAAGAGGCAGAAGCCAGCTCCTCTTAGTGGAAGCTCCATGGCTGTTGGTCAAGGTTCCTCTTACTCATCCTGCCTGGACACATGAATTTTGCTCCCCTTAGTGCCTGGTGACTCAGCTTGACCAAGAGGTACAGAAGAGACCCTCTTCCTCACTGTTTATCCCCTCTCCCTGCTGTCCCCTCACCCTAGTTGCTCCATAGCCTGGTGGATTTGACACTGTTTTGACTAGTGGAGGTCTACAGATTTCAACTCTCTTGAGCTGAGGAGACCTTCTTTTATGCATTTTGATTAAAATTCAGCATCAGAAAGGCAGGCCAGGCCTCTCCCTCTCCCTCTCCCTCTCCCTCTCCCTCTCCTTCTCCGTTTCCCTCTCTCCCTCTCCTTGAACACTTCCAGGCATAGGGCAATCACATCTTCTCTGAGGAAACCATGCCAGTTCATAACCATAGTAAAGAATTTCTTCCTAATGTCTATTCTAAACCTACTCTCTTGCAGTTTAAAACCATTCCCTCTTGTCCTGTCACTACATGCCCTTGTACCAGATTTCTCTCTCCATGGACAGTGGAGGAGGCTTGGGCACTTATGACAGTTTTATTCCCACACTGGGGCCAAGTGTCTTCTTTTCAGGCATTGTGGAGCTTAAATAGCCCGCCCAAGAGAAGTGTGGGCTTTTGTCCATCTGCTTGTATTAGCTGCTCCTGGAAGTAGGTGGTTGCTTCCTAGCAAGCTGCTCACTGGAGTTTTTGTTTCTTTTTTATAAATGTTGAAACACTCATTGCAGATATTTACTTCACTTTGACATGAAGTCAATATTTAGCTCTTCAGTTAATAAATATTTAGGTTTGCTTGGTTCAAATCAATGTATCCTGAGATTTTTCTGGTATGATCCATGGTTAAGCTCTGGGGCCAACAAGTGGAAAAACCCTGCCATGCTTTCAAGACCTGTATGTGCAATGGTGTTGGTAGATTGAGTTCATTCTGTTCGTGAAAGGTCACATCCTCAGCCATGTCGAATGCTACCTGGAGTCATGAAGGTTCATAAGGTCACACGAGGAAGGAAAGAAAGCACAGGGATTTTTTATATTTGTTTTTCTTCTCAGTTTTTTGGAGCTGTTTCAATTTGATATCAAGAAATCAACCTGTAACTGTAAATTGAAGGGATGTTTGCATATTTCTAACACCCTGCTGGGATTTTTGCTCAGTTCCATGTCTTTAGACCCTAAATACTCAGAGATTTCTTTGTCTCTATTTCCCATATAAAATGGATAGAATCAGAATCCTTATGAGAAGGCGGAAATCTTTGAAGTCAAAGCCAGACTGCCTGGCCCATACTTAATCCATCAATACATATTGAAAGAGTCTGAGTGGTGCATTCAGGGAATTCACACCCTACTTGATGCTGCAAGGTACTTTGGACATCTCATCCCCAAAAATGATATTGCTGCATGGATTGAGGTCCTTTATCTCGAAAAAACAGAGACTTGAAAATTCTCTAGAATTCTGGTCTGGAAAATAAGGCTACTTTACATTGACAAGGTGAGAACCAAGGAGGAATAAGGTAAGAGCTTTGTACCTTGCATACAGGCTACAGACACAGATCTTCAAATCCAAACTGAAAGAAAACTTTAGGCTGCAAGAGACCTTTGGAGTTCTTTGCTTCAAAGACTCCAAAGTCCGGCTTTCATCCCAGAGATCTCTTAAACTCACATAATATTTTGAATTTGTTAAGTCTCCATTGACTTCATATCTACAGAGGATCATGGGTTTCACTAAACACCCATGGCCTTTGTTAAATGTGTGGATACAAGCCCATTGCTGAAACAAGCCCTGCAGCAACATGTAATTTGGGAAAAAAGGAAACAATAGATGAGAACTAGATTATTTTATTTTTTAAATGCTGTTGTTGGAGAAAGCTGTTGACAGTCTTTTCTTGCTCCATAGGCAGTGAAACCTGCTTTCTTGGTCCCATGAGCATTTGCATCCTGCAGTTCTCCCACTGTCTCCTACTGTCTTGGTGAGGAAAGGGCAACCTACAGCCATGCTGGTAGGGCCCTGACTACTGGCTGGTGGACCAGGAGGTATTTTCTGGCTGATTAGTTGACTGCTGCCTTGCAGGATGAATAAGAAATTGCCTTTCCATTAAGGGACCCATTAAGATAGATTAATTTGCATTTAATTCTCCTTTAATTTGCCTTGAATTCTCCTTTTCCCTGGCTGATGATATTAATGAAACTTGTAGGAACTTCCTACCCCCAGAGAGTGGCAAAGACCATTTTCTGAAAGTGGGTGATAATGGCCAACATGCTTAAAAATGGTGATGTTTAAATGCTAGGCAAAAGACCACATAGGCATAATTTTGTTCACAAACCAGGCTAAAGGACCAAAATAACTCCAGTCCCAATAAAAAAGCAGCATTATTTCTATTCTTCTACTTTATTCTAGTCTCAGCTAAAATGATTATGAATTTTTTTTTCTTTAATTTGAAAGGAAAAATTCACCTGAGCTCTGAAGCCTTCGAAGCAAGTTTTTAGCCCAAAGCACAAAATCATTACTCGATGAAGTTAGCCTTTGAACAGCCAAATTTCAAAAGAAAATATTGATTTGGCATGCTTCAGCTTGTCAATTGAGAAGATTAAGCACTACAGAGTGGGAAATAAAGACAACAGGAGGCCAGATACTGTGAAAATCTTTCATCTGGTGGAATTGCCTGCTGAGGGAAGCAAGGGATGCCCTTGTCACTGATACTTTTAAAGTTAGATTAGGACAAGAATGCAAACACCTACTGTCTAATATCTAGATCCTGCTTCTTGTAATCTTAATGAAAATACTCTAACTAGAGAGGGCACAGCACAGTCTTCCCCCTTATCTGTCTGCTAATCACTCTTTCCCTCCCTTGAAGCCACCTATGTCCATTGCCATGGCAACCGAGCATGGTATGTATCTCCGACAAGATGACATATGCATCTTTTCCTGCTTTAATAGATACTCTGTTTAGGCTGCAGTTTCCTCTCATTGCCCAGTTCCCCAAAGGACGTACATGTGCTGAGTTCACGAGTTGGCATCTCCATGTGGGAAGAAGCTGCTGCAGGAAACTGTCATTCAAACCTCAGACCTTAAATCTGTGATGTGTTCCTCTGAGGTTTAATTACAGGTACTTTTAACTGAGTGGCAAGGAAATGCTTTTAAAGAAACAATGTTCATTGAGCTTAAAGTGTAATTACCCAATATCTAAACTTGCCTAGAGAAATGGGAGTTACTGCATTCTTGGCTTTGCCAGGCAGGTCAATCATTAAAGTTTAACGAATGAAGCCAATATTTCATCTCAGCAAGTTTGTCCCAGCGAGCATTGATCCACTGGCTGTTTGTTCATGCTCCAAAATGTACGCTCATCAATAGCAGAAACCTTGTGAACCCAAGGACGGGGTCATAATGAAACAAGCAGACACTTGTCAGCAATGCTTAGAAGATTTACGTCATCTTTAAACAGGACGAGGATGGGTTTAGATTAGATATTCATTACATAAGAAATTCATTACAGGGGTGGGGTGGTGAGGCACTGACACAGGCTGCCCAGAGAAGACGTGGATGCTCCAACCCCTGAAAGGCCAGGATGCATGGGGATTGGAGCAACCTGGTGCAGTGGAAGGTCTCCCCACATGGCGGGGGAGCTGAAAGAAGGGGATCTTAAAGGTGCCTTCCAACCCAACCCATTCTATGATTCTATGACATTACAAAGACTGAGCTTCAGAGAAAGCCCAAGATTTAATGGTAAAGGCAGAAGCTGCTCTTCCTCACAGAAGGATGGTGGGGGGAGGGCATTAGCTGCTACCAGAGCCTGTCTCCAGCCTTGCAGTCCCTCACCAACATGTAGACTTTATTTCTGCTGCAAGAGATAAGAGCAGCAGAAGCCTCCACTGACATGATAGCTGGATTAATAAGTGATGGTGCCTTACTGTGAGGAGCGGGAACAGGGACCCACATCTTTGGATGGGAAGAGGATGCAGAGTGGGAAAGGGCTTGCTGAAGCCCCTGACATCATCCTGACTTAACACCACCCTTGACAAGGGTGACCTGAGGAGGTCCAGCAATGAGAAGCTGGTTTCATAGTGCAGCAAACAATGATCCTCTTGCTTTCCCTCCTGAGCACTGAGCTCGGTGTGTTGCCTTCCTTTTATTCATCCACTCCCCATCAAGAAGTAAACGTGTAGGTCGAAGGTGTGAGTCTTGCTTGACTTTTCTTGCCAAACAGAAACTGAATGAAGATACAGTTGCTCTGCCTAAATGTATGGGGATGTAAACACTGGGAATGGAAGGATGAAAGCTGCCTCTGTAACACAAGATATAGTTACACACAACTGGATTTGACGGGGCAGAAATGTTTTATAGCTGGAAATGTGATATTTTCTGTCTCAAGTTGTGGGATTAACCTAGCAAGGCATAGCTATAACGGCCCAGAAGGTTTGGCTGATTTTTTGAGGATTACCATATTTCATACTTGTGGGCAAAACCCTACCTATTTGGTCAGTTTCATCTCCATCCTTCACTTCGTTTTACTCTTTCTCTGCCCTCCTGCCTGCAGCAAAGCTCCCCAGGAGATCACTTTCCACCTAAATCTCAAATCCCAAATTCCAAACCCTAAACCCCCTGGTTTCCTCTGAAGCATACTGATGACTCAGAGTGTGCCAGGGAGTTGCACAGCAAAGAGTGGACTCCACAGGAGGGAGGGAGAGAAAAGCTGCATTTCCCTCCTGGCAGTAGTGGAAGTGTCTGAGTTATCCCAAGATAAAAGCCGAGGAATATAAGGCAGCTCTGTTTTACTGGGAGGCACGTTTCCAGGAAGCAGCACTGTGAGTGACATATAAACACCTGAAGTGCCACTTTGCTGTGCTGGTGGGGCTTGTGATTATTATTCCTGCTAATCTAAAACCACATTTGTCTGTGCCAGCTGTGACGAGGCTGTATTGCCAACAAAGCTGGGTCTCTTGACAGATTATCTTTTCCCCTGATTAATACAAAGATTTTCTGCTGGGTCTGCCTATAACCTTCTTCGACTGAGTGTTTTGATGAGGCTACTGGACTCTATTGTCCAAATTGTTAATGTTTTTAGCCATTATTTGGATGAATGAGTGGTTAGCTGAGACCAGGGTTTCTTAAAGCTGTTCTAATTTTCTCCTTGGTCCTTCTCTTCTTTTAACCTGAGTCCTCTCCTTTTTTTTCTTTATTAATCTTAAAATGGCTCCGCTCTGCATCTGCTTTTGCCCAAAGACATCCATGGTTCCTTCTGTTTGAAACGCTCTCCTCTGAGGGCAGGTGACCCAGTTGCCCAGGGCAATGCTGTAGGTATCTCAGACTGATACATCTCCATGAGCACATCTTAGTCTCTAAAGGCTGTGATTTTCTGCACAGCAGCATTACCGAAGGAATATGTCTTTAAAAACCTCTTCTGGAGGAACATCTCAGCTATGCATGTGCTGCCTGACAAATACAAATTAATCTTTTAGTTCTCCTCCTGCATTGTTCTCTCTCCAGTTGCTGTCTTTACTCCTGCAGCAGTCACTTCAGCGATTATTGCAAGCTTGTGTAATTGCTTGGTGTCATTTGCATTAGATAAGGATCTTAATGGTATAACATCCATTGTCATGAGATTCATCTCAGTTACTACACAATGTGGGAAGATGAGGAAACGTTAGCAGCCTTCTGACTTGAGGCCATTACTTAACTTCCTCCGTACTCTTACTGCTCCACAGAGCAACTGTAGTTAAAATGCTTTTAGCTGGAAAATGTCTAATTTTCTTACTTTCCATGGTGTGTCTCTCAAAATAAAGATCCTCAAAAGCACCTTTAATTACCATTCTTACTCTTTTTATACTGATAGTCAGTGCATGGATATTTAATCTAATCCTTTCCCACACTTCAGCATTTTTCACCGCTTGCTTCCTATGCAATTTACTCTAACCATTCCTCAATTACTTCCATTGGATTTCCAACCCATTCTATTAATGTATGAAATGTAATGAAACTGTCTTTACAGTTTCACTGGTGGTGGTAACGAGCATTAGTTTTGAACCCTCCTCTTTTCCTTGGTTGTGGGGTAATATCCAACAGTTCTGTGACTACATATGTTGCTAAAAGGATGGAAGGGCTGCTGTACAGTTCTTTCTATGTCATCATCTCAGAATTGATGCCTTTTTTTGTCTTACAAGCCAAACTCTCGGTCTTGGTCTGGGGTGATCGTATCCCGGTAGATCATAGAATAATTTAGTTGGAAAAGACCTCTAAGGTGATTGAGGCCAACTTAACCCTACACTGCCAAGCTCACCACTAAACCATGTCCCTAAAAGCCACATCTACACATCTTTTAAATCCCTCCAGGGATGGTGATGAGAGTGTTCAGCCAATTGTTCCTTCCATGGCTCTGCTTTCTCTCTTATATTTGCTCTCAGGCCATCAGGATTCCTCCTGGTGTTCTTAGCACAGGCACACTGTTGTTCCCATTGAACACAATTTTCTTCCATCTCAGTTTCACACCTTGTTTTCCTGGTGCTTCTCTATAAAGTAAAGAGGCTTACTTGCCTTTGGAAATTTTCCTCTGCTTTGTTTTGGGCTTTTGTTTCCACTCTCCCATAATCCTCGGCTCTGTTTGCTCTGTTTTCCCTCTAATGCTTTTGTTTTGATGTTTGTCCAGCTCCTCCTTGTTTGCTTAGGCCTCCCAATAAGTTCCCTACTGTGTTCTCTATTGCTTCCTTAAATATTTCCCATCTGGTCTCTACTGAGATTTCTTTATCGTTCCGCAGTAATGGTCTGAAATGCTCTCCAAGCATTACTTCCTCTGTCTCTCTCAAAGACTTGCCTTTTAACTTCGCAGGATCAAATTTAACTCCAGTGTGCACCCGTCTTTCCCTTGGGCTTTAATGCATTCGTCATCTTTTCAATAAGTAATTCATGATTGCTGCTGCCCTTCAGCATCGCTATAGACTTTCACATCCAGCAGTGACTCTGTTGTGCATTTTCTGGATAATCACGTGGTCCATCTGTTTCTGTGTGCAACCAGCTGGTGACCCTGTGCAAATCCATGAGGGACCCAAACGCCACCAGTGATCAGACTACGCACCCCACACCAGCTACTTCAACTTCTCACCAGTCCAACTTCTCCCATATGGCCCAGAATGTCCTTTCACTTATTTCTGTTTTCCTCCTCTATGTTTCCAGATTTCACCTTCACAACTGCTTCGTAAGCTGAGGCCTTGTTTCAGACACCATATTGATAAAATTTATATTTCCCCTTCCGTGCAACTTGTTTTGGTGCATAACAGCAAATCACAGGCAGAGATCACTGCAGGCTGCAGTAAACATTGCTGTGATGATCGTCTCTGGCATGAATTTCCTGTTTTTCACAGAAATCCTTATGCTTTTTGCTCACAGAGGCAATATTACTCATCTAGGAAAAACAAACAAACAAACAAGCAAAGAAAACCAGAAATAAGTATGATATCCAAATTACCTGTGTTTCCAGGGTGTCTATTTTGGCAGCTGTGGATGTATAGACTAGCTGTGGTGCTCACTGGTCTGGGGTGAGAGGGAGGTCCAGGTGTCCATCTCAGAAGCCATGTGGTGTCTTCAGCCATTCTCCAACCTTCATGACTGTTTCCATGTAATTGGCTCATCAGTCAGGTGAAATTGCAAAACTCTTACTGCAGCAAGTTGTGGATATAATACCTGGTTATGCCCATCTGGTAGATGTGAAGGCCTCACAATCCTTTGCAGGATTTGTTGGCATGGGTATCAGTGCTACCTTCATATCTTGCCTTCAACAAATGAAGTTTAGATTTTTCTGAATTAAAAATCTGACTTTTCCTCTACTTACCTACACTGTTCAGATATGTTGAAGTGAATTTCTTTAGCAGATCATACAACTGTTTTGATTTGTTTTGTTTTGTTTGTTAGGTCTTTTCCTTAAACAAATCCACTACATTTTATTTAGTATTATTTGACGTGACATTTTTGGGTCATTGCCATCCATCACCTAAATATGGAGATACCAAGCTTCTGTATCCCAGCACAGGAACAACCTATATTCCTCTAATTTTTAAGCTATGTGGCAAAATGTTTAGTAAAATATCCTGAGGTAGAAAACACACTGAACAAAAAGGCTATAAAATGATTGGATTGAGTTTGAAATTAAGGTACCTACATTTAGGTGTCTGCTTTAGGTGTTTGCCTGTGAGAGGTGCATCTGAGCTCCCAAAGCAGGGAACAGAAACGCACTTGGTGCCCGAGTGCAGCCATCCAGTGCTATGTGAGACGCTGGCTGAGCCTTCCTGCTGTCCTACAGCTGCCACTCCCTTGGGGCACAGGAGTGAACAGGTCTTGTATCATGTCACCCGGCACCACACGGATGTGTCAGACACCCCATACCACCTTAAAAGGCTGTTGTTGTTTTCATTTGCACCAGCTCAGCCTCTAAGCAATACCATCAATGTAGTCCAGATCCAGATAACCAAACAGAGGTGCTGCTTTTTGGAGGCAAACCTCCCCAGATTGTGGTGCACCCTCACGTGCCCAAAGAGACACTTATGTGCCTCACCAAGGAGCAACAGGGAGGTCAGCTGCCTCAAAGAATGGCACCATCAGCTTAAATTAACTTTCTTCTGCCACCACCCCACAACATCAAGAGTTTTGATTAAAAATGGACACTCAATAAAAATTTTTAGTAGTTCATTGTAGAATTCTCCCGGAAACAACCAAACCCAAATTGCCATTGCATTACTCCTACTTTTGTCATTTAAACCACTGCAAAACTGTATGAGATGTGGCTAGAATGGTGGTCTTTGGTAATCCCTTTGTGTGGTGCAAATGAACAAGTCCAGGGCAATTCCCACATCCCTGGAAATGTTCAAGTTCAGGCCGGATGGGGCTCTAAGAAACCTGTGCTAGTGGAAGGTGTCCCTGCCCATGGTAGGGGGATTGGAACTAGATGGTCTTCAAGGTCCCTTCCAAGTCAAACCGTTCTATGATTTTATGAATTCCCAAAGAATTTCACTGGGAATTTCCTACTAGCCTCAACTGGTATCCCCACAGACAAGTACTCCTTGGGATCCCAGACTGTAGGGTTCAATGTGCACAGCAAACCACAGAGACCAGTGATCCCTGATGGCATTTCTGAACAACTGAAGCACACCTGAAAATACCATATGGAGAGAAGAGTTGAAATGTGACAAGCAGAGCATCTTCGTCCATCTTTAATCACATTTAGCGTAGAAAAATCAATGTGTAACTGGTGTTTCTCAAGAGAAATACATCAAAAGCAAGTGGTGCGAATGTAGATCAGCTGTGATCTTTCTGTGATTAGAGTTAGTTCTCTTTTGTGAGCTGTTAATGCCAATGTGTATATTGATTGCAAATCACCTTCCCTCCTTAACAGCTAAAATACTCCTGCCCTGGGACTAACCAGGGCTGAAATAGGACAGCGAAGGACAAAACCATCTGTAGCTGATATTTTTTCTTAACCAACCATAGCCAAAATTCCAATGATTCGGAGATCCCAGAGCTGAAAGGAGCTCCTATGATCATTTAAATTGACCTGCTGCATTGTTAAAGCAATACAATTTCACTCATTATGAAGTTCACAAATATGGGACTGACTATAGCAGAGTATTTCTTCTCAGAGACTTCCACTCTTCACTCACAGCCTCTTACAGGAACAGTCAATACCTAAATAGAAGTACACTTATGAGAGAAACTGACAGACTGTTCTCAAAGTTACATTGCTTGGAGTCTACATTTAGGGAAATCAGTGATATTTATCAAAATGCCAAAGCTACTCTACGGGACATAATGATCAGTAAAACCATGGTCAAACCAGGGAGATGCCAACATATGACTTCCTCTTCTGGTGATTTTCTTGATTGTTCTTTTCTGCTTATGACTTTGAGTGACTTGTGCTTCTGAGCCATGTCTTGCAAAGCCAAGATACAGATTTTTTTTTGCTTGGACTGCAAGATGGTACAGACCAGACTATGGTTTGCTTGTACTAGCTCTTCCCCAGGCCAAGTCTTCTCTGGTAAAACTGAACTTTTCTTCTAGATGGATTTACATCTTGTGGCAATGTTTTAAAAGAACACTTCCATTTTCCTGAGCTGCAGTTCACAGATTCTAAAAGTGAGCCATCCCAATAGATGCAGGGGAGAGCTGAAGGTCCTGCTGGCATCCTGACCATCTGGACTCCCATATTCAAAGCACCGGTAGCTCTGCACTACTTGATGCTGATGTCTGTGATGGTGAGTAGAGGAAGGTTCATGCATTCCACAGGAAGAGACTTCAGTGACACTTTTCACTTCCTTTTGCCTTCAAAATGCATTAAAAGTGATAAAGCTTAGCACCGAAAGGAGAGGGTTTCAAAGAGGCTTGTGGGCATCTGGATGCATGTTTCCTAGTAAAACAGATGTCGAAACACAAATTCCAAGGCTCGGAAAATTCCAGCTCTTTGCAGAGATGCAAAGTAATCGGTCTGAAGTCCAAGAATTTCTTTCTCTGGGATTTGAGCATTTAACTCTCCAATCTCCATCTCAGAGCCCCTAGGACTGATCCAAATTTTTAATTTTCTAAAATTTTTGTATCAAACCACGGGGACAAGCTTTATGCAAATTCGGTATAGTCCAACTTGGGATTTCACTAGTAGCTAGAAGCCTAAAATTAACTGTAACCTGGGCAGCATCAAAAGAAGTGTGGCCAGCAGGTAGAGGGAGATGATTTTCCCCCTCTACTCTGCTCTGGAGTACTGTATCCAGCTGTGGGTCCCCCAATATGAGAAGGACATGGACCTGCTGGAGTGAGTCCAGAGGATGTCATTAAGATGTTCAGAGAGCTGGAGCACTTCTCCCAGGGAGTCAGACTGAGAAAGTTGGAGGTGTTTAGCCTGGAGAAGAGGTGAATGTGGGGAGACCTTAGAGGCCCTTCCAGTACCTAAAGGCTCTACAAGAGAGCTGGAGAAGGACTTTTGACAAGGGGAATGGCTTTAACCTCATGGAGAGGAGGTTTAAATTAGATATTAGAAACAAATTTTTCCCTATGAGAGTGGTGAGGCACTGGCACAGGTTTCTCAGAAAAGCTGTGGCTGCCCCACCTCTGGAAGTGTTTAGGCCAAGTTGGATGGAGCTCTGGTCTAGTGGAAGGTGTCCCTGCTGGGAACTAGGTGAACTTTAAGGTCCCTTCCAACCCAAATATTTCTGTGATTCAGTGAAATAACTGTGAAGGCACGTAATGGAGATGCTCTCTCCATGTTTGCTGTTCCCAGTACATAACCCCTCTGTCTATGTGGTGCCACCCCCAACTGCAGCATGAAGAGGGGCTCCAGGTGGTGTAAGATGAGAGGAGAACCCTATGGCATGAAAAGTCTGAGACCAGAACTTGCTTTTTGTTTGGATTTATTGCAGCCAGGGGTTTTGATCTGTGCAAACTGCAGCCCCTGCTCTAATTCCCTCCAGCCTTAGGGGTAGAGGTGGAACAAGGAAGATGACGTTCAGTTTTAGAAACAGAATATCATCTTTCTTGTAGTCACAGATTTTAACACTGAAGAGAGATTAAACATTGCCTTTATTGTCTTTCCCCAAGGCCCAGAAGTCCCATGCTCAGAGGGGAGCTTGTTACCAGCACCTAGGATTTTGTTGCATTCCTGAATAAGTGGACATGGCAATGAAATAAGCATAAAATCTCAGCAGCAACTGAACAACAACTTTCTTCGTCTCTCAACCTCCCCCCAAATGCTTATACAATTGAAAATGAAATTGCACCTCTGGGCTGAGCTGCAGCCATTCTCCTCAGAGGCCCTTTCAATCCAATTGGCAAGGAACGAGGTCTGGCAAGGCTTAGTCAGCTCATGTTTGCAAAACGCTTTGGAAACGAAAACTGCTGCGCAGCACTGAGTCATGCAGTTGTGACTGTGGAAAAGTGAAGTGTGTGGAGCTTAGGAATACATCTGGATGCCTTGTGGAGAGTAGCTGGGGCCTGTGGGTTAAGTGTAGAGTTCATATTAGCAACAATAACCAGGACTGAGCACTGGGGACCTCAACACTATAGAATGCTCTTGGAGAAGTGAAGTTTTGGGTGGTTTTGCCAGCAGAGCAGCCTGTTTGGGACTGACAGGCATGGTGCTTTGGACATGTATTCTGCTCCCCAGGACAATGGCAGGAGTCTGGCTGTGCACTGTAGAGGGAAGCACTGCTGCTCTGGAAGAATGCTAACCTCACACAGAGAAGGGAATTAATCTCGTCAGTAAAACCAAGTGTTTAGATAAAGACAAACAAGACCAAGTAATGTTTCCATATCCAGGACAGTTCTCATCTCCCATATTGCCTGGCTCCCAGAGTAAGTTGTGCCCTTCCTATCTCCTGTGCCCACTGCTGTGTTGGTGATGACTCCCATCTGCTGGGTGAGAAATTGGGGGAAAAGGGCCATTTTTAGGCCCCCTTTCCTGATACTTCAGCTCAAAAAGTGAAGAGCCAATCAGCTGTTTCAGGACTCACAACAACCTGTGAGTGGATGGGTAAGTGGATGCTGTAGATGCCTCCTTTGTGTATCTTTTCCATATCTTCCAAAGGACCTGACTCAAATATGCTATAAGCCACTGGATTTGAATTTGCACTTTAGGGAACCTGATGGTCTGTCTTTATGCTGCTTTTCTTCCAGTTATATAGTTCTGAACTTACATTTCTTTTTTTTTTTTTTTTCCAAGGTGGTGGAGGGTAGAGAGAGAGAGAGGAGAAAGGCCAACCAAGGGAAAAAAAGGTAGATGCTTCTGTTAAAAACCCTTTGCTTTCTCTTTAGTATTGTGAGTTGTTCCAAGCAAACTTCCATCTGCAATATCAATTTGGGTTGATCCTTCCCTCTGTCTGCAGGGAGAGGTCTCTGTTAGCCAAACCATTATTCTTGGAATAATAAAAACTTGCAGCTGGAACCAGGAGCCTAGCTGATGCAGACAATAAATCCAAGGAAGGCATACAGAAAGAAGAGATCGCTTTGTCTTGCCATGCTCAGAAATCTCCCTGGCTGTGTGGCTGTATGCTTTCACCCCTCTGCAGATCAAACCCTTTAAAATTAACCCAGGTGCTGACATAGAATAAAGCAAGAGCGTGTGGAAGAAAAGCTTTGCCTGAAAGAACAGTGGTGCCTTTAGCAAGAGAGGAAGGTAGGCAGCCTGCAGCTTGCAGCCCTCATGTAACAGCTTGTGTAAGGACTGAGGAATTGAAACAGAAACCAAAACAAAAATACTGTCCTGTATTACTCTGCAGATATGGGGATCTCCTAAGTTTTGACCTGACTAATGCAGAGAATAATATCCTAGGAGGTGCTGTTATAGCAGAACTGCATGAAACCAACAAGCTGGGATGCCTTCAGAATTATTTAAGCCTAGAATTCCCTTAAATGTGGGCTTTCCCTGCTCAGCAAACTGATATATGCAATGTGTGTCATCATCTGATCCCCAAATCCTTTTTATTCCCAAGGGTCTCTAGACCTTTGCAAGCATTAATGTGACAAAAGATGACACATCAATACATACATAAAGTACAACACAGCATCTATCAGAAGATCCCTTCAGCTTTGGAGCACCAGAATGTGGCCAGGAAAGCCTCTTTGGGGTCTAGGAAATGATGGGTAAGCCTAAGAGAATTAGGTATCTGATGTGTTTGACTGAGCTTAGGCTCTGACCTTCATAAAGAGAGCAGAGAGAGTCTTCTCTTAAATGTAATTATTCTCAAAATCAGAACATATGCTGGTTAAGACTTTGATCCAAAGGTGCTGTGAATCCTCATCATTAAAGGATCCAACTCACCAGGAAAATGACTTTTTTAATCTACTACTCAACATTTTCCAAACTGTCAGGGGCAAGCCATCCCTTCCCTCTCTTCACTCCCCTTGGAGTCAGATGCCCCTGGATGGTTAAACATTTTGATGCACAGGGACGCTGGCTGCCATGCCATGTGTCTGAGGCAGCCAGTCTGCTCCAGGACCTGGCAGAGGAGCCAAATTCCTTGGCCTGGCCCTTGACCACAGGTTCAATTTTGCATACCAGGAGCAGTAACACTGCTCCCAGCTTTTCACAGAGCCAGATCTGCCACTAGACACTGAATCAAGAATAAATGACAAACAGTTACACATACTTTATTTTTTGAGGCAAATGCAAACAAAGATGTTTTGCTTTTGCAACCACAAAATTCTGCCATTTACAAAGATTTCCTTGCATCTCCTCTAACACTCACTGTTCTCTTCTTACCCCCTCCTGTGCTTCATGTTCTTACTGACCTTCCCTCATCATGCCCCAGAAAAAAAAAGCAGGAACAAAGCATATCCATACCAAATCCCTGGCACCCTGGAGGCAAGTCAGATGTGTGCATTGGTATTTTGGGGACATGCATGAAGAAAAGCCCAGATGGACAGGGCTTATAGCTGATTCTATCCGGATGCTCCTGTCAAGCCCAGAACTACCAGTGATGTAAAGCATCTCCTAAGACACTGTGTGCTAGAAGGGAAAAGAGCTGTAGCTCTTCAACATTCCTCTCTGCCTACTGCATCCCAATACTGACACCATTCCCACCATTGTTCTCCTCTGCCTTCTCGCCCCTTTGCTCTGAAATATTTAGAAAGATCTGAAATGCAAAGAGCTGCAGTGCCAAAAGGACAGCAATAGAGGAGAGATTAGCTGGAATAGGAGGGCAGCTGTTAGAAGGTCTCTCAGTTGGTTCCCATCCCTTCGTGCAGCCCTAAGTAAGAATTGGATCCCAGTCTAAAACCAAGCTCCAGAGAAAAGCACTGGTTACCAAGAGAGCCTGGCCAGAGCCCACCTCTACCGGACTTGGGCATCTCAGAGCCTCCTCAGCTCTATTTCGAAGTTTAGTGCAACTCCCGCACACACATTTTGGGTCACATCATCCCTCACTGATTTCTTCAAGTGCTATTTCTCAGTGAGAGAACGAAAAGCAAACTGATGTTCATCTTTCCTTACTAGACCCTGCCCTGACCCCTCTTATACACCAGTCCTTGTTGTTTCCAATACTCAAAAAATGTGTGTCTTTTACCCCGGCACCTTTGTGTAAACTGACACCAGTCCCAGCATGCTGTTTCTCTTGTTAAGGGGTTTAGTTTGCAAAACTGAAATTTGAGAAATTCAGACCAGAAGGAAATAGGAAAAGCAGTGGCAATTCCCCAGGGAACAGGATCGCAGAGAGGAGTGGGAGGTCCTCAAACACAAGACTGGGGACTGCCCACCAGACACAGTTTCATCTGACCAGCAGCAAGGAGTTTGCTTTAGGATCTTATATAAACTCCTTCTGGAATCTGTATGAATCTACGAATTGATACATATTATCTGTAAAACATGAATGTACTCTGTAGGCCAATTTTGGAAAAAAGAAACCTATCAAGAAATGAACAAAATTAAACCTTGAAATCGAAGCTCTAAACCTGACCACAGGAAGTATTTTAACCCTCTCAATCCTTCCACAGCCTCTAGGACACTCACTGGGAACATCTCCGTTGCCACTGAATTTATGGGAAGGGATTCACCTACTGCAAGAACAGCAAAAATGGTAGGTAGATACAGAGGCAGATGGATGAAGGTAGCGAGGGGAGAAAAGAGAGAGAGCACAAGCAGTTGTGGTTTTATTTCTTCTGACTGCATCACCCAGACTCTGAGTAAAACAATACCAAAACCCTTCACTAACCTGTACAGCTCCACATGTGTAGAAGTGTTAAGACAAACACTGGAACATTCTTACACCAGGGTCTTGCTTTTCTTTGTAGAAAATATTTGCAAATCTTAGGTTCTTAAATCTGAGAAGAGCCATGACTGGTCCCTTCCATTCCAAGAGGAAAGCTGCCTTGTTTGGGTGGGGGAAAAGACTCAAGTACCCAAGCTGAAAACATACACCACCAAATGCTAGAGCAGGTGCAGGGTTACCAGCCCATAGTCTCTGTCTGAATTAAGGAGATAAATAGCTTAAATATGTCTCTTTAGTAAAGCATTGCAAAGAAAGTATAGAGTTCTCACTTGCCTCCTGTATTTTGATTGCTTTTTACTTTTCATTGTCAAGTTATGAAATCATAAAGTTTTCAATATTTGAAAACAAGGAAGGGCATCAATAAAACTTTCACACTTGGCCTATTCAAGAGACTTATTTGGAGTGCATCTTGGGAAGCAGCCCTTAAAAAAAAGGAGTCCAAGGAGGATGGGTGTGCTTCAAAACAGAAATCTCGAAGGCACAGGAACAGACTGTCCCTATATGCCAAAAGATGAGCTGACGAGGAAAACGACCAGCCTGGATGGCTAAGGAGCTTTTGAAGGAACTAGGGAAAAAAAAAGAGGGTGTATCACCTTTGCAAGAAGGGTCAGGTATCTAAGGAAATGCTTAAGGGTGTTGCTAGATCATGTAGGAAGAAATTAGAGAGGCAAGAGCCCAGTTAGAACTCAATCTGGCCTCTTCTGTAAAGGACAATAAAAATATTTTTATAAATACATTAATGTTAAAAGGAAGGGCAAAGACAACCTCCATTCTCTATTAGATGCAGGAGGGAATTTAGTAACTAAAGATGAGGAAAAGGCAGAGGTACTGAACACCTCCTTTGCCTCAATTTTCGACAGAAAGACAGGTTTTCCTCCTGGGCTTGTATATGATGTCAGGGAGCAGAAGACCCCCCCTGTCATCCAGGAGGAAGTAGTCAGAGACCTGCTGAGCCACTTAGATGCTCACAAATCCATGGGGCCAGATGGGATCCATCCTAGGGTGATGAGGGAGCTGGCAGATGAGCTTGCAAAGCCATTCTCCATCATTTACCATCAGTCCTGGCTCTTTGGGGAGGTCCCAGATCACTGGAAGATGGCCAATGTGACACCCATCCACAAGAAGGGCTGGAAGGAGGATCCGGGGAAGTACAGGCCTCTCAGCCTGACCTCGATGCCTGGCAAGATTATGGAACAGATCATCTTGAGTGCCATCCCATGGCACCTACAGGATGGTGGGGGGATCAGACCCAGCCAGCATGGGTTTAGGAGGAGCAGGTCGTGCTTTACCAACCTGATCTCCTTTTACAACCAGATGACCCGCCTGGTGGATGTGGGAAAGGCTGTGGATATTGTCTACCTGGACTTCAGCAAAGCCTTTGATATTGTCTCCCACACCATACTCCTGGAAAATCTGGCAGCCCATGGCTTGGACAGGTGCACTCTTTGCTGGGCTAAGAACTGGCTGGATGGCCGGGCCCAGAGAGTGGTGGTGAATAGTGCTGCAACCAGTTGGCAGCCAGTCACTAGTGATCTCCCCCAGGGATCAGTGCTGGGACGAGTCCTGTTTAATATCTTCATTGATGCTCTGGACAAGGCGATCGAGTCCACCATCAGTAAATTTGCAGATGACTCCAGCTCAAAGCCTGCCTGTTCTCAGGCCCTGGGATGCAGGCCTTGAAGCCAAAGGTGGGAAACATGCTCACCTTTGGATCGTTTGGGTGACAGTAGGTCAGTGTTGTGAGCTCTCGTGTCACAGAATCACAGAATCGTAGAATCATAGGATCATAGGATCATAGAATCATAGAATGGCCTGAGTTGGAAGGGGCCTTCAAGACCATTTAGTTCTGAAACCCCCAAAGGGACACATTGCCATAGATCAGGTTGCTCAAAGTCCTGTTCATCTGAGCACTGTTTAGAGCCAAGAGAGACAAACTGCTCTGCTGGGTGTGTAGGTGCCTCCTTCAACTACACCAGTCTCCTGGCATGAACGCCTGTGGAAGCTTTAGGGCTCTCCAAACCGTAGCAAGCACCTCACCAGGGGTGCTTAGGCTGTTGTGAATTGGTAAATAGACACCACTCCTTCTGCTGGGGAGACAGCCTAAGTTAACCAAGCAAAGACACAATGGACACAATAGGAGAACATTCAGCTTGGTGGTTTTGGCTCAAGCAGAGAGCACTTCTCTCATGCCAATAGCCTTTCAGAGCTGACTTCAGCAGGTACCTCCTGGCTTTACCTCAACAGGAACTTCAGCTCAGAGAAAAAGCTCTCTAGAGGAATGAAGAAGGCATTCAGCCACACCAGCAGCTGGTAAATGTGAACTTGGGTGCCTAATTCAGTTTTGAGAATCTTTCCACCCCCTTTTTGTGCCTCTTTGCACAGGGGAAACCTGGCTATATGCTGATCACACTGGATATCCTGCAAAGTTCTTCTCAAAGAAACACCCCTTCTGTGTCTCCTCAAATTATATCCTTGGGAGGAGAGCTTCTGCTTGGATCAGAGAAGAGCAGAACAGGTAGAGTACAGGCTTAGAGTGAAGGTCAGAAAAAAAGGTGCATTTTTACAAGACTGATATTCTCTCATTATTCTCTCTGCCCCTTCCCACTCTTCACAGAACAGTTCAATATTACAGCTTCCTGTTAATTATTCATCTCAGTCTGTATTTGCTTAAGTAAAGTTCACATCATGAACTGCCTGAGCCTGCCTGATCTGGCCTTTCTGGGTTGTAAATTGGCAAGAGCTGAGACGGTGGTGACGAACGATGACCACAATGAACAGGCACTTCTTACTTTCTTATGTAAGCAGTTTCAGGACATTTTGCAACCGTTTCAAGCACACATGAACTTTGCTTCCCATTTTTGCCTTCACGGTGCCTGGCCATGGCATCATCGTGTTCCAAGGGAGTTCATTAGGTCTAGACTTAGATTATGGGTGTCATATGAGTGAAATAAAACACAAGTTAGTGAGGTAATGATTAAAGAATAATCTCAGATCCTGCAGGTCCCTTTCTTCCTTGTAGGATGATGGGTTGCCTGATGAGATGAGGCACAGGAGAAATGAAGGATACATGGAAAGAGGGTGACTGGGGAGGTCCCTTGGACATTTCACCTTTCATGCAGCCCTCTCCTGGGTACCCCAGACTGGCGATGGCATGGTCACGGGCAGGGGGAAGGTACCAGGGCATGAAAACAAGGTTCAGTGTGGGTTTTGAGAGGTTGTGAGCTGAGATCCAGTTATCCTGGTACTTTACACTGAGATGTTCAACCTGATTTAGCTTCACAGGAGTCACATAAACCTTACTTGCTTGAATAGTTTAAAGAGGAGCAACATCACTGGATTCAAGAGATGCACATCAACAGAAAGCCAGCACAGGCAAAATGAATGAATCCAGCCCTAAAACATTTGGGACTAATGCACTCAAGTGGGAAACATCTGCTTTACATGAAGAAGGTCAAAGGGGGCTACTACCCAGGAAAGGAATTTGTTATCATGGTAAAAATATCCCTGAAATGTCTGAACAGACCTTAGTTAGGAGCAGAAGAGACAGCAGAGATGAAGCTGGACTGCATTCTGAGAGCAACACAGCACACATTAGGTGCTTGGTGCAAACTGCTCTAAATAGTGCTCTATCCTGCTTGGAGGAGCCATTTGACATCCCAGGCACTTTGGTGTGATTGCACCACAGGTCATGATAGGAGTTCTTCATCACTGTCTGAGCTTGAAGGTAGAAGGTAAAGGAGTGTCTGGACTGTGGGAGAGAGCATCCTCTGGAATCAGACATGGTCAACATTCTGTTGCTGCTGTCACCAGCACTGCCTGTTGAGGGGCGAGATTAGATTTCTGCAAACTTCACCTTTCTGAAGGGAGGTTGTAGTCAGGTGGGGGTTGTTCTCTTCTCCCAAGTAACAAGTGACAGGATGAGAAGAAATGGCCTCAAGTTGTACCGGGGCAGTTTAGATTGCATAATAGGAAAAATTTCCTCCCCAAGATGGTTGTCTGGCATTGGAACAGGCTGTCCAGAGAAATGGTGGAGTCACCATCCCTGAAAGTGTTCAAATGCGTGTAGAAGTGGCAGCTGGGGACATGGTTTAGTGGTGGGCTTGGCAGTGCTGGTTAAGGGCTGAACTTGATTGTCTTGGAGGTTTGTTACTTCCTAAATTATTATAAGATTCTAAGCTAACCTGAAGGTTTCCCAATTGCAGCTCTGGCCCACAGGTTGAATAATGTCCATGTGCAAATCTTGGGACAGTACTGTACAGGAGATGAAGGCAGGGTGGTGCAGGGTTCCATGACTCCTGGCCCACTCAACATCCCTTATCCTGTTTGCTCAGCTCTGGCTTTTTCCACTCAGGAGGAATTTCCCTAAACAGAAAAGTGATAGTGGTGATGGTGGGAGGCAAAAATTTCCTCTGTCCCCTCCCTAAAAAGGGTCACATTTATTTAATGAGGCAGGTAAATAAATAGAGTTTATTACCAATACAGTGGGCAAATATGCTGTTATAAAACATCTCTGGACAACACAGATTTTTGATTAAGTGTCCTCATTTCCAGTGTGAAATACTTGACAACTTACTGCATTAAGTAAATAGCTGGCAGGTAAAACCCAGGGCTGACACTGAATATTGCTCTGCTTCCATCTTTTGGGTTGGATGAGTGAGTGTCCTCTACCTTCATGCTCTCCTCAGCCAGTTTTTGAGCTGGGATAACCTCCAACTGGATTATATCAGGGTATAGTCCAGAAATGCTCCCATAAGAGAGTAGCTGTTGAAGGGGAGAAGTCCCTGTTGCCCTTCTGGGACTTCTCAGGGACATCTGAGAATGATCTTAGCCCCAGGGTTAGATTACCCTGTGTGGTACCCAGATGGATTCCATGGGTACCCCAAGAGCATCACTATGTTCTTCTACCTTCAGCCCAAAATGACTTGCTTGCTCCTTTCCTCATGTTGCCTTTTGCTTCCAGACTTCAGTCATGGTACAGGGCCACATGTGGGGTTTTCAGCTGAGATGAAGCCTTGTCTGTCAGCAGGACAGGGCCTTTTGCCCATCTCCTCACCCTAGTTACAGAGGAAGGAGTTACCCTATATTGTCATAGCTGGGGAAAATATATTTAGGAGAGAAGTTAGCTGTTTCCTCCTTCTGAAAGATACTAAAGCAGTCCAGAATTTTAAGTGTTCTGCTCTCAGCCCTGTGGCTCTTCCAAAAATCTGCCTCCTTTCTCTGCAAGCTGTCCCAGCTCCAGACTCAGCAAACATTCTGCATGTGTCAGTGAAAAGAGAAAAAAACCAACATGAACCAACAAGTGCAGAAACACCCAAGCCCCATATGAAACAAAAAGCAGTTTTACAAAGCCTAACAAAGGCTCAAACTCCCTCACAAATGTTACTATTTAGATTTTTTTTTTCTTCAACTTTCGTTTCCTAACTTCCTCAGACATTTTATGGGCTTTTATGGCAGATGCGGTTGATGCATTGCTCTCCGTTTCTCCCTGCCCTGACAAACCAGCCAGCTCTGGTCCTGCAGTCCCTGTCCCAGTAAAGCTCTCATTGTCTCAATAACACTTCAGGGAAAGTTTGCTACAACTGCTTGGCCGGGCGCACGGCCAGCAAAGCCAGCCCCTCTGGACTCATCAGGAGAGACCTTGTACTACATTTTCCACTATACTTATCTAATCTTGGCTTGCGTCCATCTAGTGTTTGTGCAGTAATTACCTCACAGGCAAAACAGTTCCACTACCTAATTGTCTTCGCTCTCAGGAAATTGTTCCTAATAGCCAGCTAAATTTAATCTCCCCTTCCCTGCTCCATCCACCACAGCGCAACCTGCACAGCCCTTCTCCCTCCTCTTACAGTCCCGTACATGAAGTGATTGGATGGTGTTATCTGCTCTTATTTCTCTAGGTCATACAACCAAAATTACTTTCTAGAATTCATGTGAGTCACAATGATTGTCCTTAACTTATTTTCCTTCGGCTGGTTCAAATCTCTTTCTGCAATCTTGCAGATCATGTCCAAAACTGAAGTGTGTTCAGCTCCCAAGTGCATTGAGCTCATGAATCAGATTACCAGAAAACAGCTTTTCCTTACAAAAACAGGAATGAGAGAAGAAGATACTATTTTTTTAAACTTCATCAAGATCTTGAACCATAGAATCATGCCATTGATCATGTTGGAACAACCCTCTAACATCAGAGTCCAACCCATAACCCAGCACTGCCAAGCCCACCGCTAAACCATGTCCCCGAATGCCACATCTACACCTCCAGACATGGTGATTCCATCAACAGCTCTGGTGCTTGACAACCCTTTTGGGGAAGAATGTTTTCCTAGTAGCCAATCTAAACCTCCCCTGGTGCAACTTGAGGCCATTTCCTCTTGCCCTATCACTTGTCACTTGGGAAAAAACACCAACACCCCACCTGGCTACATCCTTCTTTCAGGCAGTTGTAGAGACCCATAAGGTCCCCCTGAGCCTCCTTTTTTCCAGGCTAAACACCTCCAGCTCCCTCAGCTTTTCCTCATCAGACCTGTGCTCCAGACCCTTCCCCAGCTCTGTTGCCCTTCCCTGGACACACTTCAACACCTCAATGTCTTTCTTGTCATAAGGGGCCACAAGAGTTTTCTTTAAACATTTTTCAGTGGCTTTCAATGGTTGATATATCCTTCATTTTCCAAGTGTAAGGTAAATGTTTGCAGATGATCAAGAAACTGGATCTTTTAACAAAATGTCATGTAGTGTACTTAGTAAGTTGGCACTTCAGATCTCCCACCAGCTTGAATTTATGAATATTTTTGATGAGGTAGTAGATGTCAGGGACATTTCCAAGTATCTTCTCAACTTGAAGGCTTTCCCATAAGCCTTGAAAACAGAAGCAGAGGAAATCCTAAATCATTAAGTCCTTATTTTGTGCCGAAGATGTTCAAGACCTATTCTATGTGTTGGAGCTTGGTGTTGGAGAGGAGCCCAGCTGAGGGCTAGGTGAAGCAGGGCCAGGATACAGGGTCAGCCAAGTATCTCAGTGGGACTGCTTTAGAGGCAAGTTTCTGTTGCCTGTCTGTCCTATCTGCTCCAGTGTGACCTCCCAAATGTGTCCTTTGCCACAGCTCTGTGATGTAGAATCCACATACACAGGCAGCCTGCTTCCTAGAAGCTCTAAGTACTTGCATTGATTTCTCCACCAGCTCTTTTTCAAGAAGTTTCTAATTGCTGTTTTCCAGTTCACGGGCATATGCAACTGGCCCAGTGAAGCCTCATGGTGGGAGCAGGTGGGAGGAAAAAGGATTGTGTGTGAACTCAGGGGATTGCACCATCCCAGCAGAACCAGTTTCCCCAATGAGCCACATCCTGCTGGGCTGTTAACATCTCTGTGTTGGCACCTTCCCATGTCTCTCATGTCTATGCTATTCCCAAACCCTGTTGGGGAGGGGGTTTTTCTTCTCCGTGGGAAAGCTTGTAGCTGATGGGGGAGCTGGGATCTCCCCATGTCCTTCTCCTGCTTGGGGCCTCACAAGTGGCAAATCTGCTCTAGCAATGCACAGGCTTCCATGGAGGACTTAACCCTGACCCTTATCGCCAAGGACTGCTTGCAGGGCAGACACAGCTGGCCTGTGCTGACAGCTAAACCACAAGCTAGGGAGTGTTTGCCCTCACTCTGAATTTAGGTCCCCAAGTATTTGGCTTAGGGATTTCACCCCCGTTTCTGCAGGACTCAGTACAACAACTTCAGTTTGTCCTGGGAACTCATGCCTTCCCTCAATAAAGACACTCCATAGCAATAAAGAAGAGGATCAAGGCCGTGAAGGGAGTGTTACCACCAAACTACATGCTGAAGTGTTTTAAGAGTTGATTGTAGATGAAAAGGGAAAGTGCCCGTGTTAACTCTTCCAACCCACAATGGGTCTTTGGTCTCAACAGCTGGTGGAAACACCATTTACCGTTGTGAGAGCAAACAATGTGTATGCCATATTGAAAGCAGGGGAGGCAGGAAACACAGAGCCCCATGGTGCTGGTCTTGAATAAAGCCATTTTTCAGAGGCAGAGGACTGGACTTTAAAACAGAGCTGTGTCTTGTGAAAAAACTGACTCAGTGTGTGCTGAGATCTGTAGGATCCTGGGGAGGAAGCCAGCTCTGGTAGGATTTTTTGTTATGGTAGGAACCTGTAGTTAGTTTTCTGCAGCAAAACCATTCACAATGACACAAACGCGCACACGCACATACACAAGCACATACTCACACACACAAATCCCCATGACTTTTCCCTAATGGGCAGAAATTTAGTGATCAACATTTTGGCTCTTTTAAAACCCCTTTGAAGTCAGAAGCCAAGGTTTTGTAGTTGTTTTTTCTAAAGCTCTCTGTAACTGCTGACATATGCTGCACATATGGTTTTAATGTGATTAGACTTCCGATCTGGGTTTTTTCCTTTCAGACTTGACAAAGTGCCTACTCACCAGCCACATATCCATAAGGAAGGGACTTTTAATAAGTTTCCCAGAAAGAAATGTACTTCTGCAGATTCATTAAGCAAATATTAATCTCTCCTTTTGATTTCTTTTTCCTCCCTTTGAAATATGTGGGAATTTGCCGAAAGCGAGGAAACTTTAGGTGGGACCATTCTTTCCTTCCCTGAATGCCCTCAGGAAAAATTACTCAGGGGTAATTACACATCTTTGTAGGTGCACTGGGAATTCACACATCATTTGGTCTAGTAAGACAGCCTGCACCTGCAAGCATGGAGCTTGTAGCATGGAAAATGTCTAGAGGCCTTGGTGGCAAATGAGATGCCCATGGGCAAGATGAAATTTGTGGCAGGGATGGGAATTCAGCCTCATCTCCCAAAGAAGACGTGTGGTCTGCTGCAGTCATGGAGATCAATGCAGATAGTACAGATCCTGTCTGGGGTTTCCTCTTAAACACCATTATTGGGGTTAAGGGTATGTCATTAACATCCTCAAGGTAGCAATGACAGGTCAGGACCTTCACATCTTGGAGACTACTGGCATCTGCATGAATCAATAGCCACAGCTAAAGGTCCTCCTCACCCTTTAGGCTACTCTGAAGATCTCATTTGGAGTGTAATGCCAGAACAGTCTACCTAGAGAATAGATCCTGCAGCACAGAGGCTGCTGCTGGTGCCCAAAGTGTATCAAACATCCGTGATACTTGTGAAATTTTGGCCATCTCCTTTTTTTTTTTTGCACACCTCTGATCTCACACTTTCATGCAATCATAGAATGATTTGGTGCCTTATCACCCTTATAGTAAAGAATTTGTTCTTAATATATAATCTAAACCTCTCATCTTTCAGTTTGAAACCATTCTGGTATCTTTTAATTTTGCCTTATTAAAATCTTGTAGTTCTGTCATTTCTCGTTCCGCTTAAAATTCCTAATCCTACTTTGAACCCTGCTAGTGTTCCCCATGTAGTAGTTATCCTTGAGTGATTCCTGTGGCAATGAATCCTACAGGCTCATTAAACATAGGATAAAATCAGAAGACCTGATGTGAAAATGCTTCCTACCCTTTCCATCCCCCTGTGTAGCCAAACAGTCCTGAAGGAATCTGTTTCAAGAGCCTTGTTTTGTTGTAGCTGCTCTATTTTAGTGATTTTTTTTTTCCAGTAGTGAACTTTGCATTTACTCACACTGATAAAAATGGTTGTGAACTTCCCTGACCCATTGCCTGTAGATTGTGAAGTTCATGACATGTATGACTAACCCCGGGCTGCGAAGTTTCTAGACTGAAGTCAGCTGATAAAAGCAGAATGCAAAATCACTGCTGTGCTCACTTTGCCAAGATAAAATTTTACTACCAGTGAGTTTGTAAACGCTTGCAAAGTACTTATGTAAGAGAAGAATAAAGGTCATACAAATACCTGGGTAGTCATGAGAGAAGGGAAAAAAAAGTAGGTGCGGAGATATGCGGAATATTTTGACCAGTTTATAAAACTCTATGATAAGAAAGTTATCGTACCCTCGGCTCTCTGGTGAACAAGTTTTTTATGACAGAAATAAAGTAATGAGTAAGGAAGATTTACTCTTGAGATTTCCACTGAAAATATATCTTGTCCAGTCACGCTACTTTATGCAACACCAGCTACTCTACCAGTCCAACAGGCATTTTTAAACTGGCTTGCAAGCACAATCTCAGCTTTCCTCTCCATGTACCCTTTCTATCTCTTGGAAATAAGCACCTTTTGCCTTTCATTAATTTCACCTCTACCCTACAGGTGCCTACAGGCAGGAGGTGGTCTAACTTGTACAGTCTAATTAAATGCAAAACATTTGTTCTCAAGGTTTGCTGCTCTCACTTTAGCCTTAGAGAAGCTGGTGCACCCAACATCTTGCTGTGTCAGCTATATCAGCTGGGTGATAAAGCACTGCTCATGTTGCGAACCTGTTCCAGCTAAGTTGATTCGGTGTTTCATGTCGTTTGCTTGCCTTGAACTCTGTGAAAACAACCTAGGTTAACCTTTGTCAATCTTCAGCCTCTGCCTTTGTGACCTCAATTGTCAAGGTGCCAGGTGGGATTTAGTTGACAAATCACCAAAGTGTTCTACTCTGAGTGAAAAGAGCAAAGAGATTGGCTTTAAAACATGAACTGTGGCACACTGGGGCTTGATGGGATGAGGGACTCATGTCCTGTGAAGACAGGCTGAGGAAGTGAGGGTTATTCAGCCTGGAGAAGGGAAGGCTCAAGGGATACATTCTAGAACCTTCCAGTACCTAAGAGGGGCTTATATAAAAGATGGAGAGTGACTTTTACATGTCCAGAAAGTGATAGGAGAAGGGAGAATGGTTTTAAACTGAAGGAGGGGATTTTGATTAGATGTTAAGAGGAAATTCTTCAGCGTGAGGGTGGTGAGGCACTGGCACAGGTTGCCCAGCAAGCTCGTGGTTGCCCAGCGAGCTTGTGGCTGCTGTTCAAGGTCAGGTTGGAAAGAGTCCTGGTCAACTCGATCTAGTGGGTGACAACCCTGCCCATGGCAGGGGGATTAGAACTAGATGATCTTTATAGTCCCTTCCAACCCAAACTGTTCTACCATTCTATGGCTCTGCAATGTCCAAGAATTCCCTGCCAGTGTCTGGGTTGGGTGACCCAGCTTGGGGCACACATGGTCTCACGGAGATTCCTATTCAATTTGAATGACTCTTGGTGACATCTAGGCACATCGTGTCTTGGTGAGATCTGGGCAAATTTAAGGTTAATTTGTGATAGTCTCACTGAGCAACAACCCCTTTCTCACCAGAGAAGAGGTCAAGAAGCAGAGGTTTTTGTATAATAAAAGGAGTTCTCTCTGAACTAACAGCAAAAGTCAGTTTTATCAGCTGCCTGCCATATGCAGCAGCCAGTTCCCTTTGCTGAGAACCACTCATTATTTTCTACTGACTACAAAGTAATAAATTTCCAGGTCAATGACATGTCTGAGCATCAAACAATTGTATTGCAGAGATTCAGATGACAATAAAGTGATCGTAAATATAGCATTTTGCTCAAGGCTGCAAAGCTCCGAGTGGTCTGAGCATGCTAGATGTTTTCTGCTAGGCAGCTCTGCTGATGAAGTGGTGGGACAAGGACTTTTTCCTCTGCAAAGGTCGCTCTGGGAAGTCCTTTTTGTTTAACCATCAGTTGCCCTGTCAGGAGAGTTCACCAAAAGTGTATCACCAGTGTTCTGCTCCTTTGGAAAGCCAAGGGGAAATTCAGACAAAACTTCAATTTAAAAATGAATAGCACATTTGCAATTCTTGATGACAATATAGAGAGCTCTTTAACCACCAGCAATGAATTTGTGGACCTACAGAGTATCTTTTGCTGTAAAACACTTGTGTTTCTTGTAGGAAAATGAGACATATCAGAAGGAACATTTTACAAAATAACCGCATCCTCTGTTGAAGATGTTTAAGCCAAGATGTATCAAAAAAATAACCTAAATGAAACATCAGGTGATGTCCACACATATTCTGATCCTTCAAGAGCCCACATCTGTGGACTCAGCAGCTTGAGAAGGACCAAAGGGATTTGCCTTCATGTCTGTACAATGCAGATATGCAGGACAGAACCCAAACTCCCTTGGGGGCTGGGAAGACCTGTCATCTCATGCCTTTCTGTAGCCACCAGCAGAAATAATCTCCTCTGCAGGCTTGCTGCCTCACTGTATAAGGCTGATACTGGATGACACCCTTTCTGGTGTCTTCAGGACATGCTTAAAATCTAACTGTGTGAAGGGGAGAAATTCAGCTTGAGGGTCCCACCTTTGTCAGCGTTACAGGAGAATTTGGGCTGCAAGGAACCTCAGGAGGTACCAGTCCAACCTGATGCTTCAAGCAGGGATGGATACAAGCCTGTGGAAATACACTATGAATGTCTTTCCAGGTGTTCATGGCTGTCATTAGCTTCACCCCAGCTTGCAGATAGAGATAGTCTGGTCTGAATCATCCCTGGCTGTCAAGAATATTTGGTTTCCAAAATGTGTGCCCTGAATACGGCCCCAAGGCATTCATGCCCTCAGGTCTTAAATCTCCTCAGCTTCCAGTTAGGAGTCAGTGGGAATGTATCCATGGGCAGGCCTCAGCTTCCACTTTTCTTAAGCATCAGTCACACAGCAGAGAGGCTGCCCATGGCGCTGTGAAATGTGGAGATCCCAATCTGATTTATTACCAGGGATCTGCTCATTAAAGGCACATACTTTCCAGAAGTCCTCATGCGAACAAAGAACAGCTTCCACAGACTCTTAGATGAAAAATCATAATTTCCACAACCCATGCAGTGTTTCTCTGACCATTTGCTCACAGCGTCTTTCAGCCCAGCAGCCAAGGTTACAGCAAATACCTTATTTCAGCCTTGCAAGCTAACACCAGTGGTCTAACATTGCTTTAATGAAATCTCAGTGAGGACTCAGAGGGGGAAAAAAAGAAATGAAAAGGGACAAATATACACTATCTGTCTGATGAAGCTGTTAATTTTACACTGACGACAGCAAAGCCCTGAGGTGTCAGAGTGCTCTTTGCTGATGGTCGACAGAGACTTCATTCACAGCGTTAAAATTGTGGCCCTCTTGTAGCATTCAAGGTCCCTTGGTCTTCCTATGTAGAAATGCCCTTGAGGGCAGCGTTTGCTTTCCCATGCTTTTGGCAGGTCAGGGGCTGAGGCATCGAAAATTGCCAGGACACACGTCATCAAGCCCACTGAGGTCAAAGGATTCATTGTGTGTGAAAGCTTTGGTTAGAGAAGGATTTGCAAAATCAAACCCTGACTGACTGTGAATTGTGCTGGCTCAGAGTAGCCACATCCCTGGGATGTGAGAGAGTTACTTGTTGCAAATACAGTGGGAAGAACTTGGAGCTGTATTAGGTTTTTCCCCTGATGGCTGCTTGGCATGGTCAGGTAAAATTTATGTTATAGGACTGACAACTTAACTGCCTCTTTTTCTAAAAAAGAAAATTAAAAAATATAATCTGCCTGGATCCTGTATTATCTGCAAGAAAGAAAGAAAGAACTGACAGTGGTGCTCCTTTTATCCTCATGGCCACCTTTATTCATGATCATCAAGATCCATTCCCATCCTCTGGCAGTTCCTATCCTTTGGGTCAGTGAGATCGGACACTTCTCTAGTTCTTTATTATGTAACACCAGGGGAATGAAAGCACACCCTGGTTTCCTCCTTGTTCACAGAAACAGGCAACCATTAATGTTGGAAAATATGTCTGAGGTAATGGAGTCCAACCATTAACCGAACACTGCTAAGCCCACCACTAAACCATGTCCCCACTTGTCACTTGTACATGCCTCTTAAATGCCTCCGGGGGTAGTGACTCCACCAGTGCCCTGGGCTGTCTGTTCCAGTGCTGTTCATCTCAGAGGAATTCCTTAGGCAATGGTATATCCTGCCTTACTTGTGAACTGAGCCCAGTAAATTGTAATTGGCCTAAGCAGATTTTCAGAGAAAATACCAACTTTAAATTTCCAAAAGAAAAAGTTCATATGTTCGAACAGTTAACCACTTCTTTGTTATTTCTGTCTCTACCTTCAGGTTTGTGCATCCATTCCTATTAGATCAGCAGACTTTGCTTGTGCACTCATACGTCTTTCTCAACTACAACTTCCAAGGATATGTCCTTAAGGAAAAATGGTAGCCAAGCGCATTTGGAGATGCTGGATAGGCAACATAACACCTTTGGCTCCCTTGCTTCACAGCTCAGTGCCTGCTCACTGGGGTTCACTAGACTGTATTTCAATTTGAGTCTCACACCTTTGGTTTCCCAGTGGAATGCTGTTGTTGTTCCAGCGTTACTCTCTGAGGGGCCTTTCCTAACTGCTCTACCTCTGTTCAAGTCACTAGCTGGAAACTTGGACTCAAGCCTATAAACGTGTGACCCTCCCTGCCATTGATTGCTACCGTCCAAGTGAGAGATTCAAATACATGGAAAGAAGAACGTGACTGTGAGAACACTGTGGGAATGGTGGGAGTTCAGGAAGTGCCATATTCCTGTAAAGAGGAGCCTGCACTCATGGGGAAAACTGAGCACAACAAAAATGGCCCAGCTCCAGAAAGGCCTTGAAAAAACCAGCAGAAAACCTTCTTTTTCATGCTAAACCCCTCCTCATTGGTTTTAACCAACACTGATAACAAAATAAATACAAAATAAAACAAATTACCTTATTTGGTAACAGAGGTCTTATAATTGCACAGCCTCTTCATGCCTTTAAACAGAGAGCTTCTTTGACATATTCCTGCTGGTAGTTAGTATTCTCCTTCCACGTGAATGGCTCTTATTTCTCTTCCTTTTCCTCAGCCTCACTTGTACTGTCACTTCATGCACAATACTTAACCCAGACAACCTCCTTTTGGTACATCTATTTTCCATATTCAGAAAATATCACATTCTTTCTGAGGGTCCAGAGTTCTTTGACTTGGCTTGCTTCCAGAACCAGTCTGTGGAATGGTACAGAGGGACAAAGGGAAGAGTACCTCCAAATTCGCAATGTTGGCACAACTATCCCTGCACAGCATCTGATAAAAACACTATGGTCAGGGAAATGGGCCGATTCAGCCTGAATGGTTGGGATGGGAAATGTCCCAATTTGCTTGGCTCAGCATAATATTTTGGGCCAGTGCCCTGGATGATTATTACTGCAATATCCTCCCAGATCAAGCCCAGATATCAACAGGACCCCATCTTCCTGTTTACTGTGTGGCTGAACAAGGCCAGGGAGCAATATGCAAGTATCTAAGGCATTTCAAAGCATTTAAAGAATTTTATGAATGCCAGCTACGCCGGTGAAAGGCTTCCTCTCCTGTGATACAGCATGGTTGTCCAAGGATACTGCTGTAGGACATATATTGTCTTAGGATTCTGGGCTGACTGAATCAGGCTGTTGTGTCCTAATCTCCCAGAGGTTCACGGAGTAGCTGTAGCCTCCTGCAGAAGGAAGTGGTGGAATCACCATCCCTGGAAGTGTTCAAAAATCATGGTAGATGTTGTGCTTAGGGCATGGCTTAGTGGTGAGGTTGGCGGTCTTAGGTTAATAGTTGGACTCAGTGATCTTAGAGGTCTTTTCCAACCTAAATGATTCTATGATTCTTGGCCTTCTTTCAGTAGGAAAGGTTGTTGAGAAAGTTGTTGGTGATACAGGAAATGCTTAGCTAGTGATGACATGTCCAGCTTTCCAGGATCCTGGCAGATGTGCTGGAAACAGAACCAAAGATTTTTGGGTGCACTGGGAACACTGCTGCCCAAGGAGCTGCACCTAACACTCTACACCAAATCCACTGAGACCTCTAGAGCACCATGTCCTGCACCCAGCCTAGACACCATTAGGTAGCTTGAGGGACATCACGGGTGCGTGGAGGGGAGCCCAGTAGAGGTGGGTTCCTCCAGGAACACATGGAGGTGTGTCCTTGTTCTTTTGGGCTTTGACATCAGTGTCTGAAAGCCCCACTGCATGGCTGGAATGGCAGATCTGATTATGTCCCTTTCATCTTAAGCACCATGGGCTCACTCCAACCAGCAACTCATGCAGTCCTTCCTGCTGACTATCTAATTTGCATAAACACACACAGAACAATCAACATGAAGGGAATTCATGGCTTGTCCTGAATCCCACCCATAACATTTAGCAGCAATCATTGGTTTTCACAGGTATTGATTGCCCCAAACCCCCAGATTCCATGGTTTTATCTTGAAAACTATATTGCACTGGAATCCAGACCTGCACTCTGGGATTCATTTCAGAATTTAGAGAACATGAAAATGTGGAAGCAAATGTAAGTGACTCCCCAAGGGCTTTCAGGATGAGCCTCTCCTGGAGTACCTTTTGGGATTTGTGCCTCTCAAAGGAGAGGGGAAATCAGACATTGTGATTTATTCCCACTGTTAGTATCCTACACTTCGAGCATGCTACACCACTCTGTGGCTACCCTGTCCCTGGAAGTGTTCAAGACCAGGTTGTATGGGGCTTGAAGCAGTCTGGTCTAGCAGAAGGTGTCCCTGACCATGGCAGGAGAGTTGAAACTAAAGGATCTCTAAGGTCATTTCCAGCCCAAACCATTCTATGATTCTATCATCTCTGTCTTTGCTGTATGAAATCACTCTGATGGTCACTTTGGTGCTCCTGGGTAGGTTTATGTGGCTTCTGGGCTTCATAGTAGGGCTGAACCGGTTTCCAAGTGAAAAAGTCAATATGTTGCACTTTCTTGTTCCCATGAACTTCCCATTTTCTGGGAAAGCCATCAGGTTGTCCTGACAGTGGAAATATTCCTTTGCAAAAAGGGTGTCAGAGAAAGTGGAGCATTTGAGGAGCTCTTTCTTGCTTTTCCTCTCCCTTTTTAAGTTAGTTTTGTGAATTGACACTCAGCTCCTGCTGTGAAAAAATAACATACAAAAAAGAAGGACCAGAACTTGGCTGAGAGGTGCTGCCACTGCTTGTGACCACAGGATGGAATGTGTACATCAGTCAACTAAATAAACCCTAGAAGCCAAAAAAAAAAGTCAAAAATTTTGTAATATTCTTGGAAAGCATAGTATTTGCATGGTCAGGGTCCAGTGAAGAGAGGAGAAGGAAAGGTAACATGGATTAATAAGGAGCAAAAGGCTATGCAGTGGGACAGAAAAAGGTACCACAGGCTTCTGTCAAAGAAGGAGGCAGCAGTTTCCATCAGGTCACTGCACTGATTTGTTGTGCTGCTTTTTCTTACCAAGAAGGGCTTCCTGGTGTGACGTCTTCTTGTGAAGATGTTCTTCTCATAGCTAAGAGGTTTTGGCTTTGCTCTCTTGTTTTGTTGTGGCCTCCCCAGAGATCATGCAGAGGTGGGAGGTGGGTGTACAGAGGGCATGAGAAGCCCCTACTCCACATGCAACCCCTCACTAACTTGGCTGAACTGTAGATTCAAAAGCACTTTCTGTGGAGCCAAACCCAGCTTCAACAGCTGTCAGCCTTCCCCTGGATTCTATTCCCTTCCATGGGCCATGAGCTGCCTCATACCTTCCTACAGCTTTAAAAAAGTGCTTTTCTTTCTCTTTTTTTTTTTTTTTTTTTTTTTGGCAGGATTATTTTTACTTGGATCAATTCACAGGTTTAACACAAGACCCCCAGCCTGCCACATGGGAATGACTCAAAGTAGTACCATGCAGCCAGCTGGGGAAAGTCCATTTGGATGGGGAAGAGGTGGAGAGAGAGTAGTTACATCTGTTTCACCAAAAAAAACAAAGCTGAGGGAATGCAGTGGCTGCTGAGAGAAGTCCTTCTTCCCCCTTGGGGAGGGCAAAGGAGATGAGAGATACAGGAGAATGAAGGGAAGCAACCCCTTTTCAACAGGAATAAATTACAGTCTTGGCTTACTGAATGAGGTCAACCACAGCCCAAAGGTCTTTGAGAGGCTTCCTTTGGGAAGAGATGAAGTCCTGATTAGTCAAGGCCAGTGGTAACACTCACAAGCACTTTGCATCCTGTCCTGAAAGTGGCTTTATCCACTTTGTATTCCCTCCACACTGCCAGGCTGCAGACCAAAGGGTACTGCAAGAGCCTGTGCTGGGAAATTCCCTTAATTTTTGTAGGAATGCATCATTTATCTGTTTCACCTTTTAAATTTTATGCTTCTCTTGCTGATAGTGAGAGCAATCCAGAATGAAGGTGTCTTTGACATTTTGCATATGTTTGCTTAAATTCAGTGTTCCTATTTCTTTTGATTAATTCTGTTTGTGTTTGTTTTATTTGGTTGGTGATGGAGTGTAGGATCATGTATGTCTGAAAGACTGTGTAATTGCATTGCCTGTCTTGTGATAGTGCAATTAATCAAGCATATTAATCATCTCTGCTTTCCAATTATTGCCTCCTGTGTAGGTATATAGGCCTGAAAATTCAAGCCTATATCTATATCTTTACAGACTTATTCCTATTAATAACAGTTACAGATGTGGTGGCTTCCTCCATAGCCTCTGGCCAAGGTGTGGCCTTTTTTGATGATTTATTTATGCAGGCTTCATTTGATTTTAAGACTTTGGTCATTTACATGGTTTAATTGATGGAAGTTATTTCCCTGATGCTTGAAGTCTTGTATTTTATTTATTTCCTGAGAATAACCATCTGTTTGTAGGTATTCTGGATGGACAGTGGTTTGTGCCATTTCTCTTACTGCTTTACTTTCTAATAGTCTACAAAAAGGCTGTTAAAAGTATCTAAGTTGCATATTAAGAGGAGTTTTGAGTAAGATATGTCTAGACTAATGTATGACCTACATGGCTGGAAATACATGGGTGGATTATAAACCTGTCAAAAAGCACTTTGGCTTTTAGTTATGTTCTTTGGCACAAAGTTAATGCCATTTCTGTATGAGGTCTGTTATCTTAAACATACCCATGCCTCATCTGAAGGAGTGGGTAAGATTTATTGCCCAGTATTTGGCCCCAAGGAGCCAAATTAAAGGAGTCTCCCATTGCTATGGTTCTGTTTGGCGGGAGAAGAGGCTCCTGATGTGAGCAATGTCTATGGAGTAAGGAGTTAACTGGGAATTCAGCATAGCTACGGTGAAATTTTCCCAGATATTGTTTATGTGAGAAGTTTTGGTGTCTTTGACACCTCAGATTCCTCCGCAGTGTTGTCCTAACACCTGAGGACTGCTACAACAGAGACAGAATCCATACTTGCTATGGTACCTAATCTTTTACAGTTCTGAAATGCATGGCTGGGAAACATCAGCATGAGCCTTTGGGTGAAGATAGGTTTTTTTGGCAGGAATTATAAGGCCAGGACTGGACTTACAGGATGCTGGACTTGACTGCAGAAGGACCATAGAGTGTTTTCATAATCAGGTGGTTTGGAAAAGCAGAGTTTTCAACCCAGGGAATTTCCAAACCACTGAGGAACTGACTCATGGTAGATAAAAGTGAAGGTTATTGTAAATAGATCGTTGGACTTATTATGCAAATACTTGTATTTACACTGACACAAACTCAAGGAGAACACTCAGCTTAGTCTGGGTGCACCAGGTTTAACTACAAAGTGAAGCACAATGTATCATTTCTCTTGGCTCAGTACCTCTACAGACCTCCAACACACCTTGTCTGGCCACAGACAATGTAGTAAAAGACTGCCCTCAAGGACAGAAACTTGGTTTGAAGCTTTTACAGAGGGGCTTGGCCATGGAAAGACCTATATTACAGCTGTCGCTGGGGTACAGAACCTTTTTCACTCCTTCCTGTCCATTTTATTGCCAACAGTTCTCATTTCCCTAATTTAATTAGCTAACGAAAGACCATCTACATTCATTAAATAAATCAGCATTCTGGTTCATTGTGAAGCTAATGATCCAGCCTCTAATTCACACAGTTACAAGGAACTTGATAAACAAAAGTAGCTGCTGCTAGCAAGTGTCTGGCCTGGTGAAATCCAGCTTTGCCAGCTCCATCAATTCAGCACTGGCAACATAGAGAGTCCAGTGCCCCCTGCTCTGTCCCTTTCATACCTGGATGCTGTAGAGCTCAATGGAAAATGTGTGTGGTCCTTGTTTGTTCTTCATTCAAGGGTGTGAGGAGTCCTTGCTCTGTGTGGTATGCCTGTGTATCTACAGAGGGTAGGTGTTGTATGGAGGGCTGCCTGGAAAAGCTTACTATTTAGCTAAAAATAAAGTATTTGGGGTTTTTGCAGCTTTGTAGGCTGTTGGTTTGGTCCTGGGTATTGTGAAGGTGGGAGGCCTCAGATAGTTTCTAGGAACAGAGGAATATCCAGTTCAGAATTGTGGAATAGATAGTTTGGCTTCAAAGGGACCTTCAGAGGGTATCCAGTCCAATACCTCTAGAATGAGCAGTGACATCTTTAACGGGATCGAGTTGCCCAAATTCCCATGCAACCTGGCCTGTAACATTTTCAAGGATAGGGCATCCACAACTTCTCTGGGCAACCTGTGCCAGTGCCTCACCATCCTCATAACAAAAAGCTTCTTTCTAATATCCAATCTAAACTGACACTCCTTCAGTTTAAAACCATTCTCTCTTGTCTTATCACAGCAGTCCCTGCTCCAAAGACTGTCCCTGTCTTTCTTACTGTCTCCCTTCAAGTACTGAGAAGCCACAAGAAAGTCTCCCTGGAGCTCTCTTTTCTCCAGTCTGAACAACTTCAACTCTCAGCTCATCTCCTGCCCTCTGAGCATCTTTGCAGCCTCCTTTGGACTTGCTCCAAAAGATCCACATCCTTCCCGTGCTGAGGACACCAGAGCTGGACACAGTACTCCAGGTGGGTGCTTAATGAGAGCGCAGTAGAGGGGGAAATTCACCTTCCTCGACCTGTTGGACACAAGTGTCTGAAATGAATAGAAAGTGGACGACTAAAGAACTTAGTGGTGCAGGATGCAGAGAGGAAGTCCAGGGGTGAGCAAAACCATGCAGCTGCCCCTGCTGCATGGTGTAGAGCATGTGATGGGCTTTGGCTCTGCATGAAGAGGAGGGTGAAGGGACTGTGATCCCAGTGCTGAGCTTGCACTGTACATGGCGCTGAACTGAGGGGTCGTGCCGGATGGGGAATCTCTTACGGACATGAGTCTCATTTTCTCACCACTTTGGTAAAGAAAATTATTCCTCTTGAGAAACTATGAGAATCGGGCCAGGTTCCTCCCAGTATGTCTTTTACACCAGTAATGTTGGAGTCATTCCAAGTTCCCAGAATAATCCAAACTAATGGAGAATTCTGCTTCTATCCCATTGAGGCTAGATGTCCAGAGATGGACAGGATGACCCTATGTGTATCAATTCCTACTCACAATTTCTTCAGGCACAGGACAGTTGTGCTCTGAAGTCTGAAATCCCAGCTTCATTCATCTGAGGTGAGCTCCATGCGGCAGTGCCAAGGTGTCAGAATGGAATTTGGCTTTCCGGTCACTGCTGGCAGGTTCTGCTTACAGCTCTGTAGACCTTGACTGCATTGCCCCCCCTGGCACCCCGGTTTACTTTGCAGACAGGTCCAGGGCATTCAAACTCAGCCATATTTCTTAGGAGCTTCTTCTGATGAGCTAGCTTTTGAGATAATTTAGTCATGGATTTCTAAAGGAGGTATCTGAGCCAGGACCTTTTCCTCACTGACATAAACTGCTTCAGCCTTCAGAGTTAATTGAATTAAAATGAGTTGAATTAGAGTGAATTGAACTATAATCCTGTGATTTTACTGTAGTCTGGTCACTCTCTCTCTAAAGGCAAATAATTTCCAAATGATGAACTACACAACAGAAAGCTGACAGAAACGTAAGCTTAGCTGCAGCATTGTTCTAAACTATGGAAATCAATAATCATTTTCATACTTCTAAACCAATAGTCCTGCTGTTACCTGGAACTCTTTCCTTTTTTTTTTTTTTTTTCTCACCATTTAAAATAAAACATATCTACATTAGTACACAATAATTGGAAAGGAGAATTAGATGGAAAGGTAGTGTAATAGCTCTCTAGAGATCTGTGGAAATGTACTATACCAGAATAGAAAATACCTTTGTCTTTGGAAGCCACTAGTCAAAATGTCTGAGGCTACTTTTCTAGTGCATGGAAAGGAAAGGCAGCTGTGTAGATTGACTCAAACTACCCTGGTGTATGTGTTCCAAGTGGATTAGGTGTATGAACATCTGGGCATCTTTTTCCCTTACCTGTAAACGAAATATGTAGACTAAATGCTCATATTTTGGTAAATGTGTAGACTTAGGGGACATAAATCATAGCCTGATAGCTGTTCAAATAACTGACAGAGATTGCAAAAAACAAGGAGAAATCTCCAGGTGCATTAACCAAGCAAATGCCTCCAAGACCTGCAGGCAACGGCACAAAACCTTTTCCAGGAACCTTTCTGCTCTCTGCTCCAGGACTTCAGTTTGTATGCTTAGGTCACAAGGATGGCAAGAGGAGAGAAAGAGACCTCTTCAGAGGGCAATTCAGAGCAGGAACATGAGCTGGCTTGACAATAGGTGTACTGAATAGGGCTGTCATGACAGGCAGTAATCACAGCTTGTTACGATGGGAACAGGGTCTTCCTTATTTCCACCCACTACCACGAATGTCAGGGCTGCCACCAAAACCAGCCAGGAACCTCAAACAGGAAACGGCGTCTGCCGAGCAAAGATGTAATCACCTTTCAGAAGCAAAGCCCTGCATTAGAATTTCTTTGTAGTTCTGGCTTCAAAATAATTTTGGGTTGAAAACAGAAAGCAAAGGAAAATTCTGGTTCCAAAACACACTAACAACAATGAAGGGATTTTTGATTTACAAGATGTTAAAACATGAATCCTGAAGTGAAATATGGTATGGTTCCTCCCAGTATGTCTTTGTTTTCCCTCTCCCCATGATATTGCATCACACCAAAGCACACTCCTTGAAGTTTAATGGGAACAATCAGTTTCTTTTTCTGAGGTGGTAGGGCAAGACATTAGCTTATTCTTACTTATTTGGATGAATGCTTGTGTTTTGTGAAGGACCTCCCAGCAAGTGTGTGGATTCTGCTGTTGCTTAGTTTAACAAATTGGACTTGGAAACGAAATTATTTGGGTTTGAAATAAGGGTGGTGCTGCAGCTGAAGTAAAGTCTCAAAAACAACTTGCAGCTGTTGATAAGGTGTGGTAAAGGCGAAGGAGGTTTCTTTCCTCCTAACACAGGCGCAAACCCTATGCTGGCACGTCTAGCTATGACTAAATATACGAGACAGCTTGAGGTACCCACTAGACAACCAGCTTGTCTGGGTGGGCTGCTGGCAAAGTGGAAGGGCATAATGTATTTTCCTTCCCTCTATATTTGTGTGTTTTAATGAGGCAGGTGTTAACTGTAAAACACACGCTCAAGAAGGCACGGACACACTTCCTCTAACAGATGCACAGCAGTTTCTCCCTTGCCATGCTAAGCCTCCCTTCCCTTTGAGTTATGTGCAATTTTAGGGTTTGATCTTGAAGCTGAGTACTAAGACCCTTGACCATCCACATTCATTGCTGGGGTCAGCAATGGGACCTCATGGATTTCCTAAGACGTCACAGTAAACTCTGCATCACATGGCAGGGTTTGGGACAATCAGCCACTCCCAGCTCACACTCGGCATGGAGACATAACCATGAGTGTTGCACACCCATCTCACCTATCTCCTTTCGAATCCAGCCCTATATTCCCTTGTATATTCAGCCCCAATCCTTGCTTCCGAAGTTAATTACCATTCTTCCCTTAGAAGGAATTCCTTCACTGTTGACATCCATCATCCATGTGTCAATCTCCATGTATGAAGATGTATTGTGCTATGTACTCTGTTCAGAGCCAGAAGAGTCTCAGTGGTGTTTTCTGAAAGTAATTTTGGGTAATCATCCCTGGAGGGTCCCTTAAGCACATTCAGGTCTATATCAAGCAGTATCACCTCTTCCTTATTAGCATTCTGCAGAGTTGTCCTCCCTTCCCCCTCCAGCTTTTTTCCGCTCTTCACCGAAAGACAGACAGAAAGAATGTCCTTCCTCTTCTCAGATAGCTCCACCACTGCCTCATTCATCTTAGGACCTAAATCAGAACTGCCCATGTGCCTGCTGTGTGCTGTTATTTTTCATTCTGTTCCATACCCTGCTCCTTTAGTGCCCTTCACTGGACTTGATACTAGCCTGAGAGCCTTCTCCCCTGCAGCCCCTACCATCCATTTATCTCCACAATACCAAATGTTTTAAATAGTCAAGACTATTTTTACACTGATTTTAGGAGCTTTGAAAGATTTCCAGAGGCTCACAGTACTCACCCTGTTTCCCTTTCCGTATGCATTATCACAAAATGTTCCTTAAAGCTGCAGTTTGGAAGTGCCCAGGTGTGGCTTAAAGGTGCACAGGTCTCAAGCTGAGTCTTTCCAAACTTTCTTTAGAAGAACTCAAGGCATGCTGGTTCTCCCTCCTCTTTTGCTGAGTCCCTAAGGTAGGGAAGGCTCTGCATTGGTACTGTAAATGCTCCAGGCATTGCTGGGTGATGGGGAGGATGCAGGACCTGTGATTTACCATCTTTTTCTCATGGAACAGCTGCATGAAAAGCCACTAATTGAGTCTTTAGCTTCAAGGTATATTGTCTTGGATGGCTTTTCTGCTTTCCCTCCCTCTGCTGCCTCTCAATCCTGTAGTCAGGCTGCTGCATGCCATCCCTTCTTCCCAGGTAGCACAGCTGCTCTGCTGAGCACTGGTTTGGGAAACGGATCCAAAAAAGGAACAGAGCCAAAACAGGTTTTTGGCGGAAAATCATTTGCTTCCCTAATTCTTTTTATCTTACCCTACTTAGCCATAGTTTTGTGGCGTTACACCACGATATTTTAGGAACAAACACTTGAGAGCGGGTAAGAGACGAGGACTGGGAGGCAATTTTTTAAGCTGATGTTGCCACAGAAGAAAATGTATCAAGAAAACACAGCATGAAATGTAAGGCCTCTAAGTGAAAAAAACAGGGATAGTATCATGTTCCTTTAAATCCCTCAAGGAATTTGACTTACTGAACAGAGATCTTTTCTGCAAGTAAAAAAAAAGCACAAACAAACAGCCCTTTATAAATTAGGAAATGCTTATTTTCTCTGTCACCCTCTGTTCCTTTCTGTGCCTCTTCCTTTTAAAATTGGAGTCATAGGGACATACAGAGATGCAGACTATTGCAATAAATAAACAAGTGCCCTGAAGCTCAATTTTGATTACAAATATTTTAGACCTACATGGATTGAAAGCTTGGCAGCATCCATAGCTCCTGCTGAGAGCTGTTCAAATATATCTTTAAAGAAAAAGCAAATCATGGCAAAAGCTGAAGCAAGGCTTTTCTCTGCTTTTGCTCCTTGTTTCTCAGTTGAGCACATCCCAATGACATTTCCTCAGGTGTTAGGATCGGTGCTTTGAAAACCTGCCAGGATCACATTTTGTTCTTAGCATTAGAGGCACCAACTCCACCACCTGAAAGGAGCTCTTATCACCTAGGAAAATGGGTCTTGCACTCCAGGGCTTTTGGGGAAGAAAGACACAGAGGTGGGGTTTTTTTAAAGTGAGAATCTGCTGTTAACATTAGTCTGTGAGGCAGCTGAAAAATTTAGCAGTGAGACTTTCTGGAAAACATCTTCACTTCTCCTTCACTGGCGTGATCCTCCCTGGGCTATTTGTTCTGAAACCAAAAGCAGCTCAAATTCCTGAGGCATGTGGGTTGGGATCTCAGAGGTGCTTGACTCTTTCTGGAAGTATTTAAAAGCTGTGTAGATGTGATGCTTAGGGACATGGTTTAGTGGTGGGCTTGGCAGTGTAGGTTGATGGTTACACTTGATGATCTTAGAGGTCTTTTCCAATGTAAATTATTCCGATTCTATGGTTTTGTGGTTAATGGAGAGCAATCGGTGCCTCCAGAAACTGATTTGACACTGCTAAGATCAAAATCACCTTTCAGGAGTATCTCTGAGATGACCTAGGCTATAACATGATCTTGAGCTATTCAGTTCCCCATGCAGGCACTTAGGTCTGGTATCAAATGTTGGGATACACTCTCCAGACCCAGTGGTGCTCCTCTTTCGGAAGCCAGGGCAGAGAAATCACAGGGATTTCAGGTAGCGACAATCAGCTCACTGGGGACTGTTTGTGTTGGTCACTTCTCTTCCACCTACTTTCTTCACCTCCTTCATCTGATTTCCCCGTGGTCCTTTGATCTCCAGTTCCTTACACATCCTGCACCAGCTCCTGCCTCTTGTTGTGTGCCAAAATGGGAAGCTCCTGCGGACATTGCACCATCCAGTGTATGTGGTTAGAGCGTCTGAGCCAGGCAGCCTCATGCTAGTTCTGACCACAATCATAGCTGCACTTTCAGACCATAGCACAAACTGTTTGCCTTCAGGCAGGAGCTGGGATTTAAGATGCTTGAAGTGAACAGAAACAAAGGAATATGAATATCAGGCAGTGCAGGACCCTGGAAAATCTTCCATGTGTAGCACAAAGAAGGTAGCCAAGAGTCAAAAATGTATCCTTCCTAAACGTAAAAAAGAGCCAATGTGATGGGGATATGTCCAAGCGGCAAGCAAGGAGGCAAGGTTCCTATTGCCTGGAAACTGGGAGCTGAGGTGCGATTGTGAGCCTGGTGCTAGAATGAGGAATCACTTAAAGGCCAAACCCTTTTCTTCTTCCTGCTCACTAATATGAGGCTGCACTGACAGAAATGTGGCAAGCAAATATTTCCGGTCTCTTCTTCTGTTGTCAGGGCAGGCTTAACGCAGCATCAGCCTGATTGTGTTGCTCCGTGGTTTACTGAACTAGTCTGATCCTGTTCCCTGTGGTTCATACTAACTGCTAGAGACCTTTTTTTAATTCTTCTTTTGATATCTTTTTGTCCTAAGTTAGGCTAATGGGCTTAGATTCCGAAACAAGCTATGTGTGTATCTCTAAAACAACCTAAGACCTGCAAGAGCAATTTTTAAGTACTTGTTTTAATGTATTTGTTTTAATGCTTCTCCTTAATTATAGGGTATAAGCAGACTTTCTATTCTGTATTAATGCAGTATCTTACCCAGAGGGGTCTTTGTTCATGGCTGGGATTTCCATGTCTTGCTAAAGAGATCTTCAACTTGACAGTCTGTTCTACATCTGTCTTTAACCAGCAGAGTTCAGCTGCAGACCCTTCATAGACTGGTCAGGAGCTCGCTCAATCTCACTTACTTGAGTGTAGGGGACCTTAAACCAAGGTATCTTCCTGTAAGCAAAGGCAAATGTGTGCCACTGCTCTGCTGGGAGACCTGGCAAATCCTTCACCTCTAAATTTCCCAACCACGACTTTCAGGGGAACAGCTCCAAAGAGGTGCAACAGAGCATCCCTGGGACTGGCCCACGCTGCCAGTGTGGAATCAAAGCCTCTCCCCGTGGCACCTTCTGAGCATCTGCTGCATTCAGCACAAAACCTTTGCTGTAGTACAGACTGTGGGGGCTGGGAGCTTCCTTCCCCCCTTCCCCAAGCCCTTCCACTTAATTTGTGTCATTTTGTTCAGATGCAGCTGGAAAGAATTAAAATGTCAGCCAGGCACAATTGCCTCCATTGAGATGAAAAGCTGCTGGAAGAAACAATGCTAACAAGCATGGCAAAGAGAAAAAGGGAAAGCCTAGTGCTGTTTAGCTGGTAATAATTAGCCCCAGAAACGGGAAGAGGCAAGATCCAGTGTGGCTCCCGTTCAGTTCAGGGGAGGTCCAGTTAGGACTAGGTCAATGAGCACTGCTTAATTGCTGCTAATCCACTATTGGATGGAGCCTGGTGTCCAAGATGTGCCCATCGCGCAAAAGCATGTGGCAAAACAGCTGCAGAGAGCAAGAGCAGGCAGAGATGCTCCCAAGACTTGGCTGTTCTGGGAGGTCACCTGCTTGGATAGGGTTACTTGGGGACCAGTGGTTGTGGGGGGGCCAGGTTTAGGAGCTACCTTGGATATTCATATGCTATCCAAAACCAGAGTGATAGAAGCAGAAGTTTTCAGCTGTTTAAGCCACATGACTATATGAAGTCAGGACTTGTCCCACCACAGCCCAAGACATTACAGGTAAAGAATAATAGAGTCAAGGAAATCACTGAAGCTCCACAGGTCTTTTCTAGGAGAACAGATCAGATGTGTCACTTCTGGATTAGGAACATGCAACAATCTTGCCTTGAAGACTCTGTATTTTAGCCTATTGGTTAGTTTTGGACAAACATAAAAAAATGGGCCTATAAAGCTACTTTAGGTTGTAATTCTTCCCGTTTCTGTGTTCCCATACAGACCTCCTTATCAGGGATGAGTTTCTGCTCATCAAGGCATGTGGAGGATGCCCTGAGTCCACCAGCCCTTCTTCCTTTCTTCTCCTCTTTCCACATGTTCCTTCTTTTTCTGGACAATGTGAAAACAATCCAGAAATTCTTGTGCACATTGGGCATACAGTCTCAGTTTTTATGAGGAGCTGTACACAATTCCACTCTTCCTTTTCTTCCTTATATATTTCCAAAGTAGTTTCAGCATAGCACATACTTTATAAAACAATCCTCCTAGACAAGGGACTGGGGTCAGGGCTTCTTCCATGCTGTCTTCCATGTGTGGCTGGCTTCATTTATACCAGGATGGCATTGGGAAATAGGGGAATAGAGAGTACTAGGGAGGCAGTGACATCCAAATCACGCTGAAAGTACTTGCGAACTGGAGATTGTCTGTCTCTGGCCTACCTGGCTCTTTAAAACCATTGACAATTTCATGTGTTGTTCCAGATCTTTCTTGTTTGCCTGCCCTGGGGTAGGTCAGTGTTTGACTCTGTCACTGCAATGTGGTGGTGGCTGGCTTTGCATCCACCATAAGGTCAAAGGTTTGATGTGCCTGGGAATTTCTCTGTTTTATTTGAGCTAGAGCAGTTGGCTTTAAAAAAGTTAGGTTCCCTCCCTACAGGTTTTGCTTAAGCTCAACCTTGAAATCTTTCAGGCAATATTTATCCCACACCAGTGCTGCATACACAGATTACTGCTTCTAGAAGGAGCAAGATGGGAACTGGACAAGGCATCCTAAACAACAGATAATGAGGGTGGGCATGACACTCTGAAAATAGTTTTTAAGGTCAAATTTATGGGAGAGAAAGAAACACAGCTTAAAGGAAAATGCAAATTCGTTGTACATGATCGAAATCAAGGGATCCAAGGAATATGTTTAAATTTTCCTGGGAAAGATTTATGATTTGGTCTGCAGCGAAAGCCAAAGCAGAGGAATGAAAGAGTATTGCTGACCAAGGGAATATGACTGCACCAGAAGCACTGTGAGATCTGAAGTGTAGGGTTTTTTATTAATAAAAAGCCCATCATAGCAGGGTGAGTTCATCCTGCAGTACTGGCATAGGGGTGCCCTTCATTGCTTTTAGAGATAGGGATCAGCCCTCCCCATGGCAGTGGGGCTGGAACTAGATGATCTTTAAGGTCCCTTCCAACCCAAACCATTCAATGACTCTGTCCTTATCTAGCTCAGTAGCTGTGGTGAGTGTCACCATTTTTCACAGCAGTGCAAACACCCGGCTGAAGCAAGGTCCATCACTTCTGACACCTGCCTGTGTGTGCCCTATCTTTTAATGCAAGGAGCAGCATACCTCTCTGTTTGTTGGGACAGAAAGCTGTGATCTGTCTTGATGTATGTTTTCAAGGGGAAGGGAAAGGAAGAGAATGGGTACTCAGACAAAGGCAATTCTTACGGTCCAGTGGTCCAGTCAGACCATTGTTCCGGTTAATCCTGTCTTCTCAGATAGCAACTGCTCATTGGGAAGATGAGACTCTTCCCAGGATGCAGCCGGTGAGCTGTGCAATATCCTCAGCCGTGTGAAAAATGGCTTTCTCACCCTCCCATGTAAGCTTCTTGTGCTCTTTGAAGCATAACGTTAGATTATCTGAATAATATTGTCTTCCGGCTTGTTTTGGCTAAGCCCTTTCTTCGAGCTCAGATTTCTCCAGTGAGGCATTGAAGTGAAAGTCACTCCTTGATGGACCCTGGTGTAGGGACTTTCACAATCAATACCCTCTCCCTTTTCCATATTTTATCTCTTCGTTTAGGGCTAGGAGGTAAAAAAACCCAGTGTACGGTTTGCAAGTGTGAGACATTGTCCCAAAGGGAACATTTCCCTTGTGCCTGACAGCAAGATCCCTTGCCCAAATTTAGGGAGTGTTTGAAATAGGAAACAGGCATGTAAAAGATCTCATGCATAAGAAATCAAGGAGGATGACACCTGCCACTCTGTCCAGTTTGAAATGCACTGCAGTTTGCACTAACTCAGGAATGCTTTCCTGTGGCTGCACTGGATACAGGCAGCACGTCCACATGGCAGCACATCCACACAGCATCATAGAGCTCCCCTGGGCTCTCCTGCATTCCAGGATGGGGTTGGAGCCCTCAGCGAACTGCAGGATGCTGCAGCTTCAAAACCTGAGTGCTTAAAGACAGCAGTAGCTTCCTGACTCTGTTAGGAAATTGGGTATGTGTTGCTGCAGTGACACCACTTTTACTGGCGAAACGTCTGGAGAACCTCCGCATCAGTCCTGGGACCCTAGCTGAAGAAGTCATGTTTGACAGCTGCTAAGGCACCATCTGAGCTTGAATTACAGCCTCTGAAGTTCAGTGATGTCAATATAACAGTCCTTATGAAAAACAATTCTTTATACCAGATGTGATAAACTCTGTGCTGGAGAAATTTGAACTTCAAATAGGATTTAGGTTCCTGATTTCTAGCTTGGTTCTCATTTGTATCTTATAAAAACTGCCCCACTCAGTTCTCTCTCTGGCACCTCTCAGTGCCCCAGGAGGTGGTGTGTCCCCATGAGCCTTTGTCTTCCTAGAGTTCCCTCAAAGATAGCTATGCCCTGCCAACTTTAGAGGAGACAGTCTGCTAAGAGTATTGACACTTCTTAATGCGAGTTTTGTCCTGGTTTCAGGCACTTTTTAACACAATTTGTGGCTTGATCCAGGGGTTTGCCTCAGGGCTGTTACCACATCCAGGTATCTTCAGAGAAGGGCCTTCAAATGCAGCTGATGCTACCCCAAGGCTGGCACAAGAGACAGGAACAACGTCTGTGCATGACTTTGCCTCCCCAGAAGGCCATGGCATCTCATCCTCTTGCAGCCCAAAGCCCTAGGATGCCAGGAAGAGGCTGCTTCTACAAGACAGTGCCCTGGCTCTGCAGTTGTGCTCCTCCAGAGCACAACTTCCCCTCCTTTTTAGTGTTGCCTCCTGGTCCCAGCCTTTGTGAATCCCTGCAGGGGCCTAGGGAGGAGGAATCAGCACCACTCTGCACCCCAGGCTCCCATCAGGAGGCCCTATGGAGGAGGGCTTTGCCATCAAGGCGGTCAGTCCCTTTTCCAGCTCTGCCAAATTGCCCCAGGGTGCCTCATTAAGCCCGCTGCTCCCTCAGCCCCATGGAGCTCATTCCTTTTTTAATGCACAGGCTGACAGGCCTGGAAATATCAAACTCAGCAGCTTCATGCCCTGTTCAGATCTGAGGCACCGTGCTTCGGAGATAATTAGCTGGATTTCAAATCAGAAGGGCAACCGAATGCTGACTCTGACAGCCCTGTTTCATCAGGACCTCCCAGGAAGATTGTTTTAAAGTTTTTTCTCTTCCCAGGCATGAAATGAAGTCACAGGAAACATTCATTTTTTGGTTCGGGGTTTTTTTGGCGGTTGATTTGTTGGGGTTTTTTTTGGTGAAGGGAGGGGAAGCAGGCATTAAATAATTGTATTTTCCTTCGCCTCATCCAATGCACGTCATATTTGCTTTTAGGCAAGTAAATACAATTCCACACCCATCAACCACCTCTGTTTCAAGAATCACTGGGGAGAGACATGGTTTTTTTTCCTGGAAATGTCCATACACTACCACTTCCTATCCCTTGAAAATCTTCAGTGCAAGAACTGCCTTGAAATAAGGCTGTGCTGTTTTTTGCATGCTATGAGATGATTCTCCTCTGCCTACTGCTCTGCCTCTGGGAGGCCACCATGGTGCTCAGTGACCTGCAGGACCATAAGTTTTAGGGCTGGAAGAGGGGATTCTGAGCATCAAAATGGATTTTCCAAATAATATCCCATGTTCCCAATCCTGAGCCTTAAACTTCCACTAGAGCCAGGGCATAACCAAAGTTAAGAGCTGAATTCACAGCTTTTGGCTGCTTATATGTTGCCAAAATAAGATCAGTGGTGGCTTTGTTCTGCCCAGCTTTGTACAGTTGGAACAGACCTATGTTTTAAAGGCAGTTACTTAATACGTTTTGCAGACCAAGTGCTAACTGAAGGAGCATGGAAATCTCTTTCCCTCCATAATCTGCCCTGATTTCCTACAGAATTCCCCTAAAAGCTTCTTGTGCAACCTGGAGTTGCTGTTCCTGCTCTAACTCATACAACCACTCTTCCGCCTCCATCTCTGGACCTTTAATCACCTCTGTGGTGGAGGCTGTGTTCCTACACAATACATTGCTGTGGGCAATTGGCAATCTTGGGAGCTGCTACAATAAATTCCCACCTGAGCCCTCTGGCATCAATTCAGCCAGGCACTTTCTTCTTTATTTTCCTTCTCCACACCCCCAATTAAAAGTAATAAGTCATTAAATTGTCTTTATATTTGTCTTGGTGGGCCCGTCAAATGCTTTCACAATAGCAGCTCTTACAAAACCTGAGACAAAGAGTCCCACACGAACTGGCTGCCCTGTGTCACTTCACTACAAAAGTCCCACATTGTACATGAAGCCTTAATAAAGGAAACCTAATGAAACACCGGAGGGGCCCCCAGAAACACAGGATCTGAGGAGGGGGGAAGTGTGGTGGTGGCGGCTTTCAAATCTCTGAAGCATAAAGTAGCAGGAGTTATTTAACTGAGTGGAGCAGGTATTCTCCAGGAAAAGCTGTCTGAGTTAGCTCAGGAAAAGGATTTCCAGTACCACCTCATGCTGGGGGCCTGATGTCTCCATTTCTGCGGAGTAAAGCAGCTCCCCATCATGTGTCTGCAGAACTGGGAGTGCAGCTCTATGGGATCTGTGGGAGAAGATTTCCTGCTGAAAGCTTTGATATGTCCTACACAGGCTGCCTTATGAAGCCCTTGCGGTCCTCCAGTGGAAGGTGGAATGATGATTTATTCCCCATTTAACTGAAAAGAAATCAGAGAATGAAGAGATGAAAGGATACCAGAAAGAGAACTTCTGCCCTCCTCTTCTGATTTAGACCTTAATTAGTGACTCTGGGTGTACCTATGTGGTGTGTGGAAACAGGGATGAAGTCACTGCCCATGCAGAATGCTCTGGACACAAGAAGGACCAGATCAGAGCAGGACTTGGGCTCTACAGCTGGATCATGCTCCTGATATTTTTGTCTCATGTTGTGGCATAGCACTGTATGTGTGAGTTTCGGGTCAGGGCTGCCCAAAAGCTGATGGATCAGAATTACAATATCATTAAGGTTGGAAAAGACATAGAAAACCATTGAGTCCGACCACTAATCAGACTGCCAGGTCTGCCACTATCCCATGTCCCTAAGCACCACATCTGCATGCTCCTTGAGGCATTGAAAATCTGGTGATGAGGAGGGTGCATCTGTGGTGACTTCAGAACTGCAAGCTGTGTTGACAAGATGGTCTGATGGGAATGCACAAAGATACATGGGCAGAACACAATCAGCTGAGAATGTGACTCAAAAGGCAGACCATAAATCAGCTTTATGTGTTTAGGGCACCCAGTCCTACTCCTGAGCTGCAAACCCCTTCAGCCTCATGAGTCAGACCTTATTGCCCTGTTGGAGAGTGTTGTCACTGGAAGCAAATGTCAGGCAGGAAAGGTCCCGTGTGCACTGAGCCTGTTTCTGAGCAAATGAGCTCTGAGGAGGAGCTATTAAGTTCTACTGAGATCAGCGGTAGGATTTGCACTCATCTTTGGATTTGCACTGAAATCTGTCTCTGTGAAGCACTTAGGTGTTGTGGAAGGTTTGATGTGATCAGTGAAAAGTGCTGAAAGTGAATCTCGTTCATTTTCAAGAAGCAGTGATTAAACCCAAGATATTCTTTCACCAGAAGTGAAGGAAACTTCTACTCTTTCTAGGTGGTGGTTTTGTGAGGAACAGAGGGGACTGGCAGAACTTGCCTTCACCCGCTTTTCATTGCCAGTGTAACAGGAATGAGCTGATCATAGCCTCAGGTACATATCACCCTTGTGTGCTGGAGAATCAGGTCTCTGCCTGTGGAGGGGAAAAAATGTACAGCTAGACAGGTAGATGTCTGCTCTCCTGGACCTTTTGCTGAAAAGATGCTGAATCCCAGTGCCCTTCCCTGGCTGCTAACTGTCCTTAAATACTATCCCAATAGGGAAGCTGGGCCAAGGTGTGGTTTGCCGTAAAAGTTACGCAGCATGATGCTATCCAGCATCTCTGCCAGAACGCAAGAATTTCATGACTTCTTGCACTATCCCTGTTTTATGAATTACTAGAGGACTGTGTTTGCATAGCTGTCATGTAAAAAATATGTGCCTGCCCCACCCTAGCAGGGAGATTTGCCTTATGGTGAGCTCCCAGCTCTGAACCAAGGCTGGAGCCACTAGACTGTTGAATCAGCCCTGCAGGGACACAGCCAAACCAAGCCAAGCATCTACTCCTGCAAAGTTTACAGATATTGTTCTAGTCCAAATCCTCCTTCTAGAAATTGTCGAGACTGGTTGTATTGGAGGGTGATGCATCAGCCAATGGACAGTGCACTTCGTGCATGGGGACCTGAGCACATCATGATGTTGGACAGCATTTCACGTAATAACATTTGCATTGAGACCAGTCAGCATCATGCTCTGGCCAGGAAAACAGGATCCCCCTCCTTCTGGCATGCAGATGTTTTTAACAGCTGCAACATTTTGCAGCTTTTAAAGCCTGCAACCACCTTTTAATTCAGCTTCTGTATCACTCAATGACTAGGTTTGCAAAGCTAACAGAGAGGATGAGCTGACTTTTTGCTTAAAATGTATTTTCAGTGGCTGACCAAAGTGTTGGAAGATGGTCACAGGGGGAAGTGGACAAGTCCTGTGACTCACAGATCAAGTCTTGCAGAAAAGCAGTTTTGCTTGCAAGGAGCTATTGGTCCTTGTTCTCTTTCTGTTTTATAGTTGCAGAAACTGACTGAGAACAGATTCAGAGCTGGTCTGTTTAACAAGCCCAGTTTAAATTCAAGTGTACAAATGTGATCAGATCTCTTATAAACAGATTGGTTTTTCCTGGCAGAAGTTTCTCCAAAGGAACTTTTGGTTTATGGCATCTGGCAGTTAAAACCAGGTGAAAGCTGCTGGAGGACTGGACATTCCTCATCCAAACTGTAAAACACACCAAGCACTATAATCCATCACATGTGTTTGAAGCCAGCAGGCAAGTTCTGCACTGCTTTATGCCCTGTTCCTTGCCCATTGCCTCCAGGCAGTCACTGTGCTGTCCAGAACTTTGTATCTGAGTGCGTTCCAGGTGCCCTGAGGAACAGGGCTGTGCTTCACCCAGGTGGTGGGCTGTCTGCCTGGGCAGAAATTTGGAAGAACTTTGTAACCAACCACCCGATGCAAAACAAAGCCCAGCACCAAACAATTCAGGTGCTGTAACCTGAGGGTCTTGGTTTGATTTAGCTGGATCCTAGGACCAAGGCTATGGTGAGAAGCCAGACCTTGCCCCAGGGCACTCTGTCAGACCACAGTCCATCACTTGAATTTATTTGAAAACTACCATCTGAAGTCATGACTATTTAAAGATTGTATCTATTTAAAACACACACACATGAAAGGGAGCTAGAAATAGCAGGGGCTGTGAGGAATGGGGGCTGAGCTCGAATTCTTCGCTGTCTGAACACATGGCAACTTGGATGCTTTCCATGGACGGTCCACAGCCGCCATTCCTGGATTGCCAGTAGCAGGGAAAGCAACATCTCCCACACATGGTGACAGCCCCTCTGCCATTACACTTCGGCCCTTCAGTTTGTTTGCAGGTTATTATCACACTATTTATAGCTGGCACCTATTTCTAACCCCACAGACCTGTTTGCCATTTCCAGAGTCCCTAGAGAGCCAGATATGTTTGAATTGTGACCTCTATGAGGACAAATGAAGAGAAAGCCTGACACAAAAGAGAGATGTAGAGGGCAGACAGGGCACCAGGTATCTCAGGACCATCACTGAACTGATACTGAGGGAGTATCTCCCTCTATGTGATGCCGACTGTCAACCCTGCCTCATGGCGTTCACAGTCTGACCATGGTGACAGGAGAAGAACTACCCTGGGATAACCCCCGGGGTCTTTTCTTTTTGCAATATTCTTCTCTTTGTCTCCTGGCTTGTCACTTCAGGCTCAATTTCTTCTCTCAACATTTCTGCCGCTTCTGGAGACTGTGATTGTTGTGGCCCAGTAGGATGAACCTCCCTTGGGAATGAGGACCACCTTCTCATTCCAGGTACTGCTGGTCTTTCTAAAAGCACTGGTCTCCCCTGTGGGATGCACTTCCCCAGGAGCTGCCTGCCTCTCATCCTGAGCAGCTGCAACCCACAGGCTCTGCACCAAGCGGAGACCCGGCAGTCGGCATCCGGCACTCCGTGAAAATGTTGGCTGCTGCCTGAACTTCTCCCTGCCCGTTATAGCACAACAGCTGTGAAGTGCATTACTCACAGATGTCTATAATTAGGGTCCGCCACTGCCTTCCAATGGCGTCTGAACCAAAAGGGCCAGTGAAAACTGAACAGGATTGCTTGGGCCCCCAGATGAGAGTCACGCTCCGTAGACCCCAGTCATTCAGTTTTACTGATTTAGCTTCATCCTAATTGTGGCAATCAATGCGAGGAATCCTGAATCCAAAGACACCATAACGGAGCTGTTGTTTGCAGCAAGGCATTCCCATAAGTTCAGGAGGCTTTATGTCCTGGAGCTGTATGGGATCCTAAATGACAGAAGTAGTAGAAGTTTATTGCTGAGTTTTGGTATGATTATTTGTGTCTTCCTTCCTGACATGGAAAACTAATTTGCATCTTGACTAACACCAGCTGTTTGCTACTGTTGATGAGCTTCAGTCATCTGTAAGTTTTGTCAACAACATCCCATTTTATATATAGTGCATTTTCCAACATGAGCACCAAGAGCCTTTCCAGCCACCATAGTATCAGAAAATCTATAGAAAGAGAGAACACAATTTAAAAAAAAAAAAAATCACAGTTATTCTAAATAAAACCTGTTTTAAATTGTGTATTCAGGGAGCTCTGTGCACTTTTTGGGAAAGCAGGCAGAGCTTGTTGAAAACATTTTGTGTCCATAGTGTTGCGGTGTCTCCCTTGAATCTCCTGATGGCCTCAGCCCCGAATTTCACAAAAACCTTTGTATGTGCTTTAAGCACACAAGCAGCCCCAACACAGGGTCTTTGTTGGGCTAGGATAACAGACAACTTATGGAGACAGGCAGTGGTGCAAAAGATGATATTTCAAGGTTGGTGGTCTTTTCTGATGAGGATCCGTACATTTTTAGGAGGAGCAGGAGAAGGTCGGCATGAATTCAGAATGAATGATGAGAAAGAAGAGGCAGGAAAGTGCCAGTACAGAAGAGAGATGGTTAAAATGAACTCTCACCAAGATCACAGAGCAAGAAACAGTAGGAGCCAAACCAGAGATTTTAATCTTTATGTTCCCTGCACACCTCATCGATGCACTATTATTCCCTTCTTTGCTGCCATTTCCATTTATTGCTGCAGTTTTATAGAAGCAAAGAATAAAGCCATGTTGTGATTTGGGTATTGTATTTTATTTTATTTTATTTTATTTTATTTTATTTCTATTCTATTTTGCAAATAGACTGTGTTAACTTCACAGCTACAGATAGTTCCAATTTGTGGCTCTGCTATTTCCAAAGATAGGATATCCATCATTCTTGGAAGTATATGCAAGCTGACATTTTCTGTTAGACCAAAATATAATTAGATTTGCACACACTAGGCACAAGGTTATCGACCACGAAAACAAAAAGACATCGCACGAACAGGGAAGAACATCTGGGAGACACACCAATCCATCTAGGGACCAGCAGAAACAAAACCTGAATAATAGATGGGCTAACACGACACTACCAATGTCCTGTCTGATTAAATCTACTTCATCAAACATCACCAAGGACAAAAATGTCCCCTTTGCCAATAGTTGGATGCATGATGAGTAAGAAAAAAATATACAGCTTCTTACATATTGCTGAGTTGCTTTAAGTTCTCTGCATTTTGCAGTAAGTGCTCACAAGGCACCCCTGTACCCTGGCTATCAAACTGATTTGCAAGTAGCCGAGTTGTAGGGATGCTAATTTGTTAGATATTGCCTCAAAGTGGGAAATTTGCAGGCAAACTCTACTTTCCAGTCTGCTGTGCTGCCTGCCAGTGGATTGAGGTGATGCTGAATGTTAGGAGAACTCAGGATCCTCTGCTAGTGTGCATCCTGGAAGCCACATATTCATGTTTGTCTTGATGTTTTCATGTTAATGTTTGTGCAGTCACTAAATATGATCTCTCTAAAAGTGTCAGACTGCCTCTGATAAAACAGCATGAATTCACCCAGTGGGTCTGTGACCACTGATATTGCACCCACGGTGTGGTCTCAGCCTTGGGCAGGGGCAGGCTTGGTTTGGGGGAGACACACCTGCTGTCAGTGCAAATCATCAGGGACAAAAAATCAACCTCAAACTAGGTCAGATTAAAAGGACAGAAAGTGAGTTATGAAAGTCAGTCAGCAATTGACCAAAGATTTTGCCAGCACACTTTTACTTTCCTAGGGAGCCAGGGAGGGATCCCTCTCTCTGCCTGTGACTTGGTGACTGACAGAGACTATGTTCATGTTCAGCACATCTTGGGCAAGGTGAACTGGCAGGTAAATTGGAAGTATTGGGTGAGAGAATAATTCAATTTCTCTCATCAGTTCAGTTAATGACTTTCATTTAGAGGGTTCATGGAGGATCATTACTCTCCATTAAGCTGCCACAGGTAGACACAGACAGATGGCAAATCAGTTTCCTCAGAGCACTCTACTAAAACTGTCTACCTGGGGACAAATCCCTAAACCTGGCTGTCAAAGGAATCTGTCAGGCACATGGATGAGAGTCTGGAAAAGTCTCAGGAGCTGGTTCCAGTGAGCTTGGATCCTGGTGGGTCTTCAGGAGTTCTGCAGGAGTTGAAGATGACTACTTAGGACCAGACGTGCTACAAAGTAAGGGTGGACAAAAGCTCAACCCAGAAGCTCTCATATTCCACTGCAGAGAACTGTGAGCCTGGGAATCCTCTGATGCTGAGTGTGGGAGGCTGCATGGAGCAGGAGAGCCCCCTCTGTGTGCCATCCCTTCTGTGTCCCAGGAGATGGTCAAGAGCCCTTACATACAGGATGTTCTTCTGGTCCATGTTTTAGGTGTTTAAACAATCTCAGAAAATTAGAAGCTCTGCTGATCAGAGTCGCTGGAGCCTCTTAAAGCAATGATGTCTTAGTGGAGTGGGTAAAAAATTTGGGTTCGAAAGATCTGCATTCACACTGTTTTTTTCTACTATGAGGTGAGTTTGAAAAAAGCACATCTGCTTTGCATGAAGGATGGGTAAAGAAGTACAGTGCACTTCTGCTTTGACATGTGGGAAATGGCCTGGGGCTAGTTACACTATTCTCATAGTGTAACTAGCTATAGAAAAAGAATCACAGCTTCTGTGCACCAACTTTTGTGCCTGGTCCCTTGGCTTCCCTCCTGCCGTTCCCTCATCATAGCCCAGGGCTAGTACAGGCTATATGGCAGAGGACAGAGGCACCACACGTTTTCCTCAAAGGATCTCTTAGGACACTCCCTGGGAGATAAGAAGTTTTATCCAAGATTTTCCAAACTCTCAGAAAAGGAAATTTTAAAAGGCTAGTGTTGTATTTTCACCATCACATTGAACGAGGTTTCTTGGGTGAAAAGGATTTTCTTTGAGTTGTTTTGCCCTCTGCTACTCAGTAAAATTGCATCAAACACTTTTGAGCAGCTTTTCCTTTTCCAACATGAGGTCATATTTCCTGGGTAGGACTTGTCATTGCTGAATTGTCCTGGAGGAGAGAACTGTTGAAGGCCTCCAGAAGGCCTTGTGACAGTGTATTGGGGAGGGCTATATCAACACACTAAATAATGGATGTCTTGCGTGGGCATGCAAATCCAGGGCAGAGCTATGCCAGACTAAATGAAGGAAGATTCAGGCTGGCGTTGCAGATGCAAGGGCTAGAATGGCCCAGTTCAGATGTCTCACAGCTCTTTGTGACCTCACAGCTTCTTGGACAGATTTGACAAAAATCTCTTGGACATTCCTAAGAAATGAGAGATGCTGTGGACACAAATAAAGGGCTGTCTAAGGAACTGAACAGTGCTGTGAGGTCACAGAGCAACAAAAGCCATGATAAGAGGGTGATCTGTGCAGGATGGATGCTCAGAGTTTGCTGTCAGAAAGCATGCTCCCTATGGACACCCCTCTGTCACGTGACCTCCATTTCTTCTATCCATGATCTGATGCATGGAGTAAGGACAATAGCAACATGACACTTTAGAGAGAGAGAGATATGCAATAGGAATATCCACATTTAGAGGCTCACACGCCCTACAAATGCCTTATTACGAGCAAAACTCACCACAGCCCCTGAAGGCTGGAGTTAGTCTCTATGTCATGTACTGGGACTGGCAGACAAGAAATTACTTCTGCCTTGGAGGTAGACATCCACTAGCTCTATAAAAGTCAAACCAAATTCTCAGAGTGTCACTTCACTACCCACTTGCCTCTAGCCAGGGCAGCTCCAGGGTGACCAGAGAAGGGCAGAGCAGGTTGGGCTGCAAGGGACCTTAGGGATCACTTTTCTCCAGACCCTCCTGCCATGGACAGGGACATCTTCCACTACATCGGGTTGCTCCAAACCCTATCCAGCCTGACCGTGAACACTTCCAGGGATGAGGCTGGATAACCTGTGCCAGTGCCTCACCACCCTCATTGTAAAGAATTTACTTCCTTATATCTAATTTAAACCTGCACTCTGTCAGTTTGTCACTTGTCCTGTCACTCTATGCCCTTGTCCAAAGTCCCTCTCCAGCTCTCTTGTATCCCCCTTCGGGTGTTGGAAGGCCACAATAAGGTCTCCCTGGAGTCTTCCCTTCTCCAGGCTGAACTTTTCTCAGCCTGTCTCCATGGCACGGGTGCTCCAACCCCCTGATCATCTTCATGGCCTGCTCTGGACTCGTTCCATCACGTCCACAACCTTCTTTTGTTGGGGCTCCCAGAGCTATACTGCAGGTGGGTTTTCACCAGAGCAGATGGGGAGAATCCTCTCCACTGACCTGCTGTGGCTGTGCTGCTCCTGATGCAGCCCAGGATATGGTTGGTTTTCTAGGCTGAGAGCACACATTACTGCTTATATCCTCCTTCCATGTGATATTTATCTCTTGCTTTTTGCCCAAAGGCTACTTTATCAGCTCTCTGTTTGTACCACACTTCTTTTAGAATTGCAGGGGTTTGTTACAACTACCACAATACTAATAAAAAACCAATGAATTAAAGGTCCTCCAGATCCACTGTAATGACTTACAGACGCGAGAAAAAAAAACCTGAAACAAAATAGGGAAATGTCTCTGCAAACTGCTAATATTGCCTGAGGTGAGTTGATACTATTTTCCCAGTGGAGAGAAGAGCTCATAGTGTTTCTGTACTTCTTGCCTTCAGCCACATTCAATACAGCGATGGCTCACTCCAATGTGTGATGTTACCAAAACCTGACTTCCTATGGATCTGTGTCTTGTGGTTGATCCTCTAGCGCCTAGTAAGGGTTCAGGCTTTTCTACAGAATTTCCCTCTGGACAACTAGTAAAGGTTTTCTCCATTGACTATGAACAGAAAATCTTTAGCTCTAAAGTAACTCTGAGGTATCCAACTTTCTGTCAAAAGTGACTGAAATTTCGAAGCACGTTCAAAGATATTTGGGGAAAAAAGAAGAGGACTGAAAGATTAGGCAGGCAAAGACACTTACAGGGAGGCAGTCACAAAGGTAGCATGATTGCACAGTGCTCCTTTCCCTATGAAACTAGGACAAACAACATTTCCATTGCTTTTTATTATGTCCTGCTGTGCACTGCCATCTTCCATCTGCAAACATCAAAGAGCCACTGCTTTAGTAACAACACATGACATCTGATGCTGAACAGGAGGAGATTAAATCCTCAGTAACAGGGGACCTATTACTATCCAAACTTCCCAGGCAATAACACTGGAAAAGTGTTTTAGAAAATGCAAAACATAATGAGATGCTGAGAAAACATTTTCCAAAAATTTGTTTCCAGTCCTCTCTAACAATTGCCGTCAAACCCTGAAATTTTATTCTCATTTCAGCACAGAACAAATTAAGCTTTAAATAAGGCCTTCATTATGGCCTGAATGAGTAGGACAATGTTTGCATTGAGACATCTACCTTCATGGGGTAGGAGAAACAGGCTCACAGCCAAAAAACCAAGACTGAGCAGATGGTGACGTTTCAGAGCGTTGTCCCTAGACAGCCCCACATCAGTTCCAGGCATCACTGTGCAGCTTGCCAGATCACAAGCTACTGAGCATCACTGTAGAGGGAAACTGCTACAGGGATGTCAGGGTAGCACAGACGATGTGATGAGCAGTCCTTCCTTGGAAAGAAGGTATGTTACACAGGGATGTACTTTGGTCCTGTTGCAGGTGAGCTTGTGTGTTACAATCACTTGTGCTATGAACTATCTAGTGCCCCAGGTACTTCTACATCTTTCTTAGCCAAAACCAGGAACTAAGTGTCTCCTTTAATACAGAATTGCAGGAACATTTTATTTAAGTGCCACATTAACAGGAAGAACCAGCGGGGAGCCCTTGAAAAGCACAACTGATAGATGTGCTGCTTCACCTCAGATCTTGCCTCTAACAGTGGTGAAGGGATGGATGTCATACCCTTCATGATGCCGTGGTGTGCTGAAACGGGAAAATTTGATCACACGTATTTCTGCGTATTAGCAGCCTTCTTGAGAGGTTGTTCAAGTCCTCTCCTGAGAGCAAATTCTTTCTCCTTGTACTTATTATCGCAGCTGGACTCATAACTTCTGTCCTGAATCAGACCTCTCCTTAGCCCAGGAGATGCTCAATGAAACACCAAAAAGTCAGTCTTGTGATCGGATGAAAGACACTGCACCTGGGCACAAGATTTCCGTCGTGTACCTTGGAAGAGGTGATTGTGCAGCTGCAAACACGTCTGTGCAAGCCCTCAAGCTGGAAGAGTGAGGAACATTGAAGCAGCAGCTTTGTTCTGCTGCAGAGAATATAATTTTTTTCCTGATGGAAACGTATGGCCATCATTAATAATAATCACTGATTATGCCAGTTTCTAATTGGGCACAAGACACCTTGGTGTGCAAAATAGGATAAAACTATATTGGCAGACGATCTAAAGAGACAAAAGTGAGAATTGTGTGGGTTTATCTGGGGATGTGAGAGTCTAGAAGAGTGAACCAGAGCCTAGCTTGACTGGTCATCTGCCAATCACACCAAGATGGTGATTTTTCTTGCAGTTGAAGAAAGTCTTGCTCACTATTTCTTTCCTACATTTGAACAGTGCTCTTTTCAAAAGTATGAACTACATTGTTGAGTCAGACTCATAAAGGAAGCCAATAATTAACAAAATTATTGCTACATCTATTAACCACAGAGTCATCCTCCCAGGTCTGGCAGTTGCCCATCAGGGTCATATCTTCCCAGACTGTTTCATTTCGGGAGAATTTTCAGACATTCACTGCTGTGACACAGAATGACACATATTGTCTGGAACAACAGCTCTTAGGATATTGCATTCATCACTCATAAGTTTTTATCACAGCTAAACATGTTTAATTTCTTCATATTAAAGCAGTGATTTGGATGATAATATGTAGGAATGAGAGAAATTTGGAAACTTGGAATAAAATGCAAGAAAGTTTTTTTCTGGGTCAAATTGTCCTTTCTCTGACATGTCAGGAGCCTGTAGGATAAGGTGTAATGGATAAAGAAAAAGCGAACCTTTCCTAACAGACCTCCTCAGCTTTTAGTACTGGTTTAAAGACCTCCTGAGCTAGAGTTTGAATATGGGCTACGCTTTGTGTGCAGCTGCCACAGACACATGGGGTTTTTTACGCCATCTAGAAGCAGAATTCTGTGCACCAAGTAAAAAAGAAACATGCAGATCATGCTTGTTTTAAACCTGATACCAGGAACTTTGTCAGAAGTCCCTTTATCACCAGTGAATAATATTCCCCTTCTTTGCACCACTCGTGGTGGTACAGGTCATGATCTTAAGAGCAGCTCAGGTAAATAAATTCCCCTGCAGATCACCTGACTGGGATTTTGGTAACCTTCTTCCCCTCCAAATGATTATTGTTATTTACATCTGGATTTTGGTTTCAAACCAGCTTCATCTGACTTGGCAAAAGCTGCTACCGTGCTTTGTTTCCAAGGAAATATTTGGATTAAACATAGCAACCAAAAGCTGCTGTTATTATTATTTAGCAAATAGCCCAGACCTTTGTTTTCTATCCAAGCATCCCTCAGACTTTGAAGAGTTTGGAAATCTAATCCCACACTAAATCTTTGCAAACAATCCCTCTCTTTAAGATGGGCCAAGCCGCAAAGCCAAATCCAGTCCTGCCGAACCTTCACATTGCTCAATACTTGATGTGAGCTCGAATTGCTGCCGTCTGTTTCCAACTCTGTTATTCATTACTGTTGTTATGCTGTGCCTCCTGCTCCGCGTATCCATAGGAAAATGCATCAGACCAAAACTGATGAGGCTTTCTAATACTGCCAATGGTGTTACTGCAGAACTGTATTCATTACGTTCCTTGAGGCTTATTAGAAGCATCTGGAAAGTTATGCTTCGAGGGTGTCAACAAAGGCTTCTGAGATTTCACCTTCTTCCTCTTACACAAGCCTGTTTTAAATTTATTTTGGGCAAACAGCTCCAAAACACCTCTGTTTCATCTCTAGTAAAAATATCACACTAGGTAAACACATCCATTTATATTCAAAATTTTGCTTGCTAGCTTTTTTTTGTTTTTTTCATTTTGGTTTTTTCCCCCTCCAGAATTGCACAATAAAAATTTAATGATCCTCTGCATATATTATAGACTTATATGGAGATCTATGCTGCTTAAAAGTTAAGCATAAGAGATCGCTTCATAACAAATTGTTGCAGAGGTTTCGAAAGTCTGCAAAACAACACTCAGCATGGGGCAATGATAGCCAGCAATAGGCATTTATCCTTTGCTCTTTAGAGATATGACCCACTTTATCCAATATTAAATAGAAATCCATCCTCTCATGCAGGAAAAAGGGTGAATTGAAAAACAATCAGGGCCTGGTTCCTACATACATGCATGTCACTGTTTCTTTCTGCCTTCTTGCTTTACAAGTTTACAGTTCTTCTGAAGTTGGGGTTTTTCTGCTGAATTTGAACTTCAAATTTTCTATAACCTTCTGGGAAGATGTGCCATCTTCTTGCTGGTTTTCCATCAATCTCTTTGGACTATGTTGTTTCATGTGTTCTACTAAGGAATATTCTTCACCTCTCAGGCCAAATGGTACTGCTCAGACTGTATCCAAGACAGCAATTCCAGGACAGTTATCTCTCCTCCTCTTCCAGCTCTGCTCCTTCCTTCTTCCCTTATTTGTGACATCCAGAGTGTGTCATATTCAAGGTCCCAAGGAAACTTCAATGTTGCTAGTAAGCCTGATCCACAATCTTTGTCTCCAAAAAGACCCAAAGACCTCAGCATGATGTGTTTGCCCTCATGCATCACATTCACACAGCATAGAAGTCTAAACCAACACTGTTAAGCTCTAGGCTGCTGCTGTTTAGTTTCCTTCATCATGTAGCCCATTCTCTGTCCTCATTTCCCTCTGAACTAAATTAAGTGATAATAGAGTATAAACACACAGGTTTTGACACGGTGACCATAAGAGCTGAAATCTAGTTAGCAATAAACTTTATCCTCCTTCATTACTACACCTCATCTTTGCTTAGTCACTGCTTGGTGTCAAGTCAAGGGTTTGTTTCCCCGGAACAATGTGTCTTCCTCCCTGGAACAAGGCTTCCTTGTGACGAGATGGATGCTATAAATAGAGGTGTCCACCCATCTGAAGGGTTCAGCTCCAGGGATGAGGGTTGAACAAGTTTTGTGCAAAACAGTTCCTTTAACACGGTCTTTTCCCCTACTGCAAAAGTTAACTCACAGCAGAGCACAAGGCTTTCTGTGTTCCTTGCTGGGAGCTCCTTCAGCACAGATGTCCACTCAGGGGAATTAGTTGCCTTTCTCCTATTTATCTGTTTTTCTGCCAGACAATGAAGTAACAGGGGTTAGCACTACACAAATCGTGGGGGAGACGTGTATATTTTACAAGACCTCAGAAAGGTAGAATGTTGATAAAGATACATAAAAGCCTTGTGGGAGACCATGCCCTCTGGCCAGGGAGGCGAGACAACGTTTTTTGTTCTGTTCCTGGAATAGAACAGAATGGGAACACCAGTGGAAAAAGACCTGTATAAACAGCTAGCTGGAGACACAAATGCATTTCCATGATCATTTTGACTTGACTACATCCACCCATAATTCAATGGCTCCTGTTGCCATAGCAATGGACTATCTCATCATTTTTGTGTCTTTTTCTTCACAACAACCATGTAAGTTGAGGACATATTGCCTACACGTTACAGACATGGCCGGAGGTGTTTTAATCCTCCTCTTTTATCACCCAGTTGAAGGGGTGCGTTCCTTTCCACACCTTGGGTCATGGCAGGGAAGGAGCCAGACACCAGCACCCCATCCCAGTGTCTCCCTGCTGAGGAGGGGGGAATTGCAGATGGAAGGTGCTTTAGGAGTTAAAGGCAGTCTAAGCAGAGTTCTGAGAGACAGAAAATCTTGTCTAGAGGATGTTTGAACATCTCTGGAAGATTTCAAAGTTGAATGCTGACCCAAAGCAATCCCTCCTACTACACCTCTGATTGCTCAGATACAGCAGTACCCGCATGCCCGTGTACACTTGGACCTGGAGCCACCATCTCAGGGAGATTAACTTGTGGTGGCATCCCTCCATTTGGTCCATCCACTCAAGGTAGTATGGGGTAGGGTTTCCTTTTAAACTCCCTCTTTCTGGACAGTGAAGCTATGTCAGACCCTCACCTTAGGGCAGTACCCAAACACCAATTACTGTGCACATACTGGGCCCTCAGCTTTGAAAGGACAAGTTACAGCACTGTATGAACAATAAATTAGAGTAATTCCCTCAGTGTTGAACCCCATGCCACCAAAACCTCAGCAATTAGCATTCCCCCCCCTTTTTTTTTTCCCCCCAGTGGTTTTGGTAAAATCTGAAGATGATGGCTCTGAAATGCAGACAGGCTGCTTGCAGAAGGAACCTCTTATTTACACCCCTGCTTCTGTGAATTTAGTGTTTTTCTTGGTATATGAGCACTGTAGCTGGTTACTCTCCCCGGCAGGATGGCAGGCTGAGCATCCCAATGCACAGGCACCCACTGACTTTGCCATGTCCCATCTGCTCTCATCCACAGCTGAGCCACCCCTCTCAGGTTTTCCCATTTGAGGCTGTGTTTTGTAGAATCATAGAATGTTTTGGGTTGGAAGGGACCTAAAAGACCATTTAGTTCCAACCCCTCTGCCCATCAGCAATGACACCTTCCACTAAGCCAGGTTGCTCAGACCCCCACCCAACATAGCCTTGAACACTTCCAGAGATGCAGCATCCTCAGCTTCTCTGGGTGTGGTGCTGATGATAGGTGTGACATAGCCTTTGAGAAACCACTGACTTTTCTGAAATGTCAGTGGGAGACCAGGTGGGACACCTTGAGGTGTTAGAAGGCATTAGGGAAAAAGAGAGGGTTGATTTGTGAGACCACTCAGGTGCAGAATAGAGGATGGTCTAGGGCAGTGAAGGCCCAGCAGAGCCTGTAATTCCTACCTGAATCCTGTCTGACACATGTGGATATGTTAGACCCAGAGGACTAACATAGCTGTCACTATATACCTGGGCGTGGAGCTGAATTGGGCTATCCAGCTACTCCAATGTTTTAGCAGGAGCAAAGCTACTTTCCAGCTCTCTGATGATGTCAAAAACAGTCTCTTACATGGGAGTTCAGTTACCCTGTGGACATGGAAACCTACCCTGGCATCAGCTGGAGGGTTCAAATCCCACCAGTGCCGCTGCAGGGGACCCATCTGCCAATAGGCACACCTGGGAGGGGACTTCTTACAGCTAAAGGGCCGTGCTAGGAGGAAAAACCACTTCAATGATTGTTAGGAAAGGAGGGACAAACTCAATGTCCAAGGCATTTTTGGAGGACCTGGCTTCTCAAGCAATGGCCATTGGTGTTTATCCAAGGAGACCACACCCAGGCCAGCCCCAAGTCCCACTGCGGGGTGCTGGGCCACTCATCTCCCCCCGTGTTGTAGCAGGGGCTTACCTTGGCATCCACAATGTCCTGGCTGCACTGCTCTGAAGGAGACAGACCTTCCTGCACTTTCCCAGTGCAGCAGGATGGTGGATCAACCACAGGCTCCACTGCTGTCCAACACAGAGCCATGTGTGAGAGACACAGGGACGAGGCAGATTAAACCACCCTCCCCCCAGCCAGTGGGGCCAAACATCACTGTAGTCATGTCTGAGGGCATTCCCTGGAGGAATGAGCTGGGTATTTTTCAGGCATCATGCTTCATTAAGTGTTTTTATAGCATTACTTTGCAGCTGCAGGGTGCGGTGATGGGGGGCTGCAGCCCTGACTTGCTGATTAGCACCAGGACTGTTGCGCACATGGCCCAATCAGACCCAGTGATCATCTGAGCAGGGAAAAGTCTGCAGAATAACATAAAATCAGGAGTGGTTATAAGCTTGGCATTTACAGAGTCCTCTGAATTGTTTGTCATACTCTGACGTTCACCAAGAGGGAAACTTAATTAAAATGAGGTGCTGAGAGAGGCTTGACTCTCTTCTCTCCAGAGCAGCTTACTGCTTAATTGGAGAAACAAACTGTGTTCAGTGACTTAGTGGAACAACCAATGCTTACTTGGACAGGAATATGAGAAGGAAGGCTGAGGACAGTGATACATATTTTACCAGCACTGATTTCAGCTTGCTCTAAGGATCAAAATCCTCCTACCGACAGTTTAGTCAGGATGATGAACTGGCAAAAAACACTTACACGTGGAAAAATGTGTGCCTAGATAACAGAAATCCCCTCCCTTGTCATTCTCGCCTGTTTTGCTTGCAAGTGCTTGTACCGTGCAGAAATCTCTTTCCTGGAAAAAAATCACTCTCTGACAGACCAGATGCTGATGCATCGTGTCTGATTCCCGGGGAGCTGGTTTTGGTGGGATTTGAGCATGAGCAGGGGATTAGAGGTGAGCCCAGGCGTCAAACTACCCCAGCTGAGTTGCTTTCCAGTCTAACCAGTTGGAAAACGTGCAGTCTACCAGCGAAGGAGCGCTCTCTTGTGGGCTATGCAGTGTCAGATATGTTGGCTCAGAGGTGATTAAGAAAGAAAATAAAGACTGGGGAAGAAAGGCATGACATAAACCGGCACAGAGGCTAAGTGTAACCAGATGTCAGGTTGTTTTGATCTTCTCCTTGCAGAGAAGGAAGAAGGAACACAAATAAGCCCCCCTCAAAATCAGAGCCACTTTAGGCACCCACTGTGCTGCTTGAGGCCAACTGAGATGAAAGGTAAGGTCCAATGTGTCACATACCCCTGGCTGGGGGCTGTGAATTGCAGAAGCATGTAGGACAGCCGGCCACAAGGCACAGACATGCTGGGTTTGCTCTACCTTCCCCTGTGTTTAGCAAAGCAGTCAGCAGCTGAGGATGGCAGCTGGACCAGGCAATTTCAGGTGGTTGTTCTGCCCATAGTTGTGAGAACATGGTGAACACAAGGAGGAAGAAGAAGCACAGATGATGAAGAAGAGCCTGGTAATTAATACATGATGGTTTGTTCAAGGCTGACAGCCATGCTTGTCTTTGCTGGGTGGGTGAAATCATTTGCCTCTGGACTTAGAAAAGGCCTGTGACAAAGCATAATAGCCTGAAACAGGTTGTCCCACCTTCTGGAGTACCTTCCACCTCTTTGGACCTGCCTTGGTGTACTGTGAAGAGCTCTGTTCACACTGTACCCACATAAGCATCTCTGCTGCATCTCATGGTCCAGGAGCTTTCAGAACCTAGAATAGAATCACAGAATTGTTGAGGTTAGAAAAGTCCTCAAAGAGCATCAAGTCCAACCATTAACCTGGCACTGCCAAGCACACCATGTACCCAAGTGCCACAGCTACATGCACTTGGACACTTCCAGGGATCTGACCCCACTACTTCCCTGGGCAGCCTGTTCCAGCACTTGGAAGAATTTTTTCCTAATATCCAGTCTAAACCTTCCCTGGTACAAATTGAGGCCATTTCCTCTTGCCTTGTTACTTGAGAAATAGCCACCAGAAAACCTCAGAAAGACAATTAGAGCCTTTCCCAGCCCAGATCCAATACATGGAGCTGAGCTAATATGCAAAATACTGATTCTTACAGTTAAGCATATCCTTATATACTTCACTGTAGTATGCTTTACTGTATTGAGATTCCCCCTGGCCCAGGAGAATTTCTCCTTGGCCTTTCCACTCAGAGGATAATGCTCAGAGGTTGGGATAGGACCAGAACTAGAGTCCTGGTACAAATTAGATGAACATCTTAACTCCTCATCAGCTGAAAGCTGATGTAATATTTACATTGATATACATTATTATATATTACATAGATACCATATATAGGATACAGATGGAATGCTGATGGTGTATTTACACTCCTTCTTGACACCCCTCCTCCCAGTCAACCAGACAGGAAATCATTTGGCAGATCGTCATCTAAACAAGTCTAGTGCTCAGGAAAAGCAGAATAAATTACTCACGATAGGGTAAAATACAACTTGCACATACGCCTACGGTCTTAGGGAAGAAGCAGAAGTGACAGCTCTTTGCTGCACCTGCTGCATCATGCACTTGGTATTTCAGTCACTCGCGGTGATGTTGATCCAGGTGCAGGCTTGGTCGTGTTTTGTGCTCTTTAAAACACAGGAAAAGGTAATCCAGGTTCCAGTGCCTTATTGTACAAGACAACGTGGTCGGCTTTAGAGACAGCTGCAGAAGGTAAAGTATAGAAGAAAGGAAGCAAGGACTGTGTTCCTATTTCACAGTGTGATGCTGGAAGTGCTAGTAGGAAAAGACAAGCTGTCCTCCCCAGTGGCTTGCTCCTACTAAATCCATCTCAGAAGGAGGCAGTCCTAGAACTTGGGGAGGTGCTTTCTCACCAGACTGCTCTGTTTTGCCCACCTTTGAGCACTGCAAGCCTCGCAAACACACTGATGTGGTTTGAAAGAACAAATGAGAACTGCCCCGGTGAGGGTTGGAGTCTGGGCTCTGATCCATGTGGAACCTCTTGGTCTCTAACGGGAAGCAAAGGCCAATGCAGCTGGAACCATGGAAAGTCAGAAATAGCCCATGAGAGATATGAACAGTTTAGGACAGGGCTTTTCTGACCCTCCTTCTCTGATAAATCTCCCTGCAGTTCTCTCTACAGACACCCGCAGACATTTGTGACACTGGATCTGCTCACGGCAAGCCTGGTGGTCCCTAGGGCAGCAGTTTTGCTGCTTTCCCAGACCTGGATGTTGCCCTTTTTCTCCTGTGGCTCTGAGCATTCAAAATTTCCATTCTGGCTTGCAGAGCTCTCAGCAATGACTGCCTGTGCCTCGTGTCTGCTCCCCATCCACGGCTGGAGATATCAGAGCAACACACCGTCAGCCTGAGAGGCTTATCATTATCAGCTTAGGAGATGTAGGTCGTCAGGGAATTTTAATCAGGAGAGACACTTTCACATCCAAAGTGACAAAGATATTATCAATTCCCTTAAATGGGCACCAGAAGAGATGAGCTGCAGCTCTTGGGACTCTTCCTTTCTTCATCCTGTCTGAAATAAATTGTTTCACGAAATACAGTGATGCTGTGCTGATCCCCAACTGTTAATGCCCTGTTTTTTCAGCCACAGATGTACTTAGGAAGTCAAATTTCTCTGAATGCTTTTCTTTTCCATGAGGAACATGTTGTTTATTTCTCTCACTGCTCTGGAAGACACCCTTTGTGATGGCCACCTGGAAAAGCTATACCAGGACACAGCAGCCTGCTGGTACTTAAAAATGGCTGTCTGTCTTCTGGGTCAGTGCGCATTTCCACCAACAGTTTTTATCTGTTTTCCCCTTCTTCTCTCTGAGGGCATTCCTCACTTGCCCTGCTGTAGCATTCCATGCTGTGCAGCAGCAGCTAATGGGGACTTAGGGAGGTGTTAGCCTGGATGTGCCTGTTTCAGATGAAGGGATTAATACCTGGGGGCTTGTTTGGGACTCCTGCAGACAGCAGGTTTGAAACATGGCAAGGTTTATCCTTTGTCTTGCTTCTGTCAACATCTTCATAAAATTAGAATTCCATTTAAAAAAAAACCCACACTGTTGGAACAAAGGTAGATAAGAGCAATTGATTATTTTATTTTTTCCTCCCTTCTGTGGTTAGCTGAATTGCAGGTATTGCTCTTGCAGTGGCAGTTTGGACTGATTACTTCTATAATCCCAGAAGGCAAAGAAAAAGTGAACCTGGGGTGTGTTCTGCTCTGTTTTCTCTGGTCTTGCTAAAGAGCTAAAGCATGTGTTTAATAGATGTGTTACTCCACATGTGTTAACTGAGTTTGAGCAGCACTACAAAATAACCATCTGCAACCATCCATGTGGTTTGAATGTCCCCTGGAAATAGTCATGTCAAGGGTTGCCTCTATAAATGACAATTAATAGGCACTAAAAAGTAGGTGTGCAGTGTAACCAGGTAGGTTGGACCTCATAAGTCTTTGTTCAGGCTCTGGAAATAATGAAAATAGGTCCTTTAGAGAGGGAGGGTTTTCAGAAAAGCTTTAAACACAGTTTTTAAAAATGACAGTAATCCTTCAGATTAGCTTTTCTGTCAGTTTGAAATAGGGCCAGTTAAATTTCAGCAAATTGAGCAGGCACTGGTCCAACCCTGTGGATACAGAGGGGATTAGTGGGAAGTCTGGGGCAAAGCATAGGCATTTCATGGGAGAGGGCTTTGGAGGGAGGCAACAGAGCCAGGGCGCAGAAAGGCGGTGACTCTCCTGCCACAATGCAATGCAAAGCTGTTGCCAGACACTGCCAGAGCAGCCCAGAGGATATACATATACGCATATATATGTTTTATATACATATATATATATACACACACACAGACACATAAGAAGGATATAGACCTGTTGGAGCGAGTCCAGAGGAGGCCATGAAGGTGCTCAGAGGGCTGGAGTACCTCTGCTATGGAGACAGGCTGAGAGAACTGGAGTTGTTCAACCTGGAGAAGGGATGGCTTTGGGGATCCCTTAGAGCCCATTCCAGTACATAAGGGGACTACAAGACAGCTGGAGATGGACTTCTAACAAGGACATGGAGTGACAGGACAAGGCATAATGGCTTCAAACTGATGGAGGGCAGGGTGAAATCAGATATTGGTAAGACAATTTTCCCTTATGAGGGTAATGAGATACTGGCATAGGTTGCCCAGAGAAGCTGTGAAAGTGTTCAAGGCCAGGTTGGATGGGGCTTTGAGCAACCTGGTCTAGTTGAAGGTGTCTCTGCCCATGGCAGGGGGTTTGGAACTAGATGGTCTTGAACGTCCCTTCCAACTCAAACTATTCTGTGATTCTATGACTCTATGAATTGAAGAGATATGTATATATCTATATATGTAGCTGAAGCAGAAGAGATGAAGACATCGGGCTGCTGGAGGCTGCTGCCTGCTTAGACCTTCCATCTACCCAGGGAAGTTCATACCTAGCTCATTCTCCATAGTAATTAATCAGTTAATTCATTGATTTATGAATTTTCTGTAACTGCTAATTATGGCTAGTCATCTGGGTATCGTGATAACAGAAAACAAATTTTCTGACAGGCAAGGTGAGAGCTGGAGGAAGGTATAACACTGGGTATAATACTGGGTGGCCTGTGCTGTGGTTCAGTATCCAAGTTAAAGTCTGTCCAGCAGACATTTGAAAGCTTAGATGTTTAGATAAGATTGTAAAACTGGCTGTTTTCTTCAAGCTGCCAAGGATGCCAGAGGCTGGGAAAGACCTATTGGGATAGAAGATGTTCTGGTGTAATTTCCTCGGTGGGGTTTGTAAAGCCCTCGTGCAAAGGAAATGCATCTCAGTGTTATTTCCAGGCTTTATTTTGAGGATAATGCCAGTTATCAGATCTGTCAGGATCTGACGAATGCTCCAGTGAGATTATGTGGTTATGGGAAAGTTTGCAACATAGCATAGGGTAAGACGTTATGCAAAACGTCAGCAATTCATGAGTCCATTGAAGCATTTGGAAGTCTTGTTATCATTCACTGTGTGCAGGCTTGGCCAAAACCAAGTTGTTTGCCAGAAGACTTATGGTGATTTTTCTTGTTTTGTTTCTTTGGGTTTGGGGGGTTATTTTGCCGCACTTCATTTAAGCCATTTACTTTTTAAATATCCAAGGAATGACAAGCTTCCTGAACTCTACAAGTGCTGTGTGGGTTTGGTGTTCCCCTGAGGTTTTCTGTTGAGGCCACCAATGAAACTGCAGTTGTCGCTGAGTGTGCTGGTTTTGGCTGGGGTAGAGTTAACTTTATTCCCAGTGGCTGGTGTGGGGCTGTGTTTTTGATTTGTGCTGAACACAGAGTTGATAATACAGAGATGCTTTTGTTCTTGCTGAGCAGAGCTTGCACAGAGCCAAGGCGCTTTCTGCTTTTCGTACTGCCATGCTTGTGGGGAAGCTGGGAGTGCCCAAGAGGATGGGAGGAGACAGAGCCTGCATAGATGACCCCAACTGACCAAAGGGATATTCCAGACACCGTGACATCATGCTCAGTGTATCAAGCAGGAGAAGAAGGAGGAAGGAGGGACATTTGGAGTGATGGCGTTTATCTTCCCAAGTCACCGTTGCCTGTGATGGGGCCCTGCTCTCCTGGTGATGGCCAAGCACCTGCCTGCCCATGGGAGGACATCTTCTTCAGTAGCTGGCTTTAACTTGCTCATTAAAAGTCCAGCCTGGATGAGCCTCCTGCAACAACAACAAAAAAATTATAAACAGTAGCCACTTCTTAGGCTGAATCATAGCTGTATTCTAAGAGGTTTGGAAATGTCCCCTGGAAAAGGAGTGTTCCTGTCTGTATTGCTGTATAATGAGCTTCTGGAAACAAGGCTGTCAAATGAAACACTAGGGTTGTGATGCCTAAATAAATACATGTATAAATATCTCATCCGGTGTTACGAGACTCTTTCCTGCCAGCTGTAATATTGACTATCTAAACCTGCAACATCATATATTCCACTAATGCCAGTGCCAGAGACATCAGATTTCGCAGTCTACAAAATCAGTTTCCAAGAAAATCAAATAAATCTAGCCATTTTGGGAAAGAAGTGGACTCACTTGAACTTGACTCTGCAGGACTCAGGGATGACCTGTAGGTGCTCTGATGCAAACCAGATAATCTGGAGAAAAAGAGTTTAAAAATGCTTGACTGCACCTTGCAAACAGGATAATATGCCACAGCAGGACAATCTTTCCCAAAAATCCCAGTCTCACCTAAACCATGGGATATCAAATAGTTCCTGTGCTGCAGAGTCAAAACAGTGAGGTCAGGTTGGCTTGATATCATGCAAACTCAAAGTCATGGAGAGGACAAAGTGGAGAGGAATTTCTAAAGAATGAAAGGGTGAAGGTTTACAAATGCCAGGCAGTGAGGCTGAACTAATAATAAATCTTGTCAGCCTGACTTTACATAATTTTTGTGATCAAGTCAAAAGTCTGTTATGTAAAGTCAAATGGTGATGCTGTCTTCCTAAATACCTACAAGCTGTCATCCTACTGAAAGGTGATATTGAAGAGAAAATTACTCTCACATAGTCAATGTGTCTGCATCATAGGAAAAATAAAAAAAAAATAATTGATATTTTGACATAAAATAGTAGATTAGGACTCTCCTTTGTTAGGGTTTTCTAGTGGAGCTTCTGGGATCTGATTTTCCTTTTTCCCCAGTGCTGTTCAATTACTCTACCTTATCACCTGGAAGAGAAAGCAAAATCATTATTCATATAACTTGCAAATTGGCCTGGACCTCTGATTAAGTGCAAATATTTGAAAAGCACCTACTAAACCTGATGAGTTGGTAAACATCTGGGAAGAAAAATTTATACCACACTTCCAAGGCAGATGTTTGCACCAAGGCGAGCAGAGAAGGGCTTAAAAACAGTGGTTCTGCAATTGTGTTCATCCAAGCTATAGAATTAAAGTGGAGAAAAATCAAATAGGTGATAAAGGATGCCATGACTCCTATATTCAGCATTAAGGAGTGAGGCTTACTAATTGCTCCTGTTTTTTCATTTAGCCAAGAGAAAGACAATTTAAAATAAATGGTAAAAGAGCATTGCAAGGATGGAATCCTGAAAGCATGCTCTGTGGCAAAAGTCTTAACGAGCTGTTTATTTATTTTGCCCAGAGAATGGCTAGGGTGTGAGCTAATTATGGTGTGCAAATGTCTATAGGGAGGTGATATTTATTGTGCTTCCTGTTTTGTTTTTTTTTCTCAGGCAAAGGCGGAGTGTGAGCCAGTTGCGGGAAGCTGAAGCCTTACACCCTAGATGTTAAGCGGGTATTTTTAATGTTGAGGGTAATTAGCTCCTGGAATAGTAGACGTAGGGACCCGGTAGATCCTCCAAGGTTGGAGTTTTTAATTAGGGCTCAGAGGACATGAAGAAAGCCTACGTGTGGGTTGCCGTGCTGCTTTCCCTCAGTTTTCTCTATAATCACTTGAGATATGAGACTTTTCTTCGGGGAGAGCGGAACACGAATCAAGCCTTTTCCCTGTCTCTCTCTGCTGACAGCAGAGGTTTTCCAGAGAAATCAGCTTTATTCAGCGGCACCCTCTGGTATATAATTCATTACAGAACACGTTTTATATCCAGGATGCTGGAAGAGCTCAGAGCAGCAGCAGCTCCTGGGAGGCTGCTTGGCCAGGCTGATGGGGGAGGTCAGACTGAGAGATTAGAGCACCCTCTCCTGCTCTGAAAATTAAAAGCAAAGCGATACAGCTGTGGCTTAACTGTCCCACGGGAAACGTGTCACTTACACACTTCCGTGAGCACCGAAGAGTGTTGGGAATTAATCTGATGGTATGCAAGTAACACAGCATTGTAAAGAAATCTTTGCTTTCTAGTGTGGTTGTGGCAGTAATGATAAGCTGTAGATGTGAGGAAAAAAAGCAAGGTTTGGAGATATAGACAGGGTTTTAAATGTCAATGTTTGTTTCAGCCACATGGGTTACATAAATAGTTGGGATTTTTTTTTGCCTCAGCTGCTTGATTTACCTTGTTTGTTTGTAGTGAAACCAATCAGGCAGTGCCAGGACCTGAGCTTGTTTTGCAGAAGTAGGAGTGTTATCCCTAGTCTTGGATACCCTGAGCATGGGAGAGATGTGCTGGAACCATTTGGGATAACCAGCTTTTCCTGTGGAGGATGGATTAATGCCACAGTTACTACCTAATGGAAGGAGGATTGTTACATCCACAAACAGAAGGAGAAGAAAACGGAGACGGTGATAAAGTTTTCAACCCACTTGGCTATTGAAAGGTATGAATTTGTAAGGGCAGAGTAATTATGCTAATGAATAGACTGCCAAGACTATTTTTTAAGCTTTCATTGCTGAGATTTGAATGCTGTAAACAAACATCCTCTAGAAGTGAGTCGCTGGAGTTTTGCAGCTTCTCCAGGAGGCTTTGAGTTTGCTGACCTGAAGCGGAATTAAACTGTGCAGTCCCATTGCTGATACAGAAAGAAACGAGACAGCAGTGAGCATATGATATATGGATAGAGATATAGGTATACCCCTGTGTGGATAAATCAAACTTATAAGTTCAAATAAAAAAAAAATAAGCCTCCCAACTGAAAAAACTTTATTTAATGCTATTTTTTGAGTAAAACCTGGTGTCAAAACTTAATGCACTGGTAGCATACTAAGCAGTGTTCTGAGTTTAGGCTTGACATTCGAGTGTGTCTTAGGCACTTTCCAAATATGAAGCTATTTTATAATCCCTGATAACTATCTTGGGCTGTAACAGTCTGCAATGAAGCACATGCTCAGGAACCTCCCTGGATCTGGACTGTGCAAGGAAATGAATGAATGGGAGCAAGTGAATGAAATTAACAGAGAGAGCTGCTCTCCCCACTGCATCTGAAAGACTTTGTGGCTTCCCTCAGTCATTAGTCATGAGGAGCTGCTTCTGAGCTCATGCAAGTGAGATGTGTATCATTTATATGATGTAGTTGAAGTTAATACTGCTAAAAGGTTGAATTACAAATTAGTCCCCTTAGACCACAAATGCTGGGCCTCTGACCACAGCTAAATTATTGCAAGGGGCTTCCTGGCTAGGACAGGCATGGAGACATTTGAGGCTTTTCCAGGATGATCATTTTATTGCCAGGTCCAGGGAGAAGGTGCCTGGGAATGGTTTATTGGAGGGCTCAGCTCTGGGGAGGTATATGCAGGACTCAGAGAAATAACCAGGAATCATAAAATAATGGAATGGTTTGTATTGGAAGAAACCTTTAAAGGTCGTCTAGTCCAATCCCCAAGATAATTTTGCTGCAAGTGTAAAAAGCTCTGTGTGTCATGATGGGTACCAAAAAAAAGCAGGGAAAAGGGGAACATAGCACATAGCAGAATGGTGAAACCAAAACCCAGATATTCTGCATACCCCAAACCTAAATATCTCTTGTCTCAGTTATAGGGCAGAAGAGGAGCCATCTGCATTGTGGTGCAGAGAGATTTAAAGAGCTGTTCTGCAGGGGCAAATCCCAGGAGCTAAATCCCACTAATCCAAGGGCAGAGCTTTAAGATGCCACCCCTACAACTGCTAGGTTTGATAGGAGTACAGCTCTGTACTGAGACAGTTCAGTGTGAGGCACACTTGGACCTCTGCAAGACCTTCAAGGAGCTAAAGGCTTGGGAGGTTATAGCCCAAGCTGTGAAACTCTCAGGAGAGGAATGGCCCTCACCAAAAGGGACACAGGAAGATTTTGACAGGGCACAGAGGATCCCAGAGCACCCACCCAGCTGGAACGGCCTGTGCACACAAGAAGCTGAAGGAGATGGGCACCAAAGCAGGGGAAGCTGATTGTGCATTGCCTGTCCTCGTGGTGGTACCCACATCCAAGGACAGCCACTGACAGTGGAGAGAAGCTGCTCTGCTGTGGGTGGCTCCTTCTGGGGGTCTCCATCCATCAGGCAGAGGACCTGCGGGTGCATTTACAGCTCGCGCTGCACTGCGGTGCTCTGCGCTGCGTGTCTCGGTGCCTGAGCATCCAGGATAAAAATACTTTATCACTAATGAACAGGTAAGCTGGAGTAAGAGGGCTGCTATTTTTAGACCACAAACTTGCTGGGATCAGCAAAATTTTCTAAGCCATGGGGTGACACTGCAGATGGAGGGGAGCCTGCTATGGCTTTGCTGTTTCTGTGCTTGTGAAGGGGGAGATTGTTATTAAAAAAAAACCCAAACAACCCTATGGCTCATCGTATTTAACCAAGAATATTTTACACCAAGAGTGAACACAAAGCTGTTGACCTGACAGTTATTTAGCAGTTCTTTACTAAATTCAAATAATGATCCTCCTTTTCCCTCATTTTCTGATTATTTGTTTATCCACCTTTCAATTTGCCGGGTTTGAGAGATTCTACTATGAGCTGTCCTTGAAAAATTTTTCCAGAAAGTTTTAAAATTGTATGCACATACATCCGTATCCCTGCGGGAGTAAACGGACAATGCACGATCCAATATGAGTCCAGCAGAAGCCACTTTATTGCCCCCAAGCACCCTTATTATACATTATGCCCCCCCTGTCCAGGCATCCACACATTACATGATTGGCAAAGCAATATATACACATAAAACATGTAATGATTTAATTGGATCTCTCGCTCTGTTCGCCCGGCTACCATGCTCCTATACACACAAATTATCAGACAGTTTTCTATCTTTGTTTATGTTTTTCTTCGGCTGCTGTCCCTCTGTCCTTGAAGCATCAGCATTCTCTCGCTGTGTACGTTTTCTACGTGCTCTGTTCACTTGTCCTTATGGCTGGTGCACCATGTGTCCATTTTCTTGCAAAAACTCTGTCTCCACATATCCCTAAGTATGTGACTCTATGGGTCTATATAGGTGTGTGTCTTTGTCTTTGTATGGGCTCTGATTCATTTTCACAACCCACTGAGGATTTTTGAGGCAAGCTGATGGCCTAGTGCATTTCACCTTTTTATTTTCTTGTATGAGTGTTCGCCTGCATGACTTTGAAACTGTCTTTCTTAGGAACCAGAAGCACAGTCTATCCACAGGTTGTACTTACTGCTGCAAATAAAGCAGACTCCTTCCTCATTGCCTGGTTTCAGAATATGTTGCAAAGCACATTAAAATGTTCATGTGAGTGTGCATTTAAGGGTTATGGCATGCCTGACGCTGGCTGGACACTTTTCTGTGTGGTGAGATGCAGTTTGGGCTGACCCAGCTGTATCTACATGCACTGAACAAACACATATGTTGAAAGGCAAACGTAATCTGCTTCCCTTCCAGCATCTGGTAGTGCTCTGCCTGGCTTCCTGAAGATCTTGGTGCAGATCTACCCACCTGAAAAAGCATGTCATTTCTCCTGTGGTGTCCCAACAGCTTCTTCTGGGTGCTGTCAAGGCACATCAGATTGCACCACCTTAACACCGGAAATTCATTCAAGATGTTTTTCCAGGCTCTCTGGTGGCTGCTCTTTGGAATAATCCTACTTTGCTCTCCAGCACGTTGCTCTGTCTTTAAAATTGGACTGCTTGGACCCTGGAACTGTGACCCATTTTTTTACAAAGCCTTTCCCCATGTGGCTGCCAGGTTAGCTGTGGGACGAATAAGCAGAGACCCTACACTGTATCTTGGCCACAGGTTGGATTATGTGATCCTGCAAGAAGAATGTGATACACCAAGAGCTCTGGTTAGATTTGTTGACTTTGGAAAGCTTTCCTCAGCTTTTATAGGCCCTCTAAACCCTGGCTTCTGTGAGGTGGCTACACATTTAGGGGAAAATTGGAATAAAGCTATTTTCTCGTGGATGTGCATCAATTATAAGCTGGATTCCAACATCCACCATAATGCATTTGCAAGAACTCTGCCCTCTCCAACCCAAATTTTGCTTACAATAATGAAATATTTTAAGTGGGCTCATGTTGGCATCATTTCATCCAGTGAGGATATTTGGATGTACACAGCCAAGGAATTAGCAACTGTGCTCAGGAACCACGGACTACCTGTAGGCATTGTTACATCTGTGCATAAAGGAGAAAAAGACATCAAAGACACTTGGAACAAGATTAAAGAAGTTAATAACATTAAAAGTAAGTGCTTTGAGTCTCATTCCTTTTTTTAAATATTTTTTTTCCCCAGGGTAGGACTGCATTGATAACCAATAGATATACTTTGGAGAATGAAAACTTAAAGTGGTTTAAGTCAAGCAGAATTTTATCTCTGATCTTAATGCAGACAGGCCTTCACATAAAAGAATGCTGGGCATTTTGTATGTGATGAAGATAGACCAAAATTGTCTACTACAACCTGAAAGATTGGATCCAACTTGTCTGGAAAAGAAATAATATTTAGTGATGGTTCTCTGTGCTTGGCTAGCGTAAAGAGGAGTTTATTGGAAGGTTTTATATTACTGGTGATTTGTAATGTGGAAGATCAAAAATCAAGATCAATATCAAAAATCTCGCTTTGATGCTGTGTCCTGTATTTCAGGTCTCCCCACCAGACATGGTCCCCATGGCATTTTGCAGGAAAAGGCACAGACTTTGGGACAGTCAAACATGAACCAGATGTTTAAACACAACACAGTGTCCAACCTAAAATCTGTATATTTGGTGACAGAGTGAGCATGTGGAGGCTGGGCACTGCTCACGGCCGTGTGGTGTCTGTCAGCTCAGGGCACGCAGAGGGAAAGCTGAAGTCTTGGTCAATGACAACAATGAACACAACTGCCCATCATGTTAACCTCTGCCTCACTTCTGTCGAAACTTCTCTCCATTCCTCCTCCTTTACAGCTCCAGAAATGGTCAATACTCACAGTCTCCTTTACTAGGTGTTACAGACTTCCAGAGGATGAAAAAAAAATGGGTGTGGCTCCCAGCTGCCTCAGCACATAACATCAGAATCTGACCTGATAGAGTAGTTCAGACAGCTCTTCTTTTATGGAGGGGAGGGGGAGAACAGCGAGGGGGAAGGAGCTATTTTGTGTTGAAAACTCCAAACAGATTACTAACACTCTCCACTGTGCTTGTGTTCCAGTTATACTCCTGTGCATGCATTCTGTTCTCATCGGAGGGCAGGAACAGGCCGCCTTACTCACAAAAGCTCTGGAAATGGGACTTGCAGATGGAAGATACATCTTTGTTCCATATGACACTTTGCTGTACAGTCTTCCTTACCAAAACAACTCTTTCAGTGTCTTCGATAATGACAGCAAGCTCCGGGAAGCTTATGATGCTGTGCTGACCATCACATTGGAGTCTGGAGAAAGGACTTTCTATGATGCATTCAGGGAAGCTAAAGAAAGTGGTGAAATAATCCGAGATTTAGAAGCCACACAGGTAAATATTCTTTCTCTTGGGCTTTTCTGGGACCTGTCAATAGGAAACATGAGCAATAGTTATAGAGAAAGTACAGGGAAGAATCAACCCAGCCTGCACACTCTCATTTTGACAAAAATATGGAGAAATTTGAATGTAGTCTGCACTCATCAGGAAAGATCATTTTTCCTGGATGTCTGGCAATATAACTCACTTGGCTCAACTGCAGGACCATGAATTCAAGAGAATTCAAGAAAAAGTGCCTGTCTCTCAGGGTCTCAGATTTGGTTTGCAATGTGCTAACCACAATAGACTTGAAGAGGTATCTCTTAAGGTGGATGAAGTTCATAGAGTAGGGAATCAAAATAAGATGCCCATATGACTAAGAATTTGAGGAGATGAGACAGACTAAAGAAGTACTAGATGCTTCTAGATGGAAATTTTTAAGACCGTTGCTGTTGCATTCGTCTTAGCACTCTAGTCAAAGTTATTCTTTGTCAGCACAATCATCTAAAAGTGACCAGTAGCCTATTAGAAAACAAATCAGTTTTTACCTTGTGGACATTTACAGGAAGAATTGGAGAATCTTGTACTGGTGAAGAGATACAGGATTCTGCTGACCTAATCTTCAAATCTCCCTATGACATTTCAAAAAATTACTAGTACTTTTAGGCATAATTTATCAGACCTGCACGGATCTACTTTAGAAGAAGATGAATTATGTCTTGAAAGCATTAATTTCTTTCTCTTCACTTTAATGAGAGCCCGGGTCAACTGTATTGAGTGTAAGGTTCTTCATTGCAGATATCTACATCTGATCAATTAATCCCAACAAATGTCAGATTCTGTGGCTCCCAAGAGCACTCCTCATTTCTCTCACAGATGTAGGGCTACAACCTCTCTTCACCTAACAGCTGTGAGTGACCACGTGATTGCAAAAGTCATCATTTGTGTTAAAGGTTCCTAAATCAAGTCTGGCATGGAAGGGAGCAATGCAAAGAGAAAAGGCTCGGTTACCCCACAGAACAACTTTGCTGTGCTTCTGCTTTGGGATTTTTACGTCTTCGGGTTAAATAATATTCTGACAGAGAAGACCAATTCTTTGTGCATGACACTTTTCCTGTCTTGGTATGGAGCCTCTGACTTTGATCTTCTGTTTGTAGAAGATGTTTTAGTGCTGTGTTTTGAGGCAGGATAAATTTGTGATAAATTTCAGCTGAACATCAGGCTCAGAATCTTGGCTTTTCCCATCATAATGCAATTTTGTGTCGTTTTAAAAATATTTTAAAATTGCATTTTGGGAATTAACCATAAGAAAAGACAGATATTCAAAGTCAGGCGTATATTGGGTCTACCTTCAACATAAGATTCTTCAAACCCATTACTTTTTGAACCTCAATGTTCTGGTGTCTCAGTGTTTGAATTCACAATTTAGCCAGGGGGGCAGTATTTTTGCCACCAATCTCAAACTGAAGGTTAGGAGCAGTTTATCCTGACCTCAATTTCTCCTGTATTTTTAGGTTTCTCCACTCTTTGGAACCATCTATGATGCCATTTACTTCATGGCAATGGCTATGGACAGTGCCCAGAGGAAAGGAGTCAGAGCCTCGGGAGCCAACATAGCTGAGCACACAAAGAACTTCAGTTTCCCTGGATTTAGTCACCGGGTACAGACAGACAGCTGTGGGAAGGGGCTGAACAACTATGTGATACTGGACACAGATGGTCATGGGGACCAGCTTTTCCCAACCCATCTGCTGGACATGTCTTCAGGCTCTGTGTTGCCCCTAGGCCAGGCCATCCACTTTCCCAATGAAGTTCCACCCAAACCGGACTCCAGCTGTTGGTTTGATCCAGATGTTCTCTGCACTGAAGGTAAGAAGGAAAAAAAGAACCAAAAATAGGGTGAAATGGCATTGACTTCATGCTTCTCATTTCTTTCATCTTTTCTCTCACTCCAAGTGGTTATCCCTTTAAATTAGGACTCTCCAACCAGAAAAGTCTAAATTCATTAATCTAATATAAAAATGCCCAGTCATCATGCTGTTTGTAATGGGAATCCTGTGCAGAGGTAACACCATTGATCCACAATACTCTCTTATTGCTTGTTAGGTCAAAGAATAATAGAATCATTATGGTTGGAAAAGACCTCTTGGATCATCAAATCCAACCATTAACCTAACACTGCCAGGCCCGCCACTAAACCATGGCCCTAAACACCACATCTACACAATTTTTTCAACAATTCCAGGGCCATTAATCCCACTACTCCCCCGGGCCAAGAAGATTGTTGCCACTGTTATGTGCTTGAAAGGGTTTTCTGGGTCTAACACTCAACACCTGCCAATATTAATAGTAACCATTATATAACAGAGGCTCCATCCAGCACTGTGTCTCCGTCCTTCTAGGGGACAGGAGGCTGAGAGGATTTGCCTTGAAGACAGCCTAAGAGCTGCACAAAAGCAGATGCTCTCAGCATCCTGCCTGTTAACTCCTGCTTCTTTATCCAGGTAGCAACGAGGAGTGAAGGACCATCAGAGCTCACCTCATCGAGAAAAATGATAATCATAACTCAAAATAATTTGAGTTACTATAGACAACAGAGGTAGTAATTGAAGGCTTGGGGGCAGAGATATCTGTGCTGCTTCCTAGGCTTGTAAGACTGGGCACTGGGTTTACCTATTCTTTTTAATTTGAGGCCACTGTGCTGCAGTTTTAAAGTTCACAGGGAAGCCAAAATCTCAGGGTAGGGTACTTAACCTCCTTTTGACATATTTACTTATAATACTAAGCATTTACACCTATTGCTCCAAGATATGATTCAAACAAATGAAATTAACCACATCTACGGAATATTTCATTCAGTTGCTGAGAAAACCATTCCCCTCGGCTTAGCCATAACTGAGCTGACATATAAATCAGTGTCACTCTGGAGATGTACTGATCTTATAGCAACTGGCAAGCAATAGAAGAGATACGTATAATACTATCATATATCTAATTTTGCACTGCCCCTAGGAACAATGTAGCAATTTAGCATCTCATTGCAGTCTATGGAAAAATCCCATTGATTTTAAGAGAGATCAGATTTTATGTTCATACCTTTACAAAAGCGTAAAGCTCTAGGCATCTGTCAATGAAACAGTAATTTATTATGATTGCTAGAATTTCAGAGACTGAACTTTATGGCTAGAATTAAATACAAGCCTCACTATAGCTTTTTTATTAAGTTAGGCTTAGAGGGGAGTTGGATGTGAAGTTGTTAGGCTGCTGTGGTTCCTAACTCCAGGTTCACCAGGAGCAGGGCTGAGCTGGTGTTCCCAGTACACGGATACGCACACACACACACACACACGCACACACACACACACACACTACAGACACAGCCAGTCACTGAGAGAGTAACACATACAGGAGAGTTATGTCTTTACAGGCACAACTTTCCACAACCAGCACTGCTGGGACATGGGCATCAGAAATGGCCTGGTCCTGCTCTTACGCACCTCATAATTAGGCTCTGAGCTTGTTACCAGATCTCACAGCCTCAGCTCCTGCAGACTCACAAATGCATCCTCTGGTAGATGGTCCAAACCTAAATTCCCTCAGAGCCAGCTCTCAAACCCTTCAGTCTCTGCAGGAGATGACTCCAGACTTGTGGTCTCTCATGAGTTGCAGGCTCCAGGACTTACCTTCCCTGTTTATTAGGCTGATTTCAAGTCTATAAATATTATACACAGTCAGAGAGCACAGTTACCCAGGAAAAAAAAAGTACTAGGGGTTAAGAAGGTAGGAATGACTGCACTGATCAAGTGCAGGGTTTTCTGGAAAAAATGCACAACATGGTTATGTGTGACTAGCATCCCCATCCTCTCACAGACTTGAGCATTCCTGACCAATCTATCTCTCCCTTTACCCACGTTTTCCCTTTCCCCTAAAGAAACTGTAAGAAGTTTCATGTACTCCCACAGTTCCCTTAAAGCATCCCCTAATGACTTTAACTCAATCCCATAAGTTCCCTCAAGCATGCTGTAAGTTTGCTCTTTCCCATAAGCTCATAATTAGCTTACTTTCACTTCTGGTTAGTTGTATAGTGTAGTATGGGTAGGGAGGGACCTTTCAAGGCCATCTGTTCCAATCCCACACTAGACTAGATTGCTTAAAGCCCCATGGAGCCTGGTTCTGAGCACTGCCAGGGATGGGGCAGCCACAGCTTCCATGGGCAACCTCTTCCTGTGTATGTGTGAGGACAGTCAGGGCCTGGGGCCCTAGACTGAAGCAGTAAAATTTCAGCCAAAATGCTCTGTCTTTTCCTGAAACAAATACCAATTTTCAAAAATGCCTTTAGCTTTCACTGGAAAGCTCTAGGTCTCAGTGCTTGCAGATAGGTTCCAGTGTGACATAGAGTCGTGAACCTTTTGTCAACCCAAATTTCTCCATGTTTGTTTATGTTTACAAATCTCTGGATACAAAAAGAATAAAATAGAAAAATTAGAAAACAGAAGACACAGACACAGCAAACAGTTCCCATCGGAATTTAGCTCATGCAGTCATGTCAGCTTCCCTTAGCTCTCTAGTAAACACACTCATCAGCAAAGGATCTGTCTCCAGTACTTTCTGCTGATGGACATGTTGAGGAGAACATCAACCTTCTGCTGCTCCTCCTCTTCTTCTCTTTTCAGCATTAGAAATCTTCAGCAGAGAATGAAAAATCCCAGATGGGCCAGTGACTCACACTGGCCCTTGGTTTGGTACCACATGACAAAGATTTTTCAGCATTTCAGTTACTCAAGAGAAAAAGGCCAAATGTTAAAAAGTTATGAACTTTGAAGAAGCTTCCTCTAAAACTTAATACTTCCCTGTGAGTCTATTTATTTAGTTGAAGAAAAATTGTTTTTCCACTGATCCAGGGCACTAGGTCTGGTTTAGAGAAAAAACAAAGTGCATGGAAATAAATAATTAGCATAGATGAAGTCTCATGTAAACCAAGTTAGTAAGTATTTGTGTATACACAAATGAACATTGCATAAAAATTGTGTTCTGGCATTCTCCTGGCTGGATATTTGACTTGTAATCCAATGGCCTGATATTGATCTTTTTAATATTATTGCCTAAATCAAAATGATTTTCTAATTTACTGATTCTTTTCCCATCTTTGCACAGGGATTGAGCCTACAGTCATTGTGTTGGGAGTAATGCTGTTATTTGTCCTGGTGTTGTGTGCTGTGGGCCTGGCTTCTCTCATCAGGTAAGAATTGCAACACTTTTAACTTCTGTGTGAGGCTTGTACTTTAGCCAGCAGTTTAGACTTTGCACACACAGAAGGTCTGATTGTGCTCTTGGCTCTCCAGCCACATATCTCTTCACATCTGTGGAATGTTGGCCCTGGCTGCATGCCAGGCATCCACCAAAGCCATTCTATCTCTCCCTTCCTCAGCTGCACAGGGGAGAGAGAATATAACGAAAGGCTCATGGGTCAAGATAAGGTCAGGAAGAGATCATTCACCAATTACTACAACAGCCAAAATGGTCTTGATGTGGAGAAATTAAATTTATTACTGATCAAATCAGAGTAAGATAATGAGAAATAAAATAAAAATCTTAAAAACACCTTCTTCCCATCTCTCCCTTCTTCCCAGGCTTAACTTACTCCCAAATTCTCTACTTCCTCCCCGCCAGTGGCAACAGGGGACAGGGAATGGGGATTGCAGTCAGTTCATCCCACATTGCCTCTACTGCTCCTTCCTTCTGAGAGGAAGGACTCCTCACACCCTTCCCCTGCTCCGGCAGTCTGTTGCTGGATATTTCTGAAGCATTAGGAAGGTGGCTATCATTTTGGAAATGCAAAGGATGACATACAAGCCAAAGACAGGAATCTGTTGTGAGAACATGAGTGTTGAAACCAAGTCTTTTTCTTACTCCAGATCGTTCTTGCCTGGATTTCTGTCCTTAATATAATTGTTTCCTATGAAACATGTAAGGCTGACCCTCTGTATTTTCTCCATGTACTAAAGAGAAAGAAAATACTTCTGAAGAGAATTTGGAGCAATTATTTAGGATATATCTTTATTATCAAGTTGATTCATTCCCTGTTTTGAACTGGAATTCACCTCCTTGGTCATTCTCATTATGTATATATTGGTCTGGGCATGGGAACCTTGGAGCAAAAGCAGTAGTCTGGGAAACGAATAATTTCCAATAATTGTGTGTCACATCTGTGTCCCAACTCTATATCCAAGGTAGAAATGTGCCAGAATGGATTGATTGATCCAGGAGCTATGGATTACTCTTGGCAAGGTCACTATAGCCCCTGGAAGTAGTTTGTCTCTAATTATTGATGTCCACATGACCGAACTTTGAGTGAAAATAGAATGAAATTAGAAGGCATATTTACTAACCAGCAATGAGTTCAGCAGAGCGGAGTTCCTAGATTGTTCTGTCCAGCTTTGCCTCTCAAATAATTCCCAGACATATTTTTGTCTCCACTCCTGAATCATCCCTCCAAACCCAGATATAAGGCCACCCAGCAAGCAACACCCCAAACAGCTTCCCCACTTTCAGCACACAGCTGCTTCTGATAGAACTGCAGACACTGAGGAGGTTGCCTCCATCCACCCACTTTGAAACCCTGCTCTGTTCCTTGGCCACCAGCCTCTAGAATTAAGTAAATAAAAGACAATCTTTCTGCCTACTCCATTTGTAAGATCTTCCACAAGCACCAGGCTGTGCTTGGGAAGGCTTGGTCATGAGTAAAGATGTATGACCATCTACAAGGGAAGGAAAAAGTCCGACATGACTCAGTCAATGATTTATATTAGGAAGGGACATGTCTGGAAGTAAATTTAAACCACAGCATGGTCTGAGTTGAAATGTGGAAGCTCTGGTCTTAGCTCTGTCAGGGATCGGCTGCATGACCTTAAATGAGTCACTCCACTCTCTCTGCTTAGCTTTTGGCAGAGGGATGCTTTCCTTCCTGCCTAGGGAGAGGATGTGATTTATCAAGCAAGGTTTCTCAGATGGACCTGTGAAAGGTACATAAGTGATGATTTTTTTTCATCAAGATGAGTTGAGTGGCTTGGGACAGTGGGGTTAGAGAAAGATTATAAAAAGTCACCCCAAGTAAAGCCTGTGGTTGTGTGGCCAAGGCTTCCTCTCAGTTTCAAGAAGCTGTGCTCTTCTAAAATGTCCAAAATGGTACATGAAGAGGAAAAGTGAATTGTGGTGATTTTGGGGTTATTTTATGTGATAGTGTCCTTCTACAGTAGAGTTAGCAAAAGACATCCTATTGTCTACCTCATCAGGTGAACACATAGGAGAGGGCAGATCAGTCATCTGCTGTAGTGTTAACAAAGTTCCTTAAGCAAAAGAAATGACAGTGAGGGCAATGCCCGGGAAGATTTCCCTTCCCTTTCCTGCTCCTGCTTGAGGAGTTTTTGACTATCTAATAGATACTGCTGGTTTGTGCTCAGTGTTAGACCTCGATGTCCATTGAAACAATAGGATCAAAAAGACGAGGTGTGACGTCATGTGTGCCATACTGCTCATCCCATGTATCTTTTCCCTCTGTATAAACCTGTGACCATTACATGGGCGCATCTTGCTCTGTGGTTTGTAGTGCACCATGCTACAATATAGATACTCAGGCAGCATGTTTAGACAGTAACTTGTGACCAGGCAGGTCTTTTAAATTAACTACGGTTCAGCTTCCGTCCCTAAGTAAGGCTGGTGTGCCTAAATGTGGTTTGCTCATGACCAGTCCAGCTGGATTAATAAAACTTGGTTTTGTCTCCTAATGGAGAATGGCTTGGGATATGACAAATAAAAGCAAGCAAAACAAAATATGTATTACATACATATCAAATTAATATTTGTAAGCAGATTAAACACAGTTGTCTATTTGTGATGAGACCCTTTAAGATGACAACTTTTTTTGCTATCCATGTTGAAATGGATAATTCATGACTTGGGATTTGAGTCCAAGCCAAGGCATTGTGATTTGTCCTCTGCTTTCACCAATGCACATCCCCACTTCCACACCATTTTAGACCTTAAACATCATATAGTTCCAACCACTCTGCCATGGGCAAGGACAGTTTCAACTAGACCAGGTTGCTCAGAGCCCCACCCAACCTGGCCTAGAACATTTCCAGGGATAGGGCTGCCACAGCTTCTCTGGGTAACCTGTGCCAGTGCCCCAGCACCTTCACAGAAAATAATTGCTTCCTAATATCTAATCTAAACCTGCACTCCTTCCGCTGGAAGCCATTCCCCCTTGTCCTGTCACTCCATGCCTCTGTCAAAAGTCCCTCTCCAGCTCACTTGTAGCCCCTCTCATTAGGCACTGGAAGGTGCTCTAAGGAATCCCCAAAGCCTTCTCTCATCCAGGCTGAACAGCCCCAGCTTTCTCAGCCTGTCTCCATAGCAGAGGTGCTCCAGCCCCCTGATCATCTTCATGACCTTCTCTGGACCTGCTCCAAGAGGTCCACGACCTTCTTAAGCCAGGGGCCCCAGAGTTGAACACAGTACTGCAGGCAGGGTCTAATACTGCAGGGAAGCCAGATGTGGGGAATTCAGATGAGGTGTAAACTGGTTACCTACCTAAAATTGATAACTGACTCTCCAACTCTTGCAGGCAGAGTATCTTGAACAACCAGCTTTTCAGGGGTCCGAACAAGATAATACTGACCTTGGATGACCTCGTCTTCATCAACCCAGAGCTACATAGAAAGGTGAGTCCTTCTACTCGTGAAAGGAATCTGGTGGAACACTCTAAAACAGATTTGCTGTGTGGTATTTTCATACTCATGAAGCTCTGGAAAGGTCATTTCACTTCTTCATGTCATTTTCCCCTGCATATCAGAAAATTTCCCATATACCAAGTGGTTTTGAGTCTCAGATTAGATGTCAGAGCTTTTATGATGACGTAAAATAGCAGCCTTGATTGTGTTTCTTCTAGCTGCCAGGGCTTATTTCTTGTTCTTGAGGTTGGATGGTGCACCATAGCACATGTCCAAATAGATAAACCATCTTACCCTCTACAATAAAGTGTCTGCATTCAAATATATTGGGAACTGTTCCTGGTCCATTCTGGCTCCTACCCAGAGCTGGTGGTCTGCTGGGGGACGATCCCATTATTTCCTTACCCAGAAATCTGTGCTGCAAGGGAGAACTGGAGTGGACGTTTACAGCCAAAGGTGGTAACTGTCTTGCACCTGCTTTCCTTTTCCTTCCAGAGGCTGACCTTGGACAGTCTGACTGATGCAAACAGCATAACAGTCAAGAGCAGAAGCCTGAAATCCGTAACCCGCTCCGCTTCCTTGAAAAGCACAGCTGCCACACATGAAACCTCCAATGTGGCTTTGTGTGAGGTAGGTAGGGACCTCATGCAGCCTTCTCTTACTGCTTCTGTTCACTGGACTGCTCCAGAGGGAAAAGTATTTGGCTGCAGTGCTGTAGGTCCCAGGATGGAGATGGTGTGAACAAACCTTAAGTATGAAAATAAGTTACTCCCAACCATGGACTTAGAAGTGTTTAAGGTGACTCTGTCCCAGCCCTCACCCTGACACTTGGAGTCGTGTGGGATGGGAATACTCAACATCCATGTATAACATTACCAGGTCTGGTCCTGTCAGAGAAGTCACCACCTAAGGTGGTGGCACCATGAAGAACCTTTCTTACAAGACAGGATACAAATATATGAATGGAAGCTCAAATTCTCCTTTGTGGCAATAGGACTGTATGAAGCTTAAGCAGAGGCAATGGCCAAGAAAATTCACCCCACCCATCAGCTCTTTCCTGAAAATGCAGCTTTTTGAAAAAATGGCATGGTAGCTTTTCCTGAAGAGAAGCAAAATAAATTTGATTTATCATTAATGCCAGAGAAAAGCTCTGGCCAGAGTTATTTTCCTTTTTAAAAATTTAGAATTGTTCATCAGATACTAACACACCTTCCAGGCATGAAGTTCTGATCCAGGTTAAAGTCCTGCCTCCCTCCTTTTTTTTGAGGATTTGCTGTGGATATTCTTATTTGGGTTCAGTATATAAAGAATCTATTGCCAAGAACATTAAAAATCTCCAGGCACTTTTGAAGTCAAGGATCTGAAATTCAGATCTGGATGCCAATGCTAGCTGTTGCTCTGTTATTCATCCACCTATGTTGGGATTAGGGGACTGGAGCATCTCTCTTAAGAGGAAAGGTTGAGGGAGATGGGCCTGTTCAGCCTCAAGAAGAGACAACCAAGAGAGTACTTCACTGATGTCTACAAATATCTGAAGGGAGGGTGTGAAGAGGATAGAACCAGACCCTGCTCAGTGGTGCTGAGCAATAGGACAAGAGGCAAAAGGCAGAAACTGATGCACAGGAAGCTCCACCTGAACGTGTGGAAGAACTTCTTTGCTGTGCAGGTGATCAAGCACTGGAAAAGATTGTCCAGGAAGGATGTGGAGACTCCCTCACTGGATATATTTCATAACTGTCTGGACACAATCCTGTGCAATGTGCTCTAGGACGACTTTGCTTAAGCAGGGAGGTTGAACCAGATGGTCCATCCCTGGTTTCTTCCAACCTTAACCATTCTCTAATTCTGTGATTGTGGACAGGGAGACTGGGTGTGGCTGAAAAAATTTGAAATGGGAGCAGTTCACAATCTGCGGCAAAGCTCCACCAGCATCTTAAGAAAGGTAGGAATAGGGGATGATGACGTGGAGGGAAGGTTTCTCAGGGGATATTTGTGGCTTCAGGGTGTTTTTGTTGTCCTTGTCTCATGTTTATCCATTAAATCACGCATTGTGGTTGTCAATGAGTCTTGTCTGGTAAAATGTGGCGGAACGAACCATGCATGACTGCATCTGACAAATTTACCATAGATCCATGTGTCAGAGTCAGCAGCTTGTAAAACCCTGCCCTGGACCTGCTACTTCAAAGCTGGTGCAGTGTTAAATGTACAACGAATCCTTCAAGTGACCTTGCCTGCAAAGGCAGAGTGGTTTGGGGAACTCATCCCTGCATAGTGTGAGGCACTGGTAGATATTTTCATGTATTATATGTTGACAGCGTGACACAGACACAGTTGTGCATTTCTCTGGGGTTTGCTTTGTGTTTCCACCTAAGATGCCTCTCAGAAGCTTCATTTTAGTATTCAATTTTATTGTTACAAATGACAAGAAAACATACTTGTTTTCCACATTCAAGGCCATTAGTTGTTGACAGCTATTGCTAATGTAGCAGTGGCATATTTATGCATGTAAAAGCAATAAATTTACCAGGGCATGTCTCCAAAGGCACCATTGATGGATGACTTTGGACTCTCTAGGTGTGGTATTGCTTTCCAGTTCAGAGCAAGATCCACATACTGAGCTCAATCTACCCCAGCAAAGCCATTCTGGCCTAGTGAAAGTTTCAATCCAGTTTGTCTAAATAAAACACAAATTTCTGTTTAGTTTCCTTTTGCTATCTTGCTTTCTTTGTCTTAATGAATAGACAAAGGAAAGCAAAGCTTGAAAAGCGTCTTGAGTAGCCAAAAATAACCACCAAAGAGGTTGTTTGCTTCCCCATCCTTCTATGGAAGGCTGCTTGGGAGTACAAGTGTGATAAGGGCACCTAGTGATATCAAGAAGCTACGGAGCAGATGTCTGGCTGACCTGGTCTCACTGTGAATCACTGTCTTGTTTCAGATGAAAGATCTGCGTCATGAAAATGTGAATCTGTTCCTGGGCTTTTTCTCTGACTCCGGCATCTTTGCCATAGTGACAGAGTACTGCTCACGAGGCAGCCTGGAGGACTTGCTGAGAAATGAGGATATGAAACTGGACTGGATGTTCAAGTCATCTCTTGTGATGGATCTAATTAAAGTAAATCCATTGCTCCTGCTGAGGCATGATCTGCATGAGACTTTTATGATAACTAAGCTATTTCAATCAGAACATTGGGATTTTTATAATAACACAGGGAAAACAAATGTGAATGTAATTGTATCAGTCTTTAATAGAGACCTCTTATCCTTATTTTGTTGCCATCTGAAAGAAGCACCATTTGGGGCAATAGAACGACAGCCACACAGCAGGACAAGAGGTTAAAACTACACATCAGGCCACAACTGATCACCTAGAGAACAGAATTTTGCGACAAATTCATTCTTTCCAAAGGCCCTTTCTTGTTGTAAATCAGAAATGCATCCACCATAGAACCAAACAGTATCTGTCCCCTGCCACAGGACGGCTGCACATATGGTCCCTTTAGCAGTGTTCACACTTCCAGTCATGTCCCATGTTTTCATATCTTAATGGTGATCTACTAATCTGGGACATGTGGATTCCAGAGGGTAAACTGCCAGAACCATTCCTGCAGCCTGACACCCACCTTCTGAGCCTCCTTGAGGGAGCTGGGTAGGGGCATCCAGCTCTTCATGACTTCCTTTGACCTAACTATTTGCTAACACTTGTGTCCACTTTCTTATCCTTGCCTAAAAGCAGAAAATCTGGGTGCAATGAGAAGTAGGGCTACAGAGGGAGGCATCTCACTCTTCCTAAAGTTGTCAGACCTTTCCAATATTACTTTAGGATGCAGATAAACCGATTTCTTGTTCCTAATCCATTTCTAAACCTCTCCCATAGTTTATTATTTCAATCCTTACTGCATTTGACATAGAGTCAATACTGCATCTGATGCCATCTAAGGTGACAAATTGGCTTGGTGTCTCTGAGTGCTGATGGATAAGGTAATTCTTAGGGATCAACCTGGATTTTTTTTCTGTGTTTCATAGGGAATCAGATATTTGCATCACCGAGATTTTGCCCATGGACGTCTCAAGTCTCGTAACTGTGTTGTGGATGGCCGGTTTGTCCTGAAGATCACTGACTATGGTTATAATGAGATCTTAGAGGCACAGAAATGCCCCTATATTCAGCCATCTCCAGAAGGTAGGTGTGATGAGGAAATATTTTTTTTTTAAATATTTGTCCATTGATTTAACAGATGTTTGTCCTAATACAATTTCAGGCCAGTGGCCACACAAGGATTTTCATGCTCAGTGTCACTACATCTAATTTCCTCTATACCATGCATTGTTATAAGAAAGGGTAAGCAAAGGTTTTTTTCAAACTTCCTGAAAGTGAAGTGAATAGCACAGTGACATGGTAAAGAAAATATATTTTACTGTAAGCAGTGACAGAACTTCAGCTTGTTGCAGTTGGAGAAGGACTGAATCGTCCCTGAAATCTTATCAGTACCGAATTTCTGTGACCAGTAGAATGACTTCACGTCCTTAGACCCAACCCTATATTTGGAGTTCCCAAATGCAAAGACACTTTTTTTTTGTTAAAATAAGTCATCTAAAACACAAAATTATGTAAGTCTCTTTGAAACAGGTCCTCTACATGCCAATCACCAAAGGCTGCCACATGAGATTCCCATCACTTAGGAACAGCATCTCATGGGACCAGGTTTGGAGACTTTGACAGGATTTCTTTCACTTGGCCATTGCCTTGGGGCTCCTCTGGTATCCAAATTTACTCTTGAAACCTGGTTTCAAGTAGCATGTAGTGTTTTGATCCCTCTGTCATGGGATCTGATGCCCATACTGTTCCAGCGTCTCAGATAGGACAGTTGTCAGACAGATTTTCTTCTCCTCTTTTACAGTAGATAAACATATTTGCAGAGGCAGAAATGTTCCATATTCCCATTACTCAGAATGCACAGCTACCAGGGTAACAATATTGCAGTTTAACGATTCATTTCTTGATGAGGCTGGATATGTTTTATAACTGTGTCTTTTGTCACGTAAGATGTTGGATTATGAAGACTGTGCATTAGATTGTCGCAAATGGCTTTTACAGAAACTATTTTCATCTAAAAAGAGCTACAGAAAATATGTTGTTAATTGTTGCTTTGTAAAAGAGCAACAACCGTAACAAGAAATTCAAGATTTGGTGCCAACATTTTGTCTCAGGAACATTTTCCATCAAAAAAAAAAGGTGTTAAAACTCCTGGCAGTGGTGAGATGACTTCTTATGTTGACGTTCACAGCTGGTGTTATATGACACAAATTTTTGCTGTGGCAGTTTTTTTTTAAAAAAAGCATAGAGCAAAACTTGGAAAATTCTTTTTTTTTGGTTATCATGGAAGTTTAGTATTTCTAACACATCACTAGAAGTAAAAGATTTGGTTCAGTAAATAATGTAGTATTTTCCAACCTTTCATCAAATGACTGAAGTAAGGTATTCATTTAAACACTTACTTTGCAATAGTCTGAGTTAAAGTGTAAGAAATGTGATGCTCTGAAAATTTTTTAGAATTACTCTGGACAGCTCCTGAGTTACTGAGGGACCCAGACATGTGCAGAAAAGGCACATTCAAAGGGGACATTTACAGCTTTGCAATCATCCTACAAGAAGTCGTTGCTCGGGGTCCACCATACTGCACATCAGAACTCTCAGCTGAAGGTAGGCAACTATTACAGTATATTTTTAAGGCTTTGTGCAGAGCACTCATAAAAGGTCTGGCCAAGTCCCCTTGTTAATAAGGAAATAATATATTAGTCTCATGACCTTTCTCAGTGGCAGAAGTCTATTTTGAACAAAACATTTGTAATAAACATCAAAATGTGTAGTTCTCATCACAGCCTTGGTCTCATTACTGCTTGCACTGGGATTGGGGTTCTGGGTGCTCCCCAGGATGCTTCAGGCCTCTGCAGCACCTCCAGTCCCCTGTCCAGACTCAGACTTTTCCTCACAGTATGGGGTGAAATCTGAGGGCAGAATTTTCTATAGCTTAGAAACTCTTTTGCTTCCACTCGTTGGCCCTTTTTTGTGCATCGTAGGGGCTGAAGTTTTTGAGCTGGACCCCTTGCCAGCATTCTATTTTGTCCATCTGTCCATCTATTTTTCCTTAATCCTTTCCTTTTTAAAGAGACTCTCTCTTCAACAGAGGTCGAAGTGATGCATCATTTTGCTTATATATATCAGAAATAGCAAACAGGTGAACTCTTTAGGAGCTGCTCACGGTACAACCATGTTGTGCATCGATAGGAACAACAACCTTACTGCAGTCAGGGTCAGGTCACAAGCGCTTAAACAGGGAGGGAGTGACAACAATCTAAAATCAGCTGATTTCAGTGACAGCCCATTCTCATCGCTTTTAAGCTGGACAATCATCAGGTGGGGTATGACAGTTCAATATCTGCCAGTTCAGCTGGAAGTATGGGGCCCTGACTTTTCTGTGCCTGAAGCTGCTGTCACAATGCAATGACAATGATGATTATGATGTATGCCACCCCGTGAATCAGAGCTGGATCTATGATGCAGACTGTGATGCAATTAGCAGGTTTCCCCCACCTCGTCCCCCTGCAGAACCTCCAGCAAACATCGAACACAGTTCAGTCCTGTTTTCTAACCTGATAAAGTGATGAATTTCTACTCACTGTGTCTCAGTCCTAAGGAGCTTTCACTTGTGGTGTGAACTTTAAAACAATCTGGGGAAGGCATTTCCCCTTGGCTGCCCCTAATGTTTTGATTAGTTCGTTTGGTGGAGTCTGAAGGGATGAGCCAAAGATCTTTAAAGCAAGCTGTCAATGCTGAAAAACTTTGGGTATGCACAGCAACAGCAGGACTCCTGCCAGAGAAAGACATTTTCACTCCATTTGACTGCTCTGCACTGAGCAAAATAAGATTTCAAATACAATAACTGTGGTGGGTGTTAAAGGACTGACTTCTCAGGGTTTCAAAACCCAACCCCAGTTCCTTACAAGCCTTATTTGTAGGAAGGAGCTCTAGACAGGGAGTCATTTCCCAGACATTGTTTTGAACTCAAACTCTCCCCCTTAACATACTTTCCACTGTCTCCACTCTCATCAGCCTCCTACGTCCTGGTTCCCAGTTAACAGTGAAGCATCAGAGGCTGGTATCCTTCCTGTCTGGGCTCAGCCATAAACCTCTGCTGTCTTAGAAGACTGCAGGTCCTAATGGAGAGAGTCAGAGGCAATTTCATTAAATACAAGCCTGCAGGCTTACACATCCATCTGTCACACATTCTTCCCCCATCCAGCCACTTTATTACTCATAACCTGGTTCTCCAGGGACAAGAAGGCAGATGAATCTTCTTGAAATCCTTCAAGAGACTCCTGACAGAGAAAAGCAGAAACCTCCAGCTTCATTTGGCAGACACTGGGTGCTGAGGAGTAAGAGTGACAGCTGAAGAAGCAAGCCAGGGACACATGAAAAGATCCATGTCCTTTTCCCCTATCAAGGCCCTCCATCTTACTGAGTGCTTCCCATTCTTCTCTTTGCCACAGAAATTATAAAGAAAGTGAAGAAGACCCCTCCCCTATGCCGCCCAAACATAGCTCCTGAGGTAGCCCCCCTGACATGCCTCCAGGTAATGAAGCAATGCTGGGCTGAAGCCCCGGAACGACGTCCAACCTTTGAGGAGGTATTTCATAAGGTCGGTAAATAAAGCAGCTGGTGTAATTCCTTTGTTTGTTCTTGGCAGGGAAGTGTTTTGTTGTTTGAGCTTTTTTTTTGCTTTAACTCAGTTATTAAAGATTGAAGAAGTTGCAGAGCCCTAGACTTGTCCTGACTTAGGGGTGGTGAAGCAGCCTGGACATAGGCTTGATGTCTTCATGTTTGCAGTGTACCTGCACAAATGGTCTCATGGAGATGAAAGATTTGTGACTTATGCACCTTCAGATTTTTTTTTTTTTTTTAAATCTTCTAAAGTGTTTAAATGGTGACTATAAGGAAAATTCGCCAAAGACTGTTCAAGACAAAGATACAACATTTGGCATAGGAGGTCTCTCAATTCCAGGTTGGTGGAAGCTTGGAGAATATCCCAGGGAAATTGACTGTACCTGAGGCCTGTTTAAACAGCTTTCCCAGATATCTGTTACTGGCCAGTCTCATGGACATGTGCAGGCAAAATAACTCCCCTTTCTGATCAAGCAGTGAAGTTCCTGTGTTCTTATAAGGTCATAGAATAATAGACTCATTCAGGCTGGAAAAGACTTTAAAGATCATCAATCATCAAACCCGTACCACCACCATGTTTTAAACCATGTCCTCAAGTGCCACATCCACAAGTTTCTTGAGCACAAAAGGATGGTGATGCCACCATTATCCTGAGCAGTCTGTTCCAAACAGACTTTAAAAACCCTTTCTGTGAAAAAAAATTCTCAATATCCAATCTAAACCTTCCCTGACACAGCTTTAGGGCATTTCCTCAAGCTAGGTAAACAAATGTCCATAATTTTTATCTTTTGGTTCTATGAAGTTGTGAATAATTTTGAACCCGGTGACTCTGCTGTTGTGTCTAAGGCAGCCTCTAAAGCCACAAAATATCTGAAAGTTCCAGTGGCTCAACTTCAGGTCAGGAGGAGATAGCACAACTCAATGAAGAATTGGGAATGGAGGTGGCAGTACACATGCATGTCCATGTGCAGAGATGGATTTAAGTCCAGTAACATGTAAACAGGTTGTATGTGTTTCCAACACCCTGAAATTTGTGTCTCTGAATGTTAAGTTTTGCAAATTATCCTAAAGATTGTTCGTGGGATAAATGGAGCTGCGAACCTGCAGCCTGACAAGACTCCATAGTAATGTAACTGTTGACAGCTACTTTAAGGTGATGCTTCACCTAACTCTCACTGACTGATGCAAATTCACCTTCTACTTCACTGTTTTAATTTATTGTTGAACCCTTGCCATTGATAAAGCCAGTCTTTATCACTGACCCTTCAAAATAAATGTTTGTTTTTCCTTCCTTTCCAAACTCAGAGTGCTGCAGTGGTATAATGAGACAGACAAATAACTCTCCAGTTTGATTTTCCAGTTCAAAACCATCAACAAAGGTAAAAAGACCAATATCATTGACTCAATGCTCAGGATGCTTGAGCAGTACTCAAGCAACCTGGAAGATTTAATCAGCAAACGAACTGAAGAGCTAGAGTTTGAAAAACAGAAGACAGAAAAACTGCTGTCACAAATGCTTCCACCGTAAGTACTGGTACTTTAGGTGGTAAAAAATCCTCAGGAAACCAAACCAAAAACATCCCAAAACAAACCCACAATTAGTCTGGACAACACTCTTCACCAGAAGTGAGCAACACTGTAGACCTGACCATCAATTTTGGCAAGCACCTTCAAATCAAAGTAAGAAACTCTAATCAAGGCTGATTACAGCCATATAGAACTTTCTATTTAGTGGAAGATCTGAACACAGTAAAACAAGAGTCTGAGCTCTTGGGCATGCATTAGAAAAGGGTTTGTTCCCTGCCATCTTTTCATATGTTGCTATTTCAGATCAGTGGCAGAAGCCCTCAAGACTGGTGGCACTGTGGAACCGGAGTATTTTGACCAGGTGACCATCTACTTCAATGACATTGTGGGCTTCACATCAATTTCGGCCCTCAGTGAACCCATTGAAGTAGTTGACCTTCTGAATGACCTTTACTCACTGTTTGATGCTGTTCTTGGAAACCATGATGTTTACAAGGTGAGAAGTAATTTTATTCTGTGTTTCCTGTCCATCTTTTTCAATTTATGTATTTGTTTCTTAAGGTAATGGTATTTGCTAGGTGGAGACAATTGGTGATGCCTACATGGTCGCTTCAGGGCTCCCAAAACGGAATGGAAACAAGCATGCAGCTGAAATAGCCAACATGTCCTTGGACATCCTCAGCTCCGTGGGAACATTCAAAATGAGGCACATGCCAGACATTCCCCTCAGGATACGAATCGGGCTGCACACAGGTAGGCAGCAACACTCGCCTGCACCTGAACATCAGAGAACTCCTTTTCAACTGCATTTCCAGCTTTGAATGCTTTCTTCATGCCTGCCCCTCAAAAAACACCTTTACAAGGCACTTTAAAATCAACAAGGATGTTGAAATGGAAAAACAAAACTCAGAGAGGATTGGTGGAGGAAAGTGGCTTAGTATCATTTTAAGGAGAGATTGTATATTCTGTCCCAGCCAGGAACTACATCTGGCACATTAGTCACAAGTGTTTCATTGTATGGATAGCTCTTTAATGTGCCATAGGACCTTCAGGGGTGGGATATCGAGACTCCCAGTGATGTCTTTGCAACTCTGTTATGAAATGAAAAAGCACAGAAACACTGGCACATAAAGTGAAAGAATAAAAACGTTGGAGATATTTAGTACAGGTAGGATATACTGGAAGAAAAATGTGATACAGAGCTTAAGAAAAAGTTACGTTACAAAGAAAACATTATCTCTGATGTAGAAGTCATAATATATTCAATCAACAGAAAAGTGGTTTGTTTAAAAAGAAAGAAGTTCCTTTTATATATATATGTAAACAAAATGTAATTAAACTCCAAAATAAAACAAAACAAAACAAAAAACCACAAAATAGTAGAACTGCAGTTATATAGGTGAAAGTATTTTAAATGTAGGAAAATACATCTGCTATTATCATGAATCAGCATTTTTATAGGAGATATTAACCTTCATAATTGTATAAATTTTTTACTCAACCATTAATAGATTTTTCCCAGCTGTTTGTCACCAGATTTCCTGCCTCTTCCTCTAAAGTACCGGGTGTTACCCTTTGTGGGAAGCCAAACAATGACTAAGAACGCCCATGAATCTGACCCAGTATTACAGGGGGGTTTATCCTTCTGCTTATCTGATAGTATCCACGCTTTTGCAGCTCTGGCATGCAAACATTGTGCAGATGTCAATAGGCTGGTCCTTGATGTACATGTTGGGAGACAGAAGCAGAGTAAAGGAAGTATCTCACCCAGAATATCCCAAGAACAGAGCTGTGTCTTGATCAGAGTTAAAATCAGTATTTCATGTCTCCTACACCTTATAAAATCCTCTTTTGCAGTTATCTCTAAAACACATCTCCCTACTGTTTTCTTTGAAGTTTGTGATTCTTAGTTGACCCTTCACAGAAGTGTAAAGCATTAAGGAATTGTTGCAGGAGCACTGTGTGTTTTATACTCTGTCAGAAACTAGAAGCGACTATGGCTGCCGATTGTCTTGCCCAGAGCAGGAGTCTCTGGAGCACCAGCAGCATATTTTCAACATGGAAAGAGAGGAATTTGCTGTGCAACATCTGCTGCTGCCTGTTGACAGCAGTTCTGCAATGTATCTCCCATGCAGTTAGCCAAAGATTATGTCCCTAGGTGATGTCTACAGGGGATTGTTACTTTTTTTTTTTGTGAACTCTGGATATCTGGAAAGCAGAATTGCTGTGAACTGTTGTATTGGGTGTGAGAGGAAGAGGGGGGCGACTCTGCAGATCTTGTTTTGCACAGATCTGGCAGCGTCATACTGTCATGGGAGCAGCCACAAACACGTTCCAAAGCAAACCAGCTCTCTTAGCCACTGAGCTGACAGCAGAGTTTGATTAACCTTAGACCCTGTTTCTCCTGAGAAAAGTTGCATGAAGAGGGAATGATCAGCATCATGAAAGCCTTGGGGAAGCTCTTGGGGGAGAGGAGATCTTGGCTGACACTTTCACTGTACTGGAAAGGATGGAGAAAGGGTGTGACCCCCAGTCAGGTTCTTCAACTGCTCTCTGGAAACTGATGCCAAGAACAGTTCATGATGCTCTCTCAGAAAAAGCAGTAAATGCATTTTGGGCAAAGGCTGCCCATGTCTTTTCAACCCCAAGGGAAAACTACACCTCTGGGAGCTTCTGCTGGTCCATGCCCATGGTCTGCTTGTGGCAATGCATGGGTAAGGCAAAGAGGACAAGATGACCAGTGTTTGGTCTGCATTTTCTCCCCTGCTTTAAACACATCCTGGAATCTTGGCTGTCCTCTCTTGACTTCACCGCAGATCCAGGATAACTCAGCTGACTCAGCTCTTTCCCCGCTATCTGTGTCGGGGCTGGAGCAGGACAGTCGGCGAGAGCGGTAGTGAGAAGATAAGCTTTTCCACAGAGGCTGAAGATGATTTGTTTATCAGTCAGGCTCTCTGGCAGTCAGCCCTGCACTTTGATCTTGACTCTTAAACTCTGCAGCACTGCTGATGGTCCTTGCAGAGTCTTAGCCAGAGACTTTTATTAGCTGACCTTTGCAAGCCCTGGCAAAGAGACACTTCAAAGCAAACCTGTGAACCTGTGTGATTAAACAACTGGGCCATAATGTCCTCATCACAGGGTGTCCGGTTTCATCTGAAACTTGTAACTGTGGGAGATTTACCACTGGACGTTTTTCTTAGCCTTTTGCTGAGGCTGTTTGGAAGAGGGGAACACACACAGGAAGTGAAGGCTGTGAGTGAATTAAGTCTTAGATGCTTTCAACACAGAGAATATGTAATTTTGGGAATGCTTGTATGGTAGGGTTGGTTTTGAACTAAGAACTTTCTGCAATGGGACAGGCTTAAAAGCAGTACTCTGGAAAGATAACACCTTGCCCTAAAAGTCTTGCCTCTCCCTATGTTGCGAGCTTTGCAGAAATGGCTGGATGATTGCACCAACTGAGTAGGGAACCTGAATTCAGGCACCCACATGGAGGTGTTTCCGGGACTTTTTGTGAGCCTGCACTCATTTTGAGGACATGTAGAAGAACCCTATGAAGCTGTTCAGGCGCAAGAATGAAAAAGCTCCTGTGAAGCTGTTCAGGTGGAGGAATGAAAAAGCTCTAACGGCTCAGTTGACCACAATGACTTGGTCTCCACTGACTACAGCAGAAGCTCAGCTGCCTTTATTTGTGCTTCTTGGAATCACAGAATTGTAGAATACTCTGACCCACAGGAGGGACCCACATGGAGTCCAAATCTCAAGTGAATGGCCCATACAAGGATCAACCCCATGACTCTGGTATTATTAGCACCATGCTCTAACCAATGGAGCTCAATTCCTCCTCAGTGAGGGCCGTTTTTTTTTGACAGGAACCACCTTTTTGTGTCCTTGCAACACCTATTACAGAAGGAGCTTTGGTCCTTACTGAGAGTTCTGACTGCTGCTGTCATGTTATCACTGCAAAAAGAAGAGAGGCAATGTTTTGTGAGATAGTGTTTTCTCAGGGAAAGCTCTTATTGAAGCATGAATTAAGAAGTCTCCAAGACCTTTTTCTGTGCATATGTCACATTAGCATGCACACATTAAAGACCACTTAGGGTATCATAAGGTCCTTGGCCCAGACTATTGACAGTGCCTTTACAGTTGTGCTATAGATGAAAACCTGAATAAAACTTCCTCTAGTGGGTGTAGTTCTTTTCCTGAAAAGCTTGAAACAAATTAGAGAGTACTGGTAAGGATGAGAATTAACTTGTAAGAGATTCTGAGGAACAGTGTTTTGTCTGAGGTACACCAATGGTTAAAAAGAAAACCCCTTAAATCAGGTTTTCATGATCTCCAGCAGTCTCTGCCTGATGTGTTTTATCCAGTTTGATCCATGCTGCTCAAGTTCTTGAAACATTTTTTGTATCAACCATTCTTCATCTTTCTTTTTTAAAATCTTTTATCAACCAATTATTCATCAGGCAGGAGTTGAAATCTGTCTTACCCCTCAGTTTGCATCTTCATGAAGTACATTAAAATCCAGCAACTTTGAGCAGCAAGAGCTTTTCAGAGGTCACAGCAAGAGGGGTTCTTGTGAAGTTCCCCATAGCTTTCTGCTATGGAGCTTCATTGTCCTTAAGATATATCTGAAAACTATATGAAGGATCAATTTTTGCAGATAAGGCTAAAATCACCATAAAATTACACTGTACTAAACTAAGCAACTGATCACTTCTAAACTAAGCTACAATTATTATTATTATTATTATTATTATTATTACTGTGTTTAAACCAACATTTTAACACATAACTTTTTTATATTACGAAGTCCCTTATCTATAGCATCGTTTCAAGTACTGTTGATGATGTACAATGTTCACATCTCTTGTAATCTTGCATGGGAAAAGGTTTCCTACGTATCCTTAACTCAGAAGGATCATGACATTGAAAAGGCAAGCAAAACCTGAAAAGGCATATCTCACAAATACATCTGATGGAAAATACAGACAGTCCTGCCTTTTCTCTGCGGGAAGCTCCACACCTTATTACATTGCTTTACATTTTTTCTTTTTTCATTTATTTTGCAGGCCCCATATTTTCTATTGTGGGCAGTGAAATTTAGAATGTCCTCTTGCAGAGTGCGGTCTAAACCTTAACTAAGCCAAATGCCCCAGATGAAAATTGTCTGTGCTGTTTGGCTGCCACACATTTTATCTCCCAGTCTGTGCATGTTCATGTGGATCCTGCACACATACCTCTCCGTTACAACTTGGCAAAGATTCTTTGGAAGCTACTTAGGAAGTGAATGGATCTTGTAAAAAGAATGAGAAAGAGGGAAAAATCAGATCTTGACTAGACAGGCCAGCTAACAGTGTCTTCTTTTCCAAGGAGGGGACACAGGGTGGTCCAGACTGCTGCCAGCACCCCTGGACTTCCAAGGCTGATTTTTAATTCTTTCTCAGTGGGTTACAAGGCTTGTCACAGGATCTGAACTTTAGTTTTCTCACATGGAAAAAGATGTTTTTAAAATGAGATTATGATAGTCCTTGAGTTTCCATGAACTCTGAACAAATTTCTCCCAGATGATGGTGAACCGAGGGCCTACCACACATGACCTTTCTCAGACATGAAACACCAGCGTGCAATCCGGAGCAATGCTTAACTTTTGACTGCTTGTAGTAAGCACCAATGAGATCTTTAGAAAACCTTTTTCTGTATTTCCAAGTGTTTTTTTGAGAAGATGAGATTTGTTCATCAGTGAGCCCCTAGGATCACGCAGGACCATCTGGGTAACACAGCTGACGTGTCTTTCAGGGCCTTGCGTAGCGGGCGTGGTGGGGCTGACCATGCCCCGATACTGCCTCTTCGGAGACACGGTGAACACGGCGTCACGAATGGAGTCCACGGGCCTGCGTGAGTGTTTGGGACAGCCAAAGAAAGGGGCAGTCAAATGACAGAATTCAAAGCAGCCTGAAGGAGAGGGCACCTGTTTTGCCATTGTAGGTGAGGCTTTAGGGTCGTGCCTTCCAGTTGCAGTCCTCTGACTTGAATCCCATCAACCAAAATCAAAATGAATCTTGCCCTACTTTCTTCCAATATGGTTTGGATCTCTCTTTCAGTCAGTGCTAAGAACCCTTAATTCAGAGCTGTTCTTGCACGGTAAAATGACGCATTTACCTTTCATGACCAGTACAAAGCAAGGGTTGAAGCACATATGGGCACTGCTTCCATCATACCCTTGGTCATATAAAGTCCCACTGAGACTGGAGACAGGACGAGCACTGCAGGCACAAGAGGATTGTCACAAATTGATAGAAATGCATTTAGATAAATAGGAAAATTGTAGATTAGTCTCTCAGGAAATGTAGCTCATAGCTGTGTGATCTTCCTCTGCATATTCAAACTAATGTTCTTCTTTCTTATTATTATGGAAAAAATAAATAATCAGCTCATCCCCCGTCCTTCAAAGAGGAAGGGAATCTGATTGGCACAATTGAAATAAAAGCTCAACAAAAGAAAACAACAAAGAAAACTACTTTGGAGGGAAATGTTTTAGAAATATTTCCTGGCTTTTTCACACCAGCAGAACAATAACAGATTTCAGTGAGTTCCAGCAATGGCTATAATACAATCCGAGGGAGATGAGAATTCAATAAAGTTCTCCACCTTTGCCCTTTTTGTTCATAGACTAAATGGCAGCTCTGGGTGGAATCAATTACTAAAAATCCAGACAGATCTACATGCATAGCCACATTTTCTTTATGTTCCCTTGCAAACTCCATCTCTCTGCTCTTCATCCCAGCTTTCAAATTATGTTGGGTCTCTGGAGCAGGACAGTTGGCCAGTTTTTATTTCTTTCTCATTCTCTAGTTATACAGTGGCAATAGATAAAACAGCAATCTAGCTGACAGTGTTACTGGAAAACCACTTACCATCTTTATTAAGAGATGGACTTCTACACTTAGTGTGTTTGGTATCGTTTTCCAGGAAGCTCCCAGAGTAGATCTCCTCTCCCCCTGTGCTCTTTATAGCCCTGCCTGGAAGAATCCATCAGTCAGCATTAAAGTCTGCGTGGAGGAGCACCACACAGCTACACCAGCCACACACCTGCATTGCAGCACTCCTGCTTTGGAGCACTTTTCCTTGTCAGGATGAAGCAGAGGGGAATTCACAGCATGTGTGCAGTACAATGATCCAGCTGCTTTGCTTTCTGTTCCCAGCTTACAGAATTCATGTCAGCCAAAGTACAGTGGATACGCTTCGGAATCTGAATGAAGGCTATGAAATCATACCCAGGGGAAAAACAGAACTGAGGGTAAGAAGGCCAGGGCTGGGTGAAACACTTCACAGGGGAGTCTTCTTGCTTAAGGAATTTTCCTATTAAGACCTCTTTTGGCCTTCATACACCAGTCTTCAGCTGAATCCTTCCAAAATTGTCCCTTTCAGTTGTTTCAATACAGGAGGTGGTTTTTGAAGGACTATGGGATCAAGCAATCAGCTGTATCTGCTGGATATAAGTATTTATATAACAGTCTATTTAGTCCACCCTCGACAGAAGCTGCTACTTTTCAATGTCCAAACAAGACAGTACTAAATAATTCAAACATAATTTCTACCCTTACTTAGTCAATAGATAGAAGTAGAAGCTTTGCTTGCCTTAAATACCTAGAATGAAAGGTCTGAATCTGGCTTCAGGTCCCTCAACAATCTTGCATGACAAGTGGAATCATCCAGGTTCGTATGTCTGCAAGTGGAGATATGGGGTAATTATTCCTCGTTTAGTCAATGGAAAGAAACCTGTACATAGTTAATGGGGATAAATTTGCCCTTTAGGAAATGATTAACCTGAAGTACTTTCAGGGTCTAGTTTATGTGAAGATGAATGCCTGTTTCCCTCCCCTTCTTCAGTCAAGGGTGATTGACTCTCATACAGATGCCTACAGTTCGTCAGATGTATCACACCTTATAAGCTAAATCATCAGTGGTGGGAGAGGAAGTTATTATTCTGATACGCAGTTCAGAATGAGTTGTAAAATCTCTCAATTAATAATGCTAGTGCTGCCAAATAAGATGATTAGCGATCCTGTAGTTTCCAATTTCTGTTCAGCTGTGTAGTTTCAATGACCCAGATCAATGAGGGTAATTTGTAAATGACAGTTGAAACAAGAATAATGAATATCCTCTTTTAGGAAAATGAAATTCAAATAATCCCTGAGCTGTTCTGAAGGACAGCCCTAGATTTCCAGGCGTGGTCTGTCTCTGGATATGTATGAAGCCAGAGAAACCTAGTGAGGAAATTACATATCGAGCAGAGGGCAGTCAGCTGCTTTTTATTTGGATTTTTGATTTTATTTTAGGGTAAAGGATTAGAAGAAACATATTGGCTGGTTGGGAAAAAAGGCTTTCTGAAGCCCTTACCTAAACCTCCTGAAATAAAGCCAGGGTAAGTGTGACTTTACCACTGTCCAAGACATTCACTAAAAGGTCTCTTTTGGAGCTCACAGGCTAAATATCTGTCTTTCCATGTTATCTGTTTGCAAAGTCTGCATCATTTTCCTTAGGTGACTTACATGTTCAGTACTGGGACTCGGAAGTGATGTGGTTCCTTCAGCACCTCTCCTTATTTGCAGTTCCCAAGAAGTGACATGGAAACTTGCTGCTTCTCCCCTATACTCCCTTGGAGATTGAACTCCAGGAAGTTCCTCCCTGAATCTCCTTCCTGCTCTGTGTGCACATAGGAGACACATGGGTAGGGACACTTTCAGGTCTCTGGTGTCATCAGCACATGGGAGACACTCAGATTTTTCTCCCCTTCCATCAAATTCTTGCTGAAAACATCAACCTCATTCAACGCATAAACACATTTCTTCCCTTTCATTCTAACAGAAGAATAAGAAGGCTCTGTGTTACAAATTTATGGCACTGTTAGGTAATTGAAGACTTAATGATGTTGCCTTCGTACAGATGGTGGTAGTGAGCAAAGATTGAGCACTTGAAATTCATCAAGTCATTTTCTAGCTTTGCAATGCCTGACTTTGCAAACAGAGCACTCCCTGTTCAGCTGTCGCCTGCTGTACGCCCGGAAAGGATGTTGTGGTCAGGAGATAAAAACCAGGAGTTGGATTTGTTTGACAAGAACAGCATGGTCACCCACATTAAAAGCAGTCAGCCTTGACTCCCTTCACAGACAATAAAGAGAAATACTTTCTACGGGGTCTGATTCGATTGGCCCTTGCAAGATGCCTGTTTTGTTGAGGTCCTACAGTGACTGCCTCAGAGACTGATGTCTGACAGCAAACAAGGTCTGTTTTAATACAGCTCTGACTTCTCCTGATCAATATTGTTCTACGTATGGCCTCATTCCCTCTTAGTAAATACAAAAATTTCCCCGTTTCCCCACATACTCAGGATCAGAACATCCTGAGCATCCATGTGTAACCTCTGAAGAGTCTACCCATAACACTGCAAAGACAGAGGTGATCTACTCTTGTCCCAAGGCCCAGATCTTCACGGTTTTTCTGCAGTATCTCTGTCCCCATAGATCATGCAGCAGCTGAGTGATTTTGACAGTAATCAGAGGAAAAAAGTAAAGTTACACAAAGCTGTATTTGTCCTAGCGAGAGTGCAGAATGAAACTTATACCCCATAGAAATCAAATGTCAAGTGACACAAAGAAGTAACTGGGTGTTCAAGCAAAGCAAATATTTGGAGAACTTCCTCATGCATAGTCTGTGATGTTACCAGATAGATATCAGACATTATGTCCTGTTTTCCAGCCTTATCTTGGTGGTTCAGGTTTTTGCACAAAACCAAGAGGCTGAAAGTCGTTTCTCTCCAGCTGGCCAATATGGTGGTTTCAAGTCACTGCCTCATATATTTCCATAGGGATTTCCTCATTTGTAGGCTTTTGAGTTGAAGAAGGAAATACTGAATAAATTCCTCTTCTACTCTTTTTTTCATCCTGTCCTGAGGCAACTTACCCTCTCTCGGGTATTTCCTTACTGTGAGGTCTATGAGCACTTTTTTTTGTCTCATGCTTTATTTTGTGACCTGGGTGGCCTAAACATCTACAGGTGGGCAGTTGTGGTGCCCATTCTGAGAGGTGTTTCCTACTTAGTGAAGGTTAGTAAATCGTGCTTGGTCTTATGTTCATGCTACGGAATTGCAAACCTGTGGGCCATGGATTTAAGTGTCAGATCCTAGGGACAGAAGTTTCTGAAATTCCTATTCAAAGGATAAGTCCTTCTCTCTATGTCTGGTCAATTCCCAGTTTTACCTAGTTTTCATGGGAGCTTTGGGTCAGCTTTGCATGACATAGAACAGGGCAGGACAGCTCTATAGCCTCTTTAGACCGTTCCTTGTTTCAAGGCAGATTTCTACACCTACATCTGATACTGCCACAGGAAATAAGGGCAGATTGGACATAGAGAAGGTGTAACAAAATTAAGAGACAGCAAAATCAAGCGTGCCAAGCAGTCAAGCAGCAGACTGCCTGTAGGATAGACATTCTTTTGAGATTTCAGTCGGATAGGTTTAAGAAAAGCTGTGAAGTTTCTTTGAGGGTACACTAGATGACTAGCTGGGGCATTTCAGACATGGAAAAAGCACAAAGTTGCAAGTACATAAATGTGGGCTATTTGAAGTTCACATCCTGTGATGCTTTGGGACAGGCAGTGCCTTGTTAACACTGATGGAACGTTAACTCATCTTGTCCAAAAAGAAGAAAATATATGAGTTTATGCAAAACTAGCAGACACAAACCTGACCTGGACTAAATCTCAGATGCATTTTGAAAAGCACTGAAAAAATATCTAACACTAGGAAAAATTCAATGGCTAATGAAATTCAGAAAGAAAAAAAACAACCAACCAACTGACCAACCCAACCCAACCCAAAACAAACAAACAAACAAACCCAAACCAAAACAAAACCTAGAGGCAAGATGTTTTTCATTTGTCATTCCAAGGAGATGAGTAACATCCTTGATCTTCTGAATTTCAAACTTTTACCATGCTGCTTCAGAAATTCTTTGCTCTGGTACTGAATACAGTGTTTGAAAGTCCTCTATCCCAGCAAGTAGTTTCATTCAGAAATTTTCCCTTTAAATTATTTATGGAAAGTTAAGTTGAGGAAAAAAAATAATACAATTCAGCAAAGAAAGACACAGATTGTTGATCCTCTCTAAATTTTTTAACCATTAACACAATGCCTAGGTAAAGAACATATGAGTGTTTTTGATTTTTAACATAAAACCAGATTCCTCATCCTTTATGAATTCATGCAGCAAGTCTTGAGTCCAGAAGGGCCAATAGGTCATCTAGCCTACTACCATTCACAGTCATAAGTGCAAACTGATTTGAGACACCACTGAAAACTGAAGATGCAGCCAGGAATAGGTGAGAGCTTTGGGGCTCTCTCATCCTCACATGCATGAGGATCAACCGTGGAGGAGGCACTGAGATCCTTGTTTGAAGATAAATGGGTGAGAAACAGTGAAGGATGCTCAAAGAATCCATCTCCCAACCCCAAGTGAGAAACACCTTTTTATGAGCCAGGAAAAAGACATTCATTAGGACAACATGGTTTTTTCTTTTACCCAGTACAAAGCTGTCATTGCTTTGTCTGTGTTGGAGCATCCTGGTAGGACGGATCCGTAGAGAGTGTCTAGTGTCGCTGTTGTTACTAGTGTGTCTTTCTGAGGAGAACAGTGAAAGCACTTCCACTTGGGCTCCTATTTGAAGTCTGTCAAATGCACTTTTAAATCAGAAATAAAAGAGCTTGTGGACCAAACAGCAGTGAAAAACTCTTGTTGTCCTTCCACAGCTGGAATTATACAACAGCATAAAAATAGTTCCTAAATAAATTTGATATAACATTTAACAATAGCTATTTGGGGAAATCAAAGCATCCTGTGTCTCATAGGCTTGTTCATGCAATGTCAGGGCAGATGCATTTTGCTTCACACTCAACCCCTTCCTTTCAAATTATTTCTGACTGCCTAACACAACAGCAAAATGAAGACAAAGAAGTATTCTGATCATGGCTGTGGCATAATGACAGCAAGAAAGAAGAATTTTTCTCTGAAATCTGATGGAGGATGAGAAAGCAAATGAAAGTTGGTGACTCATCTCCCTTTGAACAAGACTGTTTGACTTGTGATGTTATTGCACCAGCTTTTATATTTAAACAAGCTCTTTCTGAGCAAGCTGAAGTTTCTGGGAGAATTGACTGGAATATTGCAGGATTGGTACTAATAGCAAGAAACCATAAATGCAGTGTTCAAAAAGGAAGCAAAGTCAGAACTTCACAGATTTTCTCCTGCTGGCTTTGGAAAAAAGGTAATGGGAAGAGAGGATCTTGGAAAAATAACAGCTGTCTCCAAAAAGAGGCGTTTTGCCCTAGGCTGGGATGGATAATGCAGAGCCAGACCTCTCCAGTTGCTTAGACATCAGTGAGTTCAGGAGATGTGCAAGTTCTGTTTACACTGACTCTTTCTTTTTCCTATTGTGCAGTGGATGAAACCCAAGTCGCTGCCAAACAGTTACTTGATACTTGAATGAGTGATGTCTGGAGGTGGGCCTCAGACAGTCTACTAGTGTCCTTGATCCCCAAATACCCTGGTCAAGCCTTCACCTTCTGTGGGTCACAACCTGCTGTACTATTGTGCAGACACAGGCAGCAACCTCCTCCACTCCCCTGTGGGTGAAGGCCTGCTGAGTGGAGTCAAAAACCAAACCCCTCAGGCTCACCCATGTGTGGCTTAATTTTGTTACTGCTTCCATAAAGGGTCTGTACACAAAGATTCCTCTTCTCCCTCCAACAGGCAGGATTTAATCTTATTAGAAGTTATTTACCTCCATCTGATCTGGTCACCTTGTACGTCTTTCAAGAGTCAGTGCAGAGAAACAGACATTTCTTGGTGCTGATCTTCTTCTGTTTCAGGATAAACTCCTGCTGTGGTCCAGAAGTGCCAGCTTCCCTCCACTGGCTCAGAATAGAACCCAAGATATTTGGCTTAGATGGAGACATCTCTATTGCAGATAAAAAAATATCAGGGAGCTAAATCTCACCTGAGTTGTAGCTTCCCAAAAGAAGTCTTTCCTCATTGAACCCATCAGGATTATATCCTCCTGGCTTCCCTGTCCTTGGGACTCAGCCCTAAAGGCACCATCACTCATGAAGAAGTTTATAAACAGGTATCAATATTTCTAAAAAGAAAAAACATGTTCCCAGAGCTGAGGATTTAGATAAGGCATGGGAGGACAACTTGTCTAGGCATTTCCATTTGTAGAGCAGAATTGGCCAAAGACCTGAAACTTTACTCTAATCTCACTCGAGAAAGGCTGTTAAACTAGTGTTCAGCTTTTAGAGACAACTGGCTTTCTCTAGGGACAGTTAAATAGGATTTCCACCAGGAAATGTGCCCCCAGTTTAGCGAGCTGAGAGCTTCTGAGAGCAACATCCCCGGAAGACCAAAAGGCACTGAAGCAGGAACTGAACTAACCAAAGGCAGGGTCTTCACTGGTATTTTGTTCTATTCCTCTCTTTAATGAATGAGGGAAAGGATCAGTGGAATAATGGAATCACTCTCCCAGGACTGTCTTATTTAATAGATTCTGGAAACAGCCATTGATGAAGATATAGTTTGTACTCCTCAATCAACAAAGTCATTCATCTTGTCCTGGCAGAAGTGTCTAAGAGTGCCAAGAGCTCTCTGGACACTTAAAATTTAATTAGCTGACCTCATCCTTCGCAGTAAGTCGAGTGGTACAAGAGACAAATTAATAAAGCCAGAACCAGGACTCATATTTGTTTTCCTTTTTCTCACCAGGAGACACCTGCCTTTCCTTCAGTCTCTATTAGCATCTGTTCTTTATTTCAGATGAAACTGAACTGGTTCTTTCTCTAATGGCCTACCTGTTCACTGCAGGTATAGAGCTCATGGGTTACTCCCGGAAGAAATTGCAGAGTTCAAAAGGAGGAAAGCTGAAAAACTCCTTGGCAAAAGGGCCTAGATCTGAGGTAGTAGCTGTAGGACAGTCCCCATGTAGCTCTGCTGTTTAGTGTCTGCTTGTGTGTTATTTGTCTGCAGTTTACTGGTTTTAGTGTCTTTTTTCCCCCCTTTCCTTCTATTTTTTCTATTTTTTTATTTTTCTTTTCTTTTATTGTTTTTTAAAAATATGTGTTGTTGTTCTAACATCTCTCATTCAAAAGGTGCTTGGAACAGCAGGAAAGCTGTTTGAAGACAGTAGTAGCTTTGTTGGGTGATTTCCTAGTGAATTTATAACCTAGTATTCTATTAATTCCGGAAAGACACGGAGTATTACTGTGTTTATCTGCAGTGTATTATCAATCTACTCTATGTTGATGTTCACGGTGCCAGGAAGAGCCTAGTACATGGTAAACACACAGATAAAACTGGAGTTCAAACCTGGAAAAATCCAAATTGCCTACTGTTGCTATCGTGTAATGTACATCTCCTGCCTAGTGTAACTCCATATCTTATGACAGAAACAGAATGCAGCTTTGATATTCATTGTTATGGTACCTACAGGTACAAGAGATAATGGATTTATGGCTTGGGTGGAATTCGGAAGTCACATGGAATATTACAGCATGACCTCATCTGGTAACCCGGGTGCTACCAGAGCAAGGCTGGCACAGAAGCATGCACAGCCACACTTGCACAGGTGTGGTGTCCCCTGAAAATGACGTATGAGCAGGGATTTTTAATAATATCTCTGAAAACTGCAATAATGCTTCTGCTAAATTCCTCTGGACTAATGTGTATTTCATTTCCACTTCCCTAAAAAAGGAGGGATGGGTGAAAGCTCAGAGTGTCTAGATACAGGCTGGTCACAAACCCCTAAGACACACCATATCAGGCTGTTAGATTGCTATGAAGACTAAAGCTCCATCCAATTTTCTCACAAGGATAAAACCCAGCAGGTAACTTTTGGCTGTGCTCCTCTTTCTCAAACATATTTTTTAAAGATTCAGGGTGTGCTACCAGACTGGTTTATCTCCCTTCAGAGATATTTAAATTTTTGTCTGAAGTTCTCCCTATTGAGGACCTAAGGGCAGAAAATCCTCATTAAAAAAAATAAAATAAATTATTTAAATATGGGACACAATCTGCAGAGACCTGCATAAGCACTACCATATGTGAACACCCCCTGCTAAATACAAGCTTCGAGGCACAGAAGAACACCCTATTGATTTACACCTAGGAGTACCAGCTAATCCTCCAAGGCCAGAGACAAAGAGGATCTCACACTTGGGTTAGCCCTGCTTGACAAAACCTGCACATATACTGATATGTAAGTATTTAGTACATGTGTCACTTACAGGCATGGATTTCCACACTGAAGCAAGGCTGATCAGCAGTATATTATGGAGAACAGAAGGTCCTCATTAGCTGACTTATGGCTTAATCCATTGGAAATAGCGAAAAATCCAGTAAGACATTCACACCTGAATGTTTTCAGTGGTCCTAGTTCAATCCTTCTTGTGTGCAGGAAGCTTTCAATGGTGGCACTTAAGTCCTCAACAGCCACTTATTCCCACATGCCTGTTTGGTGGTTTAGAGATGTTTCCAGCTTATCTCTTTTAGATGCTTCTGATGAAAGGGACTATGCTGCCAGTAACCTTGTTTTTCTTGGATAGCAATAAAGAAACATTACACAGGGATCTCAGATGTCATCATCTATAGTCCATTCACCCAATTTATGGTTCTATTAGTTTGGGGCCCTAAAGTGCTAACAGTCCCATAGGGTTCTTGCTGCAGTAAGATAGGGATCTCCATCTTGAAGTAATTATGTATTTTGGAATATTCCTCTGGCCTGGAGTCTAGAAGAAGGTCAAGACTCAGCTTCTCATGCTCAGGAGTCAATCCTTTAAGCTTGAAAGGGGGCTGTGGACTCTGCCGTCCTTGGTGGATTCTTGATTTCAAAGAGAAGTGGTGGTTCGGGCTGAATCTTGACAAAACAACAGCTGAAGATCATGTAGGATAAACCGTGGCACCTCAAATGCTGTTAGACAATATCCTGAGGCAGATGAATCCTACCCGTAGCATCTTACAATGCTTCTGATAAGGAGGAAGGGATTTCTCTCTTTAACTTCAAAACACGATAGAGAACTGTGTCATGGAGAGGTCAGTGACTCCCTAGGATTTGTGGATTGGTGTCAGTTTGTAGATGAGACTTAGACCCCATGCAAGTCAGTCAGAATTCACTGTGGAGTTCTCAGAGGTGAGATTTCACCCCAGTGTGATTGGTAGGGGCTGTATTTATGGAGGGACCCATTGTATGTGAATCTTAGTACAATCTGCACTGTTCTCTACTGACTTTTAGATGTGTAAGCATACAGCTGGTGTATCCAGCACAGACAAAAGCACCAGTCTGGGATTACTCAAAAGTACTGAGGTTCAGTTTTTCAAGTTATTTTCTCTCCTTTTGATTTTTTTTTGTTTTTTTTTTGTTCCTCAAGGATTTGACTCTCCTTGTATTCTGACCCCTCACTCTATGAACTCAGTTTAGTGAAGTGCAGCTGACCAGCAGATAAGATCATAGAATCATAGGATAGCTTGGGTTGGAAGGGACCTTTCAAGGTCAATTAGTCCAACTCCCCTAGCAACGAGCATCCTCATCATAAAAAATTTCTTCCTTATATCTAGTCTAAATCTATCCTGCTTTAGTTTAAAAATATTACCCATTGTATTATTTCTACAGGATACCTGCCTCTTGCAGTTGATTTTTAACATATATTTATATTCTAAAGTAATTGCATGTTCATTGCACACAATGATGGTGTGTACAGTTTAAACCATACATTTATGTACATACACAGCTATTTCTTAACTATTTCTTTCTAATCTCTATATAATCGCAATGGTTTTATTAGTAGGGATTAGCATTTAGTTCTTTTTGATTTACAACAGCTGGAATGATATTTTCTTCTATTATACACTGTAAATCTTTTTCCATATGATGCTTTATCTGTGACAGGGCAGCTGCAGATTTGAGACCTTCCTAAAGCCCTGCCATTTGCTGAGCTTCTGGCCTCTTACAAGTCCTTGATGTTTGTTTTGTCTCTGAGATCCCTGTTATGTTATAATAAATTTGCACCCACCAACAGATGGTGACCCAGAATCTGGGCTTCATGAACACTTGGAGTACTTTAGCAAAAGATCCACTTCAACTCCACCATTTAAAATTTCTGCTTTGGCTGACACAAAATGATGATAAATGAAAAGTCATGCCTTGGTGAGCAGAGTTGCTAACTCCACTTCTCCTCTCTGTTTTACAGCCACAACTGGCAAGATGTACTGACCAGGAAATTGAAATCTGTCCTGAGGGACAAAAAGCGGACACTAAGAAAAGAAAACTTTAAAGAGCTGGGAAGCATGAAGGAGGCTGTAATAACTTTTGAAGAGGATGAAATCTGAGAAGAACATGGCAAAGATCTAGTAAGATCAGAATGGACACCTTGAAGCCAATCCAACAGAGCTCGCACTCTCCATTTATTTCCCAGCCAGCCCAAAGCAGTATAATTAATGAAGCCTCTTAGCTCTTGCAGAGGGTGAACCTGAGCAGGCAGATGAATCCTGACCGTGATCTCTTGTGAAACTGGGCACCAGCTCAGAGCTGTATGTGTGTGTTTTCAGGAGGGGTGCACTGGGGAGGAAAGTGAGCGTGCTGGTGATGGTAGTTCCAGATCTTCATGAGCCACTGTCAAAAGCATGCACTCAAAGAATATTTTAACTAGGTCTGCATGGCAGCACCAACAAGTCCAGCTGCCCTTGGGCCTGGACTCAAACAATAATGCCAAGTGTTAAAATGGTTTAACTGTTTTACATTAAGTAGTTGTTTTCCTGTTGTTATTGTGGGAAGGTCTGGTTTCATGAAAATGAGTGCGATTGAGAAGAAGATGTTTTGGACAATAACAAAGAATATTTTTATTCCCCCACAGATATTTTGAATCAAAATGTTCTGTTCCTGTATGTCAACTTAAGCTGAAATATTTTCTTTCAAATTGACATTTCAGCTGCAAATGCCAATTTAATGCTATTTTCAAAATGAAATGACAGTTTTGAATTGAAACAGTTTGGTATGAATCAATATTTGTTTCAAATGCCAAAATGAGATTCTGCTCAAAATGTCAAAATATGTCATATTTGCAAATCCAGATCTAAATTGCAAGAACTTTTTTTTTTGCTTTATACACACACATATACAGGATATCTAAAACATTTTATGCTTTTCATCCCAAAGCAGGATGAAAATGGAATGCCAAGATATTGCAAAACTGAGATGCAGTTCCATTAGCTGAGTAGTACTAATAAAATATGAACTTTTTTCCTGCAAAAGTGGGGCTGAGGGAATGAAGAGAACATAATTAAAGCAGTGCAATGCCTGAAATCTGTTGCTGTTTTTCCTTCCCAATCTCCAAGTGATTTCTAAGGCACTTGCCTATAAAGTAAGCCTCCCCACAGGTAAAAAGTTTTCTGTAAAGGGTCAACATTTGGCCTGTAGGCACTTCCACCAGAGCTCACTTCCTCAAAGTCAAATAATTTTGGTGTCAGGCCCTTCTTCTTCCAAGTTTCTTATTACTGTTCAACATCTGGCTCCTAACAACTTTCTGGGAATTATCATTCCCTCTCTCCTTCAAGGCTGAAGAGAAGAGCAGGTATGGTAATTTAATCAATATTACCATCAGAAGGTGTTAATTGAGAACACCGAGACCTTTCTCAAGCTCAATTTGAACTCTTCTCATCAGAACAATCAAAATAGTTTTTTTCCATTTGGATAATAAATAAGAGTCAACAAACCCTGGCAAATTTTCATTGGATACTGAAAATATCTTTATGAAACGAAGTCAGTCTGACTTCACGGAGTTAAAGAGCACAGTATTTTCACAACTGATTCACTGTATCAAGTATAAAACATGCACTGTCAAAGTGAGATCTGTTTGAAGTATAAACATCTAAAAAGCAAAAACGGAAGGGAAATTCATTAATGCTCTTTAATAATGAGCTTTTACTCTGTGGCACCTGGTATTGTAAAAGAAGCTTTCGGTTTTTTAGTGGTGAGTTGATATTCCATGTGGGAGAAGCTGGCCCTTGAAGGACATCTGTCAAAAGGCTCATACAATACTTGAGCTGTCAAACAGGGATTAGGGAAGCCTTCACTTTCTGCCTTGTGCTCACCCACTGTTTGAAAATTCATGCAGAAATAAAGTCCTATGAAAGAGGCATGGGGCAGGTAATTCTGACACAATGCACCTCAGTGTTCAGTTCCAGAGAGGGACGTTATCTAGATTGGTCTCTGCAAATGTGAGTTTAAAATCAAACAATTTCTGCATAATTCATGTCTTTTCCATTATTTTCCCATGTAAAAAAAAATACTTATCATTGCTGTCCCGTTACATAGCAGAGTGGGTTAAATCAGCCTGAATTTTCCATGAAAATGATTGAAACAAGATTTCAACCCACACTTCTGCACACAGTTTTGAATTATTTCTTCAGCCTGTAGTCTTCTAAAATAAACAACATTCTTTGAATTCCTTTTAAAAATTAAGATAGTAAATCTGTGGGAAAGGGTAGCAGAGAAGCAAAGTTCTAGTCACTGACAACTTTAGTAATCCCAGGATAATTCTTTACTCTCTTTGAAGCCAGTGGTAATTTTTCCTTTTAGTTTCAACAGGAAGAGGCCAAGGACTCATCCCTGAGTGTGATTACCTCTGCTGTTAGAAATATATAAAACATACTTATATTTTCTAGGTATTGTTCTGTTTAGACAGATTTAGGTTCCCTCATGAGATTTCTTCCCATAAAAACTAAGATTACTGTATCATGCTTTTTCTTTATTTATTACTTTGCTCCTAAAACTAGTGTTAGGATGCTGTAATGAGGAAGATGTCAGCTGGAAGCAGCAAATGTAAATTTTTGTAACTCCACATCAGACTTCGCGGGTGCCTGTGGACAAGGAACTTGGTGGATTCTTGGATAAGGAAGCACACATTGTAGTAACCATTATCAACAAGAACCTACCACATGGTTGCTAGAAGTTTCATCACTAATGTTATAGAGTGAATTTTAATGTAATCATGCAAACCCACCGAGAGCTGTAGAAGATGTGTTTACATACAATAAACACTGTCTGAATATAGTTTGAATTTCATACAGTATTTTTAGCAGTCAATTTATAACATATGACAATAAAGATCCCTGAAGACCTATCCCTCCACCTGAAAATCTCATTCCAGTTTGCATATTTACGTTCAGTTGACTTAGCTTACGTTTCATCTCCCTGTGAAGATAAGGCACCTACGGAGACCCCTGTTCACATATTCACTGGATTACACAGTAAGTTAAAAGCAGGTCTCAAGATACACAAGCCAGTGGCAGGACAGTCAGACAGAGAAGGCATGAGATGCCAAAGAACCCAAGGAAGATAGGGAGCAGCCACAGCGTGGATGAGTGCCCAAACAGCTGCCACAGCCCAGGTGTGGGAAAGTTTCCCTTAACAGGAGATGTTAATATGAGAAGGGGGCAATACCACTCCACACAACACTTTTCTCATTGAAAAGTATGAAGATGCTTTTCTGGGGTTTGGAAATACAGCCATGTGAATGAAGGAGTAGAGCTGAGGGTAAGTAATCCCAGGATAATTCTATGATTCTGTGATTTCATCCTCACACCAGCAACGAATCTGTCAAATAATTGCATGAGAGACATCACATCAACTGGCTCCTTTCAATTCACACAATGGACATGGTCTGGCAAGGTCCTGTGCACAGGTAGGCTCTTGTCCCCCTTTAGCTACCCACTCACACACTGTGGTCATCAGATGGATGCATCACTGGTGAAGCTGGACTAAGGATCACCTGCTGCTGTAGCCACACATCCTTTCATTCCCCTTCAGCCATGCCTGAAAGTCCTAGTGTGGCACTCACCACCAGCCTTATCTGTGTTAAATATAATGGCTTGAATCATATCATGGAATTATATCATAGAATCATTTAGGTTGGAAAAGACCTCTAAAGTCATCACATCCAACCATTAACCCAGCACTGCCACATCCACCACTGAACCAGTTCCCCAAGAGCCACATCTACATGTTTTTTAAACACCTTCAGGGATGGTGACTCCACTAGTTCCCTGTTCCAATGCTTGACAACCCTTTCAATGAAGCAAAATTTCCTAATACCCTATCTGAACCTCTCCCAGTGCAACTTGATGCCATTTCATCTTGTCCTATTGCTTTTTATCGGGGAGAAAAGGCTGACCCCCAGCCAGATGCAACGTCCTTTGAAGTAGTTGTAGAGAGTGATCAGAATAAAATGATACATGGGAGAAGGCAGAGAAACTGCAGTTCTGCATGCACCAACTGAAGCTGTGTGAAATGGTGGCAGTAGACAAAACTCTTACAGGTAAAACTCAGCCTGATGAAGAGCTATAGGATTGCTAGGTCAGCTGTAGGATACAGAAAGTTTGACGTACGAGGTGGTTGAGTTAGCACATGGAGTCAAAACAGACCTTCCAAAATGCAGAGAGCCGTTGCACTGAGGATTATTTACAGACCCTGGGTGATTGCAATCCTCTCATCCAGCCACCTGCAACTGCAGGGTGAGCAGCAACACACAGTGCTCCTAGGCCAGCAACTACTGAGACAGGTGAGCAGGGGAAGCTTTCCTTTTTTCATCCCATACCAGGGTACTCCTCCAGCCTTCCTGAAATGACCACAGGAGAGCATTCCCTGACTTGATGAAACCAGAATCCATGTTCTGTGCAGTGTAAGAAGCACATAATGCTTTTCCTCTGATGCTCATTACCTTACAGCTGTTGGTATTAAATTGCATTCACCAGCTTTTTCCTCATTCACTAGAATTGCTCACAATCCTTCCCAAGCCTGACTTTATGATATCTGCAGATGTCAGCATCCCATGGTTCTCCTTCCTTCCCTGAGCATTCCTAAATTCTGCTGAACAGCACAGGACCCAGTGGAGGGACTGTGAGGACCACCCGCAAAAGTTGTCCCATGATGCATCCTGAGAATGCAATTCTCTGCTTTGCTTCCTGACTCCACATCTGTCGTGGTCCATGACATTTCCCCTTCACTTTGTCATTACTTGGTGCAAAGCATCATCCTTTCCTGCACAGGACCTGTTTACTCAAGAAAATTTTATCAGATGGTTCTTTTTATTGACTGCTTTCATTGACATATTACAATTATTTTATTCAAGGGAATTAAACCTCCCTTTTGCCATTTTCTGCTCTCAACTTGGGGCTGTCCAGGAGTCAGACTTGGTAGCACAGATCTCAGGCACAGTTAAAAAAACAACAGATGATGAAAGTAAATACAGTCATTTTCACAAATGTAGGTGTCTGAAACATGTTCATTAACATATACAGAGAAGCTCAGGAAAAAACCGATCCAGAGCCAAGGACCAATGCTGAAATATGTTATATCCACATAGGCCTGATGCCCAGATGAAAACTGCAAAACCATGCATGTAATCCCAATTGGTCTTGAACAAAAGGCATTTATTAAGTGCTGGAGCCTTTTTATTTTCTATTGTTAAAATTTGTCAAATTGAAAACATTCTGCAGTTTTCAAGTGGAAAATGTTCTGGTTTTCGGAGTTTGTTTGTCAGACACCTCAGCTGCCCATCTGCTGGGCTATTGCAGTCACTGCTTCCAAAGCAACCCTGGAGGCAGATGTCTCAGCTCCAATCTCCACATACAATTTCCTCCTTCATTTTCTTTTTTTTTGTTCAAACGCTGGAACTGAAACAGCATTTCAAAATATTGAAATCCTGCAGGAAACCAACTGACCTTTCGCCACACTAGACAGAAAAACGTGGGCAGGAAGAGTAGGCCGCAAAAAGACTCTGCAGGGCTAAATCTCCAGCCTTGAGGTCTTTTCTCACCAGAAGAAATGCACTATCTGAACATCACACAATAATATCTGATGGCAGATGTGCTGCAATTAACTGCTTTAATAACCATGGCTTACTGAATATTTCTTCTGTTGTGTCATGGACTGAAAGTCTGGTGCTCTAAAAAATTGCTTACACTTCCCTGCATGTGACCTCTGCTTTGGTACATTATTGCTTTAAAGGAAAAATCGAAATCTGTTAATCTGAACACTTCTGATTTTAAAGGAAGGCCAGGCTCAGCTCTGAACATGCAGTTTGTGACTCAGGACTGTTTGCAATAAAAAAGCATCACAGGAGAGCAGCATTCCTTTCCAATCCTTGTTTTGAGCTGTCTGTGAAAACTTGGCACTGTGTCCCAAGAACACTGTGTGGAAATAAAGCTTTTGTTTAACCTACTTGTGTGGGCTCCCTGAGGAGATGACTGCCTGCCCAGCCAAATCTGTAACTCTTAGCTCCCCAAACATCATCAGCAAATAGAAAGCACTAGAGGAAAAAAACACAGGTTGTTATCCTAATAAGGTGCCAAAGTTTATTCATGAATTCAAAGTGGATTCAAAGTTTATTCAAAGTTTATTCATTTATTTATGTCATCAAGGTTTCTCTGCCTGAGTGCACCTGTCAGGACTGCAACACAGTCAGGACAAAAGGAAAATATGACCTGAATACTCATGGTGGGTCCAAGATTTGGGTCCAACCTGCAGGGTGACCCAGGGAGCTCCATTTCTCAAGCTATGGAGGGATCATCCTGGAAACATTCTCCTCTCTATCCCTGATGTACTTTTGTCCTTGTGGCTGATACTGGGATTGGGTACAGACTGTCCAACACTGGTGTGTGTCAAGAGGAACCAGCCAGCAGAAGGTGGGCAGGCCTCCAGATGGGGAGTCCTTCAGCTCTGATGGGACAGCAGTTTTCATATCCTGTGAGATCTCCACCAAATCATTCCCCATATCTGGAATAATGGGAGGCCCGAAGCATTGAGAAGAACCAGCTTTGCATTGTCTATCTAGATTTCAGGAAAGTGTTTGGCACTGTTTCCCAGAGCATTCCCCTGAAGAAAATGTCTGCTCACAGCTTGGACAGGTGTACTCTTCTTTGTGTGGAAAACGGGCCGGATGGCCAAGCCCAGAGAGTGGTGGTGAATAGAGTTAAATCCAGTTGCTCACAGGTAGTGTTTCCCAAGGCTCAGTATTGGACCCAGTTCTGTTTAATATCTATATCAATGTTCTAGACAAAGGGATCAAGGGCACTCTCAGTAAATTCACAGATGACACCAAGCTGGGTGGGAGTGTTGATCTGCTGGAGGGGAGGAAGGATCTGAACGTGCTGGATCCATGGGCTGAGGCCAATTGTTTGACATTTGACAAGGTCAAGTGCCGGGTCCTGCATTTTGATTGCAGTAACTCCAGGCAATGCTAAAGTCTAGGGGAAGGGTGGCTGGAAAACTGCCGAGCAGAAAAGGATCTGGAGCGACTGTGGCCACATCCCTGCGGAGCCTGTGACTATGGACATCATACCCATGTTCCCTAACGCTACAGGGACCCAAAGACACAGCATGCCCATCCCTACGCATAGCTTCAAAACAAATTCCAAGGCAAATGTGTAATCAGGATAATAATCCATAGAAGGGTTTGCAGATCTCGAGGGCTCCAAGGACTGAAGGCTGTTCTCCTTTCCCCCTAAGGGAAAATCTGTAGTTTCACTGGGAAGCACCGAGTGGCAAATTAAGATGTCTGTGGGAAGTTTTTCTATTTCACTTCCCTCTGGACACAGACAAAGCCCATCAATATGAATATCACCTTTGCTGCCCTTCCCACTGCAACAGGTCATCCAAAGAGACAAGGCTGGAACATTGTGTCCAGCCAATACCTCTTATATTTGTGTCAGTCCTGAAAGCTGCAGTGCTGAATGCATTTGTCCTCACTATCTCGTGCCCAGGTGCTGGAGACACTTCTAGGAGTTGTGAAGGGCTGCATGGCAAATCCTTCTGCTCTTTGCAGCTACAGGGGGAAATGAGTGGAAATATGATGTTGAATCATTGCTAAACCCCATAAAAACCTCACCAAGGGTGAAGGAGTACTGCGATTAGCTCAGCTGGTTAGTGCTTGGTGCTGATAATGCCAAGGCTGTGGATTTGATCCCTGAGTCGGACTCAATGACCTTGCAGATCCTTTCCAACTGCGAATATTTCATTATTCTGTGAGTATATGTCTTCCAAGTTTTCGCCATTCTCTCTGTGACCTCCTGCTATCCCAGATTGGCATCGTGTAGGGAAAAGAACATCCATGCTGCAGCAGTTATCTTTTTTGCTGTCCCTTATTTGCTATAAGAACTGGTCCTGGAAAAACCTTTTGCTCTTGATTTTGTACAGCTCACCTAGTTTCTGCAGAGTTTATTTATAAAGAGGAAAAAGACACATGAAGACCTTGCTGGTCTCTCGAGCTGGAGCAAATATTTCTTTATAACTCCTATTATTGTCATTCTGAAATATTTTAACTTAACTAAATTTTAACACAATCACAGGAAAATCTTCAGCATTAAAAAGACCAACCACAGCCAGTGATGACAGTTAATTACTGCTCACATCTGTAACATTCAAATTCAAGGTTCAATTCAGATGTAAGCATTTTATGCTGTATATGTCAATGCATTTGCACCTACATGTATATATACATATACATACGTGTACATATAAGTGTATTTGTATGCACACAACTAAGCAGCATCTATTCACCACCAGAGGGCAGGCAGAGAATATGAAAATTAATTGGCCTGTGTGTCCACCTCCAATGACTTTCTTAGAATCATAGAATCATAGAATCATAGAATCATAGAATCATAGAATCATAGAATAGTTTGGGCTGGAAGGGACCATTCAAGGCCATCTAGTTGACTCCTCCTGCAATGAGCAGGGACACATTCAGCTGCATCTGGTGGCTCAGAGCCCTGTCCAACCTGGCCTTGAATGTTTCCAGGGGTGGGGCATCCACCACCTGTCCGGGCAACCTGTGGCAGTGTTTCACCACCCTCATTGTAAGAAACACCTTCCTAGTATCTAGACCAACCACCTTTTAGTTTAAAACCGTTACCCCTTGTTCTATCACAACAGGTCCTGCTAAAATGTTTTTGTCCTGAATCTCAACCCTTTCAACTACCTCATACTTTATAGTGTGATGGCTAGTTTTTGTTTTGTTTGTTTGTCTGAGATCTAAATCTAGCAATGTTGATATGAACCAGTGTGTCCACTCTCACAGTCCTGAGTCCTAGGAGCTTTTGGAAAGGTGCAATGAGCAAAGAAGAGCTGCTCTTTTCACTCATGCTATGGAGAGCATAAAAATACCTAAGTCTTGATGCCAGAAAGCAAATCCTTAAAAGCACATACCTCCAACCAGGAGACACTTATAATATGGCACAGACAGACCTTCTAGATATGATGGGTCCTGAAATCCATAAGGATCATTGTCTAAAACCCAGTGCCTTTGACCTGAGGAGGAAAAGGGGTGGACAATCTTACCCAGAAGCTTCATCCCAATTTCATAACAAAGATCTTTACAATTGTGTACAAGGAGATGAAAGTTTAGGGGGGTACAGATGCCCCTCATGGCAGGGCTTCACTCAATGGGATGATGGATGTCAGACCCTCAAACTAACAACAGAATGGCAGAATCACTTATAACGTTTGTAGCACATCGTGTAACACCATACCAAAGTGGCTTCACTTGAGGAAACCTGGGAAGTATTTTAAGGGATTGCTATGTCCAGCTTGGGCTGGAAAGCTGGGATTTACACCAGCAGGATGTGTACTCACAACTATCAGAATAAACCAGTTTTCTGTTTCCTGATGACAAGAGGGATTCATTTCCCTTAATTCTGAATCTACGTCTGCAGTAGTCACGCATCAGTCCCTTCGTCTTCACAAGAGAAAGCCAGAGCTTGTGGAGATGACTCATCTGCTGGACAATTAGATGAATCATGAGCAAGACAGGCTTTCATTTCCCTCCCTGAGATGTGGAGGATGTCAAGATCAGTGGCTCATTTGATAGGTCCCAACCTTGCAGCTGTCTGTGTTTGATTGAATATAGCTCATTTTTTTCACCTATGACATCATTGTGGAGTTACAAATTTTTATGAAGGAAAGGAGACCAGGGGTTTACTCAGCTCTTCAAGGCAATCACTACTTCTGCCTGGGCTTGGCAGGGGGCAGATGATACATGTTTGAGCATAATTGCCTGTGCTTCCCTGTTACTCATATCTCACCATTCAATGCACTAAACTTTCTGGAAATGTAGCCCATGCACTGGATTCAAAATTTTATCTGAGGTGCACCCTGCTTCTGAAATCTAGAAGGAGATGCTCTAAAGCAAATTACACTTACAATGTTTTGAAAAATCAAAGAGATAGATGAGCATATTTTCCTTCAGATTGCTGCCTTATGTCTGCTTTCTGTTACCACTGAAATAACTCCAATATACCCCTGTGTCTCCCAATGTACCCCTTGCTTTATCATTTGGTTCAGAGGGGTTGTTAGATGGCACAGATACCTTTCCCCTCCAGCGGTATGTTCTACCCAAAACACTGCACACAGGAACTCTCACGATGTATGGTTGTAGCTCAGTAAGAACCATGAAGGAATTAAGTAAGGGTTTCATTATTTTTTCTTCATGCAAAAAAAAAAATGTCCAAAATACGTCATTGGGGGTGGGAGTTAGATTATTCAAGAAAAGCCAACATACTGAGCAGGAAGCAAAGACATTTTGGAAATAACCCAGAATCCCACTGTGGGCTATAAAAAACCCCCATGATTTCAGTAGGTGATGACGTAGTGATGGATCATGGATCAAGGGGCTATGGGAAGGATCAAAGGGTTTAAGGAACATGACAAAAATAGAGCATTTCTAACTCATTTCTTCTCTCTCTCTGATTATGATTCCAACCGTCTTTTTTTTTCAGCATTTGCCTAAAAAACAGTATAGAATGAGCAAAACACGGAGTAGAGCATACTCTCCATTAACTGTTGTGAAATACCTTTCTGCAAGAGCTGAAAATTACCCATATCATGATTAGTTCCAAGGCCTTATAGATATAATGCCAGTAATCCGTTGACTATAGCTTCCCTGCAGTAAAATACTGCCTATCCGAAGAAAACATGGTAAAGAGGTGGAAAGAAGGGACAACAAAAAAGGGAAAATTGATTATTTAAATGGTGGTTGATGAGTCATTTTTGTAAGGTCTGATTCAATAGTGGGGACTGAAAATGCTGGGGAGAGAGACCAACTTTCTTCATTCCTCCAGCCGAAAGAAAACAAGAAGAAGGAGGAAGAATGGATGCTATTACACACTTTAAATTAAGCAGGAGATTTAGAAAGAAACATGATCTTTAGCCCCGTTAGCACAGAAGACAGAGCAAACTGTTCTGCAGCTTGTTCCACACCACCTGATTCATAGATCCTTCTGCTACTGCAGTGGTAGAGCAGAGATATAGAAAATATTTGAAAAAGAAACCACATCAATCTCATTTGGTTTGCATTTCAAGATAAATCAGATTTGTCACATGCAGCACAGTTTCCTGAGCCTGTTGATAAAGCTTTGGGATGTTTCAAGCACAGGCTAGAAGATGTCCCTGGAGAAGTTCACAGAGGGCAGGAAAAACCCAGAGACACTTCAAAAATCAGGGTAGGATGCAGGCTCCCTTCAACCATTGAAGCTGGCAGGGCAAGTGCAAGGCAGAAAATCTCTGCCCTTATTTCTGTCTTCTTGAGATGTTCACCTATTGACTTTGCTTGCAAGCCATACCCCAAAGTCTCACTGAACAATGGTGCATGTCTGAGGACCACAGCATTTGGAAAATAAAATCAGAGGAGCCTGGAGATTGTTTTGGCCCCCCATAATGCAAACACAAATTCTGTTTGCACCATTTCAACCCCCTCAAAATTATGAGACTCTTTGCAGCTCCTGTGATATGAGTTTACTTGTCTGGGAGTTTTTCCCACATGGTTTCCCTCTCTTTTTTCTCTTACTGCCTCACTGCCATGAGCCCCAGCAGCCCCACATCAGGCATTGTTTTCTCCCCAACTTATTTGTGTTATCTTCTCTCAAAAGACTGCAGAAGACCTTTATCACCAAAGTCACCCCATCTATGTCCTGGGGCAATACCTGCTTATGCTGGGAGTTTCCACAATATCTGCCACTCCAAGCGATGTACAACATCTCTAAAGTGTTCCATAAATGTCGTCTTGCACCATTATGTGCATTTTGCTTTCTTGCTCAATTTTCTGGCACTGTCTGCCTAGGCTTCAAGCAGTGTTTGAGGACCCTGACATTCAAGAGTAATCAGACAAGCCATGACTTTGTCCATCCTTCAAATCACTGCATTGTAACATGGTTGCAGCTAACTCCTTCACAGCTGGCCACATCTGGTTTGGTAAGCGTGGAGCGTCCCGTGGGGACTGGATATCCATTTTTACCCTGTCATGTGGACCTGAGGAAGGTTATGGTTGGTACCAAAGGAGACTGACACAAATCTAGTCTGGGGAAATGCTGAAAGCAACCTCTTCTTTGAGTTCAGCTAAAGTCACAGTTCCTGAGACCTGCGGGCACCATGTGATGAGGGCTGAGATGGGACAGGAATCACAGCTGACCTGGTGACCAGGACAACTTCACTGTTCTGCTCACCACCTGCACCAGCACCAGTGTGTGAAGCGTCATCCCAGCAACAAACTTCCCTCAACAGCAGCAGAAACAGAAAAAGAGCAGCTAGAGAAAAACCTTGGAACCCTTGTTCCTCACGTATTTTTTAAAAAGAAGAGACTATGAGCAGAGCCAGAGGAAATGGAGCATAAATATCAAACTTTGTTTAGACTGGGAAAATATAATTTATAATTAAAGAAGGGCATCTTGTGGGCAAGACACGACTTATTTTAACTGTGAGGTGAGCGCATGGTTAACTTCTAATCTTTTGCAAGTTATTAAAACCAGCCAGTTCTTCTCTTCCTGGCTGATTTTTTTTTGGTTGTTTGTTTATTTTTTTCTTATTTTAGTGTAATTTCTAAAAAAGCAACTGGGCTAACGTCAGCTCAAGATAATGATGCTTATACTGGCAGTGATGTCTTGGAGCATTTCAGCAACCAGGAATTTTTCTTTCTGTTCGTACACTACTGCTTGTCTCCATGCCAGTCCCGTCAATCAAGCCTGTTCCCCTCTTCCATGGAAGAATGGGAATCCTGTGACACTTAGAAGGGAAGGAGAGGGCACAGGGTAGATATTTTGTGACCAGAACTGACCTGTGTAATTTTTTTTAAAGTGGAATTTGCTGTTTGCCGTATCATGCTGCCTCAGTATGGAGGTGTGTAGGATTTGGGCATGGCAGGTACCAGCAGATTATTGCAGGACAGGTGCTTGTAGGCAGTTTTGGTGGCAAGATCCTACAAGTCTTCAGGGTGTAGTGTCCCTCCTCATATCCTCAGGTTCTTTCATGGGGTATGCTTGGGTGCATCGATGCTGTCAGATAACCCAGCTCCCCAGAGTCAGTCCCACTGAGGGTTAGCTCTCCCAAGGGCACCCTTTCCCACAAAAACAGCTTGTTCCCTCCAAGCTGGGTGTAGTTCTGGGGTTTTCTTCAAGGCCTGCATCAGGTTTGGTTGCTTCTGCTCCACACAGTCCTCCCACACTATTCCACAGCAGATTTGGACGCTGTCCCCACAATATTCAAGGTAGTCTCAAAGAAAGCTAGCAGTGAAACAACAAATTCAGGGCTGTAGGGTAACCATCCAGAGCTAGATATCTGAGTGCTACACACCGGGAAATAGTCAGCTTGCTCTAGAGAAGGGTCAGGTCTGTATGGATCCAGACAGGGATCACTCCCTGGGAAAGATGTAACTGGAGAAGCATCAGCACTCAGGTGTCACTGGGTGTCAACCATCGGTTGACCCAAGTTTCTGCAGCCCACACACCAGAGACAGACATCTAACAACAGCAGCATCTGTGTGAATTCTTTCTTCTGCTTCCATATAAGCCTGAAACTCATTGTCAGGAGACCGCCTATCCTTTCTGTGACAGGCCATTTTCCTTTAGCTACCCACCTGGAAAATACAACTGGCCGCACATCTCTGAGCAGCATGAATGCAGCCATCCTCCAGGCTTGGCTGCTGTGACATCAAGCTGGCCATCAGGCTGCCCTGGCGTGATTACAGGAGGGGAGGCAATATCTCTCTCTGTCAGTCCCAGCTGAATAAGATAGGATGGACCATGAGGGGAGGTGCAGGTTGGGTGGGAGATGTACATCAACACATCAGTGTCAAGCTGATGCCAAACTGAATAGCACGGCCCCAGTCATGAGGCACGGTGCCACAAGATAGAGCGATAGTGGACTCCTACTTTAGGCACAGCACAGGGGTTTTGGGGCTTTCAGACCACATGCTTACACATTGATACTGTGCTGTATTTTTTGGACCACCTATGTCCCATATAAGTGCTGTTCTGAGGTCCTCAATAAGGTTTTGGAGCTGCTGTACACAAGCGAACTCCTCCAGATCTGCTTCTGTTGCCAAGACAAGTCAATGACGAATAGTTCACCTACTAATTTATAAACCATTTGGCCTTTAAAAAATATTCATATACAGCTCTACATGTTCACTATCATACCTGATATAATTAAGAACACGTATCACTCTTGTTCACTTCTTTGCCATGATGTACACATTACTTTTAAATTGATTATCCTTGTTACATTCTTTTTGCAGTAACATGTGCAAAATGTACTCATTGCAACATTTAACAAACCACATATTTCACATCTGTGGACATTTACATCTTGAATCTCCCAGTATGTTGCAGATCTGAAATAACCTTGTCAGGAGTTGGTATGCTAAAGAGAATGAACAGTAACCTGGGGTAGAGGAACAAACCCTGGAGCCAGCATCTGTTTAGCAGAATCCACAAAGCTGTTTGGCACGTGGTGTTAAAGGACACGTTTTTTATCTGATTTTAATAAACAGATACAGGAAAGTTGAACAGAATTGATGCTGTCCAGTAGAAGGGAGTCGGTACCCCCCCCTTTTTTTTGGTCCATCCAAATTCCTTGTCCATAATGGCAGATGTCAGTGCAAAGAGGGGAAAATACACAATGCTGAAGGCAAAATTCTCCTCCAGGCAGGAGGTTGCTCAGTTGAGACACTCTTCATGCATCCAGGGAAGAAGATTTGCAGTGATCCCTGGGAGGCTTGCTTTGGTCTCTGATGCTTGCAGGAGCTCCCTGGTGGAGTGGCCCGGGCAGGGCTGTGCCTTGGCTGGTGAACCCAACACTTAGTTTGGTCCTGAGACACCCACTGAGGAGCTGGCCAAACTCTCTCAGAGGTTTGCACTGTTGCAGACTATCATGCAGAGGCCAATGCACCTCTGCCCTGGTACCAGGGCAAGTCTAAGCAGAAAAAGACAACACAGGCAATGCGCAGGTACCCCACCAGTTTACACAAGTCCATTGTTTCTGAAATAAAAGAGAGCATCACATCCAAGGAAAAAAATAAAAATCCATCCCAGTGCCCTTTCTGGAAGGCATTTACATTATTTCCCATTCAAGCATTAAATTGAATTTATCCTTTCCCCCAAGGGTGCATTTGGTCATCCCTCTGCTGTGCCACAGACACACAACTGAGCTGTTGAGAAATCAAACAAATGTGTTGTCCCTACTGCGAAGCTTCCCTCCCATATACCCTTTTCCTGTGTATCCCATTCTGCATGGACTTGGAGTTTAGGGTTTGCAACTAGCTCAGTGCCTCTGATTCACTCCATCCCCTGGGAATCTGCAAGCTGACAGCTGTGGGACAGGCACGGATAACTTCAGAGACAAGCACGTGTCCACAAAGCCTGCGGAGGGGATCTTTTTGTGGAATTTACAGACTGTTTCATGTGTCAATACAAGAGGAGCATAATTACCAGCTAAGAAACTGCAGGAAATAAGCCAAGACTGAATGAACGAAATGGAAAATAAAGAGAAGCGCAGAGGACACACACATTTTAAAACAATTACGGAGGTATGTATTCACATGCTCGTGGGAGCCTGGGAATATATAAGAGATCGTGACTGCAAAGGAATGAACTCACGGACCAGTCTATGGGGAGTATTTTTTTTTCCTGTGACTTCAAACTTCTCTCAGAGCTCACAGAGTTTTAGTCAGCTGGCATGCAACAGAGGTATGACTTCCCTAAGGAAACTCTTCCTCGACTTGCAGTGGAAAAGCTGCTGAGAGAGTCTGTGAGACAGAAGGCTGCAAGCAGAGGTGAATCCTGCTCCTCCTTCTCCTTCAGCCACAGAACAGGTACGTGGAGATGCATGCGAACCTGGGAGCATGCTGGAAAGTTGAGCTTTTGACTGCAGGAGAGATCGGGGCTCTGGTGACTTAGAGCTGCAGCCTTTAAAAGTAGCACGGATGAGGAAGGTACTGTATAAATAAAATATACCGTGTTTATGGATAGGCTGAGGAACTGGCTAAACACACTGTGTAGATGGCTCTATCCACACAGCTGTATATTTAATCCATCAGGGACTTGCACTGCAGCGAGTCAGATCCCTTATGTTAAGGAGGCACCGATTAGTTTACGACAATGCAGTTGTCATACGCCGGGTTTGTTATTATTCTCTGGGTTTACAGTAATGAAAGATGGGGACATGCCTGGGTATTTTTTCTTTCTTTACAGGACTTTAGTTTGTTTGTGGAATTGCTGCATTATAGTGCTCTGAACCAGGAGTGCTGCAGAGATCAGCCTTGTACACTGATTAAATGCCACTCGCCCAGCTCCCGGACACTGAATCTTAAAACAGCCTTGGGCAAATCACACAGCCCCCGGGTAAAATGGGGAAAAGGCTGTTTGGCTCCTCTGCTCTTCTTACTATCAGCACTGTCATTGAGCTCTCCCTGTTGGAGCACGAGGTGTGAGATGGCAGCATTATTTTGCTACTCTTAAGATCCTGACAGCTTGAATGTCACCTTGGGTGAACAATGACTTACTGAGAGGGTTTTGCTGCATCTGGATTGTTACCACAGGAATTAACACTTAGACAGTATTTGGAACTGATAAAGTATAAGAAAATGCTAATTTCTGTAAAAGTCACAGATAAATTTATAAAGCCAAATCCTGTTGTATTTTGATAAAAGTATTTTTGATGAAAGTGCAGATATGTTTCCTTAATTAGAATCAAAAGTTAGGTTTTCCACAACAGCAGAAATTTGTTTGTGGGGTTTTTTTACTAAGATACAATCATTTCAACTTTAAAATCAACTTATTACTCTAAAATGCTGAAATCCTTTAAGTTTCAATAATAGAAATTCACAACAAGTTATCTCTTTTTAACAACAGATATTTCCATTCCAGTGATTGTGTCAGCGTTTTACTTTTTACTAATATAATGATGGATAGATTCAAGGGGGGTATCAGTATCATGCAATCAGATCTATCAGGAATAACCACCCTCACCTCATCTTTTCTCCCGTTGGATCACATAAATTGAATAGACATTTTCCCAGATACTGACTCCACAGTCGACTAAATCAAACTGCTGAATTAAAAGCCTATTTTTCTCTCTTTTTGCTGCACTAAGATAATATGAGAAATTATTATGTTTTAGTTCCTGAGTTTGAGTTTCCCCAGAAACTTTGTTTTCCAGGGAGATAGTTTGTTTTCATGGTCAGATAGTTTAATCTGCAAATCACTTTCTGCTGATAGAAATGTTTTCATTTTCTTATCTCCTACTGTCCCTTCACCCAGCCCCTCTCTCAGCAAGTCTCCAGCCTGGTGGATTTCATGCAATTGTAATTTTATTTTCTTTTTCTCTCCTGCAGAGAGGAGTAGAACAAAAAAGGTGACTAAAATAGGGAATCTGGCTAAACCCCATGTATCTGATTAATTAAAAATGTTAATTTCTGGTGGGGACATTCTGTTGGCTAAAGACCTGATACAGGTGCAAGCAGCGAGAGGACAGAGTGAGAAATGAGTAAAGGCAACAGCTTCAAAAGACAGGAGAAAAGCCATGTTGAGGTCACAGGAGATGTAGGAGTCCTTATTTTGGTATGCAGACTTGACTTGGCTGGGATTTTAATGAAGCGAAGTTCTGAGCAGCAGAATCAGTGCATGCCCTTCCCTCCTGGTTTGGCATTTGTTTCTGTCCAGGCTCTTCTTCACAGTTCACCTGGCACAACTGTTTGGTCACTTGGTAAAACAGCTTGAGGAACTGAGCTGGCTTTTTAAAAAGCACAACCAACAAAATCTCTGCTATTTTTATCCCTGCAGATCCAAACGTCCCAAAGTGGTCTGAACATCCATGTGTAGAAAATGCGAAGCTGCAGTCATCCTGGTCACTTGTTGCTCTTCATTACAGGCATGATATTAGTACTCCATCTCTAAATTAAATCAAAATATCCTATTTAATTTTTTCTTCCCTTGTGGAGGCTTCAAATGTTTGAGGTTTTCCTTGCAAAATTGTCTGTGCATTGCAAGTGCTATTGCACACTGCTGACAAGGCAAACTCTAAACACAGAGCATCCAAAAGGAGTTGAAACCTCTGGACACTACAGCAGTCCCCAGCTTCAACATGAGTTCCCTGCTCACCCCAAGGGGGTTGCAGATAGAGAGCTTGACTCCAGGAAGCATGCCAAAATCAGCACTGCAGCCAGCTCCAGACAAGCTCAAGACATGATGTGCTTTGAGGGAAGGTGGTCAAAACTAGTCTGACAAGACCCCAGCCAAGGGGAGCTTGTCTGGGGCTGTGATAATCTCACTGACAGACTGTTCTCTTGAGAGCTTAACATGGATTTTTCCATCCATTGCACCTAATCATGCCCTCCCCTATTGTCTTTTCATAGCATTTTCACCGTTAGACCAGCAACCTGGTCTGGAGGAAGGTGTCCCTAACCACAGCAGAGGAGTTGGTGCCAGAGGATCTTTATGGTCCCTTCCAACCCAAACCATTCTGTGATTCTATGATTCTGTGATTTATGCCTCTCATTTCAGGGTGCATTGCAAAGCAAATGAGATGTTAAGAGCCCAGACCTTTGGCATATTATTTCAACCTTGGGAAAAGTTCATTGCAACAGTTCAGGATTGTGGCTCTGGGAGAAGGTAATGGGAAAACCCGTGTAAAGGTGGGATTTCCAGCAGCAGTACTTAATTAGCAGAAGAAAGGGAGGAAACCAGCAATTAGACAGCTGCTTCAGGCCTAGAGGGCAGCACAAAATAATAAATAAAAACCTGAACTCAGAAGCCATCTGAAATCATCTTCTGCATGACAGAAGCATGTCTATCTGGGTGGTGACCTCTTGTGGCTAATATCCTCAGCTTAATTTGTTGGGTCTAAACAGAAACCATTTCCATTTGAGGGCTTCTTCTACATGATGCCAGAGACACTGCCCAGCATCAGCATCTGGACTTCACTGGGTGGCCTGGATATCATCTAGGCAGCATCTGGAACCACACAAATCCAGTAAATGCCTTGCATCTTCCTTTTCCCACCAGGCTCAAAGGAATGCAAAGCTACACAGGTAGATCATAAGCGCAGTAGGCTCAGAGATGGGTTAATTTATTGTACTGCTTGTGTCCATCTCCATATTAGATGATGATCTCGTGCCAGCTTTCACATGTGTTGACCTCTGTGTTCCATTTGAAATCTAACCGTAATTGCTTTTACCTTCAGAACCATGAAACTGAACATCATCTTCTTGCTGGCAGTGGTGAACACCGGAACCTCTGACTATCATCCCATAGAGGGGACATCCTGTGAAATGGTAAGGAGGCATTCCTACTCAGGCCCTTTGGGATCTGGAATGAAGCTGGGACACCCTTGTTACAGGCACCGTGCAAACAGCCATAGTCCCTGAAAAGGGAAATCTCCCAGGACCAGACTTTCTGTGTTGGCAGAGGTGGGATTTGCAGGGTTAGGGGATGGGTAGCAGGCAGTTCTCAGGCTATGTCCTCTTCGTAGTGACAGCACAGAAGAGGGGTGGAGGAGGGGTGAGGTGGGAAGAAAGGTCATTATCTCAGGTTTTTTTCTAAAGGGGAGCTGGTTAAAAGAAATTTGACCTGATTTCCCTAAGACCATAGAGGAGTTTTGGGACTGAGACAGAGAAAAGACTTAAACCTAAAATCAGCTCCTTTCTATCAGGCCTAAGTTCTTTGTGCTTTAAATAAAGAATCTTCTGTGAAATATATCTATACCAGCTGTTTTGTAATAGCAGGGAGACTGACCTCCTCTGCCCTGACACAGCATTCCTGCCAGGAAAGTTGCACCTGACTTCTGCTGGAGGAAAAAGAAGTGACAAAGCCTCTTGCTCTAGTACAAAATTTTCTCCTTGGATTTTTGCAAGCACCTGGTACAATATTATAAATGTTATTCAGAGCTGAACTTTCTCCTTTCCCTATCAAAGTGTTTCTGACTGTAACAGGCTTTCAAAAATACCTTTTTTTCCCTGAATATTGAAGCTGCTCAGCACAAATCTTCAAGAATTTCCAAAATAGGAAAAAAAATTATTTGCTAGCTGTACACAACTCCCTTGAGGGACTCATTCCATTCCTGCCCACCCTGCTGTGTTGCTGCACTTCCTGAATTCCAAAGAAATTAAAACCTAGTTTATATAGAACAATCTTGGGAAGGTGACTGAGTAGCTCAGTTCATTGGCTGGAGAGGGAACACTGATGAAGCTTGGGTCCCATGTATCACAGTCAAGTGAAGGCTGGGCAAGACACACGATAATCCAAGCAGATTTGTCTCATCCCATTTTTTGCATGGGTCACAGACCAGGCTGACTGCTGAGAAGTAAACACATGCTTGTTTCCACCACTCCACTGTAAACTGCTTTCTTCAAGCCAACGACCCAAGGCTCTTAAGCAGTTAACTGAGATTAATTTAGCTCTGACAGAAAGCTGCAGTCAAGGGCTGGGATGCTCATCTCGGATAAATGAACAGCTCAGCATTGCGGGTGTCGATGCTGATCATCTTCCTTCTCTGGATGTTTGCTCCAACGAAAGGTGCGTGTAAATACAAACACTGTTTAAAGAAAAAAGGAGCTACTGGATTAGCTGCTGGGTCCATTGAAGTCCGGCATTACTCTACTTTTCATCACAGACTCACTGTTTCACACAGTACTTTCCCTGTGGTGACACCCTTAGAACAGTGAGGGCTCAGAATTTAATACTTTCATCCCAAGTCTCCTGGAAGAGGCATGAGTCAGAAACTTGTGCCTGTCTCTGACTCACCACTGGTGCTGCTGTCATTGAACAAGAGCCCTACAAGAGGTTTTAGGAAGTAAGCAGTCCCTACCGGACCCTTGACACAGGAGAGAGCTGCACTGATTATACAAGTTACGGCACATCTACTTATTTGCAAGACAACAAGGCACAGCTTAAATGTCAGGAGGTTCTTCCTAACTCATGTAGACTTCTAAGGACAGGCAAGGCTTCAAGTAGATCATGTTCTACCTCCCAAAGAAAGATGTTTCTGCTATTTCATGTTTGCTGGCAAAGGATAAGCTTAGAAATAATTTATAGAAAGGAAGGGATTTTAGGAAATTCTGTCTTACCTTGGATTGAGGTGGTGCAAGGGCATGTGCACGATCAGTTATCACAGGTGAGCTGATGTGGGGTACCTGGGCAAACTGCTGAGGTTTGATCCTGTAGCTGAGACTCCACCTGGGCAACTCTTCTAAGAATGGCCATGGAGACCACACAAGTGCCGGGCAGTGCCAGGCGGCTGCAGCCCAAATTCTTTGGTTCAAATGTTCATGAGTTGACAAAGGAGAACACGAATGGAGGCTTGGATCCAGCTGCTTTTTCTGTAGGGCTCTTATGAACATGGATGACAATTTCCTCCCAGTGCTGAGCAGTGAAGAACTGAAATCAGAATTCAAATGAGGCTCAGCTTTTGAGCTGTTAGATCATTTTTTTGCCAGCACATGCATGGGACCAGATACTGAAGGGACCAAATGCCCCTCACCCTGCAGTACTTCTTGACAATGGACTTGAAATAAACTGATGGCAGCATTGGTGAAAAAAATGAAGTCAGAACATAAGACTGGCAAAACCATCTTTTCCAGTCTCAGGCTGCCAATCCATTGTGCTGAGGGGTGGGCGGAGGGAAGATACACCAAACAGATGCTGTTTGCTCCATCCCACTGAGACATGCTTTATCTTTTCTTCCTACTCCTGATGAGGATTATGCAGTTTGAGCCTCGGGGAGAAAAGAAGGTGCAGAAGATAAGAAATATGTTGAGGATCAAAATAGTCAGTGAAAAGGAATTATAGTTTCAAAAGAAATATGGGAGGGGAAATGTTATAGGAGCAAACGGCAGATAGTAGGAAGTATAGATTTTATCTGTCCCTTTTATCCCTGGGAGAGTTCCATGGATGCAGATTAAAGGCCAAATCCTGCAAGATACATGATGATCTGGGACTGACCTCTGACCCACTGTCTTCAATGAAAACCAGCTGGCTGGCACTGACAGGAGCTGGATCAGAACTTTGCTAAGATGCTTTCTCCCAGAAGGAGTGAAGGGGGCTCTACATTTGTTGAGATCTGGCTCATAGTGTGTGAAGAAATGTGGCATCTGCCTTAGGCTGCAAAGTACCTGCTGCTTTTTCACTCTGGATTTTTTTATCTTTCTGACTTCTGCCTCTTTCACAAACCAAATAAAGAAGACTTCCTTCTCACGCCTTGGAGCTAAGCCCAACTCTACGCACATTTTAGCTCAAAATGAGCAATTCGATGATGGCTTTGAAGGAAAGAAATAATGTCAAGGAGAAGCCAGAAAATTTCCTTCTTTCTCCCTAATATTTTTAGCTGGGGGAGATTTAAGTGAGCTGGAGGGGGGAGGGAAAGGGGTTCAGGTTTTAGTAGTCAATTTACTTGGGATCTTTGGGAAAGATGTATTATAGGAAGGACTGTGAAGCAGTCTGACTGTATCTAGAGTTTGGATGAGCACTTGTACTTCTCTGACACATTTTTGTGTGGTCTCCAAAATTTAGATTATGCAAAAGAGATTCACAAAAGACTGAGTAGTGCCACACTTCTCCAAAGCAGACCTGCCACTTCATTCACCTCGAAGTTCGCATGAAACAGATGGGTTTTAATATTTTTTATTTTTAATGTTTCTTTAATATCTGAAAAGCTTTGTGTCATGGAATCTGGATCCTGCTTTTCCCCAAAAGTTAAGATTCAACAGATTTTTTCTTTATTTATTTCCTTTCTATAAATACTGTATGGCCCAGACACCCAAATACATTCATGACAAGAGTTTCCCTCCAGTAAATAAAATGCTGCCTAAGCCTTTCACATTCTACTTCCTCACACTTCTATATATTCTCCTTTTTAACAAAATATAGCTTGATTTTTATGCAAGGATGCTCATATTCGTATTTCAAATCCTCCTTAAGAACACACACTCCAAATTTGGCCTGGGCATAGACTCAATCCTGCTGCAATTAAAGAGACTTGCATCTGGAAGGTGGATTTGATTTTGACATTTGTTTTTTTTCTCTATCTGCTGCTGAGAATTGGCCTGAAAAAGTATGACCCTTACTGCACCTCGCAGCTTTTTCGTCTCTCAAGACCTGGCTTTACAGAATTTGTCTTTTCCATGTTGTGTCACTTGTGTTTTGTCGGAGAGGTTTCACAAGGCACAAGCAAAGGGAACTGTTACCTTAGGAAAAGGATAAACACGGATAGTAAAAGCAGGAAGAGTTTGGAGATTTGCATCAGAAATGTTTCAGTTGTTGAATGACCCATTTTGGATAAAGGTGCATTACTAAACTAATCCATGGCTAAAGGAAGTCATGATCTAGTACCTGAGGTTGTGACTGTGGAGGAGAGACAAGTTTTGTGATGTAGGATCCTTATATGTTTTTCCACTTCCTTGCTTTGGGACCCACACTGCCAACAGAGTGAAACTTTTTCAAGTACCGCTTACTGTTGCAAGTTCAGTTTAAAAAAAGATGAACGTGAGAAAATTAAACATCAGAAGAAAAATGAAGAAATGATGTTTGATTGCAGCAGTAAAAGGGCAAAACTCCTTCACTTGGGACTATTAAAAAGAGTCCAGGACAAAGGTACAAAAAGGAGAGCATTCAGTAGGTATCACACACAGGTAAAACTCTTCTATTCCAAGTCAGAGATGCCTTTAAAATGAAAAGAGTGCTGTTAGCTGCAGAGAGGTGTTAGGATTGTTCCTCTTGCTGTCTGAGTGCTCAGAGAAAGTGATGTGACTAGTGTTTCAGGAGGAGGTTCTGCCTGGATGTTGAATGTTATTTTCCTTATATATATAATGCAAAAATATTTTTAATTTGTCATGTGATAACCCCTTTTCTCTCTTTATCTGGCAGGCAAACTCACAGGCATTTTGCCACAACAAAGACCTCCACCAAATCCCTCACGAGCTCTATCTGAATGTAAACAAAATAGATCTGTCTGGAAATCTGATTCAAAGCATCCCAGAAATGCCAATATCATTTTACACTTCTCTCCAGTGTCTGGATTTAAGCTCCAACCAGATAAGCTTCATCACGCCTGGAGTGTTTGCACACATGACGAGTTTGCTGGAAATAAATTTAGCCAATAATCATTTACATGAGCTTGCTCAGAATGGGACAGAGGGGATTGGACTTTTGCCCCAGGTGGAAATAATGGACTTGTCTCACAACAATCTCTACAATGGGATGGCTGAATATTTCATTAATCAAGCTCCAACACTGCGGTATCTTTCCTTGGCAGACAACAGTATTGTAATGATATCACACAAGATGTTTCAGGGATCTCCCAGTCTTGTGGAGATAGATCTTCAGAGAAATATCATCATGGAAATAGAAGAAGGTGCTTTTGAGGCTTTAGTGAACCTTTCCAAACTCAATCTCTCCACAAATTCAATTACTTGCATCTCTGATTTCAACCTCAGGCAGTTGGAGATACTTGACCTTAGCAGGAATAGCATTGAGACCTTCAGCATCACGAAGTCAAATGATGAATATAGTTTAAGATGTCTGGATCTTAGTGAAAACAAATTGCTTCACTTCCCAGTCTTTCCTCAGGTAAATAAGCTGGTAACTCTGAATTTATCAAATAATTTAATCCAGCTCACTGCTGAATCCCCTTACAATAAAATGGACTACATGGATAATGAAAGGCTAGATGCTTCTTTTCATCTTCTTGATCAGAAGCGAAGCAGAAATGTAAGTTCTCTTTATTTATCCCAGCTTGTATATTTAGACTTAAGTTATAATGAAATCAGATCCATTCCAGACAAGTTCTTTGAGTCAATGTTGTCCCTTCACACCCTTAATCTCAGCAAAAACTGTCTTCAGGCATTTGCAGTAAGTTATGACAGTGCATTGATCTCCCTAACTGTCCTTGACTTGAGCTACAATGCTCTGCAGAACCTTCTCCTCGATGCTGGTGCTTTGCCAAATTTGAGGGAGTTTCATATTCAAAACAACAACCTTCATACCCTGCAATTCGACATCTTTTCCAACCTTCCTAGCCTGAGACTGCTTAACCTACAGAGCAACAATATCAGCCTTTGCCACGTGTACTCAGGATTAGCTAAGCAAAGACTTGCTGAAGAGGAAAGTGGTTGTGTGTCATTTGTCAATTCTCCTACTCTCCAGTACTTGTACCTAGCTGACAACATGCTGAACATCCTACCAGCACATGCCTTCTACAAGACTCCTCTGGTTGTCTTGGATCTCTCCATGAACCCTGGACTGAAAATAGAACTTAAAGCACTATCTGGACTGGAAAAGTCCCTTGAATATTTGCAGCTACATGGCAATAGCCTGATAGACTTAAATATTGACTTACCTTGTTTCAGTCACCTTAAACATTTAAACCTCTCTGAAAATCAGCTGAACTGGCTGCCTAAGTGGGGTAGTGACTCTCCACTGGAAGTTCTAGACCTACGGAACAATAGGTTCAGTACATTACAGGACAGCAATATTTTAGCATTAGAAAATTCACTTAAAAACTTGTATCTCACTGGGAACCCACTCAACTGCTGTGGAAACCTCTGGCTTTCATCAATGATCCAGAACAAGAATGTCCAGATCCCCAACGTGGAGCACTTAACGTGCCAGTACATTCAGAACTTTGGGTATCGGGAAGAAATGCACATTGGGAACATTAGACCAGAAGATTGTGAAAAAGAGGATCTGAAGAAAATCAACTTCCTTATTATATTAACATTTGTGTTGGTTTTATCTGTGATCATCATCAGTGTGGGTTCATTTTTTTGCTTCCGCAGGCAAAACTTTACCCATCAGTTTAAAGCATAGTAACACAAAATGCCTTGAAAACTGAAGAAATCAGGTGCTACCCTGGCACTGTGTAGAAATGAAGGATAAAATTCTCATCTTTGAGTTTTAACTGTGGATTTTAAGATGGTTTTGAAGTGCCCCTGAACTGCACAGCTATAGTGCTCTGGGTTGCAGGGACTAGAAGGAGAATTTGCTCTGTTTTGCGCTTGCTTCATTCACACGCAGATCTGCTTAAAACATTACACGGTGTTAGAAGAGGCCACTGTAAAGTTCTGCTATTGTTTTGAGGGACGTAATATTTAAACCAGCTCAAAAGAAAAAGTCCTCTAAGGTCTTGAGACCTGAGACTTTTCACTAAGCTCAGATGATGCCATCAGACAATTAGGAAACCCTTTCTCAAAGTTATGTGCCTCCACAAGATGTTTTGATTTGGTCTGAGCTTTGCTTTTACCTAGCTGGTTACCTCCTAACCCTTCTTAAACGGAAATCATACAAAGATATACCAGAGTGGGTCAAAACACAATCTTCACTCAGTGAAGTTGGTTGCAAATTCACCTTGAGTTCCAAAACAATGAGAATTTAGCTTAAAAAAACCCCAAACCAACAAACCCAGACAAAAAACAAATGGAAATTATAATTGGTGTCCACTGTAATCCTGGCTACCATTTAGAAAATCCACAGTTGACCATGAAAACCAAAGACCATGTGGTAGGAACCTCTTTAGATACTTCCTTCTGTGTGTTAGGATGTTGCTCCAGTCACTGGGGCAAGATATAAGAGGTAGATGAGGTCAATTAGTTCTGGCACTTAGTACCCACGAGGGATGTAAAAGAAATCTCAAGCATGAAACAACTGCTGATATGTTACCCAGATCTGCTCAGAAGGTCGCAGGTCCACAGTTTAACTAAAAGAAGAGAAATTTGCCTCTCACGTGCAATACATATTTACCTGGGTATAATGTGAAGAAATTAATCTCTGGGGTGAGTACCTTGCAAAAGAAAAATCTTGGAGAATGAATTTCAACCAGCTAGCATTGGACTGAAATGCTTACATTTCTAAGGAAAACTGTGGGAATTTCATGGCATACAGTTGCATTTCAATGCAGAAGAATAATGTATCTCTTTTTAAAGGTCATGGAAGGTTAGACTGCAAAAAGATACCATTGTGAAATGATACATATGGAACCTAGTCCTGTGCCATTATTCAGATCAGATGTTCACTGTGTCACCCTATAAAGATATTACAGTCTAGAGGATGGGCTGTAAGAAAAGTTATGTAGATCCTCATTCTGTGATGGGTTTAACACAGCTATCATGCTACATTGCTAAAAGTTGACAATGACATATATTTTATTCTGTACCCTGACAGAAAATTCACCCCTTTGAAGTGAAAAAAAGCTCACCAACAGTGGGAGCCTGACCTGCTAATGGGGTGCAATGGCTTCAAAAGGAAATATATCAGGTCTTCTGTTAATGCCATGAACTGTACATTAAGGCATATAACAGAAATAGAGGTCAAACCAAAACCTGTCCAGGTAAATAATTCAGAGTCAAATTGCTGCTTAATTTCTGTTTCTTCAAGCTAGTGAATGTAAAAATTAACACACTACAAAAAGGTGTATAATTCTGTTTTTAAAGCAGCTATGTAAGAAATCGTCTGGTGGATTTCACTGTGGAATTTTGTATAATAAAAACATCTTTGAATTTTGTAAAAAGCACAAGGTTGTGAATATATTAAATCACCAGTTTGAAATGCTCCATAGATGAAAAGAAAAGCCTTCCTATTTTTGCTATGGTACTCAGACTCCACCTTAGACCTTTACCTTCTGGTCCTGAAGAAGGGACAGCTGCTCCGTATCTTAGAGTGCAACTAATGGAGACCAAGAAGATCTACTGCAGATGTAGGCAAAAGTTTGGAACAGGTTTTTCAGAGAACTCATGAATGACCCATCCCTGGAAGTGTCCAAGGTCAGGTTGGATGGTGCTTTGAGTAACCTGGTCTAGTGGAAGGTGTCCCTGACCGTGACAGTGGGGTTGGAACTAGATGGTCTTGCAAGTCCTTTCCAACCCAAACCATTCTGTGCTTCCACGATTCTACAAATTTGCACAAACCATCAGCAGCAATGGGGCCTGATCTAACATCTACAAAAGCCCATGCCTGAGCCCATCATCAGCTCAAGCCTTTATTCAAGTAGGGAAATAAAGCCTAGTCTTTAGTCTCTAGTCTCTAGTAGATTGCACAAGCAGCAATCCCAGGAATTAGTTGGAAGTCTGATGTTGAAGTTCTGAGCTTTTCCCTTGATGTGAAGGCAAGCTGAGCTATGTGCCCAGACACAGGTTAATTTGCCACACACTGGGTTTATGGCTTTTGTGTCAAGCGTGGCAATCTCCTTCTCAGAGCCAGTATTAACTTGACTAGCATGGCTGGAATTATTTAGTAACCTGATGACAGAGTCAAACCCTTTAATTAATAGTTTTCACACCACTTTTGTTTGGCTCTCCCAAAAGGAAGTGCTTGTTATTACTAAACATCTGGGACTAATCAGATTTCCATTGACTTCCCCAGGAGCAGAAACCGTTTTCTCAAGAATAAGCCTCAGGGGTAAAATCCAGCATGACTTGTTTGGTTTTTTCTGTTAGCAGCATAATCAACCAAGAAGTGACATGACCCTGCTCCAGCCAGTTCTATTCTTCTGGATGAGGTGAGGAGCAAGAGGGGGAAAAAAAACGTGAATCAAATAGCAGAGAGGAAAACCAGGAAGAAATGTGAGCCCTGCACGATATCATGCATCAAAATAAGGGGTATGTAGCTGACAGCCCCAGCTCTTGCCTCCCCTGTCTGTGTCTGCAAGAAGCCCAAATGCCAAAGTATGTGATCCTGCATAAAATGTAGACGTTATTCACACATCACACATCTCACATCTTCCCACCACTCAGCCCCATTTTCCTAATAGGTTGGTGGCATGGTTTAATGAAGAAGAAAATTAACCCTGTCCCAGCTGACACCAGGATAGTAGGCATGAAACAGGCTGTTTTGACTGGAATTTTGCAAGCAAGAATTTATGCCCTCGTTCACTGTTTTTTCATAAAGTCCTTGCAACAGACTTCCTTGATGCAAAGAAACCTTGTATTGCTAAGCCAAGGAGTATCATCCTTGGACTCTGGGATATGTAATAAAGCATTTGGTACTCATGCAGCCAATGCAGTGTTTTGGGGGTTTTTTTAACTGCTTCATACAACAAGTGCCTTCCTCTACACAGATGTTTGTGTGATATAGAAGAATAGAAACATAGAATCACAGAATGGTAAGGCGCCTTAAAGACCATCTAATTCCAGCCCTCCTGCCATGGACAGGGACACATTCCGCTATACTAGATTGCTCAGAGCCCCATCCAACCTGGTCTTGAATACTTCCAGGGATGGGGCAACCTGTTCCAGTGTTTCACCATGCTCTGAGTGAAGAATTTCTACATAACATCTAATCTAAACGTGTCTGGTATCAGGTAGATATAAGTACTAGAAACATAAGAAACACTACAAAGACTAGAAGCAGAGAGAAGCCCTAAAAGTTCAGCAAGTCACAACTCATGTTAGCCATCCATGGAAAATCAAGCCTATTTCCAGAAGCATTAGCTTCTTTTCCTGCAAAGCTGAGACTGTACTCTCAGAGAGTACCAGGGCCTCTGGCTACAAACTTCCCTGCAGGGACTCTGCTCAGCCCTAAACTAGCCACAGTAGGTTAGTATACAGCATGGTAAATGCCTCCTAATACTTTGGGAGCCCAAAGCATTTGCTTTCCTATTCCTATCTAATCCCCACGTCATTCAGTACCCTCTTACATTCCTGAGGAGAAAAAAAACAACACAACAACTTGGATCTCCTGTATCTCCACGAGAAAGAAAACCAGGCAAGGTATCCTCTGGCCATATTATTTTCCATAAATAATTACCTATTCTATTTGTGCACACATATGCAAAGGCACAGACATACAGAGGCTAATTTAAGAAATACATCACTTCAGGATTAGCTTTGTTTAACCTAAATTAGAACAGCCTGTGCTAAACAATCATCTGTAATAACAAACAGCCCGTGGTGCTGCTGCCTGTGGATTCCTATTTCATGCCCGTCCATGTGAAACATTTCGATCAAGATTTTCAAAAGAGATCACTGATACATTTCAGATGCCTAAATTTGCAGCCTGTGTCTTGCCAACCCGAAAACAAGTCACATTTTCCAGAAAACTGGGTCCATTTCCTCTCAAAACCAAGGCTCTGTGGTATGTCTTATACAAGCCCCAGGAAAAAAATGAGGTTGTCCAGATGTATATATAATTATTTCATGTAGAGCTTTCTAGCTTCTGCTCTGCCAGAGTTGTTTGGAGCATCTGAAGAGCTGAAAAAAGCAACCTCAACACCTTCTCTGCCCTGTAGTCTGCCCTCAGAAGGACCATATTAACCCAAGTTAACTATCCCTCCGCTCTCACTCCCATCTTCAGCAATTGTTGTGGATAAATTTGAGTGAAAAAAGGAAAAATAGTCATAAGAAAAGAACAAAAATTAAGTATAGTGTCTGCAGCTTCCTGTCAATGCTGCAACTATGCAGCCAGAGCAGATTTTGGTCCCATGGGTCCTGGATTGGTGAGGGTCCAAATAGTGTTTGCCAAGAAAAAAGAGGAATGAGGAATGAGAGGATTTTCGAGCCACCAAAGTGCTCAGAGTGAGTGATGGGAAAAGGAGAAAACAAAGTGTTGGTGTAATTCCCTCTGAGAAATGAAGCAATGAAAATACTATAGAGGAACAGGAAGTGGTAGGTACTTACCCACCTCTCCCCAAGAATTTAGAGAAGATCAGTGAAACTCCAGCCAGTCTCTTGTAGAGGTAGTAGAGGCTTGTAGAGGACAAGTGAGATGAGAGCCTAGGAGACAGATAATGATGGAACAGAAAGATGATAGAAGAAGAGAAAGATGGAAGGGAAATGGAGCAGAGAAGAGAGTTTTAGCACAATTTATGTCTTCGTGATGGGGAACGGAGAACTGCAACTGGAAACTGAAGAGCATCCAAGACAGAGGGATAGGAAAAGCTTTGCAAAGAGGTGGTCAGAGATGAGCTGTGCAGAGCAGGAGGAGACACAGGTACCTTGGTTAGACAGCGTGCTGGCTGCTTACAAGTGTGTGATGCAGGAAAACAGAGGAGGACATCAGTTCATGCAGGGTGGCAAACAGAAGTGTAAAATAAACAGGGAAATGGGATGAAGCTGAAATGGGATGAAAAAGAGAGAGAAGAATTTTCTGAGGAGGGTCTGTCAGATTGTGCAACACTCTTTCCCAAGGAAAGACATTTGGAGGCCGATGCAACATGATACTAATGAAAATTCTGGCAAATATGAAGGAACAGTCCTGCAACACTGGGAGAGTCACTTTTCTCCCAAGCTATTGTTCATGGCAGTTCTGCTGCATTGCAGAGCCAAGCTAGTTCCACAGATTTCCTCCTCCTGTCCGTGTCTAGCAGTCTTTGCATCAAAGACACTTTTGAGAGACACATGGGAGACTTTATTGCAGCCTTTCAGTACTTAAAGGGACTTTACAAAATAAGAGAGCAGCTTTTTAAATGGGCTTTTCAAACAGGACATGGAGGAACAATTTTAAACTAACAGAGGGGAGATTTGGATTAGACATGAGGAAGAAATTCTTTACTGTGAGGTGGGCGAAACATTGGCACAGGTTGCCAAGAAGGTGTAGATGCCCCATCCATGAAAGCCAGATTGGACAGGACTTTGAGAAATCTGACCGAGTGAGTGGCATCCCTGTCTACGTCAGGGGGATTGGAACTAGATGATCTTCAAAATCTATTTCAGCCCAGAACATTCTGTAATTCTATGATTTTCCAGTTCATAAGCAGTATACTTTGTGAAGAAACATTCTGGGAAGTGACTACAGAGGAGATTCTTCTCTGCTGTTCCTAACTTTCCCAGAAAATGGAGGGGAGAAGGGAGTCCAGGGTGCCGGAGACAAGACCAGAGAAGGAGAGGACTCCATTTTCAGGAAGGAAACCCAACAAAGAGAAGAAAGTCTGGAACAGACAAGAGGGGAGGAGGTATGGCATGTGGAGAGCAGAAGAGAAGTAAGAATAGCTAAACCAAGACTTTGGAATACAAATCACAGAATCACAGAATGGTTCAGACTGAAAGCGACCTCTGCAGATCATCTAGTCCAACCACTCTGCTAAAGCAGGTTCACCTAGAATATTTCTGGAGAAGGAGACTGGATGGGCAGTTACAAGGAAGACAGCATCAGCTCCTCCCAGGAGGATTCAGTTGAAGGACAAGATACAACTGCTGCAAGTTTCAACTGTGGAAGATCCCATTAAACATAAGGAAAAAATCCTTAATAATGAGAGAGGCTGAAGTCTGGAAAATCCTTGTAGACTTTCGAAACTCCTCAGGGCAAAGCCCTGAACAACAAATTCTGACAGTGAAGTTGGCCCTGCTTTTATCAGGCAGCTGGACTGGGTTTTACAGAGGCTCCTTCCAAGTTGACTTATTCTCCAAATCTTTGCAAAACAGATATGGGTCATGCACTTAGATGACGAACAGATAGCAGAGAAACTTTGGAGCAACAGAGCCTGCAAGCAGCATCTGTTCCCTGTACTGATGTAGTGAAAGGAATTTTACAGTAGAAGTGTCCAGAGAGATGGCAAAAGTGGTTGATGGTGTCACATGTGGGCAGAGCTGGTCAGATTATTGAAGCTGAGTTCACATCATCTTTCCCTTTTTTTTTTTTTCATTTTTTTTGTAGCTCAAAACTAAAATTAATCTTTTCAAAATTTTCCACAAAAATTCTGAAGAATATGAGTTTGGGAAATGTGTCCTTTGCAACGCCAGAGCTTCAGTTTTAATTCAGATATTCCTGCTGCAGCAAGCACATCCTCATATAATAAAATAATCATTGCAACATTGTTTGCTTTTACTATCTTTCTTCATGAGAAGATGAGGAAATGTTTCTATCAGCTAAATAACATCCTTCCCAGCTATCACTAAAACAAAACAAAGCAAAATAAAACAAAACCAAGCAAAAAAAAAAAGTTAGGCTATTGAAACTATGCAGATTTTTTCATATTTTTACACTTCAATTAATGCTGGAACACAGGAAGAGCATTTAAAAAAATGATGGTAGTAAACTTATGAAATTCCAGAAGAAACCCATCAGGGAAGATTTTAGTTTAAAAATGTTTTTTATCATAAAACTTCCTTCCATTATGAGTACTTATATTGTAATTTGTGCTTTTTATAATATTTACAAGTTTTATGACTCCTCTGCCTTTCACTTTAAAATGTTACAAAAAATTCTGGCAAAAGTAGTAGACAGAGGAATTTCAAACCTCCAGCTTCATTAATTGTTGTTTACTTTCGGAAAAAGCTCCTTGTAACAGACTTCAGCATATGTTTCTTGCCTTACATATGTGATTCAAGACCATATGTTTCCTCTAATCTGCCCCTTGTGTTTCACCATAGACATCAGGCAAGTTATTGCATTGCTGACCTGGACCAAACACGCCTTAATCGAGCTCCTTTCCTCTTTGGAGGGAATGATGCGCAGTTAGGTGAGGTTCCAGGTGCTTTAATTGCCTCTCTAGATATTTTAAGGGCAAAATATAAATCTTTACTGTCCTACAGTTGCTGATTCTTCCATCTGGTGCCTAAAGTCTGCAGAGGACTGTGTTTAATGTCAAAATTACCTATGAATGTCACAGTCTGTTCATTCGCACGTTCAGAAATGTCACAAAGAGCACAAAACCATTTATATGTGTGCAAGCCCTGACGGGGCTGTCATGTTGAGAATCCCTGTACGACATCTCCTAAGCGGGTAAAAGTTGCCAAAGCATCACTGCTGGAAAAAGCTCTGTACAAAGTGCAGCTGGAAATAGACCTGCCATGATAACTCCATGCCTAGATGACCAAACCAGTTCTCTTCCCTACCCTGATGGGTATTTTCTATTTCCCAAGTGATATCTTCCTTGGCAGTCCCTGGGGAACCTTTTCTGGAGCCTATCAATTTATCCTCATTTTTATCTCCATTTATAGAATGTTACGCTCCTTAAAGGGCATTTAAGTAATCTCTGGACAACTGAACACAACAAATTGGCCACCGGGACTTCAGAAGCAGATGGGAAGAGCCTGAACAAGACTGTTGGGAAGTACCATCCTCCCGTATTTCCTTGATGGATTCCTTAACACATCCTTCTTGATGTTCCCTTCCTGCAGGGAACCCTGAGCCACAGTGTGCCATACTCTATGTGGTGCTCTGAACACGAGGCTGTATGAGAGAAGGGAAAGAAAAGTCACAGCAGCTTTCAGTCACTGTGTTTCTTGTGGAAGGTCTATGGATGTGTACCACCAGTGGTCAGTTCTGCCTCCCTCTATAGCCCAGATTTTGTGGCATTTAAGTCACTGAGGAAGGTTAAAATGAAGGTGCCACCATGAAGGAGTATGACATCAGCATACCCCAGGGTATCTGAAAGGCAACTGAACACCAGTTTGTGGGTATCCAGTCAAGCTCACTGTTGGATAAGAAGTCAGAATTAGTTTGCTAAACAGAGGCTTCAAGTGCTTTGTCTTAATTGGTTGATTCCTAGACCTCATCTCTGAAGTCTAATGTCAGCTTACTCTCTTAGAAAGTAACCAAAACTAGAAATCAGGATAAACTTTCATCAAGGAAGGATTTGCACAGCTCTCTGCCTGTGCACACCCAATGTCATGTTGTCTTCTTTGTTTACTTTTCCAGCCTCCTGCTTCCTTAGACTGCTCATAAGGAGGCTTTCCAGTAGATCCAATAAAAGTGCAATGACATCACATGTTTATGCACTAGAGAATGTGTCAGTTCATTTGGTTTGCATCATGTACTTCCCACTGCTTTTCGGTAGGCCTCTGGATTCACCCACACAAAATATTCTCAGATGTTTCCTAGCAGAGTGCCCGACTGATGCACGTTTAAACAAATAGCTTGCTGCTATCTGTGGAGCAATGCTTTCAGCATCCCATCAACCAAAGGGTGTTTTTTTCCTTACCACTTCTTTCACAACTTGCTTGTTGCAATTTCGGTCTTGTGCAAGAGTTGTTTTGGGAATAAAGTCTTATCTCAAATAAAGATCTTGCTTTATTTGGATTAAATAAATTGAGCAGATCTTCCTATCTTTCCTCTTCCAATCATAATAAACCAGGCTTTATTCAATTAATAAAGCCTAAAAGACATGCCTGGCACATAGCTAAGTTTTCTATACAAGCATCCAAACCTCTCTTGCTTTTCCACTGCACTGTTTCAGACATCTCACAAGTTAGAAATAGATCCACAACATGCTGTCTGCATTGGGAAGTCATGAAAATTGTTTTTCTGGTTAAACCACTGCAGTTCTTGAAGATGTCTCAGCTGCAAATGAATGAGGTCAAGTTAGAATCTGTTCATCAGCCAGGACCTCACAGCTCTCTATACCTCTCCTTGCTTGTGAAGTAGTTTAAAACATTTTCATGCTTTACTTGACAAATGGGAGAGGCTAAGACTATCTGCAGTATCATTAACATCCTGACTAGAGATAATTTATCAGGACACAACTCTGTGGCAGCTGCTCCTATCTGTCTTGTGCTGCCTTGCTTTGCAGAGCTCCCAGGTTTGCTTCTCAAGAACCACAGTCTCAAGGATAAGGTCACAAAACCTGGCAAAGTTTACCAGCCAGACATTGTGAGAGAGTTCAGAAAGGATCCAGGAGCAACTGGGAAAGGTGTGAAAAATGGGACCTGTACAAAAACGTTGTGAGAGATGGTTCACAGCGGAAAGGAGAGAATTAAAGCATATAAACAGAAAGGGAAATTCTGAATCAGAGGCGATGCAGGAAGAAACACACAGAAAACGTAAGTCAAATGTTGGGTGGATTTCTATAGCCACTCTGGTGGCACAGATGTAAATGTATGTTGGGATCAATCCTGAACCTGGGGAACCAACAGAGTCTGCCTCCTGGAAGAGGCTTTTTGCATGGGGAAAGGAGTAGATGCTTTCCCGTCAGTTTGGACTTAGAGATTTTGAAATGTAAATTATTCATGTCTTCTGAGACAATTCTAATCATCTTGGATGGCTTTCATCCCAGCCTGAGTACCTGAATCCTTCTTGTTCCATGAATGAAAATTGTCCCAGAACAACTAAACCAACATATCCAGGTTCCTGACTGAGGGAAACCCTTTGTCAGGATAGCTTCAGTCACACCAGTGAAGGCACTGCTGCCACTGGTGCTCACTTCTTGTTTTACCAACAACATGTATGGGACAGCTGATGACATCAGGTGATGCTCACCAGGTTCCATGTATCCAGCAACTTTTTGAACTGTGCTCAGGGGACAACTGAGGTGAAAGCTGGTGACACCAAGATGAAAACCTCATCAAAAGTGAGGTTTTGTACAAAATATTCATTCTTTTAATGCATTTCTTGCTTTTTCTTCCCCAGCTGTTCTGTATACTCCATCCTGAGCACTGACCTCCTCTCCCTCTGTTCTTCACTGGACTTCTCCCATCTGTTACAGGCCATCTGTCTCAAACAGAACATAAACTCAACAAAATTTAAACCCAAGCTGAACTTTTGAACTGTAACATATTTGAGTGTACCGGAAATTAGGTCAGGGGAATACATGCACCCATATTTCATCAAGAAGTGAGGCCTCTCTTCCTTGTTTATTATTTCTACAACATTTAAATTTTTAGAAATAATATTATTGACTAGAAAAAATACTCTAATTGGAACAGTCTTTTCAATGTGTCAAAATATTATAGTACCAATCAAGCCTGTGCTGTAAAGGGTGCAGGCAAACATGAATTGTGGGCTGGCACTGTGTCAAAAATGCAGCTGTTCTCAAAACCTTCTGACCAAGGGAAAATGGTGTCTAGTCTTGATTGTTCGTAGTGTAGGCATAAAAACACCACCATAGTCCTACTGAAAAGGTAGAAGGTCAAATCTCCATGGGAGTTTGTGTTTTTTTTCATTTTTGTAACATGTTCTTCTGAACCTGTTGATTTCTACAATATGGGGGTCTGGATCAGCAAGCATAGCTGAAAGCATTTTTTCATCCAACGTGTCATGGAGTGTGTTATTTGTAGCACATGTAAAGGACTTCAAAGCAGCAATGATAACTTATAAATCTGGGAAGTTCCTTTTAAGGAAGATTTTTCATCAGAACCTACATGAAATTCACTTACAAATCAGTGCGCTCTTTGAACCTAGGTAGAGAAAAAGGAACTTTTTTTTTATATGCTTCAAGTGAGAACTTGTCCATATTACAGTTCCACTGACTGCACAAATCGAGACTGTTCTGTGTACCAAAACATGTGAAAAGCTTCCTGTCAAACTCAACCAAAAATGGCTGGAGAGGAGCACGACCTGGTTCCTCTCACAGATGGGGAGGACCTGAATAAGTGTTTCCAAGGACACAGAGAAATTGCAGAAGGTGACTCCATTTGGAGCATCCATGTACAGTAAATACTAGCTTGCACACAGTTCTCACCCCGCAGAGCGCATCAGTAGCTCATGCACTACATTTGCAACAAAATGCATTTTGCGTTGGCCAAGGATGAAATTGTGCCCAAGGCAGGGGCTCTGTACTGATCTCAATGCACCTTTACTGAGTTTCCTTGTAACAGCCATTCCCCATCTCTCCAGATCTTTTGGAGTAGAAGCTAAATTTGAGGTTTCCAGTTTAGCAACCAGGCCAACAGTCGGCTACTTGTCCAAAGCTCAGTGGAATGAGGCTTCCCCGTATTGTTCTGCTGTCCGGATGGTTGGTTGCCTTCCTCTCTCCCCGAGGTTGGGAAAGCAGATGTGTGGCTGCCAGAAGAGAGCTGGACCCTAGGATGCTGCGAGAGAAAGCACCTTTGTGTGGTTTAGCAACGCCTATGTAACATTGCAGAGCAGGTCCTCATTGCCATTGAGGGAAGGAGAGAGGGGTGGAGCAGCGAAAACATACCCGGGGGCTTATCAGCAGACTTGCTGCTTCTCAGGGATGCTTTTGGATACAGTCATAGGGAATAAACAATGCTCTCCCCAGACCCCACCTACTCGGTGCTACTGTTTTCCTTTCATGCAGTAACAGTGTGTCATAAATCATGTCTTTATAACTCAGCAGTGTAACAGGCTATGAGTACATTCCTCCGTTGAGGAAACAGCCCCTTGAGGAGGGTTGCTCCAGACAAATCCTGTCCCTGGGAAAATGCTTCTGGGGAAAAGGCATTGGACAACCTTTGCCAGCAGCTCCCTTTGGCCTCCCTGAGGGTACTCTGCATGGATGGGTGCAGACAGCTGTACATTTGCTCCACCCTCGCGCTGAGCTGGTCGGCCTCACGCCAGCTCTGTTTGGGATCTGCATGGCTTCGTGTGCCTGAGCTCGCAGCTTCCACCTAGGAGCTTTCATGGCACAGCCTCACACAGGGTCAGCTCATGCCTTACCATGTCCCTACATTGAGAAGCCCAAAGTGAAGCCAAAGGCTGAAGAGCCAGGAGGTGATGAAGCTGTCCTACAGCATTCCACTCTATTAAATCAGGAATTAGCTATACAAACCCTTGGTCCCCTGGGGCTGGCAGTGGTGACTCAGTAGCCAGATAGACTGTTCTGATGTGCAGTGTTGCTTTTATCCAGAGTAGGGAAGCTGTCCCAAGGGCAGCACAGTGTGCTAGCATGTCTCACAATATGTGGTTTGCAAAATGGTCCAAAGATTGGTGCTACATCACAAACCCAGGACAGCTGGGCTGATGAGCAGCTGGGATGTGAGGGGTAAGGACTTGCTTTGTATCACCCATGATTAGCCAACTTCCCTTTGGGGTTCTGGAGAAAGCTGTGGTACTTGCAGGATAGCAATACTCCGAAGAAGCATTTGGTGCCTGGGGATGAAGAAGCAAGTAAGGATGGAACTAGTTTTGCAGCCTAAGGACTGTATTAGGTGCAGTCCATTCCTTCCCAGTGAGGAAGAGTGACCCAGGCCTTGGCAGGCTTTTGGTGTCTCTGCAGTATTGTGGTTACACTCCAGCAAAGCACAGACGTAGATGGGACAGGCTTAAGCAGCCCCTGGGAGCAGACCACAGACCTTTGCCCTCTGTGCACTGGAGAGGGAAGACAGGCTGGGAGGGATGAAAAGGGGCCATAGAACAACACAGAGGAGGTTTTTTTTCTGGCTGATTCAGCATGCAGAATCTTTGGCTGCCTGCTCCCGACTGGGATGATTAGAAGATAAGCAGTTCCCTGATTATCAGCTGCAGAAGTGATAGTCAATTTAACAAGCCAAGTATTACATTTTTCTCACAGTGGGGGGATTGTCCCTATTGGGGTGGCTTGAAAAATGCCCAAATGGGCATGCGAGATTGGCTGGAGTGCAGGAAAAGATCATGTAGAGTAGGAGACTCTCTTTTCCTGGGGTAGTTTTAGGTCTTCAACCTCTACTTGAAACGTTCCAGGTAGTGCACACTGGGATGCAGGTGGACATAGGGCACAGGACATTTTGTTTATTCTTTTTTATGTTTCACCATTTTTTTCTCTACCCATTTATTGGCAGTGATTGCAAGACAAACTAAACATCCTTCCTTCTGGCATAGCTTCCCTTCTCCTGTGTCTCTGCTCCCTGTTCAGGTGGCTCACACTGCAGAGATAGAAGGATCTCTGTTCTTAATTTTTCCCATAAATTCTGGCTTGAATCACGGTTCACAGGAATTTTATTGCTGGGAGGGCAGAGGTCTGGAGGAGAGCAAGTAGCTGTCATCACAAGGTAGGAATAGAAATCAACAACTGATCAACATTTTTCATTTATTTACAGTATTTAAATTAATTATCAGTGTCTGAATATCTGAGCCCTTTCTTTTAAGGTTGCCCAAGCCATCACACTTCTATGTCACTACTGGGCTCTTGTAGAGTATTGAAACTGAGCCTTGGAGGAGTTAATTGAGTGTAGCAGTGTAGGTGGAAACTAAATGTAGAAGCTGTGAGTCACAGTCAATTTCTCATTTCCCTGTATTGTTTGTATTTCTTATGCTGTTTTCAGATCTTCAGTTTCTGAAAACTGGCAGCTTTAGCCAGGCCAGTAGAAATAAACAGCAATCTATAATTAACATCAGAGAAATAAATACCCTAAAGACTAACCAATGCATAAAACTAACAGTTACCAGACATCCAGATTTGGAAAGGTTCTGCTTATTGGAGAGGTTGCTTTTCATGATAAGGTTAACTGATGGCATAACCCAAAAAGGGCCATGTGGGGTTTTGGTTGGCAGAATGTGGCAAGGGTCCAGCCAGGGCACCAATGCCAAGACAGACAGGAAATTCGAGAACCCACTGGGGAAGCTAAAGGAGCACAAAGGGAACTACAAATTCAAAGCAGACAATAGAACGCTATTGATGCAGAAGGGGGCAGAACAGTGCTTGTACATACACGGTACTTAAGATTTCTGAAGGCACTCATGTTGATAAGGCAGAAAAATACATCATAGAATGTCTTGGATTGAAAGAGACCTTAAAGACAATCTAGTTTCAACACCTTCCACTAGACCAGGTTGTTCAAAGCCCCATCCAATCGGTCCTTAAACACTTCCAGGGATGGACCAGACACAGCTTCTCTGAGAGACATGTGCCAGTGCATCACTACCTTCACAGGACAGAATTTCTTCTTAATTCTAATCTAAACCTTCCCTCTTTCAATATAAGTGATTGTCCCTTGTCCTGTCACTCCACGCCTTTGTCAAAATCCCCTCTCCAGCTCTCTTGCAGCCCCTTTAGGCACTGGAAGGAGCTCTAAGGTCTCCCCAGAGCCTTCCCTTCTTCAGGCTGAAAAACTCCAGCTTTCTGAGCCTATCTTTGAAGCAGAGGTGCTCCAGCATTCTGAACATCTTCATGCCCTCCTCTGGACTTGCATGTCCACATCCTTGTGTTGGGAACCCCAGAGCTGGATGCAGCTCTGTGGGTGGGGTCTCCTTAGGGCAGAGTAGAGGGGCAGAATCCTCTCCCTTGCCTTGCTGGCCACACTGCTTTGGATGCAGATCGGGATGTGCTTGGTTTTCTGGGCTGTGAATGCGTATTGCTGGCTCATCTCGTGCTTCTTGTTCATCAGTGCCACCAAGTCCTTCTGCTCAGGGCTGCTCTCAATCCATTCTTCACCTAGTCTGTGTTTGTGCTACGGAATTGTCCCCACTCAGGTCCAGGACCTTGCACTTGGCCTTGCTGAACTTCACGAGACCCACAAAGATCTACCTCTTCCATCTGACCAGGTCCCTTTGGATAACATCCTCTTCCTCCAGTGTGTTGACAAGCTGTTACAGGAACCAGGGGAAACAGATAGATATTTTTAGCCCATTTCACCTGAGATAGAAAATTACAGTTTCAAAATATTTCAAAAGCTTATCAGCCTGAACTCCAGCTGTGGGGTGTAGTTTACAGTGGAACAACCATGGTTTTTGTATAGGAGGTTTTTTTAACATAACATCCCCTACCACTGAATTGCATATGCTCTTTGTTAAGCATTCACATGTGGGTAAAATATCCGTTTGTGAGAGGTTACCATGGAGATGAGGAGAAATAACAGCCTTAGTCCTCAGTTCCACTGACTTAACCCAACGTGCCAACATGATCCCAGAACCACTTATGTGGCTTCACATATGTGTCATTCTGCAAAATCAAGGGAAAGGTCATTGTGCATTATCCCGCTCAGCTGGGAGAAGAGGAAGCAGAATGGCACGGCTTGTGAACTTGAGAAGCCTCACTGCATAGACACATGGCTCTAACAGGACTGAAGAGAGTTTATTTATTTAGTCTAAAAAAACACATCAGGTTGCCTTGAAATTATGGCTGCACCTGGGCTGTCTGGCCTGCCAAATTTGAACATGAAAATTTGCATGAATAACCGTAGGAAACCAGCATGAAGCTGCTGATATCACTGATGACTGATGGTGACTCACGTGACAGCTTTCCAGATGCTGCTGGTGGAGGTGCTGTCGTGGGGCAGCCTGGCCCAGGGATCCAGATCTCAAGCCAAAGAAGGGCAGACACAGCACCCTGATGCCCATCTCTCATCTCCAAGCATTAACCCAGACTGCTGTGCATACCAGGGGAAGAAGGATGATCCTCAAGAAGAGCTCTCTGAAGGAGGTTTATGAAGGAAAAACTGGTTTCCATGTCCCAAATAATATTTAAACCTTCCAGAGGCACTTAACCCATGAACCTCTTAACTACGGCAACTGACAGGGAAGAGATTCTGTTGTTTCCTGTGTCTTCCATCCAGTTCAGCACAGTGAATTGCACAGAGCACTGAGGACACATCCAAAACTTTGGAGTGGGGCTCTTTTCGCTAGAAGTGACTTGGAGGCATTTGAATCATTGTTCTCTATTCCAGGGATATTCTTTTTCCCTGAGATTGATATCAAGCTGTTTCAAATCTTCCATTTCATGAATGGCATGCAATCCTTGCTTTGGTTTCTGAAGGTTTCTGACCTAAATAGATCAAATTGTACATTTCAACCCAACTGTTTTATTTGACAACCTCAACAGAAAATGGCTTTAAAAATTCATTTTAAGTTGATATAACTTATCTGCTTAGTTTCTAGTTTGGTAATTGAACCACCAATATGTGTGATGGGATTAATCTTTATCAACCACAGCTCCATCAGTTCTATTCTAGACAGAAGCAGTCACCCTTCAGAGTAGCACACACAACCTTAGCCAGATCCAGGAATTATTGGTTTGCTAGTAAGATGCCACTTATGTCTTTCATTTTCGGGGGAAAAAAAAGTCACTCAAAATTTATAGCAGAAAACAATTTTGCAGTAGTCCAATGAGATATAAAGCAGATGCCTTCAAGAAACATAAGCAGAGCAGAGCTGACTGAGCCTCCATGGTGCAGACAACTTTTATCCATATTTCAGAGACTGAACTGAGAGTGGATCTGTGTTTCCAAACTTGGTTCGTGCTTCTTTCATAAAGGAGATATCCAAAACATTGTATTTGGATTTGTTTTCTTATAAACAATGTAAAACCCATACTCTTTGTTCCTTACAAGATCTTCTCTTTTCTCTTATTGTCTGTGCTTGAGAATTTCTGTTCTCAGTTTTGAGTCCTAGAAGATATTTTCCTGAATGAATTCAGATTTATTGCATTCCAGTTTTGGTATTCCAGTCTAAAGATGCTCCATTTTACACTTGAAGTATCTCGTTTACTTCTAAAGAGCATTGCTTGAGATTTGAAGAAGACCTGAGACTCACCTAAGCTCAAGTACAACTGGATGAGCACATGAAAAGCACCAAGAATCAGTCTTAAAAGGATCCAGTATCAATCATTGCACCACTGCTATTGGAGAACTTGTTCAGTCTCAGTCTCAACATACTTCCAGACTATGTAGGCAGCGTTCTGATGCCAAGAGAGATGACAAACTTGTGTCTGGGCTTCAACAGGAAACGGGAAATTATCAGGAAACAGTTATTGGGAAAATTAGTTTAGTTCTCAAAATAATCCTTCCCATTACAGCAATGTGTTGTGTTGTGCTGGGAAAAACATCCAAAAGGAAAAACTCTTCACGGATCATTAATGAGTGTAATAACAGCAAAAATAATGATGCACTGACTCTGGCAATTAGAAAAATCACCAAGCATAGTAAAATGGACTATCATGATAGGTATCTTATATTAGAAAAATATGCAGATTACAAAGGGAGACTGTTAATGATATATAGAAATTGCATAATAATGTCATGCTGAACAATCCGTCATCTGAAGTCCTGTTTTAGACACATAATCAATTCCCTTACTTACACAAAGGATGTCCTCTTATTTCTTTCCACAATATTTACTTTCTTATGCACTTTGCGTAGTTAGTGACATAACCAGAAATCTGAAGGTCCTTTCAAACACAGAATTCAGCTTACCCAAGTAGTTCCTTTAAGTGGTCCCATTAAAGCTGTGATATGACAGCAGCAGCGTTTACAATCCTGAGAGTCAAGATAATATCCTGGTGTACACTGCAAATGACAGAAAAACTCTTCCTGTTGCCATCAGAGTGGAGTGCTGAATTTTTAAGGTGCACTTTATCCATCAGACTCTGATGGAAAAATAATAATAGCAGGTGGGAGAGAAGACTGATGATCTTCTGGTCATTTAGCTCTTCCCATTTTGTCTCCACCTTGCAAGAATTTTTATATCACTTTTGAATCAAATTAACCATTTAAGGAGATCTGGTCTTAGCTTGTCACTGGTAGGTGTTTTTCCTTATATATAGATAATCCCTTCCACCTAAACTACAGTGTGTTCACACTGTTCAGAAAACACGTTTTAAGTCTTTATTTTGGTAGAGGCTACTTTTTTTTTTTTTTTTTAAACCTGTCACCAATTAAGTCTGGAATCTGATCACTTTCAGGGTTGTCTTATGGAAATCTTTTCTCAGATATGGGCTCTGAGTTCTGGCCTGGTAATGGTCAGATTAATCCCATCTCACTCCATCATGCTTAAAGCTGGGCAGATAATTTGAGGTATTGGTCTATAAGCAACAGAGAGACAGAGGTACCTCCAGAGTCATCACACCACTAAGAAATGGTTTTACATATTTTGGAGCAGAAAGAATGCTCTTCAGAGATTGTTTTCTCTCTCCATGGCCAAGAGTAGAACAACTTAAAGCAGGTGCATAACTTTTCAGAAGCTGAAATGAAGTGTCAGGTACAAAGAATCATTAGTTATTGAGGGACTAAGCCATCTGTGCGCGTCTTTTCTACTGAAGTCAACACAGCACCTGGTCTTTTCCTTTCATTAGTAACAGCTCAGACAAACTTTTTCAAAGGAAGGTCCAGGAGTGCCTGATTCACCCTAGGAGACTGAATGGGGTCTCAGGTAACCTCTTCCAGATCTTCCCAGTCTGTATCTCTATAACATTGTATGGAAAAAAGATCAACTGCGAGATCAGAGTCCTCTACAATCAGTCTCTAAAAGTGCCTCTTTCTCTCCAACAGAAAAAAAGTGAGCTCAGACACAAACATCACCATCAAATATGTTTATATTTAATCTGGCAAATCCCACCGTTATGATTCAAATAGAAAGCACATCTTGTGCAATTTAGTCTCAAATATTTACAGTTCTGATATTGCAGCTGGGTATCTCCTACCTATCTTCTAGCAAAGGACAAAGATTTCCAAAGGCATTGCAATGCATATAATATTTATTCAAAGTAAAGTCTCTCTGATATCTGTTATTGAGTGATAATGTGAGAGGTTGAAGAGCAACCTCACAGTTTATGTTTCAGTGCAATTTCTGGCTGTCTAGAGACCAGATGTTTAAGCAAGAAGATGATTAGCACTGAGTAGGTGGAAGGTTTGAGGACAGGATGATAATGTAGAACTGAAGATTGCACATTCTCCAGAACCTTACGTGACTATAAATCCGTGGGCTTCTTCAAGCTGCACCAGGCAAGAAATTCCATGTATGCCCCCTGTCAAAATGAAAATTCCTAACAGTGAGAATAGTTACAATCTGGCTTTGACAGACAGTAGTTAATAAACTAGTGGGATGAAAGCAATTTTATTTGCATTTTAAGGTAGAAGGAATTAAAAAATCAATTGAAGATCACCTTCTACCATATTGTTATAATGAAGTTGAATGGATAAACGAGTGCAGCACATAAAAGTCAAAGCAATTCATAGAATCAGTCTTTGGAAAAGGCAAAGATTTCTTCCTGTTATACGGTAAAGGATTTAACCCCTTGTGCCGATTTGGACCCATTCACCAAAATGCCAAATCAGTGATTAATACAGCAAACTATTTCTTCCTCTGTCCTTCGTAACATTATCCTAAATGTGCCTCTCGAAAAGGAGCAAGGATGAAATAGATCAGTTTCATCAGAAAATGGGTGACCACAGTTTCAGGTATATGGTACATCTTACATTACAAATTCCAGCCATTTCTAGAAAGAGTACTTCAGCATAGTTCAAGAAAAAATATAACCCTTATTCCACCTCATTTCTACATCTGATGACATATTATCTTTACACTACATGCTGGCAACTTGACACATGTTTTTCTAACAAACTCAAACCAAATGCAGTGGTAAAATTCTGGCATCAGTAAGTTTTAATTTGAATGTCACAAAAGTTTTCCCCAATGTCTGAACTTTGGACATTTTTTCCTCATTCTGGATATTTATGACCCAGTTTTAAATGTTTTAGAATGAATTCTACTTAGGACTGACCGGCTCAAGCCCCCAGATTGTGTCCTCTTGCCACAGCAGCAGTTGCACAATATTGTTGCCCAATAGCAAAACGATAAGTTTCTTATAGAGACTAACGAGGCAATAGTTTATTTTCCTTTAGAGATATGAAAGATATAAACAGGATCTAAACTTTCTTCCTGCAAACGTTTACATATGTTCTACACTTCATTTATCAGAGTGGGCTAATTGACATCAGACACTTGTGCACACAAAGTTAAATAAGTGCATGAATACTAGCACTAGCACTAGGGGGTCAAAAACTAAATGAAAGCCCTTAGGCAAACAGATATATATATTCAAGTGGGTGGTTAAGAAGTTACCGCTTGTCAGCTGAGCTCTGGTACTTGGCTTGTGTACGTTCTTAACGTGCAAGAGCACAACTCCACTTTGACACGAGCGGTGGAGGAGAGATTCAAGCGTGAGCATCTCCCAGCGCAGCTGAGGTACACCGAGAGTGGGAACATGCACAGCGATGACAGCTCAACAGCAAGCAGCCTCTCAGTAAAGGTCAGCAGAGATGTTCTGCCAAACCTCTGAAGCGTCCTTCTTCAAACCCACTTTTCAAAGGTCACCACTGCAAGTGATGGGAGGACTTGTGCAGGGGATGAGGAGTGTGTTTCCATTTCAGCTCAACGAGCTGCACAAATCTTGCTGTAAGCTTCAGGAAAGGACCTGTAGACCCCTTGAAAAATTAATCTTTATTTTATCTCAACACTGCCTCTTTCAAGAAAGAGCAACACTTGAAAGATTTGCACAGCTGAAGTGATTACTGAAATTCCTCAGAAGCATTTACTCAAACAGAGTGAACCCTTGGCTAGCAGGAAGAATTCTGTGACTATATAAAAAACTTTTTCTTTAAAAATGACTTTTTGTTGATTTTCTGCTGACCTAAATTTGAGAAATGCCATGCAAACTAGCATATTTCAGTGTTGAACGTATTATAGAAAAGTGTCAGTTTGTCTGGGTCTTCTTCATCTATGGAGGTAAAACCAATTCTTCAGAAACAAGAGCAGGACATGAGTTTTATTTAACCATCAGGCAGAGGAAGGATGACAGTGTTACTCAGCACTTTGTTGATACAAGAGGTGTACGTGCAGAAAGAGATGTTTTTTGTGCCTTCCAACAAAAGGCCTGGAAGGACATAAAACAATAAACAAGCCTGACACCACTCAGGTCTGACATTGTGCTGAATAAACCTGAGTTGTGTGAATTACAATAGCTCATTTGTTAGAAACACAGAGGTGCACTCAGAGAGAGGAAACAAAAAAATAGTTCTTGGCACCGTCAGGGAGAGCACACCAGTCTGTGATAGGATTGATCTTATAACATATCTGTGAAAAAATGCTTTGTAAAGGACAGGAGATTTGAAAAGAGAGGTTGCTCCAAAACAGCCATCATAGATCCTGGGAAGGACTTACCTTGGTCTGAACTGCACATCAGGATGTGATACTCTAAGAATCACAGAAAACTGAACTGTTCAGTTCTGGTGTCCCCATCATGAGAAGGACATGGACCTGCTGGAGTGAGTTCAGAGGAAGGCACGGAGATGATCAGAGGGCTGGAGCACCACTGCTATAGAGACAGGCTGAGAGCATTGGGGTTGTTCAGCCTGAAGAAGGCTCCAGGGAGATCTTAGAGCCCCTTTGAGTAGCTAAAGAGGGTCCAAGACAGCTGGAGTGGGGTTTTTGACAAGGACATGGAGTGACAGGAGAAGGGGCATCAGCTTCAGACTGACAGAGGAAAGGTTTAGATTCGGTATCAGGAAGAAATTCTTTCCTATGAGGATGATGAGGCACTGCCATGTGTCTCTCAGAGAAGCTGTGTCTGTTTCATCCCTGGGAGTGTTTAAGGCCAGGTTGGACGAGGGTTTGAGCAACCTGGTCTAGTGGGTGGCATGCCTACCACAGGCAAGGGGCTTGGAACTAGATCATCTTTGGTGTCCCTTCCAACTCAAATGACTCTGTGATTCTGATTCTGTGATTATGTACTGCAGGAATTGAAATGGGTAAACTAGTATTATCAATAATTTTAAGCACCAGACAAAATAATTTTGTTCATCTCCGAACTTATCCCAAATTTTGGCAGAACTTTCCAAAAAGCTTCAGTGGGAAGGTTTAGGGCAGGTGAGGAATGCAATGTAATCTACACCTACCCTCCTTCAGCTTAAGACCATTTCCCCTTGTCCCATCACTCTTTGCCCCTGTGAAAAGTCTCTTTTCAGCGGTCTCACATGTCCTTTTCAGGTACTGGAAGACACTCTAAGGTCTTGTACAGCTACCTGTGCTGTCTTAGCAGGCACGGTAGGTGCTTGAGTGGGAATGGAAGCCCTGGCTTTGGCAGGCGTTCTTGGTGTCACTGGTGCATCTGTTGCACCCTATTACGTCCGGGCAGTGCAGCGCAGCGCAGCCCAGGAAACGTGGCAGGACCGAAAGCTGCTCCTGGCTTTCGCCTCGCCCTCGGCGCCGCTCCATGTAACCACTAGATGGGGCAAGGCACTCGCCCAACAAACTCCGCGTACCGCGATGTTCCCGTACGGACCCCGGGGGCAGCGCCAACGCCGGGCACAGCACGCGTTGCTCCCGCAGAAAACATCCAGGCAGACCGCAGTGCTGACCGTCACTTTCCCGTCTCGGCCTATAAACTGCTCCACCACCTCTGGGGCTATGTGCTCTCCTTCCCACCTCAATGTACGTAACACTATTTACTCGTGTCAGACTCCAGCTCCGAAATTGAAAATGTCCAGCGACTGCTCCGACAGAAACGGTGCCAGGCTAGAAAGCTGTTGCATGCTTTTTCTCTCCTCACGCAGGCTGTAAACTACACCAGAAACAGCAGGGCTATGTGCTTTCCTTCTCACTTAAATGTGCAATCTTATTTTTTTGATAGCCAGCAACTAAGCTTGGAAACTGTAAACGTTCATGGATTGCTCCCACACAAAAGGTGCCAGGACAGAAAACTCTTGCTGGCCTTCACTCTTCTATTGCAGCCTGTAAACTGCTATAATTGTTGGTAAACTGCAGTACCAGCACAGGCTGAGCTCCCAGGTGGACTCACCCAGTAACACGAGTCGTTTGAAACAGTGAAAAAAAATGTGATTGTACACTTAAATTAGGAAGGCAAGTGCATAGCTCCAGTGTCGGCGCTGCAGTTTGTAGGATGCACAGGAGAAGAGCAGGCTGCAGCAGGAAGGTAAAGGCCAGCAACACCTTTCTGATCTATTGTTTTGGAGTAGTCACCAGGTATTTTGAGTATCTGAGCTTATTTGGTGTGGTGATGCATTTAGCTGGCAACCAAGTTTATATTACCATCGGGATGCACTGTTGAAAGGCTGCATGGGGAAGGATAAGGCCAGGAACAGCTTTTTGTTCTGTCACCTTTTGTGTCGGAACCGTCACCAGGCATTTTCAGTTTTGGAGCTCTATCTCTCTGAAAGTCAGAGAGTGTGGTTGTACACTTGGTTGCCTAGGCAAGCATATAGCCTGCAGTGTTGGTGCTGCTGCTGAAAAGCTGCAGGGAAAAAGCAAAAGCCAGTAAGACCTTTCCAGCATCTTTCTGTGAGAGCACTCGCCAGACATTTTCAATTTTGGATCTGTACTTGGGGAGAGTTGCAGAGTGTCATGGTGCATTTAGGTTCTTCATCTTAACTTTGTAGCCTTTCAACAGGCTCAGGTGATAGTGTTGATAGATGATTAGGTGTTAAAGACAGAGCTCTGGTTTGGGACTGGGAAATAGGCTGTCAGTAGCAATGGCTCTCAGTGCTGACCACTTCTTTTGTGTAAGCCTTAGCTGCCAGCTGGCCTTTTTCTTGCTGGCTGTGGTCACCTCCGTGGTTAGGTGTTAGAGCAGAGACAGAACTCTGGTTTTGTGGCTTCACATGGGGATGCCAAGGGAAATTGAGGCCTAACAGCAGCTTTTGGCCTTGGCAGTTCTGCGTACATTTCGTTTCTCTTTGCTTGTCTGTGCACTTCGCACCACACCCATGGCCACCACTCCCGATTCCTGACAGCCCCAGGATGGCTGGGGACATTTCAAGAGCTGTGCATGATTGCTCATTAATTACTGGGTAATCATTCCAAGACTATAATCCTGATCCAGTGCTATTCCTGCACACCTTGTTAGTGTGGTTCACTAGGCCAGGAGAATACTTTACTGCAAGACCATCTCCAAAACAGCTCTGCTTTGGTCTGTGATTGGAGGATCTCATTCCCATCTGTGCAAGAGAGTCCTGAGCTATGTAGCTGGACTCATTCTTGTATTCACTCAGGAACTGCTAGTTTTATTAGCTCTTCTGGAGCCTGAACAAGGGTCAGAAGGCTGCAACACAGCACTGTAATCCAGGATTTTACTGAGTATACATCTGGCATTGACAGGAGCGTGTAGAAATCCACTCCTTGTACTGCAGCACCAGTAACCAGGAATATGGCTTGTAGACTGGAAGGTGACAATAGTCCACTTCTTGGGATATTCAAGTTTTCCTTAAGCGTCAGTGGCTCAAAGCATTTGCTTTTAGCATTGATTGAACTGTATTCACTGCTTTGAGAAAGAGATCATTTGTTCCTTTCAGGTTCAGGCACACAGAAAATTAGAGCAATTACTAATCTAAGTGAAGGGAATGGGTCTTGTAAATACAATTAAAGGCACTTTACTAAAAGTAAAGATGCATTAAAATATGCAGGTTTGGACCACACCTAGACTTATTCTCTTATGCCACTTGTTGCTGGAAATACTTGACATGTTTCTCAGCTACAAAATAGTAGAGCCCCTATTTAGTAATATGCTGCCTCCAGAGACATGGTTTTCAGTGTAAGGGCTCCCCAAGTTCAGTCATGCAGTTACATGTGAAGATCTCTAGGAACACCGAATACACATTATATATCAAAGCATTTCTTTGTTAATTTATGGAACTTTTTTTTTGCCATCTGGCCTTATTTTTAGGAACTCAGCAGCTAGGAGTGCTTAAAAATTTCTAGGATTTACACTGGTGAATAGAGAGAGAATGGGGCACTGTTGCTTCTGCTCATTTTCTTTTCCTCCTAGGAAAAGACCATAATAATGAGTTTACACAGAAATCTGCAAATATAATGTAACATGTTTTCAAGCTCTAGTCATGTCTTCAACATCCCTTCTACCAAAATGTCTTCCCTAATCAGACAGAAGACAGAGCCTTCTTCTTGTGCTTGAGTCCTTAAATGCGTCTTTTAAAGGACACAGTGCAAAAGAGTGTTAAGGAGGGCAGAATTTGTCAGCCAACAGAGGTGAAACTCCTGGTGCTACTAGTGGTGAGGCTGAGGTTGTTATTCTTAGCAGGCACATGCACACACACACCACAGATACACACAAATGCATGGCCACCACACAGATCTACACAGACACACAGCTCACTCCCATGATCCCAAATGGCATCAACAGCCGTCAGGGCTTCGTACCACCAAAAGTGATTCTCCTAGAAAATGCAAAGTCCTTAAGGGAATGACCTGCAGCGTGATCTTACTGGTTGGAAAAAGTGAGACGAGCACACAAAGTGATTTGATCTGCAGAGTCTTTGGTCCCTGGTCACTGGAAGTATGACTGGCTCTTCAGAAAAATGAGGAGGAATACAAAAGACTTATTTGTGCTGCCTGAGGAGTCACTCTTAAAGCCTTCTCCAGCATTCTGTTTTCTGCAGATTAGTTCAGTAGAGTGCTGTCCCTTGCAGAATTACAGCAGACAGCACAGCAGGTGCATGTGACTTGAAACTGCATGTGGCAGTAGTTCCACATCACCAGAAGAAAGCCTATAAGCCTTCATAAGATTAAACAACATCCCTGAAAAATGCTTTGTATTAAATGGAAATCTTGGCGTTGCGAGGCCTGTTTTGGAACCATTACTTATACATTGTTTAAAAGACTGAAGAAATGAGATCTTAACATACAAAGAGTGATCACCTCACTTTTATACAAGATCTCTTCCATCTTTGAACTACCAGTTCTCCTGAACAACTGGCAGCACATAACACCATGTTAACTAGTTCTCAGGTTATCCATTAAATGATCTGATCTTTGTAGTGTTTACAGTTTGAAGTTCATGATCAAGTTTCCTGGTTACCTGCATGGGGTAGTCTCCTTGTCTTTTTGTTTCTTTGGACCTTGCAGCTCAGGAATAGTTGCCCATAGGTTCTTGCTCCAACTCAATTCTAGCTGATGTTCTAGCGCGAGCAGATCTTTCCTGGCTCGTGGACCAGCTACAGCTTCGGCCTGAGCAGATCTTGTGAAATGTCTATTGGCAAAGATTATAGGATCATTAAGCCTGGAAGACTCCTGAGATCATCAAGTCCAACCTCTGACTGGCCATTAACTTGTCAACAAGATCATGGCATAAGGTGCCACGTCAAGTTGTTTCTGGAACGCCTCTAGGAGTGGTGACTTCACCATTTCCCCAGACATTTCATTCAAATGTTTAACAACCCTTTCCACAAAGAAATTCCTCCTGATGTCCAGCCTGAATCTCCCCTGGCACAACTTGGGGCTGTTTCCTCTTGTCCCATTGCTGGTTGCCTGGGAGAAGAGACCAACCCCCACCTGGCTACAACCTTCTCTCAGGCAGCTGTAGAGAGTGAGGGGGTCTCCTGTGAGCCTCCTTGGCTCCAGGCTAAACAACCCCAGCTCTCTCAGCCACTCCTCATAGGACTTACCCTGTAGACCCTTCACCAGCTCCACTGCCCTTCTCTGGCTGTGCTTGAGCACTGAGGGGCCCAGAACTGGGTCAACTCAGAGAAATAAAAGCAGCAATGTTTTCAGGGTATCAGTCTCAGTTTCCTAAGATTGCAAACTTTTGCTCTGACTGACAGAGTTTGGATGTTTCTGAAAGGGTAAAACCAGAGAATTCCATGAAATGGGAGGGGTTTGAGTAGACTAGTGCGGGGGCTCATGTATTGCTCTTTTTAAAAAACAAAAAAGATATAAAACCCAGATGAGGTCCTTTAACTACAAGGAGTGGGAGGTTATTCAGAATCTGAATCTGGAGTGAACTGATTCACTTTCTTTGTATCAGAATCCAAAATTTGAGATGATATAATTTCAAAAAGGAAGCTCTCAAATAGGTTTCTTTATTTTAACTCCATTAGTGTCTGAGTGTTTTAAAGCCTGGTGAGTCAGTCTGCCCATGTCCACCTAAGGAGCAGAAAAATACTAATAAGGGAACATGGAGAACAGTGAAGACAGGAAAGCTTGTCTACTGAAGTAAAAATTATTTCTGCTCTTTAAAAGGCTCACTGTCACACATTTTTGTCCTTTGTGAGCAAATGAAATACATGTTCATGGTTTCTTATGGCAAAGGTCTGTAACAATCAAATCTTAGAGTTGAATCAATATGTCACTTTTTTTCAAGATTTTGAGCTAATTCAGAATGTCAGCGACATAATTACTACATAAAAATTGCCTTCTTCATAGATTGTTGGGTATTTTGTATTATGATAAATTAATTTTTTATCAAATTGTTCATTTAAATACAGTAATATTTAATAATAATTAGATTAACTAAACCAGTGCGTAATAATACTGATTGTTTGCACTGTTCCTGCACTCTGCTTAACCTCATATATTCACCTCATTATGTGGCCCTGTGGATTCTCTGGTAGGCTTCCTGTTTTTGTTGTTTCTGAAGAAAGACTGATGACTAGTTTTGATTGTCTTTGCTGGTCTTTTTTAAACATTCTTTTTCATAGTCTGCCCTGCTGTGTTTACACTCTCCTATTTTCATCATTTAGACACAGCAAACGTTTTTCAAGGATGTCTGTATACATTACACTACTTTATAGATAAAGAAAGATGGTTGGTATTTCAAGTGTTTCATGACATATGAGGCTGTAATACTTAATTTTTCAGAAGCAGAACTAAAACATGTTCAATAAAGATGGTGTTGAAAGCTTAGCAGTTAATTTACTCACAGTCTATCTGTAACAAAGACCTTACAGGTACTGAATAGTTTATCGTTTGCTCTTCTCAATAGAGCAGTGTTACAATGCTTAACATTACCTGATCTTTATTACTACAGAAAATGAGCAGTATCAGAAAAATACTCCATCCATTCAACACGAAATGATACAGACCACTCTACCAACCACACTATGGCCTCTTGCCAGCAAACATTCTGAGAACTACTTTCACTTGCAAACCTAAAAGCTTGCAGAAAATGATATGCCTTGGAAAAATAGAAGGCTGTGTGGGCAAATTCATCCAAAGTATGTAAACTTTAAGACATGCACAACACTATTCCGAGATATGTTGGCTTTTTAAAACAAAATGTTTCATCACAGTGCATTTGATAAATGTGTTATGGGAAAGCATGTATCATATTATAATTTCCTGAGAAAATCACAGGCTAGTTAATAGCCTGGGACTGTTGTGAGAGTGTTTGCCCAAGTCAAATGGAAGCTGGGGCTCTCATCCCATATCCACCTCTTTCAGGCAAAGAAAACAGGCAATGAAACAGGTATTGTAATGTGTGGGGTGTGGTGGATGGTCTGTACGTCATCTCAGGCGAAGTCATGACTTAGAAAGTACTTACAGTCCTTGCTGTGCAGTGTTATGCAAATATAAAGTGAAGCCATAGAGCAGAAACGAGCAATTATATATTACTCACTCTTCTGGAAAATCCAAGGCTTCACTGCTAAAAGCTGCTCATGTTTCTCATTAACTTTCTGCTGGTTCTCTGCAAAAAGGAAAGCAGGCATGGCTTAGATCCGTATTGACCAAGAATCTGAATGTCTCAGCTCCACATTCAGACTATGCAGCATTCTGCATGCCAGATGGATATTCTTCAACGGCTTTATTTTCTAATTTGTGAGTGTACCTAGTGCCTAGGTTCTGCACATACAGATATGCTGGGCATTTTGGGACAGTGTAGGGATATTTGACATGACCTACACAAGCTAATTGGGGTATTGGATGTGACTAGCCACAGCCCAACAGAATCCTCTGCTAGACAGTGTACATGCTAAACACTGAAGTACTCACAGAAAGTGCATGGGTTCAGCTTTGGTTGAAAAACTTCACATTGCCCCAGCCTGTACGTGTGCCCAATTGGAAAGAGAAGAAGAAGGCAAGTGCATCTAGTCTGATAAAAACGATCGGCAAATTCAACTTTATTTGAAAGAAAATTAACTTGTGAAAAACATGTTTTCAATGCAACTCCAATCATCACTTTGACTCATCTAGAGAAAGAATGGAGGGGGGGAAAGTATATGTGTATATAAAATTTCTTAATACAGAGAGCTAATGCAGTAACTCTCTTAAGTCTGGACAGAGTGAGTTGAAGACATGTTGATTTTCTGCTGTCCAAAAGACATGTGATGCAATTCTACTCTGAAAAACCAAGCATACACCTGTATTTGCATTGCTTTGGTCTTGAAGTTGACACTGTTCCTCATTTCATCAAATTTCTAGCCAAACTATGATATCCAGTTACATCTTTTCTTATGCCAATACAAAGCAGGTCCACAGACTGGTTTAAGATTTCCAGTACCAAGGAACTTTCTGTGTGTCTTTCTTGCAACTGCTGCTTAGTGTGAAGTTCATTATGTCTCCATGTTAAATCCTGATCTTTGTGCTTCTAGATTTATCCTCTCTGACTCCTAGTTTCTTAATCATACAACTGAAAATTTCTTCTTTTTCCCCTCCTACCAAAGACACCTGCAATAGTTTCCTCCTCGCACTGGGATCTTAAGAATTATACCTGTCTTGGTACTGATGTGCTCTTATCACAACATTGCTATGATACAAAGAGGTCCTCTGGAGTCAGTAATTTTACTAAAGTAATGAATTCAATAGCTTGCTTCCAGAGAAACATGTGCTTTTCAATTGTTCCGAACATAGTTTCTTCCAGGGTTTCCGTTTTTCAAATGCTTTATCTTTTTCTTTTCCATGTCTGGTTGTTAACAAAAAAGCCCTCTTACCTTCCCACTAAATGCACACTGCAGTTAAATAAAGGGTGAGCTTCTGGAGCAATTTGCACCAGGACCCTGGGGTTGTTTGCTATTTCTTCTCCCCTCCTTAATTCCTTTTGTCTGTTGCTTAGTACCTGTTTAAAGTAAGAGATGGGGTCTGAGGCACTTCAAAGCTGCAAATATCTATGACATACTCCTAACTGTCTTCTGACATCATTTCAAGTAGTGCAAGCAGCTTCCTTCACAGTGTGACTGCCCTCTTTGTACACCACACACCTGCCACTCAGCATTGTCACTGTAAGGCCATGTCATTCTGGGAAGCTTTGTGTCATATTTCTCACTAGTAACACAGTGGGAATAGTAGCTCCCATAGCTCCAGCGGCATCTGGGGCAGTTTCCTTTGTGTCCCAACTTGGTCATCAGAAAGGAAAGATGAGTACGCACGCTGGTTAGGCATACGTAGTTTTAAACGTCAGCTCTGCTGATGGAAAGAATCACGCCAGTGTGGCTGAATCATTAGCTACAGGGTTGAAAGAACGTATTTTACCATTAAAGCTGAAATTGATAGGATCTGGCTTTCAACAGACACACATCAATTTCTACACCACATTACTGTAGTAGTCCTCATTTCCTCCTCATATCCCTTTTACCACTGAATCACTTCAGGCCCTCTCTGCATTGTTCAACACCTTTTTCAGTGCCCTCAGTTCTTTTTCATGTTCCTAATTACTCCTGGAGCATACTCTTCCCATTCGTCATCTGTTTGGTTGAGAAGACAAATTGGAAAGGAAAGTGCCTGTTACTTCCCCAGGGGTTGCAGTTACAGACTGTTGTTGTTTGTCCTACCTTGTTTCAGATTGGCTCTTTTTTCCATTTCCTGTGTAAAAGTGTGAATCCAGTCCCCAATTACTATAGATTATTTTGTTTCCTTGGTAATATTACCAAGAGTTTAGCCAACACATCAAGGAAAATGGTTTTTCCCCTTTATTTATCAGATATGAGACCACAATGAAGTCCTGCATCCAGTAAAAGAAAGGCATTGACAGACTGAAGGGAGTCCAGTGGAAGGTCACTGGGGTGGTCAGGACTGGAACAAACCTACAGAAAGAAACAGTCTCTTTTAATTCAATCTGCAGAAACAAAGGCTGCATGGGGACATAATTTCAGTCTTCCATAATGTAAAGTGGGATTATAGAGAAGAAAAAGACAGATTCTTCCTGGAGGTGCACAGTGAAAGGGCAAGAAAAAATGGACACGGGCCATAATATGGCAAATTCTGGTTTAAGGAAAAGAAGTGTTCACCGCATGGATGGTTAAGCATGCGAGCAGATGTCCAGAGATGATGTGGACTCTCCATTCCTCCAAAACATGACTTCTTTGAAGATAGCCCTGCTTAAAATGAGAGATTCAACCACATATAGTCAGGAAGTTCCTCTCTGTCTAAACTATTTTGAGATTCTATGTCTTAAGTATTCTGAAACTTCTTAGATTTACTAAAATTCACCAACAGACTTACAAGTCATTTAATGGGGGGAGCAAGGATGAGGGGGAAAAAGCAGACTGACAGATGAGGGAACAAATGAAGTAATGCTATCAGATTCCTTTCTCTAGAAATATACTTGTCCTGACCACTGGCAAAAAGTATAGACTGCTAGCCAACATCATTCCTGGCTGAATGTACCATCAGGAGTTTCCTTTATTGCCATTCTAACTGCAGCTACAGCAGTATTTGTATTGATGCTGTATTTTGACCTGTCCTGGCTCCCACGCAGACATACAATAGTACTGTGTTATGGTTATTGCTGTTGTGTGACATGTGTCTATAGGACACCTTTGCAGAATAAGGAAATACTTCAGCAGTGGCAAATACTGACAAGTTGAAACATTAAGGAATCTTCAGCCAATGACACGATAATCAAAGAGGTAAGCTTCAATGAATCACTCATATAGGCAGGAACCGGTTTGGCTTGCAATACCTCACGGAGCTATGTGAAATATGAGAGCTTTCCAGAGCTATTGTTTGGCAGTTCAAGGAGTGTAAGAACAGACAGCAGAGAGGAAATTGAATGTATGCAAATTTTATGTAAATATCTTTTGTTAGAGTGTCATTGAAGCCTTGGAGGAGGAGCACCATTTCAGGCCAATTTAAAAACCAGAGACAGGCTGTCAGCTTGAGATCAGTCTCTCTGTTTCTTCATGCACAGACATGTGGTCAAGGATTCTTCTCGGTATTCTGTCCTTGAACTGGCTTCCCATAGCATCTTCTGAAACGTAAGTGGTCACACATTCTGTGTCTTTATGATAACATATTTTATTGTATTTCCCACCAGCTTTTTTTTTCTGGGACACTGCTATATAATATAGGATATTTGAGACATAGGTCCTTAAATGTGTTGACTTGGAAATAGATGGCCTTGAAGGACGGTTTGGAATGGTGCTCTGCATCATAGAACTGCTATGAAATTTAGTGTGAAAGACAGAAACCTGGAACCTGAGTAGCTGAAGTGTGATGTGCATGGGTAAAGTGGTAAGGAGACTCAGGACTAGACTAACAAGTAATACTAATAATTAGGATTGATATGCATCAGCAGCACTGAGGGAGCACGGAGTATGGGGAGGTGCTAGAGGCCAGATAGTGGCTGGGACTAAGACCATGCTGAATGGCAAGCCTAGTAAATTAGTATTCATATTAGCACTCTCAGTGTCCATGGCTTTATATAAACAGAAGATTTCAGCCACAGTTTTCCAAAATACACCAACATTAAAGCTTAAACCCTATTCTCAAAAATTCTAAAGGAAAACAGTGTGAAAGACAGCTTAGCTTTCTCCAATGCACTGTTAATTTTAATACTTTTAATTTTGGTCTTTGAATTTCATGCAGCCTGAACTGGGCAAGTGAAAATAAAAAATAAATGCAATATGAGCTGCCAAAGCTGTGGGAGAAAAAAAACGAAAGGATCAGATTAGAATGAAAAGATTGTGTGATTCATGTTTTACTACGAAACCAACTCATGAATTCTGTCATACATTATTTGGAAGGAGTACTTTGAGTAGAAAAATGGTGGACAGCAACAGAATTTGAGACAAATATAGCAAATATGAAAGAATACTGTCATGGTTTGACACTGGCCCGATGCCAGGAACCCACAAAAGTTGCTTGCTCACCCTTCCCTGCCACAGCTGGGCAGAGGAGAGAGGGAAAAAAAAGTTAATGAAGGCTTTATGAGTGAGATAAGGACCGGGAGAAAACACTTGAATGGCAAAACAGGCTCAATGTAAGTTGCAAAGTGAAATTTATTACTGACAGCATCAGAGGAGGATAATGAGAAGTAAAATAAGCCCTTAAAACACCTTTTTCCCCTTAGCCCCCCCCTCCTTCCCACTGACAGTGCAGGGAAACAGGGCATGAGGGTTTAGGTCAGTTCATCACTGAGATTTTCTTCTGCTGCTCTGGGAGAGGAGTCCATCCTCTGTGAGACCATGGGGTCCCTCCCACGGGAGACAGTTCTCTGTGAACTTCTCTGGTGTGGGCCCTCTCTCAAGAGCAGCAGCCAAACTGCGCCTGCTGCAGCGTGAACTCCTCCCACGGGCACACAGTCCTCCCAAAACTGCTGCGATGTGGGTCTCTCTTTCCACGGGGTGCAGTCCTCCAAGGACAGGCTGCTCCAGCCTGGAAGCAGGGCCTCCTCTCTCCTCTGGGTCTCCCACTGGATCACAGCCTCCTCCTCCAGGCATCCACCTGCTCCGGCATGGGCACCTCCCCCACGGGCTGCGGGTGGATCTCTGCATTCCCTGTGGACCCATGGGCTGTGGGGGCACAGCTGCTTCACCGTGGTCTTCACCATGGCCTGCAGAGGAATCTCAGCTGTGAGAAGGACATCTCATGCCATTGTGATTTAACAATTTATTAGCTACAGAACAGTCGAGAACAAAATGGCAAGGCAGACCCAAACAGCGTGTGCACTACGCTGGGTGCTTTCCCTGCCAACGCGATGAGGGAAAAAGACCTGGTGCAAAGCACCAGCTCAGTTTTATAAACTGTCTTTAGCTCCCCATTGGTCACTTTTGGATCCTCCGCGCGATTGGTTCCTTTCCTCTGTGGTGATTGGCTCGTTTCCTAGGAGCATCCCTGTCCAATCATTCCTGCATGGCATCATCTGATTGGTCATGGTCTAGTCCAATCAGGATCCGGGTGACATCACTGTTCCCTGCCTGGAACATTCTAGGAACATTCTAGAAAGATCCCCATCCTTCTGGAAGCAACAACACACTTAAACACCAGGGAACATCACAAAAGGGTCAACCCCAAACCCTTCAACCTTATAACCATCAACAGTTAAACAGGAAACAGTAGCATTACTTAATTATGATTACTCCCTCTTTAACAGTAACAACTCGACTTAATTAACACGGAACCATTTACAACATTAAATATAGCAAATCAACTCTTTAGTAACATCTTGTTTTAAGAAACCCTCAACCATTTATAACATCAGCTCCGGCGCCTGGAGCACCTTGTCCCCCTCCTTCTCCACTGACCTTGGTGTCTCCACGTTGTTTCCCTCACATATTCTCACCTCCTCCTCTTCTTCTCTGACTAGAAGAAAAACCTGTGACTTTGTTTTGATTTTCTTCTTAAATATGTCATCAGAGAGGCGTTACCAACATCTCTAATTGGCCCAGGTTTGGCCAGCAGCATATCCATCTTCAGAGCCATCAGCCATTGGCTCTGCTGGACACGGTGGAAGCTTCCAGCAGCTTCCCACAGGAGCCATCTTTGTGGCCTCTCTGCTAACAGAAACCAGGCTGTGCCAAACCAATACAAATACTTTTCACAGGAAGACTCCAGGGAAGGAAGGCCACCGTAATTATTGAGAGACAAAGTATAAATAAAAAACTTCAATGGAAGGAAAAATCAAAAAAAAAAACAACAGAGGGAGAAGCATGGAAACAGAAGCATGGAAACAGAATTGAGCATGCAGATTAGATTGAGCATTCCCTGGAATTTTCTGCAAAATGGAAAAGCAAGATCACTTCTTGTGCATTAAGTGGATAGACTTTTGTCAGTTCTTACACAAGAGATATCCAGAGAAAAAGAAATTTGAAGATTGTTGCAACCATTAACCATTTTTGTCATTGATCCTGACGACACTCCTCCTTATGGGAGGCTGCAGAGGTTTAAGCACACACCTAGGTCATGGGAGGACAAACGCAACTGTGCTTTTGTGATACACTCTTTTACACTTTGGTAATTGGAGCTGTGTTAATACCTAGAATGGAGAGGTGCAGTATCATGCTGGGTAAGACACTACATAGAATGTTGTCAGTCCCTCAGCTCAGAAAGAATTGTGAGGGATTGAAAAGTTGACATTTGTACTTCGTGTATTATTTAAAATTCATTGAAAGAAATGGAAATCCTTACACTGGTTTAAGCAACCTTTGGATCATGTCTTCCTTCACACCTGTGGCACTTCTGTGGTATTTTCCTCTCCTGTTTGCTCTGACTCTCCTGCATGACTGAGCTTTCTGATCTGGTCTTGCCCTCTTACAGCCAGTATGTGCTGCTGGTCCCATCGGTCGTGCGGAGCGACACTCCACAGACTGCTTGTGTGCAGTTACGCAACCTCAGCGAACCTCTGTCCATGAGCGTTGTCCTGGAATATGGCAGTGTCCAAAAGACTCTCTTTGAGGAACCCATGACAGAGAATGACTTCTTCGAGTGTCGTGAGTTCAAGGTATTTTCTCTTTTGAAACTACTGAAGAGGGTGTAGTAGCTGGAAATAATTCCAATTGCAGCTCCCCTTGTCAGTGAGGGAAAGAAGACGAAGTCTGTAAAAAGAGCTAAACTGTTGGCAAGGCTGACAAAATAGGAGAAAGAAAGACATACAGATTGTAGGAGGAAGCAAGAGAAGGACTATCCATCTCCATTCACAGAGTGAATAGAAAAAAGCTTTAGATTATCATCACAGTTGCATGCTCTTTATGGAACTGTTTAAGTATCAAGCAAGAGAGCTCAGATGGGTCACGCTTATGGGTCCCTTTCTAGTGACTCTGCAAGATTTGTACACACAAGACAGAGTCCCAAGGTGAGGTCTGCAAGAATGCAGCAGGAGAAAACACTTCAAAACTAAGGGTATGTGACCATGGCAGCCTGCATGTAAGCAGGGAAATACATAGGACAGGGCACAGCTTCTAATCTTATTACCTGGTGACAGATTATGGGACTTCCACAGTGGAAATTCCCAGAAATTATCTCACTGACAAAGGTGGGGCTTCTCATGGCTTTGCATAAGCTATTTGTGACTCAGCTGACAGTATCTTACTCAAAAACCCTGGGCATCAGGGAACCTCAACATGTCTCATTTACCACTTTTCCTCTGGGGTTTTGTTCCTCTCCAGGTTCCTCCTGCTACTTCTGATCCCGTGGCGTTCATTTCCTTCTCTGCTAAAGGCACCACAGTCGACTTAGCTGAGAGAAGATCAGTGGCAATTCAGAATGTGGGTGGTGCTGTCTTCATCCAGACGGACAAACCCCTCTACAAAGCAGGACAAACAGGTGGATAAGGGTTTGAGTCAGCTAGAGAAGTGAGAAACTGAGTGCAAGGGTGGATCCAGGATGACAGAATCTTACTCTTGTGGATTAAAAATCTCATCTGAGTTTGGGATCATCAAAGTTAGTGAAAAATAGAGCCAATTCACAAAACTACAACGAAGTAGCAGAGTCCATGTGTTTGTACTGAGTTAATTGCATTTACAGGATCTTGGATTCTGTCAGGTTTACTTGAGGACAGTCATGTAAAAGTGTCCTTAAAAACACAGAAAATCATAGGTTAAGGTGGAGCTAATAAAATTAATATAAAAATGAAGCCAGTACCTCATTTCCTGTCAACAACTCTTTCTCCTTAACTGCTGATCTATTTCAAAGTGCTGATTCCATCACAATATTAAAATGACAGTACTAGCTGTGGTGGAGGTAGCTGTCTCTTTAACATAATTATACTTCACTGCTGCACAGAGTCTACACTTAGAAGAAAGACGAATTCTTCCTTCTCGGTGAATTTTTCATTGAACTGGTTTGTATAAACAGGTTTTTTAGGAAATGCTCCAAAGAATGGAGTCCTTCAAGAAGGATTGGAGTAAATTGCATTTACTACAGAGGTTGCTTTAGTCCAAGTGGGTAATAATTGAAGATATTTCAGCTGACATTTATTTTGGTTTTCTTTTTTCACTGGCTAATAGAATCAATTCCTTTTATGTTCTCTGGGCACTCTTTAGTTTTCCCAAAAAGCCTGGACAAAGCTGTGTATTGAAAACGATTTATCACTGCTGATAAAATAAATGAGAGGCATCTGCATGTGACACTTGGAGATATGGTTTATGGTGGTGCCAGGTTGATGGTTGGACTAGACAGTCCTGGAAGGTACTTCCAATCTTGATGATTCTGTAATCCATTTTTGTCCTGTGTCTTTTTCAGTGATGTTTCGTGTGGTCACTTTGGACACCCAGTTCAGACCTGTTCAGGAGACGGTAAGTGTGAGTGATTGTCAAGGCTTTTCAAGTACCCTCTTGAGGTACCTGTTCACTGAAACTCTCTCACTTAGATATTGAGTAAGAACGGCCTGGAATATGCTTCCTGATATTTTTTGTAATTTGTATATTTGTTGTAACTCCTTGCCTTCACACTCCATCATTTCCCTGCCTTTCTGGAAAGCAAAAGCTCTGAAAGCACTTATGGAAGTCTCTCACAGCACACAGATTTCGTAGGCCCGGATATGTAGAAAAAGACTGGACATTTTTGCAGAAAAGATAAATTCGCAAACGTTGTCCTCTTAAAAATAGCTCTTTAATTACAGGTATGAGTCATAAATTGTTTCCTTGGCCCAGTCTTTTGTATCCAGAAAAAGCTGTTCACAGCTTTCCTTATTTTCTAGTCTTTATCAACCTCCACTGTTAGTTTATTGATGTTTTGATAATTTTTTTTCTCTCTCTTTTCTCCTCCTCCAGTATCCCAGAATCACCATTGAGGTAAGAGATACAATATGAAATTTAAGCACAAGTTCCTTTGGAGAGACTATGCTTCGTCACTCCCCATAGAGTCAACAGCTGAGGGAGACTCATCCAGAGCACAGCATCTAAAGCTAATGGATTTGAGCTTGAACAGTGGCAATATCCACTATCAAGCACTAGAGGAGAAGAAATCGGCAGAACTGGAGCTGTTAGTCAGAGATGGTGTGGGGTTGCTGCTCTGTCTTTCATTAGAGTTTGAACAGGAGTATTGTGTCCAGTCTTAATTTGAGAGGACCACAGTAAATAACTCATGAAATAGCTTCATTCTCATACATAAGGCATAAGAGTAGTGACTTTCTGAAATGCCACATTCTTATGGGGACAGGCTAACAATGAATCATCTTCTACCACATTTCACATCACTACATCTCCAAGCACTTTGTGAGAGAGGCCAGCATAATATTCCTGTTTTACAAAGGCAGCTGAGTCAGAAAGATTTATGCTACAAGGGTTACGGATACGCAGCCTGTGTCCCATACACAACCTGTGTCCCAATCAGGAACCGTTTCTGAATGATCGGAGGCCATCTGTCAGTGTAGCTAAATTCCCAGTTAAACATAAACTTAGGTGTGTTAAATCCACAAACAGAGGTGGAAAGTCAGAGCACACATTGTCAGCCCCACAGCACTCTCAGCCTGTGATGTATTTAGCCAATATGTCAGGAGACAGCCCTTGAAAGAAGGCAAGAAACCGTGATAAGTTTTTGCTCAATGTCTTATTTCTGTGCTCCAGGATCCAGAGCAAAACAAGATCTTCCAGTGGCTGGAGGTGACATCAAAGCACGGAATCGCCCAGCTCTCCTTTCCACTAATCCCAGAGCCTATTCTGGGGTCCTACCAAATTACTGTGGAGACAAAGTCAGGTGAAAAAGAGTACCAGTCCTTCAGAGTGGAGGAATATGGTAAGCAAAGGCTCATAAACCACCCTGTGCTAGCAGTGAGGCTCTGCCTAAGTCAGATAAGAGCTACCAGCGCAGAGTTTAAGTCCTTTGAATTCTCCACTTCATGCTTGGAAAAGAAAAACATGGAGAGAGCTGAGTGGACTGCTGCATGAGAAATAGGCATTTCCCAGCTATGCTGTCATTATTGCTGGTGACCTGGGATAAGATATAAGTTGAAGAGGGATGGTGTCAGTGATCTATTTAATTTTATTATTTCACTTAATCTGTTGCCTTTCTCCTTCAGTGCAACTGAATTGCATAATAACTTTTGTTCTCCAGGGCTTAACTAGTTTGAGACATTGACATTATTCATTTTTCTTTAAGAAAAGAGATTAAAGTGATTTATCATGGGTTTTGCTATGACTGTTATAATTATTAGTATGATTATTATTTAATTTTAAAGAAGTTACTCATCTTACCAGAGAAGGTTATTTTTCTATTGTAATATACTACAGCCAGTTCTTAGTTAGATTCTTCTTTGATCCATTTCCTCTCCCTCGTTGGTGAAAATGTCTTTGCCAACTGTTTTTTTGCTGTCTCACACACCTGTGTTTGGCATACAATTGCTGATCAGTCTCCTTCACATTACATTCTCAGTGCTGCCAAAATTTGAAGTGACAGCCACTGGGCCAAAGACGATTTCTTTCTTTGATGAAGAAGTCAGGGTGAACGTTTGTGCTTCGTAAGTATCAGAGCTCAAGACAAGACAGTTGTGCACAAAGAATGGGATAGGCATTGGATGGTGTGCTGTGCTGGGAAGCGGAGATCCTGCTGCTGGTTCAGAATGTGGCTTAGAGTAATTCCTTTAGATATGACCTTCATGATATAAAATAGGATAACTCTTCTCCTGCTACACAGCAGAATTAAAACCAGAGGGGTTCGTGCATGTCCAAATCAAGCACTCCCTACTTGCTAGGTGTTGTGTTTTATTATGACAGAAAATGAGAGTCTATCATTAAAATTGCTGGCTGTGATGCTGCCAAAGTGCAGGGTGCCAGGAGCTAAAAGGGTGAATAGGATCTTTCTGCAATATGTTCTGCTTTGTGTAAGGTACTAATGAGAAAAAGCTGCAGGGAATGATATCCTGAATCCAGCACCACATTCCTGCTTCAGGCCTTAAAGAATGACTGCACCAAAACAATGGTAAAGCAGGGGGTTTTTAACAAGATGGCAGAAACAGCCTAAAAATAGTAAAAGGGAAGTCTACTGTAGCGAACTGATTGTAATTCCCAGCTGCTCTTCTATCTGTGCTCTGGGCACTCCAGAGGGATTTAGAGTCTGCATTGCTCTGCAACTTTTGCAGGTCTCATGTTAAATCCACATGATTGAATTCTTGTGTTTCTTCCTCTCCTAGGTACACTTATGGCCAGCCAGTGCAAGGGAATGCCCGAATTAATGTGTGTCAGCAGCACTTTTACCATCCACTGTGTGAACAAAACCAGAAAAAAACCTGTGAAGCTGTCTCTGGACTGGTATGATACATAACAAGTCCGTTCTTCCCTGTCAGCCTTACTACCCAACATGTAGCACAGTAATTGGTGGCCTCAATAATTTCCAAGGGAATCTCCAGAGAGACAATGTCAGTAGTGTGGTTTTTCTCACTATCTCACAGGCAATGCTGAAAGACCATGAACCTAGCTTTTACCAATGACCTCACTAAAAGACTGATTTTTCTCTCAGAAAGAATCAGTAGGAAGGAGGGAAGCTTATGAAACTGTAAATTTGTAGTCATTTCTAAAACACTGGGGCTGTGTTCTTACCAAATTTAATCAGCAGACCTCTACTGGGAGTCTCTGAGGACACTTAATGTTAAATGAATGATCAATTTGTCCACTAGCTCAGACTCAATGTGCTGTGGTCACAGAGCACAGGCATCACACAAGATGAGTTTAAGAAGGAGCATGAGCATAGAGAAGACTAGAGGAGATAAAACCAGAAGTTTCCAGGTGCTAGAGTAAATTATATTGAAACAGTCATCTGGGATGGGAGCTGGGGAGTGAGAAATGTAAGGTAGACAGGGAGATCTTCAGAGACACATGAATACATGTTTTGGAGCAATTTTGCAAACCTTGAGAAAAATGAGCTTTCCCCTTTGTGCTGCTTTTTCAGCTGGGAAAGGATGGCTGCCTCAACACTGTCGTCTCCATCAAAAAATTCCGGCTTTACCGCAGCTATACCATGATGTATGCCAGCCTCAACATAGAAAGCATCGTCACTGAAAATGGGACAGGTAACACCAAGGGGAGGTTGGAAGTAACTGATTAAAGCTAATGCATGGAACTTCCTGAGAGGAATCCCCTGATTCACCATCTGTGTGGCAAACAGGCAGCAATCATGGTTTTCTTTGTGTAGCTCTTCCTCCAGAGCATCACCACTCCATACAGCTTATCAAGAGGAACAGCCTTCTGCCCATGTCTGATTTCTGTTCTCTCTCCTTTGTACTGGTTGTATCTCACAGGTATCCAGATGAAGGCCTATGACTATGTTTCAGTCAGCCAAGAAAATGACCATGTGCGATTCAGGAATATGGATTCCTATTACAAGAGGGGAATTCCTTACCATGGTGAGGTAGGTACATGAGAGAGTACATTTAGACCCAAATTCCCTGAGGTGCAGCATGATGATCCCCATGTTGCCCCATTTATGGCTGTTGCCTGAACGTGCTGTCAGCTTACCATGATAATGCTGCATAACAGTGACTCCATAGTTCTCTTGATACTCCTAGAGAAAAAAAGAAAATTGTATCACACCTAGAGTGTCAGGGTATCTTTTCTGCTATAGTCAGAGGATGCCTAAAAAGTGAGTAAGTGGAAGGTCATATGAGTGGGGAAGAGGAGTCTTCAAGAAAACACTTCAGAAACAGTTGTGCCAAAACTAAAGGTAGAATTCATCCTGTGTTGCATCACACAATTCCAGAGATGTTTACTTAAAGCAGTAGAGGTGTTGGAGCACATTCCCACTTCTTAGTAACCTACACATTCTGGATAAACCCAGGCATAAAAAGGACAGTGACCTGTACAGCATCATCCTGACAGGCAGTGGAGACAGTGGGTGTGCACAGATGCGTAGGAGCTGAAAGGTGCTACTGAGCTCCACATTTTGCCTGTGGTCATGAAGTCATCTGGTTGTTTCAGGTGTGCTAATCAATGCTCTTCAACAAGTATTCCTCCTCCCTTTGTGACACATAGTTTATTCTGCACTGATGGGAATTTCCCACTGATGGGAATTTTCTTGTCACAGAACTCCCGATCACTCAAAATACTGAGTAGCATTTGCCTCTTCAATACATTTCACTCTTGATTTCTACTCCCTGAAATTGTCCTCAATGTTTAAGTGAGCATCCTCTAGTACACAGAACTTTTCTTTGGCTGTTGTTGTTATTTGTTTTTCCTGAATCCCTTGGGTATTCGTTGTGTTCAGATCACTGTGACAAATGTGAGTGGTGAGCCTGTTGCCCATAGCACTGTCCTGCTGGAGCTCAATGGAGATTATCTGGCCAACTATACCACCGACAAAAATGGCGCTGCTGCTTTTTCCATTGACACGTCCAACTTCTTTGATCCCAGTTTTAAGCTGACAGTAAGTAAACACAGGCTACAGTCTAATTCATGAATAAATACTTCATGGGAGAGAGGGTTTAGAAGGACTACCTGCAAACGCTGTGAAACTCATATGAGAAAACAGCAGTGCCTGAGAAGAGGCACACTGCACTCCAGCTGTCGTTTTGGGTTGTGATGATCTTGAGTCTCTCCCCAGTTTTCCCTCCCCTCAGAAGCTCTTTCTGTATTCCTCTTTCTTGTCTTTATTCTGTGTTAGATGACCTTGCTCAGAGACTGCACTGCCTTCCCCAGCTAGCCTTGGTGCATGCCAGCATCTTTCACTGCTGCTGCCTGCCTCCTTGCATTTCTGCTGGCACAAACGCATGCCTGTTATCATCACATGGTCTTCTTGTATTGTCACATCTTTGTTCTGGTGTGATAGGAAGAGCTGAGAGAAAGTGTGTGGTTTAGAATAATGCCATTCTAATTCACTGTAAGTCCCAGCAGTTTATGCAACTGGTCCCAAGCCTGAAAGAAACTGAAATAACTCCCTTATTGCAATGTGCCACAAGCATCTGGATGCTTTAAGGTGCCCAGAAGGCCACTCACTCTGCATTGGTGAAGCACAAATTTTTTACACCAGTTCTTGCTCATGGCTTAAACAGCCTCACATCAGTTTCCCAACAGAATATTTTACAGGGAAGATGCCCTTGCCTCTCACCTGCCTTGCATTTTATTTTTTTCCACACTGTTGATCCCCCATGTATGATTTTCCGTTTTGTAGGTCAAACAGGCACCACATGAATGTTCAGACTTTATCTGGGGGATTGATAACAAGCCCAAAGCCTCATTCCTTGTCCGGCGTTTCTACTCACGGACCAACAGCTTTCTGAAAATTGAGCCAGTGGCAGAGCAGCTCGGCTGTGGCCAGCAGCGAACGATCAATGTTCACTATGTCCTGAACAGAGAGGGCTACAGCAACGCCACACACACAAACTTCTACTATCTAGTAAGTCCTAATGTTACTCCTAAAACATCTTTTTTTCCCCTTCTCTCGGACACCCTATAAGGCAGAAATCTTGTGATCAGACAGAGGTTACAGACCATGGGTCACCCTGATGGCCTTCGAGGCTTCTCAGAACAATACTCAAAATCAGTGATTTTGTGGTGGGAGGGAGAAGGTGCTTTTTATCCTCTTTCATGAGAGTTTTCTATGCCCAGGTGATGACCCGAGGAAAAATTACTCTCAGTGGCCAGAAGCAAGTCAGCCTTTCTGGTGGTAAGTTACAGACCATATTACTACTCATACTTCAGAGCATCCTTCTGAACACCAGAGCACAGTAAGTTTTGCAAGTGATGAAAGCAGAGAACTGTAGCTAAATCAGGTATTAGTTCCTAAATCCCATGACCTGTTACTACTCACAGAATACTTTTCTTTTGCTGCAGTATCTAGCCAAGTCCCCATATCATAATCAATTTTATCTTGCTAATAGAAATATTTTGTTGTGATCAAACTCCTGGAATGCAACCTTCATCTGATTTATTTTATTGTTTTATTATGCCAAGCAGTATTTATGGTCTCACAGTTATTGTGTGACATCTTAGTCTTCATCAACTAGAATAATAAAATGTTTTAAAGTTTGGAATAAGACGTGTCCCATTTGACAGGGGTATTTAGCAGTCAACTCTTGAAGTTCATTGCTCTTTCAGAAGTCTCCAAATACCCATAAATGACAGTGATCCTGACCTTCATTCTTCCATTCTTAAAAATAACTTTTCTTGCAGAACTTGGTGTATTTGCACACTTCAGGAGGTGGCTTAAGTAAGCCTCTCTCCATATATAGGACTTGTTTCATATTTACCATCTTTGGTCTTAAGCTTAATTCTCTGTCCATGTGCTTGCAGTTTTCACCCATGCAGAGAAGAATTTCATATTTCTTTGTGTTAAGAGAACTCTCTTAACTCAGGATATTGCTCTATTTCCTCTGGTGCTGGAGGTTCTATTTTGAGACCCAAAGGCAACTTTGTGCTCTTCTCATAGCAGTCGTGCACAGATTTCCATGTTCAGCTTCTTCCCAGCTTAGAACTCTCTCTGCAAAGCACCCTGGTCTCAGCATCCTCCAGTTTGTATCTGTTGTCTTGCTGATGAGAGCTGTTCCTCAGCCACTGAGAGATGAATCTTCCAATATCCAATTCCCTGGGTTTTAAAGTTGCTAATAGGTTATGAATAAATATGCGGTCCTTCCACCAAAGCTGAGGTTTGTCTAATCTCTTTTGCTGCCTTCTCTTCCGCTGATCCACGTTCCTTCCACAGCTTCCAGAGGCACATTCTCCATCACACTGATTGTCACTGAGAAGCTTGCCCCCAGCGCCAGATTGCTGGTCTACACCGTGCATCCTCATGGAGAGATAGTGGCTGACAGCTCCAGGATACACAGTGATATATGCTTCAAAAACAAGGTGGAAACCTTTGCCTTCTTATTAAGGGCTGTATCAGGGTTTGCTGAAAAATGGTCAGGAAATGACCTCATCAAGAGCCCTGCACTGGGGATGGCATTTAGGAATGGAAAAGGTGCAGGTATGTCTGGGATCATGAGAAGCTGTCCCTGGAAGTGGCACAGATGGTCAGACTCAGACAAAACTCTTCACACAGTGGGGAGAGAAGGGTGGCTAGGGGATTATGTGAATTTTTACGAACGGATCCAGAAAGGCCATCTAGCGGTAGGAGCTTTGTCCCACAGGGAATTGAGTGAGTGCCAGTGAAAGGTGAGATTTAGGTCTCTGTGCCAATCTGATTCACCTAATTTCCGTGGGGTTGTCTTGGATTTGTTAATTTCCAGGTCCAGCTCAACTTCTCTGAGAAGCAGGGTCTCCCAGGCTCTAAAGTTGGACTCCACCTGGCAGCTGCTGCCAACTCCTACTGTGCCCTGCGAGCAATTCAGAGCATCCTTCTTCAGTCTGGGGGAGAGTTGTCTGCCGAGAGTGTAAGTCACATCCCCAGTTCCATGTTCTTGTGAGCTAGGAACACCCAGTTCCCACCTGTGATGTCTCTGCTGCTGACCGTATTTTTTTTTTCCTTTGGAAACAGACATCTATGATTAAAGGGAGGTCTAAGGCAATCATACACGTCAAAGACAGAAATTGACAGCACACATTGCTTTTGGGAAGCATGGCAGTGTAACACATATCCCAAGAATAGGCCTTATGCAAATCCTTGGCAGCATATTTCCTCAGGGTGGAGCGATTATGTCAAAATTGCATTTTTACGGCTCAGATAGGCCTTGGGCCCAGACCAAAAGCTGTAGATGACAGCTAGTGTCTTGTAAAACTCCAATCTCCTCTTTGCTTAACTCAAGAGTATATATCCATGCTTTCTTCTCAAGTTCACTCCACCAAGCCATTGCAGCTCTGAAGGAGGAGGGTACAGTCCCATTCAAATTGCTTATTCATCTCTAGGTAGGCACCACTAGTTAAGCCCACCAGAGTCTACACGATTGCTCAGAGACCACCATAAGCTTTGAATATGTGTGATTTTCCACCTGCTTGAGACTTTCCATGTGCTTACACTAGTCATTCTCATCTCCAGGTGTACTACCAGCTTGGTGGGGGTGATTTATATGGCTATTACTACAACGGGCTCGACCTGCAAGATGACAGGCCACAGGGGTGTACCCCATCCAAAACCATCTTCTCTGATGGCTTGTACTTTGAACCTGTGAATGTCAGTCGTGATGGAGATGTCTACAGGATTTTCAGGGTATGTGGCCTGTGTGGGAGGCTCTTTAAGTGGGAGGAGTTCAGAAGAATTCAGGCATATTAGCATTCAGCTTTCTGAGGTGGTGGTTCTTACTGCTGAAAGAAGGCAGCTGATGCCTGAGACAGCCTAAAGTCTCCGATCACCCAGTTTCTGCCTTTTTGTCCCCATCACTTACGGAGGAGGTCTGAAAATCACTGCTAGAAAATCACTGGGATGCTGCCCATGGTTCAGTAGACATTTGCTAAGCAGGACCATGGCCTTGGCTCATGACTTCAGGCATTTCTTGTAAAGATGACTGGGTATGTGATGCAGGTCACTGGGTTCCTGATGCACTGGACTGCAGTGCCCACTGGCCCTATGCCCTAAGACATAAGGCCGACATCAGACTCATCATCACTGCTCTTTGCAGAACACAAGGTGTCACTGCTCCGCAAGAAATACACAGAGGCTGGCGAGGTAGTGTTGGGACGCTCAGAACTGAAAGAATGGGATGAAATGGCATGAGGGAGGGAAGAAATGAGGAATGATAATCAGTGATATGCACTGGTGGCTAGTGAATGCCCTGGGTGACTTGATAGATTCTTTCACTTTTAGGATATGGGTCTGAAAGTGTTCACCAACTCTGTGCTACGGAAACCAGTTCTGTGCAATGAAGATAGATCACATACAGAAGATTACACTTCTCACTACTATGATGCCAATCTCAAGGCCTCAGGTAAAAGAGGGTAATCTCTCCATCTCCAGTCTCTGTCTACCTGGTCTTCAAAACTGTTGCCTGTATAAGGTAGTAGCCAGTATATTGAGGGGTTTTGGGAAATAGGCCTGTGTGTCCCAGTTGGCATCCTGTAATCTCCTTCTGGCAGTCTTTGCAGTAGAATCAATTTTCTCTCACTCAGGTGCAGGTGCATATAGAAAAGACAGGGAATACTGTGATGCTGCTTCTTTCATAAACTGATATTGGCTTTTCAGGGGTTTTCAGGTCAGAAATTTTCATCAAATCATAATTCAATTAAACATTTAAAAGTCAAGACTTCACACAGCGTGTGGCACACTTAGCACACAGTCTCCAAAGCCTTTATAGATCAGCAAAAGTTACAGTTATCTCTCTATCAGGTCAGATTGCTCAGCAAAAGAGCAAAGGTAGCAGTTGTAAGTTGCCATAAGGGAAAGTGTTGTTCAACATTAGGAAAAAGTTCTTCCGCATGAGAGCTGTGGTACACTAGAAAGGCTTCTCCAGGAGGTTTTGGAATTTCCATCACTGCTGGTTTTCAAAGCTGAGCTGCACAAGAAGCAACCTGATCTGACTTTGTAGTTAGTCCTACCTCAAGAAGATTGGACTAGAGAACTACAGGGTTGCTCCCAACCTAGGTTTTTTTCCCAATGATTCTGTGATTCTATGATTCTAAATAATTGTAAAGCATTTTTAAGCTTTGATGACAATACTGGCTCTTGCTGCCCATTTGCAAATCAAAGAGAGCTTGTTGTAGAGGACAGAGAACACACTTTTCTAACTGAATAACAAGACCTTTCAGTATGAAATCAAGTGAAATGTCTTGTAAAATAGCTAATTTTTCCAGTATTTTCCCATGGGAAAAGAGGATAGATAAGAAATTCTTTCTTCCCACATCTACCCCCATACCTATTGGAATTTTCCCTATTATATGGGGGGAGAAAAAGAAAAAAGTGCTCAAATAGGATATATAGTGTTCATTTGTGGTGTGAAGCATGTCTGACAGAAGTTCAGATTATTCTCACATGATGTCTCTAATGCTATACTTTAACCACAGCCTCAACTCTAGCAGAGTCAGGGGCTTCTGCTGGGGGTGGTGTCAGCACTGTTCGGAAATTCTTCCCCGAGACCTGGATTTGGGAACTGGTGAATACTGAGTAAGTATGTTTATCTTCACTTCTTTCTTCCTTTTTGAGTTGATACATTTAGCTAAAGTGGACTCTGGGAAGGAACCATGGAACATATGTTTGCTTTGCAGACGTTGGTCTACTTTTCCCATCTTGATCGATGACAATTGCAGACAAATATTCTGTGCTCTGTTCCTTGTCTTTCTGGTGGGGAGAAATAAACAGGGGCTAAGAGTGAAATAAAAGTATTTTTTAAGGAGAGAGAAGGAGCTTGTTATTTTTCATCCAATTTCTAATTTAGCAGCAAAAGAGTCAGTTTATTTTTATTTTCTTTCGGGCTATCACAGCATCTGCAATGAAAATATTTCCATTTTAACTATGCCTCCAGATGCTGTTCTAGAACATAAATCTAAATTTATTGATTCTAATCTGTGTGTTTGGGCATTCTTATTTTTCAACTATTGTTATTTCTAAATTTAAAAGTTTAGTATTTGAGTGCTTTTTAATGTGTAGTTAACCAACACCTTTATCTTCAAGCATTACAACTTCTTTTTTAAGTATGGAAAGGTATCTTGTAGAAAGTGAGATGAAAACAGAAGTTCTAACTCAAACAGAAAGCCTGTTCTATAATTTGTCTTGAAAAATTCCAAAGGTCATTTCTCATTCTGTGCTTCTTATTCTCTTCAGTTCCAGCGGAGAGGTCGATGTCTCTTACACCATTCCTGACACCATCACAGAATGGAAGGCCAGCGCTTTCTGTGTGCAGGATGATGCCGGGTTTGGCATCTCCTCACCTGTTTCCCTGACCGCATTCCAACCGTTCTTTGTGGACCTCACCCTGCCATACTCTGTCACTCGAGGGGAAAAATTTAATTTAATAGCCAATGTCTTCAACTACCTCAACAAGTGTGTCCAGGTATGTCGAGTTCCCTTTTACTTCCTATGTGGTTTGCTTGTTTCCCAGAGATCTTTTTGCTCTTGAAGGAAGAACCTCAGCAGAGGATATGGGTACTGTGCTGTGCAAAACACAACAAATACTGAGTAATGCAGCAGCCTCCTTTGCTCTGCAGCCTGATTTCAAGGTCATTCTCCTTCGTTTGTAATCTGGTCCTTCTTTCTTTGTCTCAGATCACTGCCATACTGGCACAGTCAAGTGACTACGAGGCAGAGATCCTTTCATCGGAGGGCAACACAGCAACGGTGTGTGCCAATGAAAGAAAAACATATATTTGGGCTGTTAGCCCCCACAAGCTCGGTAAGTTTGTGTTTTTACCACCTCGATATATGCCAGTTTGATGTTTCTACTCCCACCCTTTAGGGCAGCATCAGTAATGCACAAGCAGGCATTTCTGGACAGCACCATTAATTGCTCCAAATTTAGCATTGGACCTCTGCTAAAACTCCCTTAGATGCACTGAAAGAGCAGTGAATTGTTCTGGTGTTTTACCTCTTCCAGTTTATGGTTAGCCCACTTCCTGCCCATTTTAGGAAGAACTCTTCACTTGCCAGATGTATGAAATACTGACAGGATTTCATGTGCCTATGATCTTTCAGCTGACAGTTTTGTGTCTAACCAAAGGTATTTAGTAAGAACAAAATTTGCTAATAATTTTGGACTGGATTCTCAGTGGGCAATGAGGACACTGCTCCTTCTCAGTTTTATAGCTGTGTTAATCCACACTGCCTTCAAGCCCACATTGTCTTTTATTTAAAAGCAGTTGTAATTACTTGCATGTGTAAGTGCTCCAAAAGTTGAAATATGAATAAAGGCAGAAGAGCTATAATTAAACTATTTCAACACTGCCCTAGGCCAGAGAAAATTCAGTACAAGGCTAAGAAGAGGTGGAAATTGTTAGCAAATGTCCATTTTTTGGCCAGGATGACCCCTCTTTCATTCCTCATACCAGGGCCCCAGGCAAGCGCTCCTTTCCACTAATGATCAGATATGGAGTCCTAATGAAATTTGGTTTTACTGAGCTGTCTTCAGAGAAAATATGTTTCTCAGCAGTTCATCAGCCTAGAAAAGGCAGTCAAAACCAGGGGTAGTTGTAGACATTGAAAGTAACTTAATTTTCTTGGGCTGGTGGGTGGCTTTCCAGGTGAGGTGAAATTCGAGATTACTGCTGAGGCCAAACTGAACTCCAGAGATACTGGAAGCAGCACATCTCCAGAAGAGAACACCATCTACAGGGACACGTTGTTTCAAACTCTACTTGTCGAGGTATGGTAGGAAATCTGCAGGTGTTTTCTGCCTCATGGAAACTGGAATTCCTGTGGCTGAGGGTTAGAAGCAGTTAGGAGGGAGAGAGTGCAGTACCTGTGTACAGTAGGCTTCTCCATAGCTAAATGGGTGAAAATCACAGTGGTCACAGCACCCACTGTGCTGTCTTCCTCCCACTGTCTCCTTCTTGGGCCCATGAGCGCACATGTCCTGACAGCCCATGTTGCCAGAAGGGAGGAGATTCCATACCTTACTTTCAAGCACCTTTAGCCTGTGACTCAAATACTAGAGAGGAGGGTGGAGGGAAGATATGAAAGGAAAAGGGTTTATCTTGAGCATCATAAACCAACAGCTACATTGGATTAATTGGACAGAGTCCTTCTCAGAGGCTGGAAATACCTATTTTTTAACTGCTTTTTGAGTAGGAAGATGCTCTGGAAAGGATGCTGAGTAAGAAAGGGAGCCATGGACCAAGAGATATTCTAGTGGAGATGGGGTAGGACTGGGTACCAGAGGTGCACACTCTGGATAGCCATATTCACCTACTATCTTACACTGCTAAATGTCATGGTTTTATGGTGATGTTCTGCACTTTTCTTTCTCTTCCTGACCACTTCACTGCAATAAAACAGCCTGAAGGTATTAAAAAGGAGTTGACTCAGAGCTCCCTTGTCTGTGCAAAAGGTAAGGCAAGTTTGTTTGTTCATTCATTCATTCATTCATTCATTCATTCATTCTGGGGAGTAAAGTGGAACTGCTTCACTGTCTTGTAGATCTTGTCCTACAAAACCAGAGACCCTTCCAAGGGAAGAAAGAGATTTTCAGGGTCAGGGTACTAGGATTAAATTCAGAATTTTCAGATACCTTTGCTCGTTGGGAAAGTCTCTGTGGTATTTTCCTTACCCAGACTGAAGACTATAATAGTCAATACTTCTGTAAAACACCTCATAATTTTAACAATCCTTCTTTTCACATTTTCTCATCAGGCAAACAGATTTCTGAACAAGTGTCTCTCAGCTTGCCAAGAAACCTAGTGGAGGGATCAGCCAGAGCTTATTTTTCTGTTATTGGTAAGTTTAGTGCTTAGACTAAATACAAAATGGCATTTCTCTTGTGCTGCACCAAGTGCCATCACGTATATGCACACAAACCTTTTGTAAAGTTGAAGAAGTAATTATTCCCGATTTTAGAAGGTGAGTTTTCTACTTTGCAAAATGGCAGCAAGAGGCAAAAGTTGCTCAAAATTCTCTCATATCAAGAGAGGACAAAATAGTCCGATAATTTCCATTTATATTGCATTTCAGATTATACTGCATTAGCACATCCTGTTCAGTACAGTAAAACAGCCGATTCAGATGAAAAGTAACATAAGGCAGACTTCTTTGAAAAAAATTATCTTAATTTCTTGGAAAGAAATCTTCAGAACTTTGCTGACGGCATACTTTCAAATTTATCATTTTGCATAATGTAAAACATTTGTAAGTCAATAAGTTCCCATAGAATAAAAGTTTCAGGTCCCAATTGATTCTACTAATCTGAAAGTCATTATTAAGACCTGAGGGTTCTCTTCAGCGAAAATTTTTGAGGTTCTGAACTCAGATTGTTTTCTAAACACAGTTGGTTTGCATGCCCGTGTCTAAGTGAGACATGCTGATGCTGTGCAGCCACAGCCTCTGCAGCCTGTCAGCATCGTACCCCACACAACATTTTCACATGCACATGCAAAAATAGGAAGCAGGTTGTAAAGGGCAGGGAACTGTAACCCTTCCAAGGATTCATAGTTGTTTCTCTGAAGCCATGTCAGCCAGTATTGGGTCTTATTTTTTTCTATTAAACTCTCAGTTTCTCCCAGGTGTCCATCTTCCAGATAAGAAATTAAAAATGGGGACATTTCAGCACTTTTGTTCTGTGATGTGTCTTTGGTTACTATGATTACTTGGTATTAGTCATTGCCCTTGGGTTCATAATGAGAAAGTATAGAGCAATGTATAATGCTATGTAATGAAAACATGTCTGAACTGAGCTGACTTGTTACATTTTTCACTTTTCAGGAGACATTTTGGGTACAGCCCTGCGGAACTTAGATAACCTCCTCCATATGCCTTATGGCTGCGGAGAACAGAACATGGCCTTGTTCACACCCAACATCTATGCCCTGGATTATCTGAATAAGACTGGGCAGCTGACTGAAGAGATTAGAGTCAGGGGTACTGGATATTTATCCACAGGTGAGAGGTTTTCAGATTCTTTCATCTTCTTGCCCAGGGAAATGGTCACAGGACCAAGCCTGATGGAGTTTAAGAAGTGTTCGGACAATGCTGTCAGGCACATGGTGTGATTTTTGGGGTTCTGTGCATGGTTAAAAGGTGGACTCGATGACCATTGCTGGTCCCTTCCAACTCAGAATAAACTGTGATTCTGTGATCTAATATTGTGATTGTGTGCCTTGAACTCTTCAGCTCTACATGGTGAGCACTGATCTCTGAATTCCAGCACCACAATTATCTCATAGGAGCAGACAGTGAGAGCACCCCAAAGCAGCATGTCATTCTTCCAGGAGTAAAAGCAGCTGGAATTCATAGTGGTTGGCATTATTCACCAGACATACATTACTTAATACTAAATCCAAAAGTCTTACTGCTTCAGTTGAACAAACAGCAGAACTAATCCTTTCCTGTGATTAGAAAATATGTCTTCTTTACTGTGTTTTCAGGTTACCAGAAACAGCTATCATACAAACACCGGGATGGGTCCTACAGCTCCTTTGGCTTACGAGATAGAGAAGGGAGTGTATGGTAAGTGACGACACTTTCTATTTCCCTAGCACAGGACTTTTAAGCTTTGAAAAATGATCCAAGTATTCAGTGATTCTTATTTTTAATACAGTAAATGAATATAGTTCAATTAATTTGAATCTCCTAGTAAAGGAGAGATTAATAGCTGGAAAGAGGGCAACAAATGGACGGTATGATGGTTAGGAGCTGGAGTACGTAATGTTCAACGGGAAACTGAAAGATCTGGGTTTGTTTAGCCTGTAGAAGAGAGAGCTGATGGGAGATCTGGGTAAACTTTTCTGCTGCCTAGATGGGGACTGTGGGAATACAGAGTCAGACTCTTGTCAGAGCTGCACAGAGTAAGGACAAGACTTTGTCTTTACTCAAGTTGCTATGGATAAAACTCTAAGAAGGTAGAAGGAATAAAAATCTTCCCCAGGAGAAGGCTGTAGCACTGAGACAAATGCCCAGAGAGGATGTGGGCATCTCTACTCCTAGAGACTTTCACATGACTGGACAAAAGACTGAGCAGCCTGACACAGCTCTGAAGCTGGCCTTAGTTTAAGCAGGTGGTTGAACAGGATACTGCCAAAGGTCCCTTCCAACCTGCTTTGTTTCATAATTCAATTTACTAAGACTAGAAATTGCTAACATCAATCATCAAACTGTGTCTATACTGCTGCTCTAAAAGAATGGTTTCAGCACACTATGACAGAAATATCAGGTCAATTTTTAGTACCAGGATTTTATATATGTTATTTATTTAAAACTTAAAAACCACTTTCTTTTACCTCAAACATTATAAAGTTCATTTTATGTCATTTTCTGTGCACATCCTATGCACTGGTAAATGTCCTTGGTCTTGTTCACACCATCCCTGCTTTCTGTTTCTGAATCACCTGCAGGCTCACTGCTTTTGTGTACAAGTCACTGGAGCAAGCCAAACGCTACATCTTCATTGATGACAACGTCCAGTCTCAGACTTTGATCTGGCTGGCAAGCAAGCAGAAGTCAGATGGCTGCTTTGAAAATGCTGGGTCACATTTCAACAATGCTTTGAAGGTAACTGAGATAGTATAGCCACAAACTTCCAGTCGTGCCGTCTGGATTGATTTGGATAATTTCTGCCAGACACAAGCTTATTTTCATCACACCCTTAGTCTTCCTAGTACTGTTATCTCGTGTCTCTCCTATATGAGCAGAGCATGATTCTTATGTGTGGTCTTGATGATGAGGTAAAAACAAGTAGAACTTTCTGAGTTATGTGTCTCAGGTTTTATTTTCCACCACTGCATTGTGTGCTCAGTCACAGGCTATGGTGTGCTTTATTATACACGTGCAAAAGTCAAGAAGATGCAGTCAATTATTTTGACTTTATCCTGAGTGAACGTGATCTTTCTTGTTCCTGTGTGCAGAGAGAGACAGAAATTACTGTTGGTCTCAAATCTAACTGATATATGAACTATGAATTAATTCATATGTTGTTTCTTTCTAGGACATTCATCCTAACCCATTCTTTGCTTGTTTTTCATTAGGGTGGAGAAGAAGCTGAATACTCCCTCACAGCCTACGTTGTGGCATCATTGCTGGAGTCTGGACACTCTGCTGCAGTAGGTCTTTGGTGCTCTGTTAGCCCAGTCAGCCGTTTGTCAGACAGCACAAGTCAGAGTCCTCACATCAGCGTTATTTTACAATGAGGAACTCGAATACTGATTGTAGGACAGCAGCTGATTGTAGACAGTCGTTTTCAGAACCCTGCAATCTCCTGCGAGTATTTAATGAGTTTTACAAATCATTTACATATCCAGTGCCTATGGATTCACTTGAAACACCACTGAGGAATCCATGTGTTTTAGACATGGTAGTCTGAGTAGGTGCAAAATCCAGACTGAATTTGCCCACTCCTCCCAGAGTCCACTTTGGGATTTTCTCTGAATTTGCCCAGTCCAAAGTTCAAGCTATCCAAATCTTCAGTCTACAAACTCACTTTCTGCATTTAATTCCAAGTCGTGATTCCATTTCGCTATGGAAATCTTAATAATGGAAGGAAAATATGAGCTGCTGGTTGTAGTACTAGGCATTGGGAAATGAGAGCCAAGATCTGTTCTCTGTAATATATTTCCTGCATATCCTTGTAACCATGTTTTTATGCTGACTTTGTATAATGGGGAGGAGGAGAATTGTTCCAAATCTGACAAACATGTTCTAGGTGTGCTGATTTTTTGAACATCATTCAGACATGAGGTGTGTGCCATCATCAAGGTACATGAGACCAACAGGATGAAAACATTCTGCAGAATCAAATAGTTCTTCAGCAACACGAATTTAGTTTCCAATACCTTCATTAGAAGTTCCAAAACCTGGTGCTACTTGTTTAAGTGAAGCTGCAGACACAAGACATAATTGGTAGTGTGCTGGTGATGTCTGAGGTGACGCAGAGCTCACAGAGATAGTCAATAAGGCTAAAAGGTCTGAAGAGTTACATTTATACCTTGATAGTTATGGCTAGCAAATGAGCAATATCCATTTGAGAGAGCCTGCTTAATCACGAGGTCTCAATACACTTTACATAGTTCTGTAAAAGTGGTCCACATTTTATTGCTAAAGCAGCCGAGGGACAAAGGATTCACTTGCTTAAGGTCATCATGCGAGACAGGAGAAGAAACAGTACTCTGCTATTCTGGCCATGCTGCCTCTAAATCAACGCAGAAAGGAGGCAGCATGACTGGAAGGGCATTTTTTTACAGGATACACTCTATAGGCCCTTTAACATGCCCTGGATCATGAATACTTCTAACATGAAGAGTCAGAGATTGCAGCTTAAGCAGTGATGGACGGATTTAAAGAGTATTGTATGGAGACACAAATCCAAGTACCTGACACCCTACTGTGTTTTGCATTACCAGCATCCTGTCATTCGGAGTGGCATGAACTGTTTGGAAACTGCATTTAACAATGGGGTCCACAACCTGTATAACCAAGCCCTCCTTGCCTACGTTTATGGCTTAGCTGGCAGAGAGGAAAGACGCCAGTTCTTCCTTGAGAGGCTGGACGGGGCAGCTGTCAGGACTGGTAAGTGCAGCAGGGCCATGGTAGAGGCGGTGCAGCTGATGGAACGGTCTGTTGTATCATGTAAGCTGTTCTGATGTACAGTTTTGTCATGGATGCTCTCCTTTCCCATTTCATGCCTGCAATGCTACTGAATTTATCCCTAGGAGTTTTTCTGTCTGTCTCTTTTGACTTCACAAAAGTTTGAGCTGTGGCCTGATTTATGAAATTTTGAAATAATTTAGGGGGAGAGAGAGTCCCCTGCATGTCTCAGTCCAAGGTATTGGATGATTGTACATAACTTTCCAATTAGTTTCCTCTTGTACATGTTGAACAAATCCACTTCCCTTGGCTATGTCGTGTGTTCCTGTTTGCAACTGCCTTAGTATCCTTCTACTGCACTGCCCTCACTTCAATCCCTCTTTGTCTTGTATAGCCTGCTTTTATTAAATCCCTTTCCATCCCTTCCTGTTTTCTTTTCCATGCTAGAAGTAAAACTTACCCAGTTCAGGACACCAAGATCTGAAAAAACTTATGTTTTTACTCCTTAATTCTCTGTTTTCAGGTGGATCTGTTCACTGGCAGAGAGAAAACAAGCCACGAGCAGAACGTTTCTCTGACTTCTATCCCCGTGCCCCTTCTGCTGAGATTGAAATGACCAGCTATGTGCTCCTGGCTCTGCTCAACAGAACTGAGCTCACTCCAGAAGACTTATCTTATATTTCCCGCATTGTGTACTGGCTTATCAAACAACAGAACCCATACGGTGGCTTTTCCTCCAGCCAGGTAACAACTGGGTGTGGTAAAAAGAAAGCTTCTTGGAGCAGTACAATCTGCAAGCTGAAACTTAACCAATGACAAATCTTTCTGACTGCATATGGATTTGAATAATACCAGATAATCGGTACTTGCATGGGTTGCCTTGTCAAAGGCACACCATGATCTTCATAGTTTTACACATAATTTGGTTTTAAGCAATGAGAATTTACCTGAATGCCAAGTTAGCCATGGACAGTAGTCACTGCTGACACAAAATTATCCCAGGTCTTCTGTGATAATTAAAATCTGTTTCTCCAGAATGGGTCAGGCTGGAAGGGACCACAGGGGACATTCAGTCCAACCTCCCTGCTCAAGCAGGGTCATCCCAGAGCACGTGGCACAAGATTGTGTCCAGACAGTTCTTGAACATCTCCAGTGAGGGAGACACCACAACCTCTCTGGGCAATCGGTTCCAGTGTGTGGTCACCCACACAGCAAAGAAGTTCTCCCTCATGTTCAGGTGGAACTGCCTGTGCATCAGTTTCTGCCCATTGCCTCTTCTGTTGCTTAGCACCACCCTCTCGACACCCTCCCTTCAGATATTTATGAGATCCCCTCTCAGCTGTCTCTTCTAAGCCTGAACAGGCCCAGTTCTGTCAGCCTTTCCTCGTAAGAGATGATCCAGTCCTTTAATCGTTCTTGTCATGATGCTCCTCTGGACCTGTTTCAGGATCTCCATGTCTCTGCTGTACTGAGGAGCCCAGACTGGACACAGCACTCCAGATACACCTCCCTAGGGATGAGTAGAGAGGCAGGATCAACTCCCTCAACCTTCTGCCAAAGCCCTTCCTAATAGACCGCAGATGGCCTTACAGGTCACCAGAGCACACTGGTGGCTCAGGGATAGCTTTTTGTCCACCAGGACAAGTTCTACAAGAGCTTGTGTCTTGTCTCCTTGGCTTTTTGTAAAGCGCCCCTGCATTTATGAATACTGACAAAGCATCAGGGAAATAGGAGCTGTGCCAATCTCATGGACCATCTTACACCCGGGTATCTAATTGGGATCGTGTTATTCTTTTCAGGACACTGTGGTTGCTCTCCAAGCTTTAGCCCAGTACGGATATCTCACCTTCTCCAAAAAAAGTCTTAATACAGTCAAAGTCCACTTCATGGAGTCCCCCAGTAAGATTTTCCAGGTGAATGACGAGAATCGCTTCTTACTGCAACAGGCTTCCTTACCCACTCTTCCAGGGAGTTACAATGTGGAGGTGAATGGCACTGGCTGTGTCTATCTGCAGGTAAGCAAGCTGGGAACTCAGCACCACCCTCTGAGAACTAAGCAGGGGGCTCTCCATGCTTTATTCCTCTCCACATATCATGCCAGAGACATAAAACCCTTTAAGTCTGTGACCATCTCACACTTTCTATCTCTTTTAGACCACCCTGAGATACAACATCCATTTGCCCAAAAAAGTGGCAGGATTTTCTCTGTCCGTAAGGACGGCAAATGTGTCTTGCACAGACAACTATCCACCAAAGTTTGACCTTGTCCTCTCTGCCAGGTAACTTCCTTTCACTGACCTATCCCTTTGCATTCACAGTTTGGTAAAGCATCCAAGAAAGGATACAAGTACAGGCAGTTAACTGCTACTCTGCAGCTGTAGGAAGAAAAACAGGATTCTTGGGAGCTAAAAATGTCATTCAGTGGTCTCCTTTCCATTTGCAGACCAGACTAACAGAACGTTTCTCATTTTAGTTACACAGGAAACCGCAACGTCTCCAACATGGCTATTATTGATGTGAAAATGCTCTCAGGTTTTGTTCCTGAAGAATCTTCCCTCAAAAAGGTAAAAAATGGGACCAACATGAATGATAAGGCCTAAAAACATAGGAAGTTGATAAAAATAGTCTCTGATTAGCAAATCTGAGTCTATGGGAATACTGCAAAGTCCTTGGGCATAGCCTTCTCTCACATACTCTGTGTTTCAAACTTGTAGCTGTTTATGTGTTGAAGACAAATCTGTTAGGAGTTGCCAAATCCAGTAGCCCAGGAGAGCTAAGACTTCATATCCCCAGGTCCAACCAACAGCAAGGTTCAGTGTGTGTTCCCAATAAGCAGCCATGCACACTACAGATATGTATCCGTATATACGTAATATACGTGCTGGCCCCACAGATCAATAGACAGGAAAGACAGCACTTCCAAAAACACAGATAGCACAAATGACCTTATCATTTTCCCTTTTCTGCCTGATCAGATTAAAATCTCATTTGCAGACAAAATAAATAAATACATCAATATACACACGCACATATATACATGCAGATACACAATATGGGTCCTTATGATGCCTGGCATCAGGCAGTCAGTCTGCCCAGTAGCTGCCCCTGCACCCTTGTTCTATTGAGTTGCTGGCACCTGGACATGTGCCTGCTCAAAACTGAGCCCCACTTCAGTGCCTGGAACTGAGGTCCCCATCACCCACATGTATGCATGGTGAGAGCCTCTATAAGCATTCTTAAACATGCAGATGGGCTGGGGTCTCCTGGTTTCACAGTGATGTCAGACAGACACACACAGACATGCAAGTAAGTCTCCACTAGCTGCTCCAGACCAATATCTACCTCCAAGACCATATGGTGTCTCCAGAAATAGGCTCGGACATCCTGGTCCCTTTGGTGGCTGTCTTGGATCCTCTGGTGTCTTCAATATTTGGGTCAGGTTTATGCCTGACTCAGTAGCTGGCTGCTAGTCCAGTTTATCACTAGCAGCCACACACTGACCTGCATACCCTCACGCAAGAGCCCTGAAGTCTGGTGTCTCAGGATGCTGGCACTCCAGGCACACAGTCTCTGTGATCTTTGATCCTCTCTTCACTGACTGGCACTCCCTACACACACATTCAGACAGAATAGAGAGCCTTTCACCCTGGAAAATTGTCAAGAACAGAGATTAATAAGAAGGCAGGAGAGACTGGTGGTGACCAGGTGCAGGGTAGACAAGTGTGCTGACCACCAACCTGTTAATGTGCAACTGGCTTCTTTTATCTCATTTTCCACCCCTTTTCCTTCCAATTGGATTTTATCCCTCTCTTTGTTAATTCTTGTTCTTCCCCTAAACACCCTGTAATAACTCTTTCTTCAGTCCCAGCATCCCATACTCAGCCCCGTGGTCTCTAGGCAGCATTCCCCTTAAGTCTGCAAGGTGATCCGGGGATTTTCTGCTGTTGACTCGCCTGGTGGATCTGAGTCCCTGACAATGGGCTGGTCACTGCCCTGTGGCAGCCCCGAGGGGAGCGCTCAGAGTGCTCCAGTGGCTCTGCTCACGTTGCTGGGGTTTCCCTGTGCTCCTTAGTGTTTTCATGTATGAATCTGTAGTCATACAGCCTAAGAGAGTCTATGCCATAGTTAAATTGCTTTTTCTGGCATTTTGCATTATTACCCCTTTGGCAAGGGTTATTTCTTCCTCTACAGTACAGTTTAACAAACAACCAAAAAAAGAGGGTATCAATCCTCCTCCTTTACTACCCAGAAATTTGGTTGTTAGGATGACAATGATGGGGGCAGCACTGATAAGCACCTCGTTTCAGTTCCTAATACAATTTAGGTTCATAGTAGATTAGTTACCCTCAAGTCATGAGCTGTAATTTTCAAGTAGATAAAAAGAAGAATGAAATTCTTTATAGAGTCTACTCATACCTTTGTGCATTTATAATAATTCAGCATTCAGGCCTGAGTTTGTTTTTTGGCCAGAACTGTATGAAATGAATAAATTTTCTTCGGAAGATTTTTCTGTTCAGATGTTATTCTGCTTGGCATCCTACTCCTCGTCATATACACTTGGGGAAAAAATAGCTGTTTTTTAAAGTTTGGAATAATTTAGGTTTGTATGTTTTGATAGTAAAATATTTTTGTTCACTTCCTTTTCTAAATGTTTTTAAACTTTTATTTAAAACATACAATGGACTAGCAGGTGAGTCGGCTTGAGCTGCAGAAATTAATTGTAAATTCTCCTTGAAATGAAAGCATTCTTAGGTTGACGATGAGAGTCACAGGTATCGAAGCCGGCTGGTCAAACTGTTTACCACTGCGGCTGGTCTGCATGCATCGGGCTATTAAAACACTCAACTTGCATCCCTTTTCTTGGCGACTAGATGGCGGGGTGGCATAAAAGGAGAGCAGCAGCCACTTAAAACACATTTTTCTGTGGAATCCGTAAGTCTCCTTGGCAAGCCTCCCGTGCTAACATTGCTGTATTTTGCCTTGTTTAAAGCTTCAGTATGAGAACTCTGTTGTGGATCGCGTAGACATCAAGAAAAACCACGTACTCTTCTACCTTCAGAAGGTAAGTCTGGGAAGTTTCCTTTCGGTTTTATTAAACTGGATGTTTAAAACAGGCTCCCAGACAAAAGAAAAATCTTATTAATAGCATATTAATAATACACATGCCTTGAAGATGTAAAGCTACTTCACTCAATCCAACATCACAGGGGATAATGGGGATATTGAGACAAAAGTAATTAAAGAGAAAAGTATGGTGACGATTCTTAGGGGTACTGAAGGTGATTTTAGCTGGGAAAAGGCAAGGAAAGAAACTAACAGCTATTTTCAATTACGGGATGAATGGGGATGTGCTGAAAACCACACTAATAGGGAATCAGGTTGGGGTAATTGGCAATGGAACTGGGAAGAGGAAGAAAGGAAAGAGCACACAATGTTAGCAACAAAACATATTTAGGAACAGCTTTTAAACAATTATCTGATTTGACATTAAGTTTACACACTGGAGAGAACTGTAGAATGGCACATTTTCACACAATCTGATTCAGAAATGAATCTGTTCAGTCTTGGCCTCAGGGATAGTTATGAAAAGTTCTGATGCATTTTCTTGTCTTGCCATTTCCAGGTCTCCCAGAAGGAAATCAGCTTCTCCTTCAGTGTGGAGCAAAGCCTGCCTGTCTCAGACATCAAACCAGTGCCTGTACATATATATGATTACTATGAAACAGGTAGGTGATCCCAGCAGGCCTTGGTAAAACCTGTGAAATCAAAGGAGAGACAAGGGGAGACACACTTAGCAATTCTGCTGGTTTTGATTACTAGACTGCAAAGTGTTAGCAGAGCATAGACAGTTCCTGACCTCCTCTGTTTACATTACTTGCTTCATTTCAGCATAAAGCAGGTAAGAAACTGATACATGAAGAGTTGTTTTCTTACAAACCACACACAAAAATAAGTGTGGTTCCACCTTCTTTCCACAGTTTGGACATGATGGTTAAAATCAATACCTCGAAGGCGGCAGTGTTTCTCACTTTCCTGAACTGCATTATCTAATTTTTTTTACTTAATACTGCCATAGTAGGCTGCAGGAGAAAGATCTTCCTTAGTGGAATTTAAATACTTAAGTAAGAATGACCCATTTAACGAAAGAGGAGTTTAAGTAACTAAAACTAGAAAAATAAGTGCCTGACCGCCTTCCTTGAACTGCATCCTAGCAGATTAGCAGCAGCAGCTGCAGTCAGACAATTGACCCTGGAGTGCATTTTCTGCCACCTGATCCACATCTTGCATGGTGACAGCAATGATGTGTCCTGACAAACATGGTCAGAGGAGCACCCTGGTCTCTGACTGTGCACCCTTGCAACTGAGTTCCTTGACAGCTTGGAGTCTAGCACAAAATTTACCAAATATTTTCTGGTTTGTAGCATGTTAATGACAGGTGCAGATAGACTGGGGTCAGAATGATTTCTCACTCTCATACAAATGTCTTCTTCCTTTCTTGTTTCCAGATGAATATGCCCTATCAGAGTACAACATGCCCTGCTCCCCACTTTCCAACTGAGGTCAGATATGTGCCAGAAGATGCAATGATTGAGAAAGTATCAGGCGAGCAGTTGTAGAGCAAGAAGAGGATAAGAGACTTGGTTGTTTCTGCGAGCACAATGAAAAACATGTAGAATAGTGAGGAATAAGCAAATCCCACATTGCTGTAGATCCAAATGATTCATTCTGGCCCACATTTCAAAAAGAACTTGGGGTCAATGTGGATTAGAAACTGCAGATAAACTGTTTTTCCTGACAAGAGAGATACTGTGCAATTGTTGACTCTGACCATCCATCTTATTTTGACACTTATGACATATTCCAGTGGGAGATTTGTGTAAAGGTAAACACTTTAAATGTGTGTTCTTGGCCATAGATTCCTCTTAAGAAATCCTAATCTCAGAGAATAATGTGCTGCTGCTTCTGTAGATTTTAGTTGTTTTGCTCTTTCCATTATTCAGAAGGAAAATCCTGAAGAAATTACTTTGATCTTCACCTTTTTCAGCAATTGAACTGAATCATTTACAGATGACAGAATTCGAATCACAGAAAGACAACTTTTATGCAGGTTTTCCCTCTACTTAGAATGAAAAGTTTTCTTCATATTAGCATCTCGTGTTTTACCGCTCTTTGTAATAAAACATTCTGATTGACAATGGTATTTGTCCCAGTCTCCACTCCTTGGTCTGTCTAGAACTGGGTGATGCAAGGTATTTTATAAGCTAAAACACTCAAACCTTGGGCAGGTCAATCAATGACTTCCTGATATCAGTGATATCTTGTGGCACAGCCGCATTCCTGACCCATGTGATGGAAGCTTTCCATCCAAAGACTAATGCTGGGAGAATTTAGTTGCAACACAGAAACTTTGAAAACGAGTTAGGGAGCAATGGTGGGATCAGTGGAGCCCTTGGAGGGAGGAAAGTATAGTGGTTTGCAGGGAGTGAAAAATAAGGAGAATCACAAGGAACTTACGATGGAGTAGCAAAGGAATTTCCTGTCATGTTTTCTCCATTTAATGAACAGGTAGAGCAGGCAGCCACACGCTGTGGCTCCTGTCCCTCACAGCCTGCAGTGGCCTGACACGATCACAGTGGTGGAAGGAGGCAGAAACTACATATCCAAAACAATGTGAGCAGACATTTACCAACCCAATCGTGTCACTGAACTATTCTCTTTCCACCAGAGTGTTAGACATAGTTAGAAGAGACTAGCTTGTTTGTCATGAACCTGGGCTTCTCCAAGCAGATTTTGTTTCCTGCAAACACTTTACTCAGCAGCAATGTGCCTGGCATAGGGCAGGCCCCACATCAGCCCAGGACACGGCGGGAGAGGAGCAGTCCAGTGCACACCCTGAGAGCACTGTTCAGTAGGATGTCAGGCTTGCCCAGAGATGGCTCAAGCGAAACTAATCCTACCTGACAGTGCAGGAACCTCTGTGACAGGGAGCAGTCATGGCAGAGACCCACAGGCTCAATGTAATCCCAGAAAGATGCAAAAAAAATCTGGAAGATTTGGGAGATTTCTGTGGGAGAACATAAATGTTGATTTGGAAGGACCTGGGGAGGACAACGACAGCAGCCTTCTGTTCTAAGAACCACCCAACAGAAACTAACCAGAAGAAGGGTGTTCAGCTTGAGAGTGGCACTGGGATCCAGGCAAAAAAACAGACTTCAGCAATTCAGCAACACCAGGACCTAGGAAACCTTAGGAAGCAGCTAGAGAGCTGCTCTAAACAGATGAGGAATTGGACATAGGAACCTAAGGTTCTTTTTGAATTTAGATTCTGGCTGATGTGAGCTAAGTGCCTTAACACCCTTGAGAACCTGGCCCCATAGGCTGATTCTCTCAGCTCCCTAAATACACCACCTGGCATGTGAAAGCATCGAGCACAGAGCAGCTTTTACTGTGGTAGCACTATGCATGCAGGTAAGCCTGAAGGGGCACTTGGATGCATAAAACAACATTTATGAGCACATGTGCCACCTATATTTCTGGTTACTCTCCTTAGGATGGACAGAAATGGAGTTCTCTGCTTCTTTGTTTTTTCTTTTTCCTTTTTTTTCCCTTCTTTTTTTTTTCTTTTAAGTTGCATTTAAGCTTAGTTTACTGAAGAGCAAGAGTAGTTTTTTTCCCTGACAATTCTGGTGGAATTTCTGCCTTGTGGAAAAAATAATGACATTTTGAGAAAAAAGATATTGTGAGGTGAGTGGCTTTCAAGTCTTTCAATTCTGCTCAAAACATTGAGTTTCTATCCCCAGCATTTCTCTTCCCATCAGAAGCAACCCCTGGGCACAACCCTTGACCCAAAAAGTCACACTGAAAGCAATGTTTTCATGTTTTCATGAGACCTGTGGTGACTTTTGCTACAGACAGACACATGCTGAGAAATAAGTTATGACTCTGAAGATGTTAAGGGGCCAACTGACCCCAAACTCCCCCTTGCTCTCCCATCCCTGTCAGCAAAAAAGATTGTGTGAGCTTCAAGAGGGGTCAGTCAGGCTACTTCAATCCACCTTCCTCAGCTGTGTAAACTCAGCCTGCTGCTAAACAAAAGCCTTTGTTTAATGCCATTCCAGTGAATGGCCAACTACAAGTCTGGTCAGATGGAAACTGATATGAAATGCAGATCCTTTCAAAGGCACAGCATTTAAATTTTACTACAAATTTCCAAAACACTAGGCTGAGAGGGAGTGGATGGAACAATGCCAGCAGTACGTAGCAAAATCTGCATTTTACAGCCTTCTTTTACCCCTTTAACGCTTTTAACTGCAGCGCAACTGGTGACCCAATTTTTTTTCTCATGGAGCTGGCATCATGTGAAGCTGCTGCTTCACAAACTCAGTTTGCTTTACCTCAATGCAAAGTCAGATGAAAAGATGTAACAATTGACAGGAGCTTCAGATACCAAGCTCGCAGGACCGTATGAATCAACCAGAAAATGGTAAGGGCTGTATTCCATCTCAAAAAATGGCAAATACATTTACACTCAGTTTTCTTTGATTGCTATAGTTAGAAAGATGCTCTAGAACTCTAAAATTACTATGAATCAATCTCCCTTTCACTTTCAGTGTGCAAAAAGGTGCAGTTCCTACGGGACCCATCTGCTGTAGTCCATGGGAACGTGTCAGGACAGGCTCTGGAAGTTTTTCCCAGAGGTGTAAACTGCCAGGACTCTGACACTGTTTTGTGTAATAGCAAAGCCCTTGTGCTACAAGCAACTATGAGCGACACTAGACATGGATGTGATGCTTCAGTCACTCCCTCGTTTCCACACAGTGCTCCCCAGCAGACAGTTTTGCCTAGTGCTGGTCATTTAGGGGTCAATAACAATAAAAAACACCTAGTTCTTCAAAAGAGGACAATCAGGACTTTCTCTGACTCCCTGTTTGCCTGAGACCAACTTGTTTGCCCTGAGACAACTTGGAAACCTCAACTGTTTAGGAAGGTAATAAAAGATAACAAAGTCTGACAAGTCTTCATGAAGGACACATCCTCCAGCTTGTTCTGTACAGTGCTTACCAGTTCAATATATAGCTGCAGAATATATTTTCACTGACGACAAAGCAGAAATAGCTTTTATGTGAGGGGAATGAATCAAAAAATCTTTTCAGGCATAAGGTCAGGGGTTGAAGGCACAAACAGGCTCTCCCTGGGGGGCATCCTTAAAGTAGTGCAATTAATATATCAGGTAACACAAGAGTATTGTTTTGCTGCCAAGTAGATAATAATAACAGATAAAGGGAGAGAAAGCTGCAGGCTCTGAATAGCATTTGCATGCCTTCCATAATGTGTCTGGAACAAGTTCAATTTCTGGTATGTCACAGTGGAAAGAAAAATCCTTTGCAAAAACAAAAAATGGATTTAGAAGCAAGATGTTGGTCAATGGCAAAAAGATCAAAGTACTCACAAAGACTGAGCCTCCAGCATTAGAGTTATCAGCCAGTTGTGAGACACTCCTAACCCCAAGCTCTCTTTCCCGTTCAAGTCTTAGCAATATCATGCCTACACTGAAGACAGACTTCAAAGAAATGAGAAGAGGTAGCCCCTGCTCTAAAAGATGTCTTATGTCTTGCATTCATGTCCTATGAACTCTTGGTTCTGACAATATCATTTTACAGCCTTGAAGTGAGATCCACACTTCCTTTCTCAGAGCACTTGGATTAGACATATTTCCAAAAAATATGACCAAGAAATTTCCTTTGGCCCACAAAGCTGCATCCAAAGACACATGTAAAAATACTGCTCCTCCACAGTTCTTTTCTCATAGACCAACCTGCAGTTCAGACAGATGATCTGGATCTCTTATGTCAACAGTGGCTGGAACTCCAGGAAAACACTTTAGGGATATGATTACCTCAGTAAAACTCTTGTAGGATCTGTAGGCTGATAGCTGAAATCCTAAGGGAAAGCAGAACTGTATGACCCTTCTCAAGTCAATCCAGAGAAGAAGGGACACCAGGCAGGGAAGGAGAAGAAAATAAGAGGGACTAATAGAGCCTCAAACACTTACAAATCTGTCATTACAATACATTTATGAGTCATTTCTGCAGAATGAAATTTAAAAACAGGCTTTCCATAAAGCAGAGAAAAGCCATTGCAATATGAAAGCCTGAGAGATCTACTTCTTTCTGCATGTGTCTGTCATGAATTGTCACCTGAAATGAAAGCAAATGCTTCTATCTTCAGAGTGCAGAAGTTGCAGCTACAAAGGGAGGATGGTTGTGCACTTCTGTGAAATAGAAACAAAGGGTTAGGGGTTTGCTCAGAGGTGAAAAGGTCAGAGAATGAGTTGAGCATCCTTCAGCATGCTGCAGATGGTCTCAGGCACCTTTCTGGTAGCCCAAAAAGCCAATACATGACAACATCATGTGCAGCTTGTGTCAACTCTTGGTACACAAGATAATTTCTCAGTACCAATCATGGTACTGACCACTGGCATGGGAGGTTTAGGGGGGAACATGCAGCCAGACTAGTTGTCCCACCAGAGGAGAGGGCTTAACTAGTTACATTTTATGGATTACATGTCAAATGTTCCCCTCTTGATACTCATTGTTCAATATTTTCTTTTCCCCCTCTAAGGAAAACCTGATTTGTATTTGCAAGTGTTAAGAATGAGCTTACTAAGTACCAGAGATTTTTTGAGAGGCTTATTCAGATATTTTGTTGGTGACCTCATCACATTTGAACTGAACCCTTGATGCTGCCTATAAAGACCACAAAAAAAGGGGGGCTGAAAATGTCTTGCTCCTGTCCATGCAAGGACAGTAAAAATGCAAAGCACTCCCAAAAGAAATTAGGAGTCTCTTATTAGCGTAACTATAGCACTGCATTCATAGTTTAGCCTGAAAGCTGCCAAGAAATCTGTGTATAACTAGGAAAAATCATTTCATTTGTATACTAGCATCCACTCTAAGGCTTGTGCAGGTGCAGTGACGGTAGTCAGATTCCAGCTTCACTCACCTTTGACTGGTGTTTGTCATCGAAACCGCACAGCAAAGACAGTCGTAATACTTCAGCTCACACAGTTATTCCTGCTCAGATCTCAGCCTCTACACACATATGGAGACAGGTCTCAGTTTTGAAAACACGTTATGGATGACCCATCCACACTCAACAGAGTCACTGGCATAACAGAATCCTTGCAATCGGCTGACCTTCAACTACCTTCACCTTTTATATGACTGTCTTTTCCAGGCATCATAGACCACTGAAATAAACTGCAGTTCTCACCACCACCACATTTTGTTGAAAAAAAATTCCATCACTCATCAAAATCACTGCAAGCTGTGACTATTCCACTAGGGATATACTTATTTTCTTTTATGACCTCACCATCCTTTTAGCTGCTAGAGGACTTTGCCAAGGCTCACATATCTTAGAACAATGAAAGAAATCTTGCATGCTTGACTAGAGACCCTATTGACCAAGCAGGACTTTATCAGTAGTTACCTAGTTTCAGCATTGTTCCCCAAACACCTGGGCCAAACCAAGCATTCCGACCTTTACTATGTCTAAACAAATTGTTACAATCCAATCTTCTTAAAGAAGGTTTTATAGGAAGCAGTCATAGCCAAAATCACAGATTGATTCAGTGCTTTTCAACTAATTTTTGTAGCTGTAATGACCAAGTTTCTTTGCACTGGTCCTCTTCTGAATGCTGCAATTAACCCCTTCACGAGAAAGTGCCTACACCACAAATATATGGTTACAGGTCTTGCAGACACATCCAAGCTGGCTTTAGACTGCATGAGTGCGAAGGAGTGCTAGAATTAAATGAAATGTGAGCATCCACAAAAGCTTCAAAAACAGGAAAAAACCATGGAGCTCCAGAGACTGTTGTAATTTTCCAAGAGCCATTTGATGATTCCCACAGGAAAGAAATTGAGCTCTTTTCAGTAATAGTGAGTGAGATTTGAAGTCAAGAAATCACATAGAAAGACACAGAAATTACTGTGACTGAGCAGCTCTATATGAAAAATATCATTGCAGTTGAGTAGTATTACTACAGCTTTTCACAGCAGGACAGATTTTATTTTTAAAGAGAATCTTTAACTAGTAGAACACATCTAGTGCCTCAAACCAGACCACAACCATAAAGGCACAACTTTACCATCTAACTATGCCTACAGCAGGACTCTTTCAGTGGCAGAAAGCTATCTGTACTTAGCTGGTGCGACAATTTTTAACAAAGATAGCTAAATCAAATTTAACTAAATCAAAGAGCTCATTCTACTATTGCCAAGGCTCCCTCTCATTGCTCTACATCTACAAACACACAGATCTCTCTGTGTGTGCTACAGCTAAGCAAGAGTAACTGAGGTCTGAAGTTATGGCTCAGGTAACACTAAAAGTTAGGCTGGCAAAAACCTCCTTTTGAGTCAAGAATGCAAGATAATCCATCTATATAATCCATCTGTATACAGATATTTCTCCAACATTACCCAAAACCAAGAACTTCTTCCAGTACCTGAAGCTGCAAGAAATATGGAGAGAGACTACTTACAAGCCCAGGTAGTGACAGGATGAGGGGGAATGGATTCCAACTGAAAGAGAGCAGGTTTAGATGAGATATTAGGAAGAAATCCCTTACTGTGAACTTGTCGAGACACTGGCACAGGTTGCCCAGAGAAGCTGTGGGTGCCCAATCCCTGACAGTGTTCGAGGCCAGGCTGGATGGGTCTCTGAGCTACCTGGTCTAGTGGAAGGTGTCCCTGCCCATGGCAGGGGGTTGAAACTGGATGATCTTTAAGGTCCCTTTCAATCCAAACCATTCTATGAAATACAGACCTGGTGATGAAGTATCATCTCTCTAACTTCCCCATAGAGAAATCTTCACAAACTTCTTGCACATATGCAGTTGAGTTAAAAAGAATGGGTAAGATCTGAAAAGCAAAGGCATGCAGTCAGCAAACGATAATGACAAAAAATCATAAAAACAAATTTCAATGGTTTTGTAAATACTTGCCCTGAAAACAACCTTTTTGTTGTATCCCGTGGAATGTTGTTTGATTCTCCTGTGAAAGACAAGTTATTATATGTTATAGCCAAGAAGATGGGATGACCTCTAGTTTCCTTTGTTGTGATAAGGTACAGTGGCTTTTTTTCACGCAGAGGACTTGTTTGGTTGCAAACATATTAATGCAATAACTTCTCTGTCACAGATGACTGCATTTTTTGTTTGTTTATTTCCTTACCAGATGGACCTTCTTCACTGTGGTTAGTGGAGGGTTTAAACTAGTGCAGTGAATTATATGGATATGGGATGCACGGGTAATCTTTGTCCTTGATTTGGTTACTGTTCAGAAGGTATATGTGCACGGAAAATATTGTGACTAGTGCCAGTTCTTGGAGATACAATAGTGCACTTTCTGACCAAAGTCACAATCCAGCTTACATTTGGGGCAAAACTCCTGCTCATTATAACAACGAGTTATACACAACTACCCTTGTCTACCTCTACAGCCTTTGAATGTCACCTAACCCAGTTGACTGTTTGATTAAACTTTCAAAAGTAACCTCAGAAAGCTTCTGGATGGTGATGATTGTCAAATCGACTTGTTTGGAATGCATAATTTATTATGTTGCAATAAATTCGTAACTACCTGAGAAAGTCACAAAAATTAAGAACATGCAATTCTGACCATATCCTTTTTTCACAATGTCAGCTCATGTTCAAGACTTCTTCAGTGAATTTCTGTTCTTGGCAGCTCCTGGTATGGGTATTCCATGGCGGAGAAAATAAAGCCCGATCCTTAGGGAAGCTCCTTAACTGTAGAATCTGTGCAGATCCTCTTCAACAGAAATGGTAGTGAGATGGGCTTTCAGAACCGAACCTGACTGTTGTCTGTGTTCTAAGCACCCACACCGTGCCACAGAGAGACCTCTGGGGAAACACCTGTTACTTCCACCCGGTTCCATCTGGTTTGATAATTCAGTGAAATATTTGAAGGTATAAGTGAAAAACATTTCATAGCTGCCCTATGTGCCCTATGTTTCTATTGAAGAACTAGCATGAAACTAGAAGAGACAGTCATAAGATATATCACGATACCAGAGAAAATCATGGTCCCGTACAGGTACTCTGCCTTTGGACCCATATCTCTCTGGCCCCAGGTCTACGATATTTAGCCATGTTGATAACATACAGTGGTGTGTTGACCCCCTTTCGCTCACTCCCCATTTCCAGGAAGGAAGTCAAAGAGACCAGAGTTGAAATAACAACAGTTTAAAAAGGAAAGCAGAAGGTGCACATGAAAGAGGAGCTAAAAGAGGGCCTTATTCACTACTTCCCATTGGCAGGCAGATGTCCAGCCACTCCCTGAGAAGTAAAGCCTCAGAACAGGTAGTGGTTGCTTCGGAAGACAAACGCTGTTACCACAAATGTTGTTGTTGTTCCTCCCTTCCTCCACCTGTTATTGCTAAGCATGGTGTCATATGGTAGGTACAGGATATCCCTCTGGCCAGCTTGGCTCATCTGTCCTGCCTGTGGCCCCTCACAGTCCCGTGCCCACCCCAAGCCTCCTGGCTTTTGGCTGGGAGGTGGGGGAGGTGGAAAACCTTGGCACTCTGCAAGCACTCTTCAGCAAGAGCCAAAACACCAGTGCGTTATGAACACTGTCCTAGCCTCAAATGCAAAGCACAGCAGGCTACTGCGGAGAAAGCTGGCTTCATAGCCTCATGCCAGACAGACCCAGTACCAATATTAATGGAAAAAAATTGTTTACAGTTATCAAATAACTTTCCAGCATTGTTTTTCTTGAGAGAAGAAAAGAGCAGCCCACCTGAGTACTTTGTTTTCTCTTCAGAGTGCAAAAGAACAAAAGAACTTTCTTCTTCCTAATAAAAAACTCAATTAGCTTCCACACAGGTGTGAAAATTAGAAACCTGGGGAACTAATCCATAAACCCAGCAACTGGCTAATTCCAAGCTGAAATGAATCAAACTTCAAGAACACTGTCAAGTGCTCAATGGCTAAGGTAGAAGTAATTAGGACTTTTTAAATCTCTTTCTATTTCTAGCTTCTCTATTTTTCCATTTCATCAATTTTCAAAATACCTATGAAGCAAGGGAAAAGAGAGGCCAATGTATTATTTTAGCCAGAATCTGGTGACAAAGAATGGAAAATTGGTCTACTTCACCCAGACTGTCAATCCCGATGGTAAATTCCAAGAACAATGGGGAAAACCCTCAAATGTTAATCTGGTTTGAGAGATTTACTTTGGTTTAGGTCACTTTGTGCTTTTCAGTGCTGTGACAAGTATCAGTGTAAAAACCAAAGCCCCTTCCCTTGAAAACAAGACCACTAAAGGTATTTTGTGCAGACATTCAGAGAACTGCAGTGAAGTGTTACAGTCTGGAAACCATGGGTTGATTTTGGTTGCAGTTGTTAGGGGAGGTTCTTGCAAGAAGTAGGATAGACTGGGATCTCCACCCCTTGCTGCAGTTATAAAGGCACTGACATCAAAGGAAGGAGCCAGGGAGGAGTTGAAGAGCTAACTCCTTTTCTCTGGAGCACCGGGTGAGGAATGCTGCAGAGCTGTTAAACTAGGAGGCAAGGAATTGTTTCGTGGGAAGAGAGCTTATCTCTTTCTTCTGTCTCCCAGTAAGAAAAATGTGGCTGAAGTTTCTTTTGGCTATTCTCTTCTGGCATGTAACAGCTGCAAAGGAACCTGAGACGTAAGAGCTACCCTATTACTGCTATTAGTATTTGTGAAAAGGCTTTAAAGACAGTGCTAATCAATGTTATTCATTTTGCTCTAAATATTAAATACTGCCAGGGCTCATGTTTTATACCTGGAGAGCTAAAGCGGGGATGGCAAGTGAATCGTTCCCATTTGATATGATCAGACCTCCCACCGACTGCAGAACTTCCATAGAAGTTGATGTGTGTCCAGCAAAGGCAATAGCAGTAGTAACAGCAGGGTGCTTTGCTAAAAGCAAGTGGGCCCAGGGCTCAGATAAAGGGAAAAGGGCAAGAGCTGGGGGCAATACTGGGTTTGAGGGCAATACCAGGGCTGGGCTAGTTCAGAGCTGCAGGGCAGAGTGAGGAGCACTGGCAGTGTGTCCTGTTTAATCTAAAGTAATTGGTGGGTACTGAATAATAGCAGTGTTATGTGTTTGCTTTATCCTGTTGAGGCTGCTTCTCCTTTATATATGAACGTGATCACTTTGATGTTTGGATCTCACAGGCAGTATGTTCTGATGGTGCCTGCTGTCCTCCAAAATGACTCTCCAGGTCAGGTTTGCCTGCACTTCCTTAACCTCAACGAGACAATATCCGTCAGAGCAACCCTGGAATACAGCTCTTTTAATAACACTATTTTTAAGAAAACCATGACAGCAAGCAGTGGTCTACAATGCTTCAGTTTCAAGGTAAGTTAATTTTAATTTATGTCCCCATGGAAAAGAAATGTAAAAAGGGACAAGAAAATTAAAGCAGAGAACACAGGAGAGGAACAGGCAGGGAGAGAAATAAGGCTTAAAGGAAAAAGGAGGCATAGGAGAATAACATAGTAACAGACAAGGAGGCATTTTTTATAGACATAAAAAGCAAGAAAAGACCCAAGAAAGGTGATGAAGGTGGTAGAAGTGAGACTGTGTTTCGTTGTAGGAGCTCAGGCCACAGGTGTTGCTGTTCAACAGGTTCTGGAGCAAATTACTTCAAGACTAATGACCTCCCCATATTTTCCTGTTTCTTCACAGATTCCTCCTGTCCATACTGCACCACTGGCTTTCATTTCCTTCTCTGCCAAGGGCACCACCATCAGCCTAGAGGAGCGGCGCTCAGTGATGATCTGGAACACAGACAGCATCGTCTTCGTGCAGACAGACAAACCCATCTACAAACCAGGACAGACCGGTGAATGTCCACTTTGCCTATAACATGGGCTTTAGGAGCAAATTTCTTCAGACAGAATTTTTCTGCCTGGTGTTTTTCAGGCTGAGCTACATTCTAGGCAGTTTCTTCAGTGTTTCTGTTAAATCTATTACTGTTATTTGCTGTGGAGCTTAGGGAATCATCTTCAGGATGTCAGGAGACAGTCATCCTATGATGTCTCGTATTTTCTTTGTCCCTTCCTCTCAAGTGACAGAAGCTATCACTGCTGATGTTTCATTACTGATGACAGGCCAGGATAGTGGGAAGAGGTGATTAGATCACTATGTGGCATAAAACCATGCTTCCACAGTATTCCCTCTGTGGTGCTGGTCAGCATCAAAATAGTCTAAACACCAAGAGTGCAATCCATTACTTTAAGATTAAATATAAGTTGTTAAAGATAAAATCATGCTATTTACTTTCTGGCTTCTGATGTGTTTGGGCTTTAGATTTCCATGTCTTCATATTCCTGCACTTAAGTTATTCCCCTCTCCATGCTTCTCACCTGGCCATCAAGCAGAGCTCCATTTATCTAGATCCATTCCTCCATTCACTTCTAGGCTTTAAGGCTTCTAGCACACACTTTAGGAAACACTAGAAGACTTTTTCCCAGAGATTTAGTCACATAATGCAGCCATTAGACTAGATTAGTTTTACTTTAGTTAAGTTCTATCTACATAGATACATAGTATGAAGAAAAGCTTGCCAGTTGGAATTTGGTGCCACCAAGGTGTCCAGTATGGGTTGTTTATAGGTCAAATGCCTTGGTTTTGAGCTGGGGGAAGCAGCAGAGTAAATTAAATTATGAAAAGGTAATGCAGTTTTATTTGTTCAGTCATCCCCTTTCTGAGAGATTAAATGTTTATGAAAGTAAAATTTTCTAGTAGCATTAAAGGAATTTTTATGAAAGAGCACAAGAACCTGATGCTAAGGAGAAGTCCCTTAATTAGAGTCTGTGTAGGATTCTTCTACCTTCAGATGCATTTCATTATGTGCATCCTGTGTGAGTGGGAAGACCCTGTGAAACTGGGAGTAGTAATGAATGCAAAACATCATGCTCAGCCAAACAAACTATGGTCAATGCTAACACTCTGTTCCTTGTCTTTCCAGTGAGGTTTCGTGTTGTTGCCCTGGATTTCAATTTTAAACCTGTTCAGGAGAAGGTGAGTGGCCAGTAATATTCCCCTGTATTTAAAATTGCTGGGACACAACTTCTCAAATTTTACATAAAGGATTGCTGTGGATAAAATGAGATGTTGCAGAAACCTAATGCCAAAGAATTGACCTGATTTCCTAAGTACATGCTGTAATCCAGCCTGTCATTAAAGTCACGGAGAAGAAGGCAAGTGTATAGCAGTTTGAATTCCTGTCACAACACCTTCTGTTTTGCTGAGAAAGAGGCTCAAAAACCCCCTCCACTTTGTTGCCACAGACATTATCCTAGCTCTGACCAGAAAGCCCACAGTTCAGTCTCCTGCTATTCCAGCTCAAAAATTGTTGCTTGCAGGCATCAATAAATCATCCACCTGGCACTTTGCCTATTTTAGAAAAGGGGGAAATGAAAGAGAAAGTTGTTGCCACAATTGTTTATCTCCTCAGAGGCATTCTTTCCACTGCCAGCAATCTCTCTTCAAGGTCATAGTGATGGAAGGGTCTTCACTGGCCTCCTCCCCTGTGCTTGCAGTGCAGGAGAGAGCATCATGGTAGCAAAAGAGCTGGTGCTAATAAGAAGCCCAAATCATGATTCGTGTGCACCTCTATGGCTCTGCTCACACGTATGTTCTGAGATTGCACTAAAACTTGTATGATCAGAAACAGTCCCACTGTTCTCATTTCATCCCTCTCCTTTATGCAAGCTTCTCATTGAAGTAAAATTGCTGTTAAACTGATTAAAAAAAGAGATGAGGACCTCTGATTAATGGTATTATACTGAATATTGATTATATACTTCTCACAGTACTGAGGAAAATAATTTGTGTTTGATCAGCCATCTAACCTCTTCTTCCATTTTGTTTTTTCCTGTTTCAGTACCCATTGATTTCAATTCAGGTAAGAAATTTTTGTCTTTGTACTGCATTACTCAAGGCATGTGTGCTTACACCAGTTTGTATGTATCCACACACAGACAAATCCTGCTGCTGAGTACACCAACAGAAATCAACAGAGACTTCACAAAAAACAAGGATTCTTTTTGAGCATGACTGACATGGAAAGCACACCTATAATCATTCCAGCAGCCAAAAGTTGTAGTGTTCTTATGCCTGCCTTTGACTCCCTTCCCCTTCCCCCACATTGCTCAACTCATTTTGGGGTATATCTTTTTGTAACTTGAGTGCTGCTAAAAACTATGATAAAATATAGGTTGTATATACAACTACTAAATATGTCAGTACTTTCATGGCATTTTCTGGTGATTTTTAAAACAATTGCAGTTCGTGTCTAGACAGCATACTTACAAGTTTTCAGGTTACACTGTAAAGTCAGGGGACTTTATTTTCTTTACAGTGAAAACATACATCTTTTGAGCCGTCCACGTGTTTTTCTTCCAGACGTTGCTGTAAAGAGTCAAGGAATGGTGTGAATGAGTTTTCTTTAGTCTGACTAGCACAATATATACTGAGAGGAAAATGCTACCCTAGTGAATGCAGAAGAAATGCTTCCTTCCTTCCTTCCCTCTTCTGGCAGCTGGAAAAAAAAAAAAAGCTGGGGTTGCTAAAGGCCAAGATTTGTGTGGGATAAACTTGGCTGAAGAGAAAGCACAAAGAAGATTTTCTTTCTCTCCCCTCTTGACACAAATCTAGAGCAACATATACTAAAGAGCAGGAAAGAGCAGTATTGTGCAACTTTCCCTGATGATTGAGACTAATAAGTAGGCTGGCAGAGGATGCTTAAATCTGGGAACAATAGATGAGAATCTAGCAACATTAATAATAATGTGAATAATCAGAGTACAAGGGCATTATTTAACTCAATGCAGATGCATTAAGCAGCTTCTCTAATGAGATAAAGCAACCTGCTCTGTTTTCTTCTTTGTTACTGGTTTTGTGTGCTAAAAGCAAAAGATTTCCAAGGCAAAAAATCCTGAGAGTCTGTACTCTTTTTTTCTTCAGGATCCAAGGGGCAACAGGATCTTGCAGTGGCAAAATGTGAAATCGGAGATGAACATTATTCAGCTAGAATTCCCACTCACTGAAGAGCCTATCCTGGGAAACTACAAAATTATCGTAGCAAAGAAGTCAGGAGATAAAATAAATCACTCATTCCTTGTGGAGGAATATGGTAAGTGCCACCCATTTTTTTTATTCAGTGTAGAAAACATTATTAGAGATGAGCCCATATCAAGCAACCCTTTTGACTGCTAAAACTTCAAACAGCTTCCTGGCAAATGCAGCTTCAATTAGTTGTCATTAAGAGCTGGGGAGATTAAAACAAATAAAAGAGAGAGAGAGAACAGGAAAAAAAAAGAATTAACCATTTTTCATATACTCAGCCAGCAAAATAATCTGCATAAGAAATCAGCAAGTCAATTGCAAATTTCAGTGAGACAAACTAAACTTTTCCCAGCTATGTCCATGAACTTTCTTGGCCAAAGCTCTGCAGGGTATCTAGACATCACAGGATTCACTTCAGGAGTCCTGTTTTCTCTTCAAAGTGTTGCAGAAATAATTTAGTAAGCCTCTGCAGATCAGACCAGTTGTTAATCATTTTGCCACTCCAGTTCTGAGATCCCATTCTCTCTATGACTAACAATGAGATATATCCTCACTTTTGCTTTCATCTTAGGAGGGTCTGCAAATTTACAGTATGCCAGTATTGGATTTTTAAAATTTTCTTTTTTTGTCCTAGTGTTGCCAAAATTTGATGTCACAGTCACTGCACCAGAAAGCCTTACAGTCCTGGATTTGGAGTTCACAGTGAAAGTCTGTGGATTGTAAGTACCAGGTGCAGAGTTGTTAGGAAATATGCTGAAGAAGAAGAAATCCCCAAGAACTGGGTAAAGAGACAGGGCTTAGAGAAAAAAACAAAATATGCAGGGCCCCAGAAGAGGTTGATCAGTGTTGACTTGGTGGTTGGAGCTTTCATTTATTTGTGTGCTCATCTCATTTTATTAGATAAGTACTCGGTTCCAGATGGTGTTCTCTGAGTGGGATAAATCTTTTGAGATGTTCCCTGCTAAAGTAGTGTCCACTCCCAATAAACCACTTCGGAGGGAGACCTTCATAAAGCAGAGCACCATTAAATTCTAGCAGGGATCTTATGTTCCAGCTGTCTAACTCCTCCTCCAAGCTTGGTCCTTCGGAAGGACCTTGCTTACACCAACACCAAGATCTTGTAATTTGGAATCCAGAGTTGAAATCCTGATCACTTTGCAGATATGAGGAGTTTTTCTTTGATTGCAATGAATCTAGAACTCCAGCTTAAGCTGAAGATTGGAGACAACAGTCTTAATTTGGTCAGTAGCCATGTCTGTTCATTATATTTATAAAGGTATTTGTTTTTACATTTAAGGTGTGGCTCTGTTTCATGTATGAAAAAGAACCAATTTTGATTTCTGAGTTGTATTTTCTATTTTGTTAAAGCAGGAGAGTTAGGAAAAACCTGTGAGACTATTCCATGCTCTTGCTTCCCAGCTCAGTGCTTGTCCTGGATCTATTCCCGCACATGTTAGCTTAAGGTTATTTTTCAAGCATTAGCTTGTAGGCCTCATCAGCTTGTATTTCCTCTTCCCCTAGGTACACCTATGGCCAGCCTGTTGAAGGGAAAGTCCAGCTCAGTGTGTGCAGGGATTTTGATTCATATGGAAGGTGCAAGAAAAGCCCAGTTTGTCAATCATTTACTAAAAATGTATGACACATAATTATTATTCCATATCATGCTTGCCCTCTCTCCTGTGTTCTTGTTTCTCTCCCTTTGCCCATCACACTTTGCTTTCTCTCTTTGATGCTTCTCTTCACTCTACTCATCTCTTTGCTTTTATCACTAGCTAGGAGCTCAGGGCACCTCATTTCTCTTCTTGGCTTCCTGCAGACCTGAAGGATCGGCATGTTTCTTCTTCATGACTCAATTTCCATAAACATCTAGGAATAATGTTAAAAGTACTGGGAAAAGACTTCACTCACTACAGAAGGGTCCTGTGTATTGTCAATAGCCTTTGCAAGCCATGATCCTTGACCACAGGATTTGTTTTCTTCCCTTTCCAGCTAGAGACAGACGGTTGCCTCTCCCAGGTCTTCAGCTCCCACATCTTTGAGTTACATCGCACTGGTTACATGAGGAACCTTGATGTGACAGCCACTGTGACAGAGAAAGGAACAGGTAATCTCTTCTGGAAAGACAGAAACAGCAAAAGCAGTGTGGTCAAGAAGGAGAGTAGGAGATACTCAGCCTTTGCTTGCTGAGTACAAGAATGTCTCCCTGAGGAAGGTCCCTTTTTACAAGCACAGTGACCACCTCCAGGCAAACTCTGAAGATGCTCTGTGCAGGACAAAGTGTGTCTTCTCATGACTCTTGGCATGTCTTCCAGGCCTGCAATTTACAGCTGCTCAGGTTATTTCCATAACTCGGGTGATGAGCACCATACAGTTTGAGAACATGGATCACCACTACAGAAGAGGAATTCCTTACTTTGGACAGGTAAGCAAGAGTTTATAGGGCTTCTATTGCAGATGATTGACAGGCAATCACATAACAACAATGATGGCAACATCTAGGGGACTCTTTGGGGTGGGGGTGTTCTCCCCAATCTTCTTCTGTTACGTGCAGTGCCCTACTGGTAATTCTGAATTCTGAAGACTATTAGTTTATTCTGAGTTTGATTCTGCCAGAAATACTTTAAATCAGAACAATTCATTAACTAGCATTTCCCTAACTTGCATTTTAAGCTTGCTATAAATCACTGCCTCTTCCCATCAGAACTGACCATCACATGCCAGCCAGACATGAATAAAAGCACTGGCATATGAGGGAAGAAAGAGGGAAAGGAATTTAGCAAATAACAACAGTTTCTGTTTCAAAAAGGTTTTTCATTATTTTGTTTTATGACAATACCCATATAACTCTGTCAGTGGTTTAAAGGGTAAGGATAAATCTCTCTTCTCCAGTTCAGCTTTTGTCAATGAGGAAAGGATAAGGGAGACCAGTACCACTGAAAGGAGATGAGATTGTCTTTCATGGGTGAGGTTTTTTCCCCTCTGTAAAGTCTATATGACTTTCTGATTTGGTTCCCATTCCCACTCTGTTCTTTTTCTTTTAAAAAAATCAAAATAAACACTCATTTCTAGCAACATAGAATTAACTTAATGGAGTCTGTTATTTTCCTGTTTGTTTGTTTAACACATAAACAGCGGAGACGCTGTAAACAGAATCAGAAAAATGTTCAAACCAAAGATCTGGAGAAAAGGCCTTCAGACATTGAATATAGCAGCAGCAGACTCTCAAGACTAAGAAAGGGAAAAAAGGAAGGGAGAAAAGAAAAAATATTTTTAAATTAAAAATGTATACTCAGAAGGGGCTGATCAGGAAAGAGATGAGACCTGACAAATTCTTGCTCCACAAAAGGACATTAGCAATGGTGTGGCAAATGCTGAGGAAGCTCCTGCTCCAAACCTCATAAGATAGCTCAGATAGTTGCCAGAAAGTGAAGAGAGACATTTCAGTTGTCAAGTATTGCTTTGAAGGAAGATGCAAAAGGAATTCTGCTATTTGGAGAGCAAAGAAGTGCGAAATATCAATATCTATATACAGAAAGACAATACCCTCAACATGTTTCACATTCCCTTTCACAGATCAAGCTGGTAGACAAAGACAACTCTCCTATTTCCAATGAGGTTATTCAGCTATTTGTCAATAACAAGAACACAGACAACTTCACCACGGATCATAACGGTGTTGCTGAGTTTAGTATTGACACATCCAAAATGTTTGATCCTGAGATCAGTCTGAAAGTGAGTACAAAACAAGGCTGAATAGAGACACAGAGAAAGATGGCTGCTCTCAAACCGAACCCAAAAGAAGATGGGATGAGGTTTGAATTCTGGTAATGGATATATGCTTTCTTCATCTTTCTTCATAGTCTAGAGCTCTCAAAAACTGCCATAAGAGGAGCAAGGAAAACATCCAAGTTGCTGCAATGCAATGGCTTGCTGCAAGTCTGCTTTTCCCTTACCAGTTTGGCTTTAGATGCAGTTCTTATCTATATGCATTATGTGAACTAATCATTCTGATGTCAGAATGCAATGATGATTTCCCGAGAAATATATGTATGTTTTCCTTTTCTTCCTCACTCCCTCTCCTGCTCAGGCAATTTATAAAACCAGCAACCACTGCCACTATGAAGGCTGGATAGAGCCTTACTACCCAGAAGCGTCTCTCTCCGTCCAGCGCTTCTACTCTTGGACTAGCAGTTTTGTGAGGATTGAGCCCCTATGGAAAGATCTGAAATGTGGGCAGAAGACGATGATCACTGTGCACTATGTACTAAACACAGAAGGGTACAAGAGCATCAACACCATGAACTTCTACTATGTGGTGAGTATGAGGTTGTGGGTTGGTTTGCTGAAAGGGCTTTACTGGGCAGCTATCTGGCAATCCATCCACAGGAATTACAGCAGTGAGTGCTCTTCAGGGTATTCTCTGTCCCCCTCTTCCCTTCTGTTTGCTTCTGCTTTGTGACCAGCAGTAAGGCCCCAGCAGCAGCAGTGGGAGCATTCAACATGCCCTAAGGCTTATGTTTAAGCATTTGAGATCATGTAGATTGTCCTGTCGATGCACAAGGAACCCGACTGCTGCTTTCTCCTTCCAATTTCTACCAACCCATACATGTCTTGATCTTCTCTGCACAGGGCATGACAAAAGGCAAGATTGTCCTTACGGGAGAAATTAAAGTTAATATCCAAGCTGGTAAGTTAAGTTGCCAATCTGTATTTTTGCATTAAAATGAACAAACAGACAAACACCCAGATGGTTGAATATGGCAGCTATTGGGAGGGCTGTATCTCTCTCCATCCATGCGTGCGTGCATGATAGTAGGCACTATCACTAAGATCACTATAAACTCTGGTTTAGTCCAGCAATGAGTTAATTTGATATTAGTCAAATAGTGCTCTCTAAAGATCTTCCCAAAGGATGACATAGGGAATGCAGAGTGTCTGCTTTAAGGTCCTATCTGAATATGGCCACATGTTCAAATCTACAGTAAATCTGAGACCACCTGGATTAAACCCAGGCATGTCACCTCCTGGAAAATGTTTCAGTTTATCGTCTAAATCCAGATTGCTCCACTGACTGGTACAATTGCATGCCAGTTGAGTTTGGCTACTACTACAGTAAATCTTTGATATTCCTTCCTTATTGGTGGCTTTATTTCTTCTAACAGGCCAAAATGGCACGTTCACCGTTCCTCTTGTGGTCAATGAGAAAATGGCTCCAGCCCTTCGGTTGCTGGTGTACACCTTACACCCTGACAAGGAGCTGGTGGCAGACAGTGTTCAATTGCCAGTTGAGAAGTGTTTCAAAAACAAGGTGAGAGGCACTAAGATATAGCAAATCTTGCCTGCTGTCAGGTAAATACAAATTCTTTGTGTATTCATCCACGACAGATTTCCAGTTTTGTTTATTGTTTCCTTCCCCTTCTCTCTACACTGCTCCTTTCATTTTTCTTTTTTCTCTTTGGCCTTATATCTTTCCTCTACCACTGCCTCCTGGCCTTATTGTCAAGAGGTCTTCTTTTAATGTTAAAAAATTTCATGAAATCCACATGAATTCCAAATGATTCTTGCCTCTCTTAAACTCTATTAGCGTTCCATTTCGTTTCTAGGCTTTCTGTTCTGCAGCATACTGAACACACTTTAGACTTATCCCACTTCACTATTCAACCTAACTTTTTTACACTTTTGTTGAAAAATGCATTTTAGGTTTACCAGAACTAAATACACATAGAAAAGAAAGCAATAATAGCAGTCTGGGGTTTAAGTTTTTCTTCCCTTTTTTTCCAATGGTAGACTTTAATTTATCATTATAAACTCAGATTTCACCATAAAGATTTTTCTAAACTTTATCTCCTGAAAGCTAAAATGCATGAAACTACAGGACAAAACAAACCAAGTGACATTTAACAAAATGTTTCTAATTACCCATTTCTAGTTACCCCTCCTATTTTTTTTCCTCTTATCTAAAACAAATGACAAATAGATTTTGTTCTGAATAGATTCAAAATCTGTTTTATATATTTGCTAACATGGGCCATGGACCTAGGAAAAATATTATTTGCTCACTGTAGGGATTATTGCATGTAGTCAAGTCATAACAAGGTTTTACTTGATTAGATAATGACAGCAAAAGAATTGCACTTTGTTTTAAATCACTTGAGGCAGGCTTCATTTAAGCTATCACAGGAATCTAAGTGTGCTTATCGCCTAAGTGCCTGTTGTAAGAGAGGCCTGGTGAACAGCTGCAGTGGAGACCAGACATCCTTCTCCAGGCAGATCTTCTGTGCTTTAACAGAAAATCCTTCCACTCTCCTTCTTGCCCTCCACTCACACACACACACAGAGCAGCCCCAGCAGCATGGGTTAGCCATACCAGCATCTGTCTGATGAATTTCAGGTCCACTTGGAATTCTCGGGAAAGCAGATGCACCCAGCTTCCAACGTCAGTTTGGTCATTGAAGCTGCTGCCAACTCTTCCTGTGCTGTGAGGGCAGTGGATCAGAGCGTGCTGCTCCTGAAGCCCGAGACAGAGCTGTCCATGGAAATGGTAAGCTGCCAAATGCCTTCTCTCCTTCCACTGCTTCTTCCTCCTCCATTACGGAGTCTCTCCACTTGAGATCATTAGACTGATTTAGACCTCTACAGCTTCTGGCATGTGCTGGCCATAAACCATCTCTAGTAGGCAATAAACAGATTATGTTTCCTGTGGATTGGAAGTCCTCTTTCATGTGGGATTCAGTTTAACTTGCGACTGGTCTCTGGCAGCACAACCCTCCAGCATATCTGCCACTACTTACAGTTTTGTGCCATCAGCAAACTTGCTGAGGGCAGACCCTTGCTCCGACATCCAGAGCGTCAAGGAAGATGTTGAACAAGATTGGACCCAGTACTGGAGTACCCTGCGGTACATCGCTGGTTACTGGCCTTCAGCTAGACTTTGTGCCACTGACCACTGCCCTCTAAGCCAGTTCTCAGTCCGGGAAACAGAGCACAGTTTCAAACAGTCTGACATCTCAGCTCTGGCAATTTACAGTATTTGACAGTGTAATTAAGGTTGACCTTTACACACACACACGGGTTCTGTGTTTCCTTACCCCTCACAGGTATACAGCCTGCACCCCCTACAAGACTTTCAAGGCTACATCTTCCATGGGTTCAATCTAGAAGAAGAATCCCAGGAGCCCTGTGTCTCATCTGACCACATCTTTCACAAAGGCTTGTATTACACACCTGTAATGTCTGGATTAGGCCCAGATGTGTATCAATTCCTCAGGGTAAATGTCCTGTACATTACTTGAATATGCTGAAGTGAGTTTCTGCTTATGTAGCGCTAGATTCTGCAAGCAACCCTATTAGTTAAACTCATACGTGACAAACTCTCCTCTTGAACCTCTATTCTCAATTGATTCTGGTGCCTGCTGTGATTTTCCAGCACACACAAAGCTCTCAGAAGTCTCTACATACATCTCTCTGGGCACCTCTGTGGTGGAAACACAGTAGTGGGAAAGAGGGAAGAATGGAACAAACCTCAGCTACAGTGTGGTTATGGCTAACACCAGAATGCATTTTTTACAGGATATGGGAATTAAATTTTTTACCAACTCGAAGGTTCGACAACCAGTTGTATGCGCTAGTGAGACTGTAAGACGTCAACCATATGTATTGAATGCAGGACACATGGCTTCTGCACACCATGTCAAATCATCAGGTAATACAGGGGACAGGAAGGAGATTTTGCCTTTCTCCTTAAAGAAAGAGGTATTCTTGTTATATGGACATGGACAGTACTCATTAACCACATTGGTTTTGATATTAAATATTGGCCTGGCGTAGAATGAGATAGCTTAAGCTAATGGCCAATGCCCATTAGAGTCTTTCAGGTCTACATTTCTGATTCATGTCCAGTTTCACACTGGGAATTGTTAGCATTTGGCAGGCTGTCACACAAAACTAACACTGTTGACACTGATTCCCTTCTGACCAGAGCTAGCTGGAAAAGACTGAACAGTAATCAGAGCTAAGAGCCAAATGACCTGAGTTCTAGCCCTAGGTCTCATGATCATGTTTGGAGACCAAATCACTTCAAGCAACGTTTTCTCTTTCCTTTGACACCAGGTTATACCTAACTGGGGGATACATTAGCAATGTTAAGCAATATTTGTGTGGTATCATATATAGTCTCAGTCAGAAGGAAATGGTAAAACACTCATTGTCCTTCATACTGGCCCATGCACATTCAAACCTGTCCTTTCTGGGCGTCTCCATTATAAGAACCAGGTTTTACTAAATTCTCATTATCTCTTACCAGCCGAAGCTGGTAGGGAGGAACAAGAGAGGAGACTCATCCTTGAGACTATTCGGGAATTCTTTCCTGAAGCTTGGATTTGGGATATAGTTCCAATTAAGTGAGTACTGCTTCTTTCATCTCTTTGCCTTGCTTTAGGAGTTAATAAATATTTTCTCAGATCTCCTGCAAGGTGGCAATCCCTTGCCAACTCTTCTTCCTTTTTGGCCCAGAAGACCTAGTTTTTCAATCATCAGCTCCCTATCTGCCCTCCTCTTTTCCATGATCAAATTACCAAAGATGTCCCTTAAAGACACCTGTTCTCACAATGTGTGTACCATGAGTAATATTCCCTTCCTCAGAAGAAGGACACCTCTATTTAAAATATGGATTTGCAGAACAAGAACTCTGAGTTGTCTTTCCAAACTCAAGGAAATAATGGGCAGAAAAACTTTCAAACGGACTTTTCTCAAATTTTAGTTATAAATTCCAGGGATTGTATGTGGGATTTCTGCAGATAGAATAAGGGTAGTTCTGATTTGCAAAACTTGTTGCCTCTACTGAGAAGCAAGTTGTGTGAAATTTAGCCTTTCCAAAACTTTAATCTTTTCTGCATTTCCATCAGCTCTACTGGAAAAGCCAGCATTTCATACACCATCCCTGACACCATCACCAAATGGAAAGCTAGTGCCTTCTGTGTGGAAGAGTTGGCTGGATTTGGCATGTCTGTGCCTGCCACCCTGACAACCTTGCAGCCTTTCTTTGTTGACTTGACCTTGCCATACTCTATCATCCGAGGAGAAGATTTCCTGCTTAGAGCCACTGTCTTCAACTACCTTGACCAGTGCATTAAGGTGTGTACTTCTGCCCACTTTCTTAGACCTTACCCCATCTCCAAAGAAGCTGCAGAAAAATGGTTGGTGTAGGTGACTGGATTTGTTCTTGACTGAGGTACTGCTCATTCTAGCTGACAACAGATTACTCTGACTGGATTTGTCCTCTAAAACCACTATAGAGCAAAGGGAGATCTTGTGAACTGTGGCTAGGACCGGTCTGTAAAGCAACTGTCTCAACATCCATAGGGAAAGGAAACAAGTGCTTTGCAGAGTATCATTCACCACCCACAGTCACGCAAGCCATCAATGGTTTAAGTGGGGTCTTTTCCTTAGGAATCAGATGTGCATAGGATACTTAACACCTCAACGAGAATGTTGTGAGAAGCAAGAAGGAAAACAGTCCAGGTTACATCTGATGGACGATTAATCAAATACCATCATCCCAGGCCTTAAATCTGCTTGACACTTAACTCTAGATGCAAACAGATAATGTCTCACCCCTCTCTAACAATAAAGCACCATTTGCAACATGGTACAAAACCTTCATCCCACTATACTTCTCTTTCTGTTCTCAGATTAATGTTTCACTGTCAGATTCCCTTGATTATCAAGCCAAACTCATCTCCCCAGAGGAGGATGTATGTGTATGTGCCAAGCAAAGAAAGACCTATGTCTGGAATATTTTTCCCAAAGAAATTGGTAAGTGCTTTGAATCTATTTGGTTTTCTGTTCTGAGATTGATACAAATTTATATCTCACCTGAATAAACTTTTCCAGCCTGGAGAGCTTGGTCTACCCCTGTTCTTTCCAGTTGTCTGGGTTAAAGAGCTTCTCCACAGCTTCAGTGTGTTTATCATTCCCATTTTTAGAGATCAGTTCTCTTCCCATATGTCTCACCTACAGTGACTGACCATTCATTATGTTGAACTATTTCATCTTATTCATCAGATGAAATTTTTTACTTTGTCATTAATCCTGCACGAAAGATGTCCATTTTTTCCCCTTTTTGCTACTATTTAAGGTAATGCAGTGTTCAGCATTACTGCAGAGACCAAGGATGATGAAGCTTGTGGAGACAAGGCCCCCAGGAACATCAGTATTGACTACAGGGACACCCAGATCAGAACAGTGCTGGTTGAGGTATGGCTGACAGCTCTTACTGTTTGCCCCGTACTCCTTTTCATGAGGAAAATAAAACACAGCAAAAGTACCAAAAGCAAGTAAGTGTTTCAGGTTCAATCTAAGACCAAGTCCACTGCCACCTCATGTCCTCTTCCATGAAGATCAGCGGGTGTTGGTAAGTGCATGTCTCCCTTGTGCAGAGGACAAACTGGAAATGGGGGATTCCATCTGGTGGGATCTCCCTTTTAGGAGCAGCCATATCATATATGAACTGGTAAAAGGTTGCTTCAGTCCACCTGTGTTACGATGTAGGAGGCTGGGAAAGGGGGTGGCTTTTTTGTCACTGAATTTCTTCTGCATGCTTCTGTCTCATCCACTGCATGTGTCTCTTCATTCCATCTCCATGCAGCCTGAAGGAATCAAAAGGGAAAAGACTCAAAACTCCTTAATCTGTACAGAAGGTAAGGGTCTTATATACTGCTGTCTTGAGAAGAATTGAAAGGAAGGTTGGAGTTTGCACTCTTTCCTGCAGTGTTTCTTGATGTTTTCCCTTCCCTTTTTGCCAGAGTTGTCCATATGACAGCTAGTATGAGTGTAATAGCTCAGTTTCCTGCTACCAGATTCCTGCATGGTCTGGTGCACATCACTGAGGCAGCACCTGTGCCTTGGTCAGATGTGCTCAGATGGTCAAGGAAGGCTGCTATGAAGCTCCCAAAGAGAGATGACCTTTCTGTGCAAAATATGTCTTGTGTTTCATTCGCTCATGTGGACTGCTGTCCTCTATTCCATGGATACCTGTAGCTTACAGCTTTCTACCTCTGGTGGGAATGGGAGATGGAATGTCATGTTCCTTTCCACACTATCTCAGTGCTGACAGCAAACAGCTCCTAAAGTTTCCTGGCTGGCCCAAGAGAGGCACAAAAGCAGTTCTGACCCCCACCAAACAGCTGCTCCCACTGTGTCACTGAAGAAATCCCAATGTTCACAGATACTACAACCTGTGAGCACCGACCTTACCCTGTTTTACTCTTTTCTATTGAGCAATGATAGTGACTGCACTACTTGATCTGTTTTTCACAATTTTGATTTTGCTGTGTCCCCTTCTCTGTCTGTGTTCTTGGTGAATGCTGTGAGTTTCACTTTATTACTGTCTCTTGTGTGCAATTTTGTAATGTGCAAGTTGTGCCAGGAGCATTTCACTGTTATAATTAACATTTGCTATACAAATGACAAATATTTTTCTCAACAGATGATGTGATTATTCAAGATATAGCTCTAGATCTACCTACAAATGTTTTGGAAGGATCAGCCAGAGCCTCATTTTCTGTTGTTGGTAAATATATAACTAATAAAACATAAAAATAATGTTAAAAATATAAAATGAAAGCTCTTTCAGGATTCAAAATGTGGGTTTCCACTCCTGGTGTGGGAAACTTTTGAGAAAAGAGACTGATTCTCATCTTGTCCAGCAATGCTCTGCACCAGCAAGATGAAGTTTAAATATCAGTTGCATCACTCTTCACTATTCTGTTTAAATTTAGTAGATTTGAAAGTCTTTCTCTGAAGTAGCAGCACAGTTCTGAATTATGACTTCAGCCAATCTCATGCCAATATGGTTTTTTTCTACACACCCTCCTACAAATCAGAGATGCCAGTAGAGACTTTCCATCTTTTCAGGACGTGGATTTGGTTACATGACTCACTAGTCATAAAATCTTTGCTTTGTAATGGTGGTGACTTTCAGCAGCTCATTCCAGAAATCTCTTGTTTGGTCTGTGCTACCTTTCCTAGAAATAACAATTTAGAGGTGGTCTATGATACATCTGCATTACTGGTGTCCCTTTGCAGCATTAGTAGTTAATTTTGCAATAAATGTTGCAATGTAGCAGCTCTGGCTGTTCCACTCCATCCTCTGGAAACAGAAGTTTCCTGGAAGTTCCTTTCATTTCCAACAAGATGTATCTGTTTGAAGTGGCACTAAAATAAGGAGTATTTCAGGTAAGGGCAATTTAGACTAAGGGAGGAAAGGCAGAGAAGATATTCTTTGTTGGCTGCAAAGCACAACAGGACTCAGCACTGGGAGCTTCATGCTTGTTTGGAAGGCTACCAGGCCCCGCTAGGCTTTTATGACTCTGCCCGTGGAATCAAAATTACTGGTAATTACAGTGGCCATGAGTTGTGCTAATCCTCCCTCTCACCTCCCATTCCCCAGGTGACATCATGGGCACTGCCATGCAGAACCTGCACCAGCTCCTCCAGATGCCCTTCGGCTGTGGGGAGCAGAACATGGTCCTGTTTGCACCCAACATCTACGTTCTGGACTATCTGAACAAGACAGGGCAGCTGAGTGAGGAGATCAAATCCAAGGCCACTGGATACTTAGTGAGCGGTGAGAGCTTTGTGGTTCCCTTACAATGTGTGCTGCAATTCCTATTGCGGGCCAGTGAGCAGAAGCAGCAGCACCAGCAGCATGGCTACCCTGGCAGATGGCATCACAGTTGTAGCACAGCCCAGCAACCCAAGGATTTGCCCTGGACAAGACTGTTTTTTACTTTTCTTTATGTTCTTTGCTTATGCCTTTTTTCTGACATTCAACTGCCATGATTCCTTTGAGGTTTAATCTTACAGTGCCCTTCTCTTTTTCCGCTCAGGCATGGTATATATCCTGATCCTGCATATTTAGTTGGAGCACAGAGCTGACAGAGCTCTGCCTATTCTGTGACTCAGTGTTTCTGCAGGACAAGATGTTCCATACTCCCATTTATAGGATCCCTGAGGGCTCCTCTGCCTGCTTAGTAGATATACACTGCCTTTCCAGTCTTTCCCACTGTGGTTTCAGAAAAATATGTCAGCAAACAAAATAGGGTTTTCTTTTACATCCAAGAACATTCCAGTTTACATGTTCTTCCAGGCTACCAGAAGCAGCTGTCATACAAACATCCTGATGGGTCCTACAGCATCTTTGGCACCAGAGATAAAGAAGGGAACACCTGGTGAGTGACTGGGATCAGAACTGGCTCAGAGATGACTTTGCATTCAATTATCATGATGCAGATAAATGGCAGCTTTACTGGCTAGACCAGATGTACAGAGCTGTCTAGGAGTGGGGCTTGGTAAGTACCAAAGAAAATGTCTCTCCATTCTCTGCCAGGCAGGGTGAACAAGGAGAAGTTGATCCCTAAAGATTCGCACTCTTGCTGTCTCCCATGAAACTCATTGCACTGTGGTGCCCTGTAGACAGGATCAGCCTCAGAATGTGCTGGAAATCCTTCTCATGTCCCATCTAGCTACTACTCCTTTAACTATTCTCTCCCTGAGGAGCACACGAAGAGAAAGCAAGCCACCAACATGCTGGCTGTAACTCTTCATGCTCTTCAACAGCACAAATAGGAAGGCTGACTTCTGTTTCTTCCAGTACTCATCTCACAGCTTCATCTTTCCCTTGCAGGCTCACTGCCTTTGTGTATAGATCATTTGGACAAGCTGGTCGCTTAATCTATATTGATGACCGTGTTCAGTCTCAAACCCTGATGTGGCTGGCAAGCAAACAGAAGCTAGATGGCTGTTTCCGGAATGTTGGGACACTCTTCAACAACGCCTTGAAGGTAGCGGGAAATTACTGCTTGGCAAAATTTACACTTTTTCATTAAGAATATGCTCTCCTATAACTGCCAAAACTGTATTTCACTCCAAATGCCTGTCTTCTTCCGAGGGCTTACTCTCCACGTGTTATAATGACTATTTTCAGCTCAGTCAGCTTTCCTACACCTACTTTACATGTTATGTGCACCTGAGATAGGGTTACAGGACTGTAAGCTTGAAGGAGTGATGTTTTTGGATTTAATACTGAAAGGCTTCTCTTTGATTTGTGAGCTCTTCAAGAGCTGTGCGAATGCTCTCATTCCCTTTGGGCTGCCTCCAGAACTGGCCACACTATCTCAGCTGGGATACGGCAATTCATACTTAAAGGCTTCTCATCTGTGGCATTCACTGATTATTCCTCTCTCCATGTTGTTTTCAGGGAGGAGCAGACGACGAGCTGTCGCTTTCTGCCTACACCACCGTTGCCATGCTGGAAGCTGGGCACTCCAGTTTGGTAAGGAGACCTTCAGCTACCGATATTCAGATGGAAGCGGTCCCCAGTCGTTGACTTGGGTCCAGCATCTGCTAAATTGTCTAGGTAGTAAAGAAAGAGAAAGAGAGGTGACCATGCTCTGTATCTGCACTGGTTGCTGTGATAGAGAAAGTCCCATCCATATACTTCTTAGACCACCAGTCTTCGAGCAGAAGCTCTACAAACCTCAGTGGGATTAGATCTTCTGTTTGAGAGACACAAAGCATTTAGTGACACCCCTTCATTTCCAATAAAAAAACTTGGCAGGTAGAAACCCACACATGACAGGTAGTAGTCCACACACTATGGCTTAGCCTCCAACATGGCCCAGTCAAGAAAGTATGTTGTTGCAGGTAAATCTGTAAAATCTACAAATGGAACTAAAAGCTATGTTGGAAAAACAAAGGTCCATCAGAACAAAAGCTGATCTGTCCATTTCAAAAAGCTGGTAGTACAAAGGCGACTACAGAGGAGATGTTAGACTTCAATACATGAGCTAGCCTCCACTTTGTCATATCCCTTCTGAGGACACAGAGTCAAACTGTACTTTTTTTTGTGGGTGTAAACCTAGTACAATATCACAGAATTAAAGTTATACCAAAGTCAGTGAGGAGAGAAATTACTAAGTTGTATTTATTCAAGACAGCAAACTCTTGACTATAGAAATGCAGAGCAAATAATTATCATAGATGTAAGCAGAAGGGATTATCTGTGAAATAAACAGAACAGTCTTCTGTTTATAGACCAACCTCTTAAACACCTTTGAAAGCTACTTGATTTGTTTGATGTTTTCTGTGAGATCCCTCCATGAAGAATTCTGTATTCTCTCTCCTGAACTCAATATACAAGCTGAAGTCCTATTCTCAGTGCTGTGATAGTGACAGAATGAGGAGCAGGTTTAAAGAAAAAAAATTTTTGAGCGAGTGAAGACTACTGTCCTGAATTAGACCAATATGCTTTTTTGTTTTTAAGTACCCTGTAATCCGAAATGCCTTTTTTTGTCTGGAGACTGCATCTGAGAAGAGTATCAGTGATGTTTACACTCAGGCACTGATGGCCTATGCTTTCTGCTTAGCTGGCAAGGCAGAAAAATGTGAATCATTCCTTGAAGAGTTACAGAAATCAGCGAAGGAAGTTGGTGAGTTTCAGTCATTTGGGGAATTTGGGAAGTGGGAAGATGGAACAGATCTTACTGATGGTCTAACCTTGACAATACTGAGAGTATGAGCACATGGACCAAACTGCACACATAATCTATGGAGTTAATCTGCAGTGCATTCATTGGTCTGCAGAGAGCCTTTTTGAGGAAGAGGCCGGGATGCAGTGAGACTCCAAAGCAGCACAGAGCAGTGACACCTGTAATCAATATTGATTCCTTCCTCTCTTTCTTTATTCAGACGGCTCACAGCACTGGGAGCAGGAGGAGAGGTCTCCATCAGACAAATCTGCCTCCTTCCTTGACCATGCCCCTTCAGCCGAGGTTGAGATCACCAGTTACGTGTTGTTGGCATTGCTCTACAAACCAAACCGGAATAAAGAGGATCTCACAAAGGCGTCAAGGATTGTGCAGTGGATCATCAGGCAGCAGAATCCCTACGGAGGTTTCTCTTCCACCCAGGTGCCAAAACTACCTTCCACTCCACAGCCAGTCCTAGGAATCGGAGCAGTGTTTCAGGGTTCCAGCAGGGCTCTGACCACCCAGTCCTGTTTCTCTTTTCTGCTTGCTGTCTCTCAGAGAAACCAAACCTTTATCTTAGGAGACCAAAATACTTTTTCCTCCCTCTTCTTAACTATAGAAAGGTTAAAGCCATACAAGAGTAATTTGACTAGCAATAAATACAGATATTTGAGTTGGGAATGAGCCTAGAAAACACCAAGTCCCATCTGCTAGATGACCCATGAGTTCTGTGTAGCTCCTCAGAAAACACAGGCTTCATCACTATGAAAAACTCTAGAAGTGTACTCTGATGCTCAGATTTTTTGTTCTGAGACCTTTGTATTAGGAGAGAGATTCTTCTACCCTAAAGCGTACATGAGAGAATGAAATGGCTCCTTTTGTATGGGGACCCTGGAATTATACACAAATTCAGGATGAAGCAACTGTGATTGGTGTTGCAACAGTGACTTTGATCTCCTCTGCACTGGTCACCCTGTGTAGCCAATTGTCTTTTACTATTTTCTTTTTCTTCAGGACACAGTCATTGCCCTTCAAGCACTTGCTGCTTATGGTGAGGCCACCTACAACTCTGCTTCACAAAATGGAGTCAAGATCACTTCCAAAAAGCCTTTTGAGAAGGTATTTATTGTCAACAATGAGAACAGGCTCCTGCTGCAACAGACTCCCCTTCCAGAGGTCCCTGGGAAATACAGCCTGACAATGAATGGCAGTGGATGTGTATTTATGCAAGTAAATGTCTGCTCTCTTCTTTATTGTGTCTTACATTTTGCATACAAGATAGCTATTGTTTTGATGATTTTCTAGCTGACTTCTCTTTATTTTTCCTAATTGCTTGATTTCCCTAGACCATTTAACACTTTTTCCCCACCCTACATTCTGACTCCTGGGGAGTTCTGGCATGGAAAAAGAATCTTTTCTGACCAACATCTGCTTTCTTTCTGGAGGTGGCTCTGGGTACAAGCACTTGCATTGTTAAAGGGTAGAAGTCTGATGTGTTCATCAGTAATGTAAGCAAGGATCTTCCACATAAAACCAAGTGCAACATTGCCAGAAAAGTTCACTAAGTCTGACACTTGGTTCTTCTGGAATGCAAAGAAACATCTTTGGCATGCTTGAACAAAAGGTTTTTTTCCTCTTCCAGACAGCACTGCGATACAACATTCACCTTCCAGAGGGGTCCTTTGGATTTCTGCTTTCAGTACAGACATCAAATTTTTCCTGCCCACGGGATAGACCAGCAAAATTTGATATTGTCCTTGTAAGCAGGTAATGTGCCATCAGCAAACCAGCTGCACAGATGACAAGACATCCAGAGAACGTTGCTGTGTGTTTCCACTTCATCTTATGAAGTCAAGAACCACAAGCTGATCAATATGCTGATGATATCAGCCTGTGAGACACAGTATCCCAAAAGAGCACTGACAGGGCCCTCTGTTGTTTCAGTTATACAGGGAAGCGCAGCAGCTCCAACATGCTCATTATTGATGTGAAGATGCTCTCTGGATTTGTTCCTGTTAAGTCTTCCCTGGATAAGGTAAACTTAGAGGAGCAAGGCAAAATTACTCCCCACAGGGACAGAGGAGAAGACTGTTCATGACAAAACCAGAGGCGTAGTTAAGAATCATTTGGTCACAAACTCTGCAAAGTGTTTGCACGACTGGACTCTTTTTTACTGGGTGGAGGGAATGCCCTCCAGCAAGCTTCAAACACACAGACCTTCCTATATTTAAAACTAGGAAGTGTTTCAGCTCAAGCCTGAGCAGCTGGCAGCTGCAACTGGGAGCTGGCACTGCCCATTTAGGAAAAGGGTGGGAAACCTCTCAGACTAGCTCTGAAACATAGAACACACCAGAGACAGGCAGTATTCCCCAAGTGAATTGCAGAGATTTGTACATTTGGAAAGAGCTCATACCCCAAACTAAGTCAAGTGGTAGGTTTTTCTCTATCCTTTCAATCTATTCAGCAACATTTGGGCTCTAAAAGTCAGCTACCAGCCCTCGATACATGACAAAGAGAAGAATGAATAATACAGACATGCAGTGGTAGGGTCTGAGGTAGCACTTGTTTTGTAATGTTTTACAAATATATTTATCTCCATTTTCTTATTTCAAAGCTAATTGACAGTCATACAGTGATGCAAGTAGAAAACAAGAAAAATCACGTCCTCCTTTATCTGCAAAATGTAAGTTCTGGTCACTGTCTATTTGATTTTCACAAAGGATGGAAACAGCATGTAATAGGTATAACCACAATATGGATATACCCTATATGGTGTATTTATTTTGTTTTCTTCCCCAACAGTTTTCTACTGTAATCACTGAGCTGCTTACTTCTCAAACTGCATGTAACATCCCAACCTTCCAAACAGCTTCAAACTGACACTTGTCCTACCAGCAACTAAAGAACCAAAAGAGTTAATAAAACAAAACCAAAAAATTAATCAAAATTCCTTCTCCTTTCAGTTAAAAGCAGATAAACACTAGAAAAGAGGTTCTCTTGTGTGTATGTCTCTTTGGTAGGCTTCTCATAAACCTCAGTCCTTCTGACAAGACAGGAAACACCACTTTCATTCTCATCTGGAAAGATTTTCATTGCCTCTCTTACACTAGATCATTGCAAAATTTTACCTGTAATCTAACCCCTGAATCAGAATATACTTAGTAAATAATTTGCTCAGGGCCCTGTAGAACTAACAGAAGCCAATATCACAGTGATGCACACTGTAAATTGATTCCTAGTTTCTTGATGACTCATAATGTTCATGTCTGAAATGGAAGGGGTTGGAATACCAGACTTTATCATCCTGACCATTGGGAGACCCTGGAGAATTAAAATAGGTCCCTTTGGACAATTTTTCCACCTCTGGCAGTAAGATGCAATAATTAGAGGATCAGGTGATACAAGCAGGATAGAAATCCTATTAACTTTTCAGTTCAGTTTCACTTTGGACTCTCCAAACATATTTAGATAATGGCTGTCCCATATCTGTAGGTATGGCATCAGTGAGATTTGGAATATGCAACCTGTCAATTACCACCCTTGTTGGCTCCAGATGGTGTTGTACAAATAAAAAGACTGATGCATTCTCTGACCTTCCATTCCAGATCTCACAGAAGAAAAGGAAAGAAATCACTTTCTCGGTTGAGCAGGACTTTGTAGTGACCCACCCCAAGCCAGCTCCTGTGCAGATCTATGACTACTATGAAACTGGTATGTCTTTGATTTTAACCAGTGTGAAGTGTGGGGGACGGACAGGGACAGCAGAAACATTGTGTGCCTTAAGGGAGACACAGAACCAGCCCTGCTGCAGCCAGCACTCCTCTGAACTCCATCAGTGTCTGAATCTAGGACCAGGGGAGAGACTCATTTCACTTTAATGACCTTGGTCTCATGCCCAAGGTGACCAATAGGCATGACTAGAAAGTTATGAAAATATATGCAGCAGAATAAAGGACATTTCAAGGATCTCTAATTTAAGCATGCATAGGTTATATCCACCTCCAGGGAAAGGCACAAGAAGTGTTCTCCAGGGTAACAGGAACATTTCTGTCCTTGTTCTCCAGAAGAGTATGCTGTTGCTCAATACACATCACCTTGCAAAGAGGTTGTTGCAGAAATGGACTAAGGAATCGAAAAGGTAAGTGAAAGCCAGAAAGTAACCAAACAAGCAGATGAGAAAGTGAAGTATAAAGCAGCAAGAACAGAGTGAGCATTCTCAAAGAAATGAAGTCTCCAGGAGGCTTCTCAGAGAGCAGGCAGAAACAGTAGCCAGATCCTGTCCCATGACACCAGTGGAATCCAAGTGGGGGACCATGTTGCTCTTCATGGGAAGAGCTTAGCTTCAAGACTGAAAGCCAAAGTGCAGAATAATGAAAGACTGCAAAATACCTTCAAAGTTTCCTCAAAAGCATGGATACATAGCAAAGAACTATTTACATATGGCCATCCTTGAAAGTCTTCCATCCGGAGCCTATGTTTCCCAGGTCCAAGCAAGGTTTTCCACATGGACTAACGGAAACATTTTCTTGGACAGTTAATATGTTATCTGAGGAGAACACGAAGTGACATAAGTCATGGAGGCGGTGTATTAGCTAGACAGAGGTATGATGCTGCCTGGCAGTGGAGGAGGTCAGGTCTGCATCCTGCTCAGCACAGCAGTTCTGCTGGCTGTTATCTGATGAGCAGTCTCTGAGGAGTTCAGGCACAGCTTGCTGCAAGAGCGTGGTCCAGCTTTTGCCTGTTTCGCACAGAAAGAGCTGACTACTCTGTATGTTGAAAGAAAAACCTTCTGTATTGTAACCTGCAGCTATTGGTTTGTTCTCATTGAGGTTATTTTCTTTTGGATTTTCACCTGCAGGAGCGTCATAAATGTTGAAGTGGTCAAGGACCCTCTTTTCTTCTGTCATGAAGTCCTGGAAAGGGCCATTGCACCTTAGGAATCACAGTGGGACTCTGACGTTGATTGAGCTAGTGTCTGATTCTCTGTTTTCTTTCACAGCACATCTCTCCAGTTCTGTAGCATAATTGTGTATACATTTCCACCAATAAACCTCCCTTTTACGCTGGGCATTGGCTTTGATGCAGCGTCACAGAACAGGCATTTTGATGATAGCCCATATGTCATGACTGCTGGCTGGGGGAGAATGAGGAGAGGAACATGCCAGTCCTGCCTGCGCACTCTGCCTCCTCCCTCAGCTGCAGCCCATAATCACTGGCCGCTACTGCAGTACACATGGTGTTCAGTCCCTCCCACACCCAGAGGTGGCATCCGCTGCTCATGGATGCTGGACAGCCCTCACCCTTGCCCAGCCCTGCAGAGGGCCCTGCCTTTGGCATAAGAGTAGGGGTTTAGGTGTGGACATCACAGAGTGGCTCTGCATCATGCTTAGCAGAGGACAGGGTGAGGAAAGGGGCAGCTTGCAGTCCAGGCCTGCTGAGTGCCTGGTCCCCATATCCTGGAGCTTACCCTACCAGGCCCTCCAGTCCACAAGTCTGGCCAGAGTTTGTCCAAACCAGGCCACGATGGATCACGGTACCAGCCACCAGCAGCAAGCCGCCACGTTTTCCTGCTCCTCTTGTCATCCCCTACTTCGTCACGCTTGGAGTCGAGGTGGTTTCTGCAAACACAAACACACTAGCAGAGCAGCATCGGGAGGGCTCTGGAAAGAAACACGGGTGCTGCTCCTCTTTCCCGGGAGCAGCAGCGGCCGGGCAGCGCTCGCCCATCCCGCCGGGGTCCCGATGCCGCGGATCCCCGCTGGCCGGCGCCCTCGCTCCGCGCCCCCCGCATCCCGGGAGCGGGGATGGAGCGAGGCGGGCACTGCGCGTGCAGCCGGGGGGACAACGGGACCCGCCGCGCAAGGGTGCGAGCAGGAATTTAAGTGGAAACTGCTCAAGTGCCGAGGGCTAGGATGTGTTTCGACAGGATCCATTCCACCAGGAGATTTGCTAAAAGCTGTGTGAGGGCTTGCGGTTTTTTCCCACTGAAAATTAATCATCGGGTCAACACAGAATACCCCTCTCCTCAAATCTATGTTTTTTTGCAAAATGCACTAAACAATTTGCATTTTAGAACTCCACAGGGCTGACCATGCAGGATATGCCTGATATGCACGATACTGATGCTATAAAAAGCCATTTTCTTAAGTTCCACAGATGAGGACTTTGTGGGACATGAAATAGCTTTGGGTACAGTTCTAATCTCCACGCAGAATTCCAAAATTAAAACATCACTGGCAGTAGAAGGAAAAGGAGGAAAGCAAGAAAGGCTGTGAATTTTGCATTCCTGACACAGCCCAGTTTGTAGCAACTGACTTGATTTACATGAGCATCAGGTTGGACTAAAGCAAGAGAAATCAATAGTTACAGTAACAAGGTTGAAAAGGAGAGCAGAGAGAGTGGATGTGCATACAGAGAGTATATCTTCCTCAGGAATATAAGGCCAATTAAGTTAAGGGTTCAGCATCTCACATGGAACTCAGAAAAATCCCCTCAGGTCTGGCCAAATATGTCATTCTGTTCTGCCAAACATAATTTCCTGGGAAGAAACGAGGTCCTGGGGGGAAAAAAAAGTGCATTTTTATCATACTGCTGAAACCTTATCTTCCTGCTAGGCCAAACCTGACTATTAAAAGATGAAATGCTCATTTCCTACTGCAATCTCTTCCTTTTCATGCTGAAAATGTAATGTTTGTTACCTGATTTTGTCCTTTGACTAAAACAGATAATTTCTGGTTGCAGTCAGATCTAATAAATATCCCATGCTCACATTCTCCCTCCAGATTTTTACATCTGGATCATGTCTCCCTGGCTTCCAGTCCCACAGGGAGCAGCACTATTCTTAAAACACATTCCAACACCTCCAAGATGTCTGGAACCTTGGTGTTGTGTTTCAGCTCTAGGTTTTGCGCCACACAGCTGAAACTGAACCAAGTATATTAATTGTGGACTGAACAAGCCAGGGACACCCACTAGACTGAATGTCATTTCCTCCTCTGTCATCTGATAATCCTCAGGTGACAGGGGTCTGGGGAGTGTTCCAGGCTTCAGAAGGTAGAATTACTGTAAATTTTTAGACATACAGACTAAGTAAACTGTGTTGTCCAAGTGTGATAAAATCAGGCTCGCTGGCCCTAGAGCTGCTACGAGGTACCATACTGCTGCCAACTCAAAGGCACATGCACTGCTTACTGTGCTTGGTATTGCATATCTCAGTTTAAAAAAGCTGAGATTGTTGAGCAGGACCTTGGACTGAATCAGCAGCACCACGATAAATGGGAAACTCCCACCTTCACTGCAGGTGTCTGCCAGTGTCCTTTGTACCTGCTTTGAAGCTTTTGGATCTCCTATGGGCCCATGCATGGCTCTGCTAAAAGTACATTAAAAGCTGTTCTGAAATGCAATTCTTATTAATAAAAAAGACTTCTTAACAAAGCATAATCATGTCGTAGTGTCTTTGACTAAAATGCTCTGTCAAGCTTACGTCCATTTTGTGTTAAATAATTCTTTGTAGAGTTTATTTGTACCACGGGAATTGTTTTGCTGCTCATGTGGAGTCCACACTCCAGGACCTGCAAAAGGCTGATGTTATGGCCTAGTTAAGAAGAAGACTTATAATGATCATACTTGCTTTGAAAAGTGAACCCAAACTTTTTTACAGTAGAAGATGAGTCTCATCCACTGTGCAGGCAGCAGGATGCAAAATCTAGAGAAAAAAAAGGGCGTCTCCAGAAAGATGAGCCCTAGTGTAGAAGCATTCTCTTGCTTAGGCCCCTCAAACGCTTAGCTAAGGTTAGACAAAGGAGTCCTCTGTCCAGGGAGTTTGTTTGCTCCATCTTTTGACTCAAACCCTCTGTGATCCCTGCAGTGTTGCAGGTAATAGTGCCAAGATATCAGACAATGGCACAGCAAGACCTCACCCATACGATTTACATGTTCAGGTCTTCTTCTCAGCACCTGTGTCAAATATGAAGTGTGAGTAATGACCAAACAATTCAATGATCAGAGAAGACCAGAAGTGTGTCAGAAGAACCTTCAGTCAACAAATGATGATGTCAAATTGCTCTGAGGAAGCAACTCAGCCTTGTTCTCTGATTATTTCTTTGTTGAGTTCATTTATACCTGGTGCACAATTAGGGAGGTAGGGCTTTGCCTGCACTGAAGTGACCCTCACCATCTGATTCATCAGTCAGGTGGCACAGAAGCGTGGTCACATCTCTGGCACCATGGGCTGTGAAATGCTGAGCATCAGAGAAGGACTTCCTGAAAAACATCACTCATACATTTGAATTTTTTATTAATCAGAGCAACAATGAAAACTTTCCTCCAGACTTTTTCAAGTGAAAAAGCAACAAAATGTAAGCTAATCCTGTAGCTCACAGCGAGATAAAGCTTCAGGCTTTCTGCCTGACCTCATAAGGGGCACCTTTTGAGGGTCAAGAAAATCCTAAAAGCAAGGCATTACATTTAATATAGGACCTAATAGCCTCCTTCAAGGGAATGTCTCGCTCTTCCCCTTTCTGATACTCTTGCAGCTCAGCACATTGATCTCCTTTCTGCCACACCACTGTTCCTGCTGGGCAAACCAGGATCTCCCTCTTAAGGATGATTTCAGCAGGGCTTCTGGACCCCATGTTGTCACACTGTGTATATAACCTGGCAGCTGAGAGACTTAAAAATTCCTGTTTGAGAGAGAAGAGAGGGTACATATGAACAAGGCAGTCAGAGGTGAAGGGAGTAAAAATCACCACTGGGTACTGACAGGACTCTGTGCATGCTGCTAAAGTGCTAACCTCACATATTTTTTCAGTCTCCTGCCCTTTGACTCACTACTCATAGGGAGGTTAAGGCTGGGTTATTGCTGGAAGCAATTGCATAACTGTGCCAGATGTTTTCTACCTCATTTCTCTAGCAGTGGTAAGCTCTAGGACCCAATGGTTCCCCTTGCTGTCCTTGCTGTCAAGGCAAGGTGTGTTCCCAAGGTCTGTGCCCAGGTAAAGCACATCTGGGAAGTCCTGCGTGTTGACTGTGGGATGCACAGCTGGCTCTCTCTTCAGAGCCCATGGCTGCTTGGGTGAAGTCTTGTCCTATTCCCAGGACAGGCTTTGTAGCAGGACACTGTGTTCAAAAGGTTCCTGTAAATGGTGTGTTCTCCAGCTTTGTTACACTGTCACGGCTCATACACCATCCCCTGACCTGAAATGTCAGCTCCACCCTGCCTAACAAGTTGAAACAGGACAAAGCAGAGGTGCAGGGCAAAGGATTAAACATGACAATATCTGATTTCTTTGCCTCGTACTCCATTAGGACTTTCTTGTTTGGCTTTCCTGCAGCATCCTCCATCTCAAAAACCTGGACAAATACATCAGCTGAGCCTCAGCTCTTCTCTGCACTGGGAAAAGGTTCGTGTCTTGGGTACCAGACATCTGGCTTAGCTGTAGCACAGAGAGAGCCCAGTGGCCTTGAAAACGAGGAATTGAGCTAAGCAAAAGCCCTTCCCTTTGGCCACCTCAGCTCAGCCAGCAGGCTCCGGGAGACAGGGCTGAGGAACGAGAGCCCCTGCACACCTCTGCAGCAGGTGGATGTTGCACCAGGTGGGTACAGCATGGGCCATGCCACAGGGAGGTGGCATTGGCACAGCCTTCTGCTGCCTTCTTTGAGCAGCCTTCCAGAGGGAGGCAGTGATTTGGAGTTTTACTCTTTTATAGCTAAGCGAAGATTAAATCTAAATGGGAGAAATCTCTGAAATGCCTACACACTATGAGTATGGGTTTTTTCTACACTGGCACCTCTGCTCGTGGCCTTGTGCTATGAAGCGTGGATGGTGTTTGGGGATGGATGTCTCATGGCCCCTGTTGGTACCTGTTGTGTTGTTACATCGCCCTTGGGAGAAACATTTTTTCCTTCCATCTGCTCATCATTTCTCTGTGTGAAGCTTGACTCATTGCCTTTGCTCCTGCCACTGTGCGCCTCCGAAGAAAGCCTGGCTCCAACACTGCTCAACCTGACTTGAACACAACCTCAGGGCCAGCAGAAGGACCTTCATGAGACGCCTGTACCTGAGGAGAGAGGTAGCCCAGACAATAACTTAACAGCCAAAGCTAAACAGAAAATCTATATGCATTTAATATATCTTTTTATATATATTTTTATCTGAAGAGTCATATGACTCAAAAAGAGCATAGCTGATTGTCCTGAGTGCTGTTCTCAGACACATTTGTAAATGTTTTGGCTTTTTCTACCCCCCTCCTTGGCAATATTCTGAGTATATGAAAGTATAAATTAAAATAGTTTGTCATTCCTAATTACATCAGGGATTGTCTTCAATTCTCTGTAATATACAAAAATATCTGCTAACATGCAAATGGTTTCCTGTTTACGTGTTTTAAAATTATTAGATATCATTCACTAGTTACCTTAGATGGATTTAATAATGAGATTTCAACAATTTCTCCTACTCTGTATGTGCTGTGTACTGTAAGTATCAAACAGACACACTGTAGATTTCTCATGCCTGAGGGTAAACAACCTTGTTTATAGCCTTTTTTGCAACATATTGTATAAATGTCTTCTAAGGCAAGACCAAGTTTATACATAGAGTGGATGTTTGTTAAAGTATAGCTGAGAAAGGCAGAAAACCCCTGTATACCTTGTATATGGCTTACCCTACAGATGGCCACCTCACATCATGCAAAATACAGTCACAGGACCATTTATAATGTTCAGCTACCAATCTGGTTTGCAATTTAATCTACAAAGTACACTAAAATGAAAATAATTCATTGATATTTTTGCCATGCCTGAATTTACTCATTTGTTCATATGACACCACAGAAATATGAGTTATATTTGACAGCCCAGCTGGCCATGTCTGGGAAAGGCAGTTCATCTGCTGCCAGGCCCTTGTCTCAGATTAAATTATTCAACAAGCAGCTAAAGTGAATGATCTTTATTCATTCTCACATTTTCAGTTTAATTTGAAGTTCAGCTGATGAAGCTGTTTTATGGTATTTCGTTTCATTGTGTATCTCCTGTTCCTGCTTGTTGCAACTTGCAAAATGTTCATATTGTCTGAGGTTTTCTGATAGACGACCTTCCCTTCACTGTGGCCTGTGAAATATTTTGTCTCCTATACAATGACAAACTCCTTTTTATGTCTTTGGGTGTTGCTGTTATTCCTATTGATTTATCTGAGTACTTTTTCCAGTCATACATTTTTGTCATACAAAATAAATTGCTTTGGGTTTGTTTGCTTTAGATTCACAGGCTGGGAAAACTAATATCATAATTTGGATTTCCTTTAAAATAACAATACTGATTTTTTTTTCCTCCTGTATTATTTTTTCAGCCTTTAACTGAACAGATAATACAATTTTGTTAATCGGAGCTGTTAATATGAGTCTGGGGTTTTACAGTGGTTTTTTTTCTCATCTGGCACCATACAAAGCTGATGTAGGCACTAAGGAGAGACATTCCTTTGCTAGAGCAGCTGGTTTCCAACAGGAATTCTTAGGTGAAAGTGCACGAATCACCTTAGGTACAATACCAGTGTCTTCAAGAAACATTTCCTCAGCTTTTTCTTTTCACATATGCCTGTTCATCGAAGTCAAAGGTTAAAGTTCAATTTATTGCTTGGCTTTAGCTCTGAGGGTTGAGTATTGTGCTACAGTCCTTGAGGAGACTGAACAGGATCATATTAGAGAAACAGGTGTCTTTCTTGGGGGTATGTACCTTTGGTGACAGAGGTTCCATAATTGCTTAAGACTTTTGGAGCAGACAAAGATTCCCATATATATTACTGTTGTGAGAGTACAGAGGGTATTTACACCCAACCACAGATACCTGTTCTTCCTGCAATTGCAGTCACCAGCAAGCCACTCTGTTATTGGACAACTGGCAGTCACCTACAAAGCTAAAGAATAGAAACTGAAAAGAAATCAGAGGAAACTATACCAGAATTGAGTTTAGGTGATTAAAATCGCACCGCTCAATATCCTGCTTAATTTTCAAGGGAAAATGTGTTTTCTACAGTGGCCATAAACTTGGAGGTGTAGGACACATCATATTTTTGTGTCATCTTTGCCAGGCAAAGCAGTGAGGACTGTACGGCTTAGAAGAAACTTTGCAGAATAAGGCATGCTGTGACTGAAATTTATCAATATTCATGACGGCGTGCATTAGCTTATTAATTTCATCTTTTGTGTCAGTCATTCCAACTCAAAATAATATATCTTAAAGTGCTGATGAAGAGGAACCGTGAAGGAAATATTGTGGAAATTTAAATCAGATTGCTGTGATTGGATGCTGCCCACAGGGAATATTACCCTGTGCTGAACACTGTGGATTTCTGATGGGTTAAATAAAACAGGCTATGAATGATTCAAAGATTTCTAATATAAGCATTATCCAAATAAATACCCTTCCCCCACTTGCAGAGTCTCTGGCCAAATGCTGTCCCTCTGTTCCAGCTCCTCCTTACTGCCTCTCCCTGTTTCCGGATGGGCCCTGGCCCCCAGCCCTTATCTCCTCCAGCCCCTGGGCTGTTTGCAGAGAGCAGTTATAAAGAGGCTGACAGAGCACAGAGTGGAGGAGAATTACAAGGTGCAGGAAAACAGCAGCACTGCTTGGCTCACCACGACCTGCTCTGCACCATGGGGAAGGACAAGCTGCCCAGCAAACCAAATATCTTCCTCCTACTTCTCTTCTTCTTTCCTGGAAATACTCCTCTCAACATAGAACCGTAAGCTACACAAGCGGAGGGGGGAGGGAGGTCTAAGTGCTCCTTTTTTCTTTCAGTTTTCTTCCCACTAATAACCAAGCCCTGAGTTTCCTGCACAGCTCTGACAGTGCTCCGCACTCCCATCCTGTAATCCCCTGGCTGTCCAGCCCTGGGACCCCTCCCCACCAGTATCTCTGCCAGTGGCCTCCTTCCACCCTTCCCTCAGTCTCTGCCCACAGTGCCCACAGTCCTGCCCTGCAGCTGCCTGATAGTCCAGACCTGGATCCTCACAACATCTTTTCCTAAGTATGTTTCTACCTAGAAACCTCTCAAGGCCTGGGATGTTGTGGGCATGATGCCAGAATCCAGGTGCTTACCTCCCACGAAATATCCGTTTTTCAGTCACTGAGTTACTTCTCCCCATTCTCCTGTTGCTTTCAAGCCAGTTTGTCCCCCTTTCCCCTGCCAGTTTGTTTCCCTTGGCAGCATCAGATGTACTTGTTCTCAGAGAGGATCTGTGACCTAGATTCTCTCCCTCCGGCACGGAGGCTGGTGCCAGCACCCTCCCTGGATATCCACGCCAGGGCTGTGCAGCCCAGTAGCATGGCTGCAGCTTGAACTCTGCTGATGGCCCTGGGCAGAGGGGCAGCCTGGCATGGCACAGGCGGGCTGGAGTCTGGCATGCCCACCCCAGCCTTGCCCACCAGAGAGTGTTGCTCTGAAGCCTCTATGTAGTCTGGGTGGAAGCAGTCTCCTTCTTCAGACCTTGGCTGCCGTTCCTCTTGCTGTGCTGACAGAGGTGCAGTTCTCACCAACACGGGTCTTGTAATGCTTGCTGCAGAGATTTTATGCCCACGAGCACTGCCATAGTGCTGGCAGAAGGTGCAGCATTACTGCTGCCATTTACTGTGTGGTCAGAGGTAAAGTCGTAACTGAGTGAGCTTGAAGGACTTTTGACTCACACTGGACCATCAGTCCCTCATTTGTCTGCCCTGTTTGGGTGCTTCTCGGGTAGATCAGCCAAGTGAGTCTGCTTTGGGATCAGGCAGAGCTCTCTGGTCTCCCTACAGTAATCTGATGTAACTAAGTAATTAAGTAATCTTAGTTCATCTTTGCCCAACATCAGGGGGAAAGGGAATGAAACCATACTGTTCAGACCTATGGGCAACACAGAATCATAGAACCATAGAATGGGCTGGGCTGGAAGGGACCTTAAAGATCATCTAGTTCCAAGCCTCCTTCCATGGACAGGGACACCTCTCTCTACACCAGGTTGCTCAGAGCTTCATTCAACCTGGCTTTAAACACTTCGGGATGGGGTAGCCACGGCTCATCTGGGCAATCTGCCACTGCCTCACCACCCTCACAGTGAAGAAATTTTCTCCCTAATATCTAATCCAAACCTAGCCTCTTTCAGTTTGAATCCATTCCCCCTTGTGCTGTCCCTTGGCATTAGTCTCTCTCCATCTTTCTTGTAGGCTACTTTCCGTCCCTTCCCTGAGCTCAGTTCCGGAAGGGAAGAACAAAGAAAGGCTGAGAGGTGGGAGAGAGAGGGGTAGAAATAGCTGCTGCTATTTCTGTTTCAGAGGTGGCCAGCTGGACAGGAGACAAAATCAAGGCTCAGATTACATATTAGAAAAAAACATATTCATCAGGTTAGTGCAGCACTGGAACAGGCAACCCAGACAGATGGTAGAAACTCTATCTATGGTGTCCTTTGCAAAAGTCCTGTGCCAGGAGGGAAGGAGGGCTTGAGACATCCAGAGGTCCCTTGTAACCAAAACTTGTATGATTTTGGAAGAATGCAGCCAAAGGTATTTTTCTCCTACTCTCATATGTGGTTGTGCATGTAAGCTGTTTTACAATGCAGTGGGTATGCTTGGGAGTACTCTGCATATGGTCATAAGCATGAGGTCATAATGACACTTGAATTGGCAGGTATGGATTTGGGCTGATGAAATTCACTGCCTCCTTTGGCTGGGTGCTTGTTCTAGTAAGCAGCTGAGAGTCAATACACAGACAGACATTATTCCACCTTAAGCTACAGTATTACCTTCTCTGTACAGACAAACTCATCATTGTTGCCTCAGCCACTGTCTCTAAGGTCTCCTATTCCTCCTTGATGCATGCCTCTGTCAGAGTCTCTGCCTCTTTTGTAGGAATAGCTCATTGCATGCCAAGGTCTCTTTTGTCAGCCCAGATGCTTTTTGTCCTGGAATGGCTATACATGGATCTTGTGACCAAAGTTACTGAAAATCCTCACAGTAATTTAACTCATCTGTCTCTTTTCAACAACACATCCCAAAACACCTAAAGAGAGGTCTATAAACAGCACAGTTTATATCCTTGTTTCAAAGGCAAGGAAGCCAGCCTAAGGGTAAGTTCTGCAAGTTGGCCAAAATTTCAGCAGAACAGTGAACAGGAAGAGAAATGAGGCCAAATTCCCCACAAACTAGGTCACGCTGTCCTTTCTGTAGACTGGATGTTATTGTCACATTGCCAGTGCCACGGACAGGGGACAGGGAGAATGACATTAGGGGAAGCAGCATGGGCTGAAGCCATGGTAAGTAGGTTGTGGAAGAAAGGAAACACTGGAGAAAGTAGAGAGTCACAAGTTGTAACTCACTCTCTGGGAGGCTGGAGTTCCCTCATTTCACAGCTTCTGCAGAGTTGCCAGCAGGCTCCTCACTACATTTCATCCCAGTGCCTCATGGCGAAGGAAATGCAGGTACTGCCTGGATCCCAGTGCCTCCACAGTAGCTGTAGGACTCCCCAAAAAGCTCAGAGCCCAGGCAACAATGTAGCTCTGGATGGATGCAGCTGTATTTGTCCTCTATTCCTTTCTGAACACTTCCCGACAGTCCGTTTGTTACTTACTACCGACTGAGAATTTTCCAAGACTGACCAACAGTCCTCAAGTCTGAGTGGTGGGAGCACGCTTATTATTTTCCCTTTATGAACAGTTCATTTGCTATTTTTGCTACTCAGTTCTGTCATATAAAAAACACTTTTCCACAAATATGTACGTCGATTTTTAGAATTTTTTTATCCTGCACGATTATGAGAAAATTGTACTTCCTAGATCATTTAGGAATGTACTGAAGAACAGGGGTCTAACACAAACTCTTGAGGTTTTCACTGGTTCCTATCCTTTCTGTTCTATCTTTTAACTAATTAATCCAAGACTGAATTAATAATTTGATTTATTAGTAAAATGATCCCTTTTATAGAATGGCAGCTTAGTTTAAGGGTCCTTTGTGAGGGACCTTTGTCAAAAGCTCTTTGAAGATGCAAGTACACTTGAGTTGTAATAAAACACTACACTCTGAAATCCTTTGTGTCCTCGCCTTAATAAGGTCCCAAACTGCAAGCACTCACATCTTTGCTCAGCATGTGAAGGATTTGGAAACCTGGGTAGGCAAAGACTGGAGCAGCCAAACAAGTGGGTGGGTTTTTTCCTCAACTGTTTTTAGCTAATGCCTTTGAGTCTCAAAAGGAGATTGTGGGATATACAAAATTCAATTAACAGCCTGAAACCTTTCAAACCGTCCTTACTCCCTGCTGTGAAGCCAAACAAAACATCCTTTGTAAAGCACTCTCTATTAGCATAGAAATTGTTCCTTCTACTGCAAGCATTTTCCTGCTTTTAGGCTAATTATTTAGACCGTTTAATATGTATAAACCCAAAATAAAATGAATGCTCATGTTATATGCACTGCAATTCACAGGGATAGCAATGGATTATGCATGCTGATTTGTTAATTTCCCTTCGCTTAATACTGTTGCCTTAAAACTGTTTCACATTTCTGATCTTTCTTGCTTCCCTCTCTCCTTAGGCAGTACATGGTGCTGGTGCCCTTTTTGATACACACGGATTCTCATGAGAAAGTCTGTGTTCAGCTGACCCACCTGAACGAGTCTGTGACGCTGAGTGCCACGCTCGAGTATCCAGGGGAGAACAGGAGCTTGATTGAGGATGTGGTGTCAGAGAAAGACGTGTTCACCTGCATCCCTTTCTCTGTGAGTATCTCACCTTCGTGGGATGATCTCTTGTGTTTATTGATGTGGAATAGCAGATCCAAATGGTCCAGAAATGAGAAATAAGACACACTGCAATCAGAGACCCCTAAACTTACACAAACAAAACAATTAATTCAATGTGGATAACTGACTGTGGTAGTCTTGCAAGAACTAATTTTCCCCCATTATCAAATTTTGTGTCCCACATGATATTTCTCTGCATGCATGGCTTAGAGAAGTGTTTTGGAACGTTGACTGAGAGAATGTGCCCCATGTTTGTTTGATATATGTAAGCCTGAGACAGAAAATATGAACATGGAGTGAAAACTGTAGAAGCTGGGGAATTGTTAAAGACAGTGAGGTCCACAAAGTCATTTGGCTGCTTCTGGAGCTTATTCACAATTTTTTACTGCAGAAGGCTGGTTGGTGAGTAATGTAAGCAACAGGCTCCATATCCTAATTAATGAATCTGGGTCAATTTTCATTTTGATAAATCATGTGATGGAATAAGATCAGGTTCAATATTTCTCTAAGAAAATTATATAAATGAAGGCAGGCAATCATGTCTTTTTCTTGCTCCCTGCACTGAGTCCTTTTTGTCCCTTTAGGGAAATTTCTGACTCAGCTAGCACTCCTCCCTTCAATGCTCACTGCAATGGGGTGAATCAGTAAAGCGGTCATCCTCTTCATTCTCCTTAGCTTCCAAAATCCAATAGCACATCGGTGGCATTTCTCACTGTGACGGTGACAGGGGACACGCTGCAGTTCAAGAGCCGCAAGTCAGTGCTGGTCAAGAATTCTGAAAGCTTGGTCTTCGTCCAGACAGACAAACCCATCTACAAGCCCGGACAGACAGGTACTGGGAACTGGGCTGGTGTTGACTCTGACAGCATGAAATCTTAGGGACTCCATTCACCACAGGTGCCATACTTGTATTAAAGTTTTCAGATGCCTTCATTGGGGGGATCTAAGGCACTCAGTAAGTCATATTTCTGTCCGCTGAGATCTAGTTCACGGCACTTTCATCATTCCTAATCTTCCTTCTCCAGGCACAGCACCTCAGCCAGATGTAGGCACAGACTCCAATTCATTCTACTCAACTAGAGGCACAAAACTAGGATGACTGCAAAGCATAGTCTCCCTTGGCTGCACCAGAATCAACAAAGCAGGACAGGCACTCCCAAGAGATAATTCAGTTCAGCCAAGACCTGATTATCCTTCTAAATTTATCTGCCTCTCACTCTCTGCAAGAAAAAGAGTCTGAATTGTTTCTATTACTTAGAGATCTCAATTCAGAGCCTGTTGATCTGTGGAATGAATCTGAGTTATAAATTATTGAAACATTGACATTTCCTGGTGATGGCTACAAATTTAACGGTGTAATTTCCTTTTTTTCTGTTACACCCTTCAGTTCAGTTTCGGATCGTCTCTCTGGACAAAGACTTCTACCCATTGAATGAGAAGGTAGGGCCTTAATTCCTTGTTGTTAGCCAGGAGATTTAATTCCTGATTAGCACCATTATTGTCATCATCCAGAACCACTGAACACAGCATTTAAAGCATAAGATACTCTCTCACACCGTGCTTTACCAGTTCCATATTCTATCCTAGGACACACTCCACCTGTCTCTATTGGCTGAAAAACACATCCTCCTTTTCAAAAGCATATAGATGTTTAAAACCAGATTTGCAAATGAATGTATGTGGCTAAGGATACATGGCAGGGATCTCATTCCTGAAAAGAAAGGGTGGGACAAGTTTTCATTGGTAGTGACAGATGTGCAGTTGTTTGTGGCAGTGGATGCAATCCCACACTTAGAGAGCAGCGTGACAAGAACTTGGTTTTATGGAACTGATGAGGGGTGCAAGCCCACCTTTATTTTATTTGACAATCAGTTCCTCATGTAGACAAGTTTTTTGAAAACTCGTACTTCACCACATTTTTATACTGTGGTAAGACAAAAAGTCAGGGCCCTAAAATATTATAGAAAAGATTCCTTTAGCAATCAAGAACCGAGGAAACAGAACAAGTACAGAAAGGGAAGAACCCAAAGGACTTCTTAGAAGTTTGTTCTTCTGCCTTTCAGTCCAAATCTGGAAATTACTTCCATGTGATTAATATCTCTAATACTGATTTTTTTTTGCTCTGTCCTCACAGTTTCCCTTTGTCTACGTTCAGGTGAGTGGATAATTACATTATTATTTGCAGAAGAATGTACAGGCACAGAGGTCTCAGTCTCCAGCAGTGGTGTTTTCAGGCTGAGGGGCAAGGGAAAAATCATGGGCGTGTGACCTTTTCCCTTTGATTAAAGGAAGGCTGAGTAGCTGGGCATCAAAATAAGTTCCAACAAGGGCTCTTTGATCGCAGAATGTGCTGTAGGAACAAACTAATGAACTATTACAAGCCATGCTGTAAATAGATCTACACTTGCCTAGAGGTCATCAAAATGGCTTATTACTCTTCCCAATCAGAACTGAGAGTTTCTGTCTGCCAACTGTGGTTGAAATTAGAGACCAGTGTTTAATAAGCTATCAAAACCAAAGAAACAAAATTAGGGAAGTAGACTTCCCCTGTCTTCCAAGCATGTCCTTTTTGTCTATTTTTTTTTTAATGTTTGAACTTCAGTGGCAGGAAAAAGTTAATAAGAAGGATGTTTCCATCAGTGATTCAAGCACTCACTTTTTCAGATGAGAACACAAAATTTACAATTATTATTTGGCATATCTTCTTTTGAAAAAACTAATGATAAGGGCTCATGGGGAGGCCCTGAAATTAGTGTGGACAAATTTTATTTTGGTTTACGTGATTAATGAGTCCTATGTAGTCAGTCCTTTCATTGTTCCTTACTGTGTGGGGTTGCTGTCTCCATTCTGCTCCATCTCCATATAGAGCTGGAGAGTCATCACAACAGAGGAGGAACAAGGTAGGCCAAAATCAGGCTGTGCTCCTCTTTTGTATCCTCCTTTCAGAGTGCTGTCATTCTCTCTTCCCATCAACAAACTTCCAAAAAAGTGCTGCAGAGCTGGTGGGCAGCTGACGGTCTGTGAATATTGGAGAAAGAAGAGTAAGACAGTGAGTGGTGTGGATTAGCAGGCCAAGGGGAGCATCTCAGAACTACCTTTTGCTAGGGCTGTCCCATGGGGTCTCTTCTCTTTCTATGAGATGATACTTTACTGAGTACAGGAATTCCATGAAAGGAGCAAGAACAAATACATACTCTCCACTGCCTCCAGAAATATGTCTTTGCCTAAGAAGCTGAATAATTTCATAACCTTTGTTTGTATGTGCCAATACTATGAAAGACTTCAATTTTAAGTCCCTCGGAAGGCCATCTGTGTTTTCAGCTCTATCCTGTAAAGTGTGGTGTTTGTCCGTGCTGTTTAAGCCAGCTTATGTAGGCCTTGTCCTTCATCCTCACCATCCCCTCTCCCTCAATTCTCCTTCTCAGTCCAGCACTGCCCTTTGTTTGGATTTCACAGCTGTCTACAAGGCACTCTTGTAGAGTAGGAAACTCCGGTGGCAGAAAATTCGCTGGTTTACTCTAGAGTACTTTCTTCAGCCAGATCAGATCTGTCAGTGCAGTTTAGCACATGATTGCATGAAATTTGGACTGGACCAAAGGAAAGAGTGGCAGGAGTCAAGAAAGGTGACAGCCTAAGAGTCAGCACTTCTAAGGAAATAAATGTCCATCAATCTACACCCCTAATGTCACTAATTTATCTCAGTGAAGCACAAAGGCAGAAGTTAGTATGAGTCTGCTGCTTCTGAACTATTATCCTGACCTATGACTTATGTAATTTTAAAAAAATAGAACTTCTTTCTGAGGAAAAACCAACTGGCTTTCTGGCTTTCTCTATAGATACAGCAAAGGAATGGCAACAAGTTCACAAGCCCAGCTTGAAATGTAAACATTTATGTAAACATTTTCTTGAATTCCTCTTCCGAGGAAGCCCAGTGGTGTCCCTCACAATAAGTGGTGAATTTTTCAGCAGGGTTGAAACGTGATGATGAAGAGGATTTGGTCAGAGCCATGGGATGCATTGTAATGACTGTGCCACCCTCCCAGGTGGCTTCTTGGGAACATGGCCCCCTGTTCTGCCCCCGACTGATGACCTCCAACTGGGAGATGTCATTCACGTCTCCATTTTCCCTAAGCCCTGAGATAAAATCTCTGTGAAGTAAATGCACGTAGTCACATACCTTGAGTCACACACCTATCTAGAGTAAATAAACTTTTGGTGACAGCCAAGGTACAATGCAAACAGCAGGCAGAAAATGAAAGACTATAAACATTAACCATCCTGCTGAGGAGCCTGAAAAGGGTGCATCAAACTACGCAGAACCACTGTGCTGTTTCAGTGACTTCTACAAGAAATTCGGGGCTGAGGGGATTAATTATTGGTAGTCTGTTAATAATGAGCAATACACAGATGTAGTAGTGGTGAGACCTCAGCTCCAGCATTAGGAGCATGGATACACAGGGGAGGGCTCTCCCTGTGGATGCCTAGGATAGCTGGATGCCTATATGTGAGGTGTACTTTCCTCTGTTCCTGTCACCATTCCCCCACCCCACCACTAGCTTAGGACTCTCATACATGTACAGTTCTCAGTCCCATAGAGAAGTCAGGTGTCTGATTCCTCAGTAGATTGTCTACTGGTACTTCAGCAGTCTTCATTCCAGGCAGGGGAAAAGAAAACCTTTTTCAGGCTGTATAGCCAGTCAAGGGAAGCTGACACTTCCCTCCTTTCTCAATGTGCTCCACTTACTTCTGCTATCAGTTCTGTTCTCTTCTGTTGCCTTGCCATTCTGTCTTCCCTAGCTTCCTGGCCCCATCCTTTGCAGGTAGAGCTGAGGGGAAGGCAACATCCTCGGGCATTAAAAGTGTTTAAAAGCTTTCTTGCGTGCAAGTTATGCAGAATTGACAGGTAAGTACTTTCAGAACCTCACAGATGGTTGAATAATTACAGATAGGCATTTCCCAGCTGGGATGTGTATACACTGGGCACTGCACTGCTCTGTCCCTGACACTCTCCTGTATTGTCTTGTGACACTGTTACCCTCATCTGCAGGATCCCCAGAGGAACCGTGTGTACCAGTGGCAAGGGGTGGAACTAGAAACAGGCTTTACACAGCTCTCCTTCCCCCTCACCTCAGACCCCATCCAAGGCTCCTACAAAATAGTTGTGCAGAAGAGCTTCTCATCCCATATGGAGCACTCCTTCAGTGTGGAGGAATTTGGTAAGGAGAGGAATTTGACAATAATGCCTTCTAGTGTGACCACTCAATTTGGAATTTCTTGTGAACAACATGGAGAAGGGAGGGACTGAATGTACAGGCAGTGGGGTTCATGGGGGCTGAGCCAGAAAGTGCTAATTGTCAGAAGTGGCTGCTGACTTTACAGCATCTCTGCAACCCGCCTGAGCTTGTATTTGGTCATAATGCTCTTGGGAGCACAGGACATGTCAAAATTCCTGTGCATGGCTTGGGGTACCATTTTCAGCTGACCTTGTATTAGTTGATTCCAGTCCAGCAGCTTGTTGCAAGTAGCACTAGATATGAAGTAAGAGACAGCAATATTTTGGTGACCCTATTTTGCTTCTCTCATCATCTGAGTAAGCTCTCTTTCTCCATTTGTAGTCCTCTCTATTTTTGCTCTTCCTTGTTTCTGTGAAAGCTTAGGAGCCATATTTGATAGAAAACTTGTGATTGAAGAACAATGCATGAATGTTACAAACAGACTGCTAGCAGAGACTGAGTAAGGAGAAATATGCTGCTGCAGAGAGCCTTTTAACCCCTAGTTCTGTAATATAATTTCTCAGGTGATAATAGATGTGTATTCTGGGTAGGCTGTGTGCATTTGAGAAGGCTGATTGGCCAGTGCTTCACACCCCCAGGCTCTCCACTGACTCTATATGAAGCCCAAATGTTGATCAGGACCTGCTGTTTCTGGAATATGCAGGGTGTGACCTAAAGAAGATTGCCATTGAAAGGAGATGGCTTATTTGGCTTTGAGTCAGGCATGGTGAATAATTTGACCACAAACCAGGTTATAGGCTTTGACCTGCCATGGTGACAGATGGCCTGTTCCTCCTCCCACAAAGATCATTCTGAATGCCCCACAAAATCAAAGATGTTATGTCCCTTTGTTAGCCTCCTCCTAAACTGATTTTTCTTTTCTTTGTTCTTTAGTCTTTTTCCTATGAATCTCTCCTACTGCCATTTCTCTTACAGTCTTTTGAGGAAATGTGCCCTGGGGTTGAAAGATTGAGCCTTGCCTCCCACCTTAGAGTCAAATTTATGTATAAACTGTATAACCCAGGGTTGTTTTCCATTTCCTGGATGTCCACCCACCCTGCTGTTATTTCCTTGTACTGTGAAAAAACCCTCAGCTGCACCACCTGGAAGCAGGACATCACATGCTTCAGTGCAGTCCTGGGCATGAGGAGCTGGAGGCGTAGGGCTGCAGGATGAAATATAGGAAGAGGGATGTAACTTAATACTCAGAAGCAAAATATGTATTTTACTTGTGCCCCTTTATATTAGGCTTTAGTGCTGCCTCTTCCACTTGAAAATATAGACTTGAGAGTCTGTGGCTAGATTCACTTGAACTCCCTGGGTATGCAGGACAATATCCCATGGTACACCTTAATGAGCCTAAGAGGAGCTCTGGATCTCCAGAACAGTAAGAATCAGCCAAGAGAATCAATGATTCAGGGCATTTCAATGTGGTAAATTACAAAGGTGGTGAACGTGCAGCTCCAAGTCCTAGCTGCAAATTATGCATTGTGAACACAACACACAGGACCATCTTCTGAATGGACACAGGTGAGGGACCTACTCAGCTGTCTGGTGCCACATAAGCCTGTGCTGCAAATAAGGGAACGTAAGGACTAAAAAATTCCTTAATTGCCTTTGAACCCAAACAGTGGTGAAGGCTGAGAAAACCTATGGAAGGAGTAGAGATCTCTACTGAAGACCACAGAGAGGTTCATATGAAGATGATCCTGGCTCTGTGCTCGGGTTGCTGTGTAGTATACAGCTCTCATTCACTCTTCTCATACCAGACTTTCTCTCTCCTGTCTAGTGCTGCCCAGGTTCGAGGTCCTGGTGAAGGTGCCAAAGATGATCACTATTAAGGACAACGAGCTTCCAGTGTCTGTCTGTGGTCTGTGAGTCACAGAGCTCCAGTAAATCTCTCTTACTAATCCCTCACTCTCTCTTTTTGCTGAGGATCAAAAGAAGATCTCAGGGAGGCTTTTTAAACTTTTCCCAGGCATCTAGTGCAGACTTATTTCATTCTGTCAGTTCTGAGCCTGCTGCTTGGCCTGAACAATCAAAGTGAAGTGTCTTCTCTGTGTTCCTTAGAAGATTATGTCAAACAAATCTGCATCTTTCTCTTCCCAGTTTATTTCACATTTTCTCTTTCTGTCTTTAAATTTCTTCAGTTAGAGCTTCTCTGCCAATACTGAACCCTCAAATATTTTGAGATGTCAGATCAGACATCATTTAAATTAGTGATGCAAACCCAGTGTTCTCATTTTTAACTCATAAATCGCTCCTTCTGAGTACTTGGTTGCCTTTCCCTTTCTTTATTGAACCCTGAGCAGTTTGTAGTACAAGGATGTTACTGGCTGAAATAATTTTCTGAAGCCAATCTTTTTCTGCAGAGATATCCCACTAAGAACAGGATGAATGTTTCTTCCATGGATGATGGAAGAATCTCACTATGGAAATGATGGAAATCATTAGAATGTCAGATTAGTCAGCCTTTAAGAAGTGTTAGGATATCATCTACAGAGGTCTTTAAGGAGATGTGTCTGAGTGTGACTGTAACTGATTGTCTCCTTATCTGACATATTGTTTAACACATTGTGATCATAGGTACACCTATGGGAAGCCTGTTCCTGGTTTGGTGAATGTCCGAGTGTGCCGGAAATTTTCCCAGTCTGCTTCAAATTGTTACGGAAAAGAAGCAGAATCTGTGTGCGAAGAATTCACTAGGCGGGTGAGTCCCAAGATTAAAATGTAGTGGTTTTTCTTAAGGTTAATGGGCAATGTTGTCTCAAGAGAGATCAAATCTGTTGGGAGATAGTAGAGAAAGTATTCTCTCCAGGGAAAAGCAGAGAATTTCAGAGGAAGGCATTCTTAAGAGAGGGATCATTACACTGGAAACAGAACGGATGACGAAAACCTGACCCCATTGAAACTAGTGGCAGACCTCCAGTTGCCAGCCACGAGGTCCTTACTATTGTTCCACAAACTGAGAAAAGAATCTTAGAAAGAATTTCATAACTGTGAGAGGGACTGACTGGGAGCAAGGAGCAAAGATGAAGAGAAAACAAGAAGGCTGTATAGAGAACAAGGAACAAAAATGAGGTGGTATTGTATATGGGTCAAATATAGGAGAAAGGGCAACATGAACAAGAGAGAAGACAATGGAAGAAACAGGAAGAAAAACAGAACAAAGGCAGGAGCAAGTTAACAAGGAAACCAGTGTGGGCCTTGGAGAACTATGTGTCAGGTACCTCACAGAACACAGAAAATGTGTGGATGAAACACTAGGAAACAGGCTGAACACAAGTTCTGGTCTTGGAGACAACCCTTGAAGAGATTCTGGAATTCCATGAACAGAAGTTAAGCATGTTGGGTTTGGGGTATCTATTCTCATTCCTCAAGGCACAAACTTTGTTCACAGAATTTCAATTTTCTCTCCAATCCCTGGCTTAGGCAGATGCTCATGGGTGTGTTTCTGATGTGGTGAGGACCAAGGTGTTTCAGCTCCTACGCAAGGGATATGAGATGAGCATTGAGGTACAAGGCAAAATCACAGAAGATGACACAGGTATGTAGCACATGGAGAAGGCAAAGTGATGGCAGGCCATAACAGGAGGAACTGGCAAACACAAGGAATGTGGAGTAACATGACTAGAAATTAATTAATAATCCCTCTTTACTGTGCTCTGTCTCAGGAACAGAGATGACTGGAACAGGCTCTTCTGGTATCACATCCACCATGAGCAAAATCCGCTTTGACGTGCTGGACTATGTGTACAAACCAGGGATCCCACTCTTCGGGAGGGTAGGGAACTTCTGAGACCATGGGCAATGAATGACATAGCAAACACACAAGTGCACAATCCCAGCAGGTGGAGTAGTAGGGTGTGCAGGTTACATGCTTCAAGAGGCAGATGATACATAGTGGAGGTCCAAAATGAAGCTGGCTGAGGGACTTAAAACTACTGAGGAACTTAGGATCCTGATAGATAATTTCCATGGGCTGATCAAGTTGTTTTGCTGAGAATTTTCTCAGTTGTTCCCTCAGACAACTCAGGGCATGCCTCACACAATTCCACATTCTTTTCTTTTGTTCTTCTCTATCAAGAGATATCCTGCCTGGCAAGGAGGAAAAGAGGGAAGAGGATGTATTACTTGGGAATTGTATTTTGTTGCTAGTCTAAAACCTGAAGTTTGTTATTGCTTTGTTAGGTGAAGCTGGTCAATGGCACTGATGCTCCACTTGCCAATGAAACCATCACGATTACTGTGGGTGGAAACAGATATAAAGCAAACTACACTACGGATGAGCAGGGAGAATCCTGGTTTTCCATAGACACTACCAGCTTCACAGAACTCTCCCTGGAAATCCGAGTGAGTGGCAGAGACAGGGGTAAGCCTCTGTCTTTCTCTTCAACAGAGGAAATATCTGTTCGTGGGTTATCAGTCTTTTCTGACGATTGGAAAATAAGGCAAGTTTCTTGGTAGGTCACCTCACTTCTGTGTCTTCTCTGCAGGTTATCCACAATCTCCTAAGCATGCGAAATACAGAACATATCCAGAGTTTTTCTGTGGACTTTTATGTGACTTTTTACCTGATTTTGTTTGGCTATGAACCTTTTATTCTTCTTTCTCAGGCAGATCATAAACCTGAACGGAACTGTTATGACAGCGACTGGGTGACACCATGCTATGAGCATGCCACACGCAGAGTAATTCGGTCTTACTCCCTTAGTAAGAGCTTCCTCAAAATTGAGCCAAAGCCTGAGACACTAAGCTGTGGCTCCTCAGCAGAGGTCCAGGTGCACTATATCTTCACACCAGCAGCCATAGGGGAGCAGAAGAAAATTGTCATTTATTACTTGGTAAGACATATTTGGGGTTACTTTAATCTATGGCCACAGAAAGCACAGTGTCACCTCTAGCTATGTTCCATGATGAGCAACCAGAGCACTGCTAGATGGTCAGCAAGGATGGAGAGCATTTGAACTGGAAAGTGTGGCCTGCAACACTGCAATCCAAATTAATTTCCCTAGTGTTTCTCTTTTCTCTATCTTCTCTGTGCAGAATTTTGGGAGACCACGGTAATTGGAACAGACTATCATGTGCTGGCATTAAGAACTATGAATTTGTTCATTTTAGGGATCAGAGAAGAGAAACTAATTGAACTGTAACCAAACAATGACATGTCAATTTCTCTCGAGAGAACAGGAAGAATCAAATTAATATCCAAATAGAAAGTCTTCCTCCCTAAATTCATCTTTCTGGTTATCCCATTTAATGACACTAGCAGAGGAGATGACAGTAGCTTTGGAGAACAATAAAAATATCAGCGGAACAGACACTTCCGTTCTGGTGGACTGCACAGAACATGAGGGGACTTGGGCTGATATTCAAAAAAGAGAACAGAAACCTGTGCTAGAGATGTCTATCTGCTTATTTTCAAGACTGCTAACAATTAATGGAAGGATAAGATACCTGTTTATCCCAGCAGCCTGGGAAAATTTGGTCTAAATATGCACATACAGCAGGTAAACAAAAAGTGAGAGAACGTCCATTTTTTTATAGGTGTGGATCCCACACCTTGAGATTCAAATATGGTGCTATGGAATAAATATTCCACATCAAAAGTAATTGAATAAAAGGCATTTTTGACTGTGAAAAAGGAATCTTTTCCTAGAAATGAGAAAATTACAGGAAGCATTCAGGCTATTGCTTACTACCTGACTTCAGGTACCTTATTCAAGCTCTTACTCTTTGTAGTCTGTGGTCTTCTGTCCCACCTGCATGCAGTTATAAAACTAATTCTGGTGAAATTTTCTTCATACTGTTTCACAATGCGACTGAGAGGAATGAGGAGGCTTTTTGACCTCCAGTCTGTTCCAAATTTTTAAAAATGTGCAGATGACTCCCAAAGTTATGTGTGATTAAAGGCAAAATACATTTGAACCTGATATATATATGCAATAGGTACAAAAGCAAAGATAAGTATGATCAATGTGGAAACACTGGTCCTCCTAGAAGCAAATATTTCTGTCTCCAAAGATCCAGTAAATTCCAGCCTGGCATTTGCTTAGCATCTTCTTGGTGTTGCTCACACTCTACAATTAACCAAGTGAATATTCCTTCTCCTGCCTTTCAACACTGGTAGCAACAATTTCAGGAAGATTTCTCTGTTTCACAGGTGCTGGCAAAGGGACGAATCATATTAGCTGACACCCATGATCTGACTGTGACTCCTGGAGATGGTGAGCAGAACTATGCCTTTTTAGTATTTCTGATGATAATTTGGGGCAGAGGAGATATAGATAACTTTCTTCAATTCAAACACTAACTTAAAATTTCATTCAAACTTTGAACTTAATGTCTGAATTTTCAAAATTAAACCTTTTTAGATTAAGTGATTTTGGTTAGTTTTGTTTTCTCTGAGTTCCAACTGGTGCTATTTTTTTAATGAGAAAATGTTAGAAAATCCAACCAAAAAGAAATATAATGTTTTGGCCATTTCCTAAAACCAGCACTTTCTGATGGCCACTCTAGCCTATTCTGATTGTGGATGCTTACCAGTGTTGTGAGACTCACATATACAACAAGCAGGCAGAGTGTGCCTCCATTTCCTTGTCTCTCTCACTTCCCTTAATTTTTTTTTTGTATTCTTCCTGCCTTGTAAGCATGCAAACACATGCATACCTATATTCTAATCAACACATTTAAATTTATTCACATAAATGTCCAAGGATTACACATTTCAGTAACTGAGACAGGCTGTGATGCAACTTTAAATGTCTTTTGAAAATGAGAAGAGGGAGACGTTTTGTAAGTCTGTGAGAAGGAGTTGCACTGCGGTGGATATGAACAGATTATGGCAGTAAAAGATCTCGTGTGCTGTACAAAGTTCTGTATCCTTGGTAGTAGCAGTGGCTAAACTCACACCTGGGCTAGTACCAAGGGATGTTCTGTCATCTTGCTTAGATTGTCACATAAAGCTCAGACCAAGAGAGAAAGAGTTTTCCAGCATGGAGGGGCATTTTCTATCATGCTTGGAGCAATAGTTTGGTGTTCCAGACAAATTCTTGCTTAGCAGTAACCTTACCAAGTTATTCTTTCAGCCACTCTGCAGCCTTGACTGCTGTCACCCTTTGCAACAGTCATGTTACCTTTTTTTGCCTCAACTATTTTTTGTAGATCTTGGAGCTTAAGCAAAAAAAAAAGGTTGGGAGCATCAAGAAATTATGCCAGATGTTAACTGGGGAGAATCTAGAAGGCAGATTGAGCCCCTCCAAACTCATCTCATTTGTCAATTCACAATCAGTCTTTGAACGCAGGTGTCTTCACCAACAGCCACAGATTTTAGTCATGGTCATTTTTCTGGCCCCTGATAACTAAAAAAGTTCAGCATGAGTGAATTTGACTTTTTTTTACCTGGAAAGTGAACTCAACTCTTGTACCTGGGGAAGGCAAATGCAGGTACTGGAACCTCTTGCACATTGAATAGCCTTTTTTGCTTTCTGTTAGCTTACGGGACATTTCGGTTGAGCTTCTCCGTTGAGGCAGCAATTGCTCCCGTGGCACAGATGCTTGTGTACACCACCTCACCCAGTGGGGAAGTAATCGCCAGTTCAGAAGATTTCCAGGTTGAAATGTGCCTCCCCAATAAAGTGAGTATAAGTCATGGTTTATGCAACCCATGTTTGTCGTGTGGACAGCAGTTCAGTTTAGATTTCCAGAATGAGGGCAGAATTCACAATGGGTTCATGAAATGTTCTGACCAGATGTTGACTGAGGATTGGTAACTAAAATAAGCTACGAAGCTATAAAAATAAAAAGTGGGGCAAGACAGAAACAAAAAGAGAATCACTCATCCTTATTAATTACATTTATCAAAGATTAAAATACATTAGACACTAGCAGAACTCAGTTCACAAGGCTAGAAGTGTTAGAATAATAGATGCAACAGTGTCTGGAAAAGTGGTTTCTTGAACTTCCTTTTGGATTTGCAGGTGAAATTGAGTTTTGCACCCAAGGAAGGTCTTCCTGCTTCCAACACACGCCTGCAACTCCATACCTCTCCAAGATCCCTGTGTGCCCTCCGTGCAGTGGACAAGAGTGTTCTCCTTATGAAGCCTGAAAATGAGCTTTCTCCCAGCTCTGTGAGTCTTGGCTGCTTTTGGTAATGAGCAAGTACAAGAACCAAGTAGCCACCAACACCACTACAGACATGGGGCTATGTATTTTTATAGCTGCTTTTTAGAAGCTGGCATTTACCAGTGGATTGTTAGGTTGTGTCTGTCCCTGTAAGTGCTGACCTGCTGCATTTTTCCTTGTTTTTTGCATTTCCCCAGGTGTATCATCTTCTTCCACTGAAGGAAAGCCAGGGTTATAGCTTCATGGACTACTACCTGGAAGAAGACAATGTAAATCCATGTGTGTCACTTGACAATCTGTCATTAAATGGATTTCTCTACATACCCATTTCTTCTGATGGTGAAGGGGATGCCTACGACATTCTCAAAGTAAGCACCAGCCTTTCATTTTTCTCTTTTGTTCCCTTTTGGAATTCAGTCTCCTCTCTTCTTCTCACCTGCCCTGAAGGGGTTTTTAATAAAAAATAAGCTCATTTGCTGTAAACTTGCTCACAAATCTGCAAGAAAATAACCAGGCCCAGTTCCTACTTCTACTTAGCCCACAAATAGCATGTGACTGCTTCTCTAAACCATTAAAACTTTGAAAGGTCTCTTCATAGTACAGACACCTGCAAATAGGCTTGGGTAAGGAAACAGTGCTGAGAAATCAGCTTTAGTGCCATAATATTAGAAACTCCTCATTCATTCATGTTTTCTTTCTCTAGTTGAAATAGCTCTCTAATAAGGTATCAGTTAATTTGATAACCCACAAATCCATGCATACCCATCCAAAGTGTCCTGCACAAAGCTTTTTGGGTACCCTCAGTCTGGTGCATTTCACATATGCCATTTTCACCCAGACAGCTGTCTCCAAGGTAGGCTTGTGGCCTTACCTTTCCAATCTGATCATGCCAGGATTTAGCCTCAGTATGAGAATAACATGATAATTACTCCACATCTGTGTCAAACCAGCCTATCTGGAATTTACATACAAACCTTTGTTATTCTGATCGATATCAGACTTAAGTATATCCATTCTTGACATACTAAATAAAGTTTATTTTCAAACCTTTTTTTTGCATATTTTTTGTTCTTCTTTCTCTTTGTTTACTAGGAATTGGGCTTAAAAGTCTTCACTAGCAGCAAGATCCATAAGCCTGAACTCTGCGAGCATTACCCAGAACACATGATGGAAAGGAGTTACAGTGGTTCTAGTACCTTCTTGGTTTTACCTCTCACACAACGTCCTAAAATTTACCACCCTGCTTCATTCCTTCCCTCTTTGAAACTTTGAATATTAGTTGCACAGACAGATCTGATTGTGTTCAGATATGCTGACCCAGTTCAGGATCCCTCCCTTCTGGACCTAGTCCTGAAATATGAAACTAATCCACCTCTGCCTGCATCTTCCCAGGCAGCCAGACATGCCTGGCTAGAATTGTGTGCGCTTGGTGACTCCCACACCAACCAACCCCTACAGCAGGGGAGGGCTTGTAGGCACTAAAAGAGTCTTTCAGCACAAAGTAGTGGGGTTTTTTTACCATCAGATCTGAGTCCAGCTATGAAAACCTAAAAAAGGAGCATCTGCTTCTAGGTAGCCACATTCTAGCAATAGCTAGAGGAACAACTAGGCAAAAGTTGTTTTGTTGTCCAAGACAAATGAGAAGGTGGTACAATCCCGGAGTTGATATTTTACCACTGGGGGCTGAGAAATTTGGTTCTGTTCCCAGTTTCCCCAATTATGTGACTAACAGGAGCTAGGTAGGTCATGTCACTTCTCTGCAGGTTCAGTGTCTGTGAAGATAGGAGAACGATATTACTTTTGTTTGCTTGTTTTCTCAAACAGAGCTGAGATTAGAAAGACTATATAAAAGACTGACCTATATCACTTCCAGTTACTGACTTCTATGGTGCAGTATCACAGCCCCAATTAAACAATTGTTTTGGTCCAAGGACAGCTTCTAGCCTTCTACTCATAAGACATCAGATCTCCGGTTTTGAGATGGAGGATTTGCCATCAGATTATGGCCCAAGACAGCTGTCTGCTTTGAGAAGACATAAAGTCTTCTAAGGCTGATGGAAAAGCCTTTCATAAGGCACAACAGTATGCAACACTGTGAGAAAGCATCTTCCTGTATATTTGCTAATGGCCAGAGATGTAAAGACCCATACTTATTTTTAAAAAATTCCTAGACAGAGGGCTAAGTGTGGCTTCTGGTTCTGGTCCTGTATGAATGCAATCAGTTCTTCAACCAGATTATTAAATTGTGTGCATGGTAATATCCAGGGACAGCATGTTTCACATTTGATTCTGTATTGCTATGGAAATATACCCTCAATACCATCATCATTCATGGTTCTTTTGGCACTGATGGGTTTGTTGGCAGTGGGGGCAGAATGCTCAACTCCATCCAATCTCTGTAAGAAGAGCAGCAACATTGAGAAAAATTAAATACTGAGAGGGCAACAGAGAAATTAATGTTTCCAGTGGCCAAGATGTCAAAGCTGTTCTTTCAATTTTAAAATTTGACCTAAGAATAACAACTACCTGGAGGGAAAGTATGTTCCTGGTTTAGAATGGAGTTTGACATATCTTTTCCTTTCTTCCTGCCCTTGAATGAATTTGCTAGTCTCTACAATGAATCTGCATGGAGAATTGGATTATGACATGGAAGAAGAAATGGTTGATGGCAAGCCTATGGAGACTGTCCGGAAGTACTTCCCTGAGACATGGATCTGGGACACAGTTTCAGTGAAGTAAGTGTTTAAGGGAATGTAGAGTGCGGTCACTAGGCCAAAACCTTGGCAAAGGTTAAAGCCTCAGTAGATGTATTGGTATTTCAATGAGAGGAGTATTTCTAGTAGACAAAGGGATTTTTTAAGGACATTAAGTATAAGATGCTTTAGAGGGACATGCAAAAAGCCAGTGCCCATATCCCAGCTAGTCAGGGCTTTGCTGTCAGCAGATGTTGCTCAGTAGGCTGAGAGGATAATAGAAGAACACCAGAATATAACTGAAATCTTCTTCTCTGTCCCTCACCAGCTCTGAGGGAAAAGCTGATCTGGAAGTGACCATCCCTGACACCATCACCGAGTGGAAAGCCAATGCATTCTGCACTTCAGCAGACACGGGCTTTGGCCTGTCCCCGACAGTGTCCCTCAGAGCCTTCCAGCCCTTCTTTGTCGAGCTCACCATGCCCTACTCTGTAGTGCGTGGGGAGTCCTTCACGCTGAAAGCCACGGTTTTCAACTACCTGCCCGCCTGCATCAGGGTAAGAGATGTTCACAGCTTTGCTCAGCCTAACAGCTTAGGCAAGACTACAGTGGGGGCACTTCTAACAAGGTGTTCCAAGTCAGATGACCGATCTGCAAATATAATTTCATACAGGTATGTATGAAATCCCTGTTGTATTCAATGAAGAGGGAATATGTTTTCCTGCCAAAGTTTTGAAAGCTGCATTTGATTGAGAGCCTAAAGCTCTGCTACTGAGATCCCCAGCCTTGTCATCACAAATTTATATCATTGTTCTAAAGATATATAGAAGCTGGGTTTTCCACAGGTCACAGAATCATTGCATATCCACATGGAAATTCCAGGTTCACCATGATGGATACTTGTGTTCAGCCTTTAGTCTCATCTCACAGAAGTTCACAGAAGATTTGCTGGAATGTGCAGACTTCCTGTAATTTGTTGCATCTGTCCCTAAAACACTGAGCAGAGCTATATAGCGTCACCATTCTTATCTGCATGTTTTTCAGAAGAAAAAAAAAAAAAACACGAGAAAATTTGGGAAGCGATTTGTACAGAATCTCAATCACCTTTGCTCAGTTTTTTTATGAATACAGATTTTTATTCTAAAAGGAATGAAGCTGAAGCAAGGAGGGGCACTTATCCAGTCATTCCAATGCACTCTCATTTATGTCTCTGTCTTTCCTATTTTGTTTGCTATTTTCAGGCTCTTTATTCCACTTTTCCTTGTTCCCTTATTCTACTTTTCTTTGTTCCCTTACTAGCTTTCCCACTGCTGATGTTTTATCCCTTCACCTAACTAATCTTGAGGGAGATCTTTAATTCATTGCACAACTAGTCTGTGCTATTCATTTTCCCAGAATCGATTTCCTTTCCAAAGATCCTGTTCTCTACACTTACCTCCCTGATCTCCTACAATTGTACAAATTTCAGTAATTTCCTCCTTTATCAGGCAGTTCTTGCTCTGCAATACCCCCGAGGCCTTCAGTCTCACGGTATAACCAGCTCCACTCCCTATTTCCATGTACTGCAAGGTCTTCAATAGCTCCAGGTTCTCTGCAAGTCCAAACCTCATGAGCCCTCTCTGTACACCTGGCAGGTCAGCGTGTCTCTGGCTGAATCTGCTCATCTCCTGGCTGTACCAGCAGGGAAACAGGACGAATCCTACTGCATCTGCGTGAATGAAAGAAGAACTGTTGCTTGGGCAGTAACACCAAGATCTCTAGGTAAGAGACCAGATGACAAGAAGATACTCGGATCAAACATAAGCGTATGGCATCACATCTTTGGTGTGAGGAGCTAGGTGACTCCAAACACGTTTGGAAGGATCTTCTCTGTGTCAGAAGTGAGAAGCCCAGCACTGAGGTTCAGACACTACACTGGATGTAGTGCTTCCAGGTCCTAAACAAACCATGTGTTACAGGCCATGGCTTTCCCAATATTTTAATAGAAGTCACAAATTCCCTTAATGCATACAAAGCACTCAGACATTACAGTTGTGGAGCTAAGAATGACTTGTGTTAATGTGTCTAGGTCTGAATTTTTTTAACCAAAGCTTACTTTCTCTGAAGCCTCCCAGAAAAAGACTGTTTTATTTATGAGACCTTCCCCATCACTACTCTTCATGCTGAGGGACTAACACCTGCTTGGGTGGCCATCACAAAGGAAGTGGTCTGGAAGGCTGCATCTGGATCAAGATAAAACCCTGTCTCAGATTTAGTTCTCCTCTTGGAAAAGCTTCTCTGTAATGCATCACAGAGTTCCCAGCACAAACACAAACTTGTATTTCCCTGGCTCTGCCTGGCAGGGCTGACTGACCCCTGTTTCCTCCAGGGCAGGTGGAATTCTCAGTGACCACTGAGGCCCTACAGAACCAGCAGCCCTGCGGGAACTTCATTGTGGAGACCCCTGAGAAAGGGCGGAAGGACACGGTCATCAAACAGCTGCTGGTGGAGGTATGTGGGCTGCTAATTTTGGTGGCACAGAAAAGTAGCAATAGTAACAGCAAGAGCTGCTGTGTGATAAAAGTTTTCTGGTTCAGCCACGAGAGCAGCAATCATGGCTTGTGGGACTCTTATTCTGCAAGCTTTTACAAAAGAAGCATTGATAAATCTAATGCAGGCCAATAGAGCCCATAACTCATAATGTTGCCATCTCACAGTCAAAGCAGAGTCTTACATTACATAGAGGGACAGGAATAATAAGGCAAGCAATAATCACAAGTTTTTCTGAGACATATCATATGAGAGATAAATGAGAAATCCTTGGGTTTGCCTCTTAATAAATCACAGGGATAGGCTGTGAATAGAACACTAGACAGAAAGCTTATGCTTCTCCTCCATCCTATGGCCACTACTCTGGCATATGGAACAGTCACTACAATCTACAAATATTTCTAAACAAAACTACCATCACTGTTTTGAATTGTTTTTATTATACTTCTAAGGATGTTCAAAACAATGTAACTAACCTTTTACTTTTACATTCTTTTGTACACGTCTTTTCTTAAGCAGTGCTTTGCAATGATAAAAACTTAGCTTTTCACATGATAAGTTGCCAGTTATAAAATTAATACGCAGTATAACATTCCCTGTCATGCTATTAGCAAACAAAGAATACCAGCTTGTTGCATAGATAAATCTATATAATAATAAGTCCTCATTACATTGCAGACATTCCAGCTTTCAGTAAGGCAGAGCTAGGATTCATGTTGCTTCAGGAAGTGTTTTGCTAACAGGAATGTAATGATGGAACAACAGTCCTACCTGCTAGGCTTTTTTTTTTTTTTTTAATTATTTACAAATGGATTGGAATGTATAATACATGAACATCTGTTTAACATTTCAGGAAATTTTCCTAATTTCATATATGTCTTCAGGAAAAAGCCTGTTTGTTTTGTTTGTTGAAGATACAGGAAGATAGAGCACTGTAAGGTCTTTTTTCCCAGATGGCAGAGGAATGTAAATTACTGAACACGTATTAGAGTTACTTCTGTCAGGGTGTCTGAGAGATTGCTCATCCTATCCTGTTATTGTAACGTGGTAATTAATCTACAGCAAGCCCTGATGGGATGGAATCGGAGATTAGCCTCCAAGGCTGAACAATTAATTAGCAGGGATGGATACAGTGCAACATGCTTGGGGTGAAGCTGCATTGTCAGGAGCACGTGGATGACAATATTCCCTGCAGCAGGCAGTGCATCCCAGAGAGACAGAGAAGTGAGTGTGCCAGAGGCCCCAGGGCATCTTCTTGCCCCTCCAGAAAACAAGCCTCACTGAGAGCTCTTTGGGAAAAGGGATTTTTTTTCACCCAGGATTTTCTCATCTGGAAAGGAAAATCTTTCAAACAATTATAGTTTGTATGTTTTAATTTCCTGTTGAAAATCAAACAAAACAATGGATTTCTCATTTAGTTTCGTATCAGAATGACATACTGAAACAAACGAGAAGGTGCCTTTTCAAATAAAAGCATTTCACTCTCTCACAGTTTATCCAAAAAGCTTTTTATTTTTTCTTTTTTTTCCCCCCTGCTCTTTTAATACTTTTCTGTCTTTTCGTACTGAAGAATAAGAGAAAATGTTTTCTGACTGTGAGGAAGTGAAGACAATGACACCATTGTTTACATGCTGGGAAAAAATATCTGCTGGCAAAAGCTGGAAACCAGTAAGGAAACAAGTGGAACTCTCCTATTTAGAGGTGAAAAGATTGGTGCAGGGATCTCACTAAAATAAGCTCTGACAAAATGTTTTCCAGTAAACATTTGATTCCTGAGTTTTCTGCAAAATATTTTCACCCATCTCAACAGAAAAAAAGGATTATTTTCTGACTCCAAAACCTAGACTAGAAATTATTGACCAGTTGACTGTGGCATGCATTTAAATTTTGGTTGTTGTAGCATGTCACGTGTGGGTGCATTGGAGTGCTCTAGTTGCCACCAGTCAAAGTTCCTGCATACACACTCTCCCAGTGTGCCAGGCACTCAGCCATCACCACAGCCCGGAGACCTCTGGGCCACAGTGGGTGGCAACTTGGATGACAGCGTCCTGTGTCTCTGTTGGTAACATCACCTTGCATGTTATCTCCATCACACCCTGTGAGGCTGTAGGGCCTCTCTCCGTAATAAGAAAGAAAAGAACATGTATTACATTTTGTACTTGTAATTAGCCAGTATGTTACAGTCCTCAATTATTCTCAGTTCAGCATGTGGAGGAGAAAACTTTCTAGGCAATTTTCAAAGAATTTATTTTAGCGTCCCTTTTGATATTTCTTCCTTTTCATTGTTGCTGTTGTTTCTCATGTTTTGCTTTTTTCTTTTCTTGTCCTTTTCCCCAAGCCGGAAGGAACTGAGGTGGAAACCACGTACAACTCTGTGCTCTGTGCATCTGGTAAGAGCCATTTGTTTTCCAAAACTTTCTCTGCTGAGGTAGAAACTAAAGACAAAGGGAGAACAAAAGGTTTGTGCATGCTGCACTCTGAGAAGAAAGGTGTATGATCTGACAAAATTGAACAAACTAGATATACGTCCAACTGTTAGTGAAAACAAATCTTCCTGTAGGAGAAGAGCTGAGGATGTAACAGTATCTACAATTAGAGAGGGAGAAGCATATCTTTTAGGAAATGAGGCTGGCCAGGTCAATGCAGGGAGAGAGTGTTTGGGATTTGATAAGGTTATCTCTAATGCCTTTCATTTAACAGATGTAAAATCACAAAGCAGACTCTGCAGTAAGCCAGTCTGCCCACCAAAGCAGAAAAGGCCAGAAAAATAGGCTGGAAAAAGTGTATTTGTCAGTCCAGGCTGGTTGATGGCACCATGTAGAAGTCCATGACAATCTGTGTGTCAGGGTATTGCAGGCCCGACACAAAATTTGCAGGATGGGAAACTTCATCAACAAAATTACAAATGAATAGATTTGTTGAAGTCAGGAAACCCCTCTTTAGGGGATACTGTCTCACCCATGGATAGCTGCTACCCATGCATGTAGATATATCTGGAATTGTAACCAAATGAATCTGCTTTTTATGCCAGAAAAGTCGGTGTCAGAGACAGTCTCCTTGGTTCTCCCGGAAACTGTGGTGGATGGCTCAGCCAGAGCATATTTCTCAGTGCTAGGTAAGTGAAACCTCCTCGAAGTGTCACATGCTGTTTTGAAACACTGCCACTTCAGGCTGTGCTCAGTCTAATGGCCAATTTACACTGTGAATTGTCCCATTCCCCAGGTGACATCATGGGCACTGCCATGCAGAACCTGCACCAGCTCCTCCAGATGCCCTTCGGCTGTGGGGAGCAGAACATGGTCCTGTTTGCACCCAACATCTACGTTCTGGACTATCTGAACAAGACAGGGCAGCTGAGTGAGGAGATCAAATCCAAGGCCACTGGATACTTAGTGAGCGGTGAGCGTTTGCCTTTCTGTTCATCTCTTCCCTTGGCTACTGGATAAGGACACTGTTGGCCACTGGCCTGGATGATCTGTTGGAGGCTGTCTCTAGAAAGGAACAGGATAATGCAGGGTGTACAATACAGTATCTGTAAGAAGGAATCCTACACTCAGTTGGAGGTACAGGGTGAGAAACAACAGCATCCAAGCAGGAACACAGAACAAGTCCAGGGCTGGCAATAACTCAGGATTTCCCTCCATAAGAAAAGGTATATATGAAATACATAAATCAGACTATAACCATTAATCATGGCAGCTGCTTATGTAGATCTCGAATTCTCCTTAGGATTGAGGTGTAGAAAGTATTGCTCATCTTTGACCAGGGCAGAATTCTACCACATTAGCTAAGGCCTGATGACAGACACAACATCGATACATACGCATGCTGTGGGCATCTGCCGACTATCAAGGGGCTGTTGTGACTCAGTTATTTTTGCAGGAAATTGCTCTTCCTCCAAAGAAAATTATCCTGTTTTCTGCATTCCTATCCTGTATAGGATTCACATTTTTAATCAATTTTCCTCTGGGAACCATTCTCCCATTTCTCTCAAGTCTGGGATACCTTTACCTCTCCTCATGAAGTCTTGGGCAGAAAGCAGCAATGACCACAGATACCCAGCTTCCAGGTGTTTTTGGAGAGAGGAAGAGCACAAGAATAGAGATATTCAGAGCTGGGGGTTTGCCTGAACTTCCTTTGTAATACTGAGCAGCATACCTCACACTTGTGCCATAGCTAAGCGGGACAGTGTGTCCCCTGTCTGCCGCATTTCCTTTGCAACTGAAATATATTTTCACTCACCATTTCAGGGTATCAAAGGCAATTGAAGTACAAACACCGGGATGGTTCTTACAGTACCTTTGGGCCACGTTATGGGCAAGTTGGAAATACTTGGTAAGACTTCAGTACCTCTGGCTTTTTGTTTCTGCTTTTCATGCCCTCTCACTCCTCAGTGTTCTCTTGTGCTTGGTCATTGTGGAGTTTGGAATGGAGGTGGAGATGAATTTAAATGGGTCCTATGATCTCTGGTGGATACAGGGCCTGCTCAGGATGTCTTGGTTCCCTCTGTCACTTTTAGGCTCACAGCCTTCGTCCTCAAGTCATTTGCCCAGGCCCGACCTCACGTCTTCATAGAGGAGAAGCATATCCAGGATGCTTTGAGCTGGCTTACTCAAAAGCAGAAGGAGAACGGCTGTTTCCGCAGTTCTGGGACGCTGCTGAACAATGCGATGAAGGTAACGTGTCTCCTGGTTGGCTCCGCATGGGCTTTGTCAGGCTGGAACTTGACCATAAGCCACTCTGGGATCAACAGAGTTATTTCAGCACTTGGGGCTTGGGAAGGAGTGAGGAGTTATATATGTGGGCTATCACAGAAGCAGGAAGAAGTCTGCAGCATCTTCTGAAGGACTCAATATTTGTCCCTTCAGGATGCAGACATGTAGCACAGGGAGAAGTCAGTGGTGTTGTGTGGGATCAACAAATACTTATGTGTTTCCCTGCAGGGTGGAGTGAATGACGAGGTCACACTGGCAGCCTACATCACTATTGCACTGCTGGAGATTCCTCTGCCTGTAACCGTACGTGTCTGCAGCCCAACCCGAGCCACGGATGGTACTAACCTGCACCAGTGTCCCAACGCCCAGATTATCAGGACCCTTTACCTTTGGAAAGAAGAAATCCTGTCTGAATAGTCTTTCCATTTAAGTGTATACTGAAGGAACATCTTCCTCCATTTTCTTCCCCTGTCCCATCCTATATACACATTTCGCTTAACATTTTTCTGAGTTCTTTTGTGGATGATAATGGATTTGCTCCATACAGCTTGGATTGACAGTGAGTTAAATTAGGTTTACTTCTCTGAAGTGAGCCAAATAGGTTTTCTACATCTACAGAAATCTTCTTTTGTCTCTTAGAATAGTGCAATCCTGTTGAACCACTCTTGGGCCTATTGGGCAGACACAACACCACAGGTCCGTAAAAAAGGATGGCACACTCAGGCATTCATTGTCATTTCCTCTGCTCCTTCTAGATGGTTTTATGGGAAATTCCCATCCTTAATGCTTGAAGAATAAGGTATACCTATAGGTCATAAAGTATACCTACAGGGAATACCATCATGGCACCCTGTGAAAAGCCTGAGGCCTACTTAAGAGCAGTGTGGGTTTGGTCATTCTGAATCCCTCACTTTGAGACAAGGTGATGGTGCAGGTAAAATTGGGGTATGAATCACAGCAGAAGGACTGCTGAGCGAGTGTGGTTGCCAGGCTGTTGCAATGTCTCTGTTCCAAATGTAGTAGAGAATGTTCTGTGTCCAAAGTTTTTTCTTGTGTAGCAAGAACCAGCAGAATGAATTATTTTGTCAGTAAGGTGACAGGGATGGCACTAACTTCACCAGAAGAGTATTCTTTCTTTGTTATGTGTTGTTTTTAGAAGCCAAGCTCTCAGGCAGAACTGTATTGGATAACAAGGATGTTTTTCAGCTCCCTGTCCGAGTTCAAAACTGCCGCTGAATGTGAAGGAAGGGGTTTGTCAGAATCTGAGTGTGGAATCTTTCAAGTTAAGATGCATGAACTAAGATTAGAACAGTCCTTAAGTAATTAAGGCTCATACGGAGTATTTCTATAAGTAAAATAAGCCATATTAAACCCTCATAAAAACCTTATTAGCACTGTCCTTAGCATGTGCGTCTACTGTCACGTCCTATCATTAGACTGAACTCCTCCCCAACGCCTACCTCACAAACAGTAGTAGGCACAGACACAACCAATTTTGGTTTTATTCTTCGCTTGCTTAAAACTGGCTGAACTGCTTCTCCAAAAGGGATCACAAAAGATTTTGTCTTCCAGTAGACACACAGTGAAAGTCAAAGTACAAAGCAACAGAAAAATACGTCTTTTCCTTCTAGACCCTTTATTAAGCTGTAAATGTGCTGTTAGCTTTCAAGTCATGGCATGCTATCCCTCCAGAGCTACTTTTTCAATTTTATAGCAGTTTTTCCATCACAAATGAGGAGTAGTCATGTGTCTTGCTGAAAGGTTGTGGGGTAAGTGTCTGTTAGTCATAACACCATGTAAAGTAGCTACATTTTACTTTGCTGTAGTGATTGCACTCTTAAACCAATACATGCATTGTTAATGTTAACATCACAAAAATTATTCTACAAAATACAAAAAACCACACTTTTTTTTCTTGTGTAGAGACAGAGTTGACCGCCAAACTATATTCTACATTACTTCAAACAAAGTGAATTTTTTTCAAAATGCCCTGGAAAAGGGAAACCAAACAAAAAGGAAAGGATGGAGCAGAGGGTTAAAGCACAGAAGTCTCAAGGTGATAACCAGAGGAGGAATGCAAGAATTTAGTACACCTATTGCAAGGAAGTATTTCAGAGAACTCCTCTTACCCCAGAACACAATCGGGCCAGTAATTATTCTCAAGGATGAAAGATTGGAGCCTAGCTTCACAGTCTTTAAATCAAACTGAGAAAAACCATTACAACAAGACATGTTAAAAAAAACGTAGATTCAAGATAAGGAACAGTCTTTGGCTGCCCATTTGTTCTAAGAATTTTTAGGCCTGGAGGAAAGGGATACACAATAGTAAAATGTTTGTCAGGCCAGAGAATGGGGATGCTAAGGGCCCACAGGTACCATCCCTACTGCAGTTGTTCTAAGATGGAGCTCAGTATGATCACCTCTAGTTCAGTCTCTCTCTCTTTCCAGCACTCGGTGGTGCGGAATG